>CM064492.1:8686358-9348825 GCA_032716605.1 Paralithodes platypus | reverse complement strand
TGATTAAACTCAGGTGGTGTCTGTGTGACGCAACATGTCTCAGCAGCACTCCCTTCTCTGTTTTAATCCTCCCTACATTTCTCTAGTCCTAGTGTTCAAAGCCAATAGGCGCGATTCGTTGTCGCCTATAGTGCATCATACAAACTCACTTGCTCTCGTGTGTTTCCCGATTTCGAACTCCTCTGAATTCTCAACCTTTTAATGGACTCAAACCTTTACCTGTCATTCTCTTACTAAATATTTCTGTGCTGTCTAATCTTTCACCCCCTAAACTCTACCAACTTTCCCAAATTCTTTGACGTATCTAAACTCTTACAGTGGAACACATTCTATCCATTTTCTCCTTTCTCAGCAAATCTCCATCTTAGGAGATTATCAACGTTCAGCCACCGCCCATGGCTTCTCCATTTCTAACAACTACTGACCCTAACTGAATTCCCTTTTACCTAGTGAACAGAAGCCAATACGATCTTTTTCTATCATTTACTGACCTTAGAGCCAGTTTAAGTTCTCAAGCAACCCACAAAACCGTACCCCCTCCCAGGATCGCATCGGAGATCGCCCCAACATTCTTGACCCTGCTCCTCACCCTATACTTCATACCCCTTCTTCTTATACTGGTCCAGACGTCTTTTCTCGTGGTTCCGTCTGGGAGCATCCATCCGTAACCATAAAAGTGAATATTTTCTCTGTTTGTACACAACTGTCCTAATCTCTCCAAGTACAGCCACCCGATCCTCCTAGCCGGCGAGCGTCTTGTGGACACTTTGGCAGGCTGCCGACTCGCCGGTGAGGGCATCTTTTTTTCTTTTTCCCCCCCCCCCCCTCTTCGGCAGTACTTCTTTGATTTCCCATGGAATGATTTCTGCTACCGTGGCCTCGGAGAGTGCTGAACGCATTACCGAGGTAATCCTATCGGGCATGGAAGCATACATTCCATTCTCTTTCTCTCAGACTAATGCTAAAAAAATCTTGGTTTACTCACGCCTGTTCTACTGCTGTCCGCAATAAGGAGGAAGCATTCAAACGGTACCGACGCCTTAATACTCAAGACTCTCATTCTTCTTATGTTTCTGCCCGGAATCAAGCCAAATCTGTTCTTCGACTTGCCAAACACTCTTTCATCAATAATAAATGCACTGAACTATCCATCTCTAGCTCTTCCCAAGCTTTCTGGCATCTAGCCAAAAACCTCTCCAACAATTTCTCTTCCTCATCTTTCCCTCCCCTTTCCCACTCTGATGGCACAACCATCACTTCTTCCTCTGACAAAGCTAAACTCTTCGCTCAAACTTTTGCTAGAAACTCCACCTTGGATGATTCCGGTGCTATTCCTCCCTCTCCGCCCTCCTCTCTCTTACTTATGCCTAATATCCTAATCTCTTCTAAAGATGTACTTTCTACCCTCTCTGGGCTTAACACTAATAAGGCGTACGGTCAGGATGGTGTTCCTCCTGTTGTTCTCAAAAACTGTGCTTCCGTGCTGACTCCCTGCCTAGGCAAACTCTTTCGTCTCTGTCTATCCTCTAACGTCTTCCCTTCATGCTGGAAGTTTGCTCACATTCAACCTGTCCCAAAGAAGGGTGACCGCTCTCAACCCTCCAACTATCGTCCAATTGCTCTCATCTCTTGTCTTTCTAAAGTTTTTGAAACTAGTCTTGCTTCCAAATTTCTTAAGCATTTCTCTTCTCATAATCTGCTCTCAGATCGCCAGTATGGCTTCCTTAAGGGTCGCTCTACTGGTGATCTTCTTTCATATCTTACTAACTCTTGGTCATCCTCCTTTCGGGACTTTGGTGAGACTTTTTCTATTGCACTAGACATATCGAAAAGCCTTCGATAGAGTCTGGCATAAATCTTTAATTTCTAAACTACCCTCCTTCGGTTTCTATCCCTCCATCTGTGCCTTTGTCTCTAATTTCCTTTCCGGCCGTTCCATAGCCGCGGTTGTGGACGGCCATTGTTCACTTCCTCACCCTATAAACTCCGGTGTTCCTCAGGGCTCTGTCCTATCTCCTATTCTCTTTCTAATTTTTATAAATGATCTCCTTAACTGTACCTTAATTCCCATCCATTCATACGCAGACGACTCAACCTTACACTACTCCATTAGTTTTTCAGAACGCCCCAGCCAGCAATTCCTCAACGACAAACGTAATGAAGCCATAGAACTCTTAAATTCTGATCTTAATACTATTTCCAATTGGGCAGAGAAAACCTTGTTACCTTTAATGCTTGCAAAACCCAATTTCTCCATCTATCTACCCGTCAGGATCTCCCAGCGGACTATCCCTTATTCTTCAACAATACAAAAATCAAACCCTTCATCTCCTCTCAATATTCTTGGTGTCTCTTTTTCTTCTGTTCTCATTTGGAAGGACCATATTACCAGTCTTGCTAAGGCAACCTCCCAGAAGTTGGGTGTGCTCAACCGCCTTAGGGGGTTCTTTTCCAGAACAGCTTCTTGCTCTGTACAGGGGCATAGTGCGCCCTTGTATTGAGTATTGTTGACATGTGTGGGGAGGTTCCTCTCACACCGCTCTCCTAGACAAAGTTGAAAGGAAGGCCTTTCGTATCATTAACTCCCGTCCACTCACCAAATCTCTGCAATCTCTCTCTCTCCGCCGCAATGTTGCATCTCTCTCGCTATTCTATCGCTACTATAATAATCAGTGTTCCTCAGAGCTATCCCAGTGCATACCACCTCCTTTACGTAGGGCACGTGGTACCCGTCTTGCAACTCAATTCCACCCCTACTCTGTGCAACTCTCCAACCCAAGAGTGAAACGTTACTCTCAAACTTTCTTCTACTCAACAGCTGAGCTCTGGAACTCTCTCCCAGAATCAGTCTTTCCCTCTTCCTATGACTTAAATTGCTTCAAACTCCGTGTGTCCAGGCATTTTGGCTCGAACGTCCCTTGATTTTGGCCCTGTCACTCTTTCAACTATGGGGAGGCACTCGCTATAGGCAGTAATGCCTTTTGCCTCCCTCAATCACATAGAAAAAAAAAAAAATAAAAAAAATACAGCCCCTGTATTCTGTCTATTCCTATATACCTGTGTTTGTTCCTATATATAGGTATGCAAATTATTATGATGTACTTGCCAGACAGCCCCTGCATTCTGTCTGTTCCTATATACCTGTGTTTGTTCCTTTTCTCCCCTCATGACAATATAACTAGGGGGAGAAGAGATCAGTAGAAATTAAGAAAAACTCATATCTTCGCTACCGAAGAAATCAATGCCAGATGAATCCATTATATGCCTATATGAAAAATGTGTTATGCAATAAGATGTGAACCTATACTTCAATAGACCCTGGAACCTTGTTTTCCACACATTTAATACCAATGCTTTTTTTGACATTCTTCAACTAGTTTACTAGTTATACAAACCACACCTGCTTCTTTCTATATAAGAGTCCCCTGAAAATCCTCGTCCCCAGATAAATAGCGCGGGAGATCTGCCGTTCCCGCGCCCCAAGAGGGGGCGCTACGGACGTTTAAATACCTGGTGTACACACAGGCCTACCAACACGACCCGGGAAGGTAGATACGTACACAGCCCTGTAGACACCACCATGCCGAGAGAGATTTATATATTCTTATGCATAAAATGACTCGCAACCACGATCAGTAGAAAACCCCAGCCAACACCACCACGAGAAGGAGGGAGAAAAGAAGAACGCTGTCTCCCACGCATCGCGACCCTCACCTGTCCCGTCCACACGACACACTTCAATGCACCCGACACCACCAATCCTCCCCGAGAACTAAAAACTCGGAATTCCTTCACTTACCCCACTATTATTGTTTTTCAGAGTTCTATTGAAATAACCCCGCCCCCTATGATTTTATAATTTAACCTTGATGAAGTAGCCTACTCTAGGGACATTAATTGACCTTACTCATCACACCACCACCGAGTATTTACCTTCTATTGAAGGAGACCTAACCAACAGTGTAAGAAGGGTTCAAGGACCCCATCTAAGAGCACTCCCCATGCCCTTACCATCTTAACACATTACGAGCGGGCCGGTCAGTTTTTTTCCACTACCCGCCCAGCGTTTTTTTTTTACCCTAAATGGCCTTGTTTCCGTGCTCTTTTTCATGCATAAACAAGAGCCAGAGCGTAATACAAATATGTATCCCTGAAAGGGCGTAAATTGAGCTTTCCAATGACACCAGAACCATCCTTCTACGACCACGCGTTCTCTTGCAACGATCGTGCAACACGAGTGAAAAAACCCTAATATACGGTAATTTCCTCACATAATTCCCTGTGTGGCGAGGTAGGGAGGGTGGATGTGTGTGGAATAGATGTCAGTAGGTGCACGGGGTCCGTGCCGAGCGGTCATGAGGTAACCTACGCTCCTCCCGTCGCTCGCCTCTCTCTCAGAGCCATTCTTGCTCAAAAATTGCACACAGACTTAAGTCAGGCCCCGCCACATAGTCCAGATTTTTAGATACGGACTTAAGTCAGGCCCCGATAGACAAGGGTTAAAGGTACCACAGGGGTGCACTCAGTAATCCGCAATACCAGTTCAGGATTTTTGAGGAAAGTCAAGCAATTGTTGAGGCTTCATAAAAAGTTAGTCACTTAAGAAAGCTTAAAAATTGCTCTCCATTCAGTTGGACCGCCTGCCGCCTGCCGGAAAGTCTTGATACTGTCTGCAAAACCCTAAAACAGGGATCTCGTTGGACTCGGGCCTGCTTAGCTGACGTAGATTAGGTGGTGACTATACTCCATTCAGATGACTCGTGCATCTGGCTTCTAACTGGTGTTTCTATCGAGGCTCATGATTGGCTATCTTATCACACTGGCCAAAATGAGTAGCAGAGCTGATAATATTTTATTATTATCTTTATTATTCTTTATTTATTCATTAAACTAGATATGTTTAGGTAATATTAATGATTACTTAATATATTACAGTCTTATCCGAATCTAAAGAGCTATTAAATATCACATGAAACACAATAATAACATATAAATCATGAAGTAAACACAAGGGAAATAAAATTATAAAGGAAAGCGAGTGGTGAAGACTGACTGGGGCTCGCTCACGCGTTTTAGCCAATCACAGACCGGTATTTACTTACCGGTATCACACATTTATAATAGGCATTGACGGCATTTCTTCCCTTGCTTGTGTTTACCGCATTATATCTACGATTGTATGTGTTTCCATGTGGTATTTTATAGCAGGTATGTTTCGATTATCACTGTAGATTATCACATCATACTATGAATTAAGTAAACTTTTCTTTATTATTCCATATATAATAATTGAACTAGATAAGTTTTAGTAACTTTAATGAACGTGATAGGTGGTATCAGAACCTTAAGAGCTATAAAATACCACATGGAACACACAAAATCGTAGATATAATGCAGTAAACACAAGCAAGGGCAAAAATGCTGTCAATGCCTATTTTAAATGTGTGATACCGGTAAGTAAATACCGGTCTGTGATTGGCTAAAACGCGTGAGCGAGCCCAAGTCAGTCTTCACCACTCGCTTTCCTCCCTCCTTTATAATTTTATTTCCCTTGTGTTTACTTCATGATTTATATGTTATTATTGTGTTTCATGTGATATTTAATAGCTCTTTAGATTCGGATAAGACTTTAATATATTAAGTAATCATTAATATTACCTAAACATATCTAGTTTAATGAATAAATAAAGAATAATAAAGATAATAATAAAATATTATCAGCTCTGCTACTCATTTTGGCCAGTGTGATAAGATAGCCAATCATGAGCCTCGATAGAAACACCAGTTAGAAGCCAGATGCACGAGTCATCTGAATGGAGTATAATGTGTCTAATGAAGAGTGTGTACGGCCTGCCGATATCTCTTCTTAGACTTCAAGTCCCCTTTAACCCGTTGAGCCCCGGCTAGTTATAATATTTTGTTCACCCCAGTCCCAAGCCATTTTCACTTATTTTTTTTGTTTGCTAAAATGGAAGACAAGGATGAGAAATAAAAAAAAAACAAAAAAAAATCACCTCCGACATATTTTTTTTGGGGGGGGCCGGTGGGGGGTTAGGGGGGGGGAGCTTCAAAAAATTTGTTGAGCCAAAATGGAAGAGAATGGTGAGAAATGAACACACAAATAAAAAAAAACTCATTTCGGTCATTTGGGGGGCGGGGGGGGGGGGTTTCAATAGTTCGTCTCCCCCGCATGACCACCCGCCCGGGAGCACTAGGGTAAAAACTGAGTATGGCATTGTACGGCATACATCCTAAGGAGTATCTCACATAAATCTCAAGCCTCTAGCTCCCATACGACCGGAGTAATGAAGGTTCAAAGTGGCGGTAAACTAGGGGTGTAAACTATCCCACTAAGCCCACCACCACCAGCCGCGCGGCTGTCTCGGCCCGCTCACACCTACTGGCCCGGCTCCCCCACACACTACGGTACCGCCCCCTCCTATTCTCCCGCCATTTCCTACCTTACGAGCCACGTAAGTGTTTTTTATATGTCGGACGCACGTGATGCGTCGCTGGGAGTTGGTGATCAAAGACTGCCGACGCAACACGTGCGACGCTGGGTCTCAACGGGTTAACTACCAACCCTAAAATAGGGATCTCGTTGGACCCGGGCCTGCCTAGCTGACGTAGATACCCTACTTAGGCGGTGACTAGTGTGTCTAGTGAAGAGTGTGTACGGCCTGCCGATATCTCTTCTTAGACTTCAAGTCCCTGTTAACTACCAACCCTATACTAGGGATCTCGTTGGACCCGGGCCTGCCTAGCTGATGTAGATACCCTACTTAGGCCGACGTGACATAGACTCCCCAGCGAGGTTCCACTTTTCTACAGTAAAAAGTAGAGAGACTACGGCCTGCCTCCCTCTCTATTAGTTTCCTGTGTTAAAGTGAACACTGCCGGAAACTCCAGTGTCCTTGTTGAGGAACTTTGTTATCGTTCGGCCTGCCGACGTAACATAGACTCCCCCGCGAGGTCCCACTTTCGACAGTGAAAAGTAGAGAGACTACGACCTGCCGCCATGGAAGAGGGAACATAGGTGAACAGGCGAAAAGTGCCAGGGAGGTCAGACCTGCAGGTTGAACCGCACTCTCTTCTTTGTGGTGAGAGTGGGAGGAAACGTCTTGTCTCTTCCCAGCGTAACCCTGGTCTGTGGGTTTTTTTCCGGCGCTCGCGTGCCTTTTCGTTTTCGGGGCATTTCATATATATACTGTATATATATACAGTATATATATATATATATATGTATATATATATATATATTTATATATATATATATATACGGTATATATATATATATAAGGGAGCCTGTATATATGTGAATGTACTGTACTTATAGAAATCTGTAACTAAGACACATATTTTTTCCAAGGACAAAGACCATCAGCAATAATCTCTCCAAGGAGCACCCAGAGAGACAGAGGTACATTAACTGCAGGGAAAAAATATAGCTCCTTAGTAATTATTGATTGTTCACACACACACACACACATTTGCAATCTCTCTCTCTCTCTCCCGAATCTCGGTGTCACAAAGCTCTTCTTCACCTACAATGTGGTCAACGAGTGGAATAAACTTCCAGAGAAAATTATGCAATGTAATACAATTGACACATTTAAAAGGAGTCTATACATTTATTTTGAAGTGGTTTGAGTAATATAGGTAACTCCCCCCCCCCCCCCTCAGAGAATAATAATAGCACAAAATAAACAAAATAAAATTAGGTTAACCCGGGAATGGCACCGAGATTCTTAACCCGTACTGTACCGTAAGATACAGTAATAAAAGTCCCCAGCAGTCCCAAGCAATGTGGCCAAAATGGCAGGAGAGACCACCTTTCCACCTCCAGAAATGAGGCAACACTGGCCCTCCCACCCTTCAGTGGGTCTCATATAAGCTGAGAAGTGTTGCCATAATGGGAGCAGTGCTCACACGGTCATGGTAACTGGTACAGGCAGTTACAAGGAAAGTACATTACTGACGACTATATCCGTCGCTGGAACTGGGGAGTTACTTATCTACTGACGACTATAGTCGTCTCTCGGATTGAAGGGGTTAAGAGTTTTACTGGGTGAAGGCGACAAGTCTCTGAAGATCCAAGGCCTAAATTTTTTTTTTTAAACAACCCCAGTAGCACTCAAAACAAAGGAATATGTGATTAAGTTAGATAATTCCCCTCCATGCCTTCTATCACTCCTTCACATGTGTCCAAACCACCCCCCTTCCTCTCTTTCCCCCCCTTCAATTATCACCTATTTTTCCTCTTATTCCCTTGTTTATCGGTTTATTTTTCGCGATAATATCTCCCACCCAGTTTGAAGGTCGAAAGGGAGGCATATAGAGATCGTAGCAAGAGATAGACTTCACTTGCAAGACAGTGTCGATCGATAAGTGAGAGGGGGAGGGTGTGCCCCGTGCTGGCTCTCCTCTCATGAATAAACCGGTTGGTAATACTTCATCTTTTTCACCCCCAAATACTATTCCCACTATTTTTATTGCTGTTAAATGTTAATATCTTCATATTAAACATAAAATAGGCGCATATGAATAAATACTAACGATATTTATCGGATAATAAAGATTTTCGTCAGGAATGAGCCTCGATCAATACGTTCGCCTGGCGGGCACTTTCAAATACCATAGCTTTGCCATTTAAAGGTTAAGCATCAGTACAAGAATTTATTTATCAACTTTTTACTATGAATTCCTGAATATAAATGTCCTCATTCTGCTGGGTGCCTTGGTTCCCCAACCAAATGTCATGCCGACCCAAGGTCAGAGGAAGTTGTGGGTGGGGAGGGTGCCTTCTGCTTTGCATTCCAGACATTCCACTTGTAGCAAATTCTAAGTTAGCATTAAGTCTGGACTGCCTAGTAGGGAACGCAAGGTATGTGCAGTCTGTGTATATATGTAACTCTATGTAACTATCTCTCTCTCTTGTACAGTTGGCCACTAAACATTGTATTCTCTCTATGATTGTATGTAATGGAAAGTAGTAGTATTGAGTAGGAGTGAATGCCTTGGAAAAGGATTCGGGTGTTCTGATTAGCATTGACTTATAGTTTTCCAAGTATGCTTGAAGTACAGAAGAAAGCTCAGAAATAATTAGGCTATTTTAAGAGGCAATGCAAGTATAGAAATAGGGAAATAGTCCTTACACTCTACAACTCTCTAATACGGCCTCTGCTGGAATATGCTTTTCAAATCTGGTCTCTATCAGTCAGGAGAGATATAGAGTGATTGAAAAGAGCACAAGTTAGGGCTACAGAGCTTTTTCCATCAATTAGAAGACTGAGCTATAAAAACTCGTTGAGAACTCTTTATTTCTTTTCATTGAAAACACGCAGTCTACGAGATCAACTCATTGAAGGTTGACATTGTGGATTATAACAAATTTTTTAACCTCAATATGAATACAACATGCAATCATAGCTGGTATTTAATATTAGACTAGGTTCATCACTAGCATTTGTAGAATTTGTTTCACATAATTATAAGATCTGTTCTATCAGGAGCAAACTTCCTTGAGAAGTTGTAAATAGTTCTTAAGTAAAGAAGTTCAAGAAGAGAGTGATTTATATTACATGTTCTGCAATGAGTATAGGGCACTACACAATCTCTCACTTTCCATTTCGAATATCTCCCCTTAACGGACTGCAAGATATTTGAGATACTAACTCTTCCTTATAGCTCCTTGTAACTCACTTTCACTCTCTCTCACACACACACTCTCTCTCTCACCGTCCGTCACAGACCATTTACACCTTCATACACATCATTGATCCCAACTATCTGTTTGTTTAATTCTTTGGCTGTGTCTTTGTTTGTGTGTTTGTGTGTGTATTTATTGTTGCATGACTATTGTTGCATGTCTATCGTTGCGTGTCTGTTTATGTGTGTTTCTGTTTATTTATGATCAGATTACCCACTCCAACATAGTCACCCTTGATAATCCTGTCCCGCTTCCACATTTTCATTGTCGGGTGTAGATAGAAAATGTAAATATAATTCAACTAATACGAATACAATGGGTGTGTTAAATTAATGTTTGTAATAATGAATATATATCAATACATATTAAGATCAGTTAATTGGTATGTTATACTTGCACCCAGTATTTGTAATGTATATATGTCTTAATGTATATTATACTCATATAATGTAATAGTAGACCAGCCAAGAAGCAAAAAGGCTTTAAAAAAAACTTTTACCTGCATGGAATGTTAATAGCAGGCACCTATGCTAGATCAATCAGTCATAGGTCAGACAGAAATACTAGGGTGGATGCCACTAAAAATGTTGACCTTAAAGGTCAAATCAAGGTCATTTTGTGGCCGAAAAAGGTCAAATTTCTAAATCATCTAAATATAGCCATGTTATATATCAGAAGAAAGGTATGGAAGAGACACACAGTTTGGTACTATTTGTAGGTCAGATTGTTGACCTTAAAGGTCAATTCAATGCCATTTTGTTAAATATCAAAATGAATGTATGGCCTAGCTGAATTTTGAGACTACAATTTTAAACTCTATACACTGCATACAATATTAGAATGTATACACTGTATGCAGTATGCAGTTTACTGTATGCAACTGAATTAAAATTATCATTTCTTTTGCAGGCTGTGAACTGATGACACAAGAATTATGAGTGAAGATTCCAGCAGGAGGGCCACAAAGAGGCACCACATGGACTCTAAAAACAAGAATGTGTGCTTCTTTTGTGAAGGCAGTTCAGGCGACCTTCGGCAAGCCTCCACCGATGGAAAAAACAGAACCAAAGATGTTGCACAACAAAGACGGAAATTGGGTGACCATATGTATTCAGACGTGCTGGACAAACTAGATGGACTCTCGTTGGATAATTTTAAATCTCTCGAAATTAGGTGGCACAAATCCTGCTATTCTGTGTTTACTTCGGAGAGCAAACTGGACAGACTACGGAATCGGTGACAACCAGCATCTAAACCATCTACCAGCTCAAACAGCACAGCTCCAACAAGAAGAAGTTCTCTGACAACTATTGACTGGAAGCTCTGTATGTTTTGCCAGGCACAGATCTCAAGCAAGAAACTTCACCGGGTAGAAACTACAAATAAATCCACAGCACTGATTGAACGAGCTAAATCTGATCCAGTGATGTCCGTCAGACTCTCTGGTGTCAGTGACTTGATGGCAGCTGATGGCCTGTATCATCTGGCCTGCTTAGTGACATTCGAACGACGCACTAAAGGAATGCCTCAAGAAGTTGAACCAGATCTGGACGAGTGCATGATGAAGTTGTGCTATGATTTAGACATTGGGCTTTCAAGAGGTAAGACTTATGACATGGCAGTTGTGTGGCGCAGATACCAGGACATGTGTACTGAGAGAAACATCCCTGTTTGTAAGAGTTACCAGTCCAGAATAACCACCTTCTACAAAAAGGTTAAGAAAATGCTTGGTTCAAAGGCAGGATATGTCAAACCTCTTTCAAATAGAGCACCAATAATGTACCCTGGTGAAAAGTCTAACTTCATTATATCAGAGTCATTATCAAGAAGTCATCATCGTGGTGGTTTATCCTCAGATTCGGAATCCACAGACAATGAAGATGTTGGTACTGTTGGATTTAATCAAGGAAATATCTATCAAGAAATGGTACATGTGGCACTAAGAATCAGAAAAGATCTCTCAGACAGTCCTGGTCATTCCAGCAGTTGGCAAGGACTTGATCAAGAACATGTTGCACAAGTTATCCCAAACAGCTTGTATCTATTTCTACGTTTACTGTTCAGTGATGCGGATGATCTTCATGAGGGAATTGAAGAAGACAACATTATCAAGCAGAGTGTGTGCAGCATTGCTCAAGACATTGTGTATGCAGTATCTAGGAAACGAAAGTTGACACCAAAACATATTGGTTTAGGACTTGCACTCCACCAAGCTACACGTTCTGAGGCACTTTTGAATCTCTTCCATGCAGCGAACCATACCATTGGTATTGATACAGTTCGAAGAATTGATACATCGATAGCTCAAAACTTTCTTCAAAGATTTGTGGAAAATGGCAACGTCTATATTCCAGACAATATAATCAAAGAGCGAATGATCCACTGCTCATGCGACAACATTGATGTGCTGGAAGCAACTCTAGATGGCAAAAATACGTTTCACTGCACACAGATGTTGGTGTGGCAGAGAGGACCAGCACCGCAGCAGAGGAATGAGAGAACACGCATCCAGAGATCAAGAGCAATAAAACCGGATTCTTTACAGGCATTTCAGACACTTGACCATGCAACTATGCCAGCAGGAAACAGATCATCACCATCATACACTGGTGCTTCCAAGATAGAAAAGTGGATTGGTTTGGAACAAAAGATGAAGAAAGACAGAAGGCACGAGTGAAGGATTTGATTTGGTTGGTGTCCAGGATTTGTGATGACAAAGATGATCCTTCTGTTCCTGGTTGGAGAGCAATGAACGAAGCCACAAGCATTGTTGACCCTCCAGTAACTACTGCAGGGATGTTGCCCATTCTTCAGGCACCAGCGGATGATAATGATATTATCACAACAGTGATCAATCGCTTCAGGGCTATTTCAAGGCACATGGGACAGAAATACACCATTATCACGGCAGATCAACCATTGTACAGCAGAGGCAAGGAAATTGTTTGGGCAAATCCTAAGTTTGAGAATGTAATTTTTCTGATGGGTGGCCTTCATATCTGTTTCAACTTCTTGAAAGCGATCGGTCAGCACATGGAGAGTGCTGGGCTGGATGACCTGTGGACAGAATCTGGCTTGTATGGAACCAACACAACTGAAACCATGCTGGATGGAAAAGCATACTACCGGGCAGTGAGAGGACATGTGCTGACATATGAAGCTCTGTGGCACATGAAGTTGTCAATGTTCAAATCGTGGATCATTGAAACTGAACAGGAGCTCACTTCGCAGGTTTCGACACTTTCCCAGAATGTGGCTGATGAGTGTAAAAATAAGGCTGCTACTGACAGAAATTCACTCCACAATGCAGTTGGCCAGCTTTCTGATGTTCTCAGTGACAAGAATGTGAAAGGACTCTTGAGTGAATTTGACAAAAAGTACTTAAGCAATCCTAATTACAAGTTGTGGCTGGACTACATGAGTATGGTTGAGATTCTTCTGGACTTCATCAGGGCAGAGAGAGATGGTAATTGGATTCTTCACTTGGAGTCTTTTTCTGCCATGCTGCCGTGGCTCACCATCTATGACCACACAAACTATGCAAGATGGGGACCTATCTATTTTTCAGATATGAAGCTTCTTGAGAAATCAGCTCCTGAAGTTCACGCTGAATTCATAGATGGTAACTTTGTTGTGAAGATGACCAAAAAGCGCTTCAACCAAGTTCCTGTGGACCAGGCAACAGAATGGATCAATAAAACATGCAAGATGCACAATGGAATAATTGGAATAACCAGGAATGACCAAGCAAGGGACAAATTTTGTATCACATGGTCAGAACGGTCGCGCATCACACAGGATATGAAAGTTTTGTTCAACTTGGAAGATGACGAAGAAGAAGAGGTTTTTATACGTTCTGATAGCCGTCCAAGCCGGATGACACGTGACACTGAAGATGTAAGAAAATTGGTGTCACAGTTCACAAGATTTGATGTTTTCAGAGTTCACACACAATCTGACAATAGACCACCTATTTCTGAGTCAAGCAGTCCCCTGGTGTCACTGGCAACAAAGGATACCGCTCCAGAAGATATAGCCAATGATCTTCTGACTGCTGAAAACAGAGGAAAGAGGCAAATGCTGGCTAATGTGACAGAGCGATTAGTGGATCAGAAAGTGGGATTTCATTATCCGCTCTCAAAAAATCGGTCCAAAACATTTGCAAATATCTACAAAGCAACTGTCTCAAGTAAAGAGAATGTGCAAAAGACTATTAAAGCAGACCGAAAATTGCTTCAACGTCTTTTGAATGCGGTGACTGCAGGTAGAACAGTGACAATGACAAATATCCTGAAACATGAACTGTCACCAATCCCACTTTCCCTGGCAAACACTGGAGGAGAAATGAATTCAACCAATAAAGCAGAACTGATAAGTGTTTTAATGAACAAAATTGAAACTACTACTGAACTTCCAGAATCTGACATGAAGACTTGTTTTCTAATTGATGGGCATGCACTCATCCAAGCTATGGGAAAGCCTCATGGATGTCAGACATTTGGAGACTATGGTGCTGCTTTTATTCGCTCAGTTACACGCTGTTTTGGAGATGTTACGACACGAGTTGATGTTGTGTTTGATCGATATCTGGGTGGGAATTCAATCAAATCTGGTACCAGAGCAAAACGAGTTAACAAGAAGAAGCCTATTCGAAAGCTGATAGATGGACCAGATGTTCCACTGCCTCAGGTTTGGAGCCAATTTGTTGCTATGGATGAAAATAAGACAGACCTGGCACATTTCCTGTCTGAAAGTATCATTCACACAACCAAAGATCTTCCAGAAGAATACGAGATGGTAACTGGAGGTGGATTCATGGACCACACTGGGGCAAAATCAACCAGGAGATCCATAGATGACCTCAAACTTAATGGGAATCATGAAGAAGCGGACACAAGGTTGATTCTTCATGCCTCTGAAGCAGTGGATATGGGCTATCAACGAATTCTTGTGAAGTGCAGAGACACTGATGTCATGCTTCTCCTATTGCATTTCACTGCCCCAAAAGCAAGTGAAGTCTGGATGCTCTCTGGAACTGCAAAGAAACAGAAGTGCATTCCCATTCATCAAGTAGCAAAATCATTTCCTGATGCAGTGAAGAATAACCTCTTGAGTTTTCACGCACTCACAGGCTGCGACACAACCTCTTCATTCAGTAGATATGGGAAAAAGACCTGCTGGAAAACATTTTTGAAAAACCCACGTTTGGTAGAAGGGATTGGTCGTGATGGTGAGCTTGGACCTATTGAACAGTTTGTTTGCAACCTCTATGGATGTCCAGGGCTGCAAACAGTTGCAAGATTGAACATGTTCAGCAAGGCAAAGAAAGGCCTGGAATTGCTCCCTCCAACACGTGATGCTCTGGAGCTTCATGTGCAATGCGCAAACTACCAGGCCTATATTTGGCTTCAGGCAGAGAAGGAAACTATTGTTGTGACATTGCCCACAGATGCTTGGAAGAAGGAGTCAGGTTGTCTGACACCTCGATGGGCTAGGTTACCTCCTGTACCACAGTCCTGCCTCGAACTGGTGACCTGCTCTTGCAAAAAGAAGTGCAATACTGCTAGATGCACTTGTTTAAAAAAAAATCTGAAATGTACAAATGCCTGTGGTTGCGATTCTATTGACTGTTGTAATCCATCAGATTGAACATTATTTCTGTCAAGTACATATTGAATACACATATAATTTTGTTTTTAAATATATTCATTTGTCTAATGCTAAAGTAGATCAACTAAGAAGCAAAATGGCTTACCATTTTTTTATTTGCATGGATTGTTAGCTGCAGGCACCCATGATAAATCAATAAGTCAAAGTCAGACAGAAATACTAGGGTGGACTTTGACCTACATGACCTACTTCTGAGATCAATATTCTGACTTTAAAATAGTACCAAACTGTTTGTCTCTTCCATACATTTCTTTTAATATATAACATGACTATATTTGAATGATTTAGAAATGTGACCTTTTTGGACCACAAAATGACCTTCAATTGACCTTTAAGGTCAACATTCTGACCTAAAAAGAGTACCAAACTGTTTGTCTTTTCCATACCTTTCTTTTGATGTATAACATGACTATGTTTAGATGATTTAGAAATTTGACCTTTTTCGGCCACAAAATGACCTTGATTTGACCTTTAAGGTAAAAAATGTTAGTGGCATCCACCCTAGTATTTCTGTCTGACCTATGACTGATTGATTTAGCATGGGTGCCTGCTATTAACATTCCATGCAGATAAAAGCCACAATTTTGCTCCTTGGCTGGTCTACTATAAGCTGAACTTACTTTTTTAATATGAATAATCCTGTTATCATGTCTATCCACTAAAGTGTATACTGTGTATTTTCAGCTCATTGGGCTGCCAATTTTAAAATAAACTGTTTATTATTACAAATATTATTAGTATTAATTATTATTAATTATTATTTTTATTATTGTTGAATTACGTGCCTAATAAGGACAGATTTTCACTTATAGGCTTATATATTTAGATATACATTATATGTATTATGTTTTCTAGTTTACTCCCTAGACCTATATCCTAGTTACAAATAATACCCCACGACCCCCTCTGACATGATATGTGCATTTTCCGGTAGAAAACACCCCGGCCGAAGGCCGCTTCCTTGTAAATTGCAGTCATGCTATCGCTCACAAGGAACAAATATACCTAACTGGCACGAAATGCTGGAGATGTAAATACTGGTTGTAAATGTTTGGTTATGTGAACTAAATTATAACAATTGAATCAAGTAAAGAAGTTTTAATATATTTGTGTATTTACTTAAACATGTATAAATGTATTAGAACAATACCCCCAAGAACCCCCCCCCCCCCCAACACCACCACTTCTCCTGATGAGTGTAAGTTATGTCTCGATAATTCCGTAAGTCTGCTGCCACCCAAGGTCATCATCATTACCACTATCTTGCAGTTATTTACTGACCATATGTACATTAACACACCCGGTATATACAGTATATAATGGTTTATGTTGATGATACAACATGATCACAATTGTTATGACATTACCCTGTTACAAAGAGTATACAAACATAAATAATATTAGTAAATACTGAATCAATGGCAAAATGACACTGAACACATTTAAGACTTCAAGAAAAAAACATATACAAAACAAGATGTTCAATATTAATGTTTCTGTTGTTGGTAGGTGTAAGATAATAGACCCGTCCTCAGCAGCTGAATATTCGACATTATTTGTCTGATTCTAACTGTTTGCTTTTTTTTTTTTTTTTTTTTTTTTTTTTTTTTTATCCAACTTACAATCAATCAGTGTATACCACCTCCTCTACGTAGGGTACGTCGTACAAGTCTTGCAACACAATCCCACCCCTACTCTGTGCAATTCTGAAAATCAAGAATAAAACAATATTCCCAATCTTTCTTCTATTTAACAGCTGAGCTCTGGAACTCTCTCCCTGAATCCATCTCTCCCACATTCTATGACTTAAATTGCTTCAAACTCCGTGTGTCCAGACATTTTGGCTCGAACATTCCTTGATTTTGGCCCTGTCACTCTTTCAACTCTGGGGGAGGCACTCGTAACTGGCAGCTTTGCCTTTTGTGTCCCTCATCCACATAGCAAAACAAACAAAATATAGGCTATACAGGGTGTTCCAGTAATGCTTTTCATAAATTATATGGTGGACTCATCAGACAAAAATAAGAATACATTACTCTATGAACATGAGGTTGAGTATTTATAATAACGGAGTTATTACACGATTTAAGTTAACGATAGATACAATGCCATTCAGTCCAAGGGGTAATGTTGCCTTTTAGTGGATTATATCCATTTGGCCTTCGCTATCGCTTGCTAGCCTCAAGATAGTGAGCAGTAGCGATCTGACTTTTCGGTAGCGGTTTGTATCCAATCGGCGTTCTCTCTTCAGGCTAGCGAGCGGTAGCGAGCTGATGTTTTCGGTAGGATAATCAAATCCGGCGAAGCCGGACATATTTTTCTACCGAAAAGTCAGATCGCTACTGCTCACTATCTTGAGGCTAGCAAGCGATAGCGAAGGCCAAATGGATATAATCCACTAAAATGGCATCATTACCCCTTGGACTGTATGGCATTGTATCTATCGTTAACTTAAATCGTGTAATAACTCTGTTATTATAAATACTCAACCTCATGTTCATAGAGTAATTTATTCTTATTTTTGTCTGATGAGTCCACCATATAATTTATGAAAAGCATTACTGGAACACCCTGTATATACAGTATATATATATATATATATATACGGTATATATATATATATATATATATATATATATATATATATATATATATATATATATATATATATATATATATATACCTTACCTTACCTTAGGTTACCTTAGGTTGTGTTCGCCACTCTCCTAGCAGCACCGAGGAGCGCGTCGCCCCTCGTTGTGGGTTGTGTTTTAGTGCAGCAGACTGTTCGAAGAGACAGCCCGCTCCCTTGCTAAGATGGGCTCGTCTGGCACTTTTTGCAGTTCGACATCGAGGGCTCTCTTGAAGTTGTCTAAAGAGACGCCCCTCATGTCTCTTACTTGCCGTGGGAGTTTGTTGAAGAGACGTGGGCCTCCGTGTGATAACCAGCCCTCTCGCAGAGAGCCCATACCACCCCTGTTATTCATCCGGGGGATATTGCATTCCCAGTCTCTCCTATCACTGAATGTCATGACTATCGGAGTATGTAGGTTTGGTACTAAACCCTCTGCGATTTTCCACGTGTATATTATTAGGTAACGTTCTCTTCTACGTTCCAGCGAGTACAGGTTCAGTGCTCTTAAACGATCCCAATAGTGTAGCTGTTTTACCAAATTTATATGCGAAATGAAATTTCTTTGTACACTCTCTAATTCATTTATTTCACCTGCTTTGTATGGGGATGTTAATACGCTACAGTATTCAAGCCGCGGTAGCACTAGAGATTTGAAGAGCGTCATCATCGGTAATTCACCCCGTGTTTTAAATGTACGCAGAATCCAACCCGTTTAACCTTTCGCAGCCGCAACTTTGACCTGGTTATGTTCTTTGAAACCCATATTTTCAGACATTAACACACCAAGGTCTTTCACACTGTCTTTCCTTTCTATTATGTGGTTAGATTCTGTTAGGTAGTTTGTGATCTCTTTAACGCCATTATTATCTCCGTACCTTATTAATTGGAATTTTTCTTCATTGAATTGCATGTTGTTTTCCCTGGTCCACTGGAACACTACATTTATATCTTCCTGCAGCTGGCCTGTGTCCTCTTGTGTGTTTAATATCTTGCTTAGTTTTGTGTCATCCGCAAAAGACGACACCGTACTGTGTCTTGTGTTGGTATCTATGTCGCAAATTAGAATGAGGAACAGAAGGGGTGCTAGCACTCTTCTTTGGGGCACTGAGCTTTTTACATCCGAAGGCTCAGATGTGACTTGGTTTACTGCTACTGATTGTTTCCGGTTTAGGAGGAAATTGTATATCCACCGTCCGATTTTCCCCGTTATACCTTTTGCTTTTAGTTTGTGGGCTATTATACCATGGTCACATTTATCAAATGCCTTAGCAAAATTGATGTAGATGACATCAACGTTTTTCTTTTCTTCTAGCGCTTTAAGAATTTTGTCAAAATGTTCCAAAAGTTGTGAGAGACATGATCTTCCCACTCTGAACTCATGTTGACCGGTGTTGTGTAGTTCATTTGCCTCCATGAAAGCTGATATTTTGCTTCGCAGGACTCGCTCGAAAACTTTAATGATGTGGGAGGTTAAAGCTACCGGGCGGTAGTTTTTTGGTAGTGCTTTACTCCCTCCTTTATGTAGTGGGGCAATTATTGCGTTTTTTAAGCTATCTGGTATTTCACCAGTGTCTAGACTCCTTCTCCACATTATAGCCAGGGGTTTGAGAGGTTTTCCTTACATTTCTTCATTAGGATCGTATTCTATGTGTCCGGACCTGGTGCCGAGTGGGATGGCATGTTGGAAATGGCCTCTTCTATGTCTTTTGGACCGAAATCAATATCCAGCATCTGGGGGGCTTCTGTGGGGGAGGTTTCCATGAAATATATATTTTGGTCTCTGATGGCTTTTGTTTCATCAGGCTCACTGAAGGCCATTTCATACTGCCGGCGTAAGAGTTCGCTCATTTCCTTTTTGTCCCCTGTGAATGACCCATCCCCTTTGCTTAGTGGGCCGATGTTTGATGCTGATTTAGCCTTCGTTTGGCATATGAAAAGAACTACTTGGAATTTTCCTTTATACCTGCAATAGCTTTCCTCTCCTCTTCCATATGTTGTAGTCCATATGATATTCTTAGCCTATGTTCAATTTCCACAATTTCTCTATCTATTTTGGCCTTTTGCCTATCCTGTAGATTTGGATGTGTGCGTCGTTGTGTGAGTAATTTTCTTCTTCTGTACAGCTTCCTTCTTTCCCGATCTTGTTTGCTTCTGCGTCTTGTTTGGCAGGTGTCAGGTTATTCATTAAATCTTCCCAGTCTATTTCCTCCATTTTTTGATTTACCTCTTCCCACCTAATATTTTTTATATTGAAGTTAAATTTACTGAAAGGGCCAGTTCTTGGTCTCGATTCTGAGGTTGTCTGAACACTTGCTAAGGTTGTTTTGATCTCAATTAATTTATGATCTGAGTATGTTGTGTCCGATATGTTTATGCTGTGTAATAGAGAGTCATTGTTAGTGAAGACAAGGTCTAAGATATTGTTTTCCCGTGTGGGTTCGGCAATATGCTGGTTAAGACTAAAAAAGTCGCAAAGTGTAAAAAGCTCTCTCGGATTTGCTTCCATGGTGTTATTTGCCACTACTTGGTTTTCTACTTGTCTCCATTTAATGTTTGGTAAGTTAAAGTCTACTAGCCACATAATATTTGGGGTTGGGTTCCCCAGTGCTTCCACTTCTGCTTTTATTTTGTTGAGCTGGGTTTTGAATTCTTCTAGGGATGAGTCCGGAAGTCTGTATGTTACAATAACTGCTAAATTTATGGATTCTATTTTAACTCCCAGTATTTCCACCACTTCATTACTGTTCTTTAGGAATTCAGTACATATCAGTGAGTCGTGGATGTACAAGGCTACACCTCCACATGTTCTATGCGTTCTGTCCGCCTGTGTAGGTTATAACCAGGAATCCATACATCACTATCCTCTTGATCTTTAATGTGAGTTTCTGTGGGAGCCGCAAATATAGCATTTCCTTTTTCTAGCAGGCCCGTAATAAATGGTACTTTGTTTGTGGTTCTGTTTTTTTGGCCTTGGATATTTGCAAACAAGAGAGGGGAGAGATTTTTTTTGGAGAACTATGTGTTTCTAATAGTCTTCGGGAGGTACTCGCCACTCTTGGGTGGCCAGGAGGTGTTCTAGATGTTGTATGTGCTCTTCCATCTCCGTCAATCTCCTCATCTTCATCTGCCAGTTCTCTCCTCTGCCTTCTTCCTCTGTCTCGTCCTCGCGAAGCTGGAGTGTTTTGGGTTTCCAGTACCTTTTGTGATGTTTCTTGCATACCTCCATGTACCTCTAATATGAAAAACGTGGCAGTTAGTATTATAGCAGGTCTTTTCTTGCAGTGACAACTTGCAGATGGTTGGGTGGTGGTATCTGCATTTTTCACCAAATCTGCATTTTCCATCACTTATTAATCTGTTGCAAATTTGTGGGTGGGCAAATCTTCATTTTCCTCTAATATCACCGTTATGCCCAAAATAGCACCGTCTTTTCAGGTAATATCTGCATATTGGTGAAGGTGACTGAGAGCTGTTATGTGGTGAGCTATATGCTGCGGGGCTAGTTGGGTCTGGGAGGGGGAGGCCTGGTAGTTGGGGGAAATAGTGGTGTGGTTTAGGGATGGTGTGGTGTTATGAGATGGTGTAGAGGGGGGCTGGGTGTCATGATCTGCCGGGCGTAAGTAGGCAGATGGCAGAGGTGTGGAGGGGGGCGGTGTGGGCGGGTCATGTGGGGAGGCGGGAGGCGGCGGCGGTGTGGTATTTGGTGACGTCGCGGTGTTGCGAGGTGGTGGGGAGGGGGCTGATGTGAGTTTTTGTGGGGGAGGAGTTGTGGGTGTTTGTTCAGAGGGAGGTGTTGTTGGTTGTTTTGGGTGAGACGAAATAGGAGTAATTGAATTCGATACGGTTGTGGTCAGGGGTGTATGAGGGGAAATTCTTGGTGTGCTTCCCCAATTTTGTTGGAATAACACCGCATCTTGGCTATATTTAGGTCTATCTTGTACCTCTGTTTATTCCACAGTCTGGATGATTTGCATTGTGAACTCGGCACAGTTGTTGCAGAAATGGAAGTTCTTCCCCTTATTATTATAAAGCAATGTTTATCGGTGGTAAAAGTCCTACGCAGCACCAATGAAACTTGTCTTTGCATATTTGTCTCTCACTGTGTCCCTACAGATATTGCAAACGTCATTGGTATTCATATCTAACATTATAAGAATATTTCAATCGACTTTCTTGTATGTAACGACGCAGGGGAGGGAAAGGGGCTAAAGAGAGAGAGAGAGAGGGGGGGGGGGGTTCACTGTTTTGTGGTTAGGATTTGTTCGAGCTTCCAATCATTAACACTGGCTTTGGTTTAAATTTTAAGTAACACTTTCGATAAACTTATGAAACAAAATCATCACTGCCCTAACCACTTCCTGTCTCTCTTATCCCCGGCCCGAACTTACACTATTGATGGTTGCATGAGAGTTTCTTCCTCAATAACGTCACTACTAATATCCCGCGATATGAGATTTGTTGAATAGTTAACTTATTATGATTCTCTGTTTTATTTTTTGATATTTGTTTAACCTGTTCGAGTTTAAGTTCCCATTTCGGTAAAATCGTATACCGGTACCACGGTTTAGAATGTGTCTACGTCAAGGGGGAGGGGTAGTGTTGGTGAGAGTGGGGCCTATGACACTCGTCAAGTGCTAAGCGATTTATGTGTTATGGTACGGTGGTGGTACTGGTAGGACACTAATTTACACTGGCCCTAAACTTTCTTTTGAAATTATATATATATATATATATAGGCAATGCCTAGTGAGTTAATTGCTCAATATGTGACATTCTGAGAGTGAGGGTCCAAGTCTAGGGAGTGAGACAATGAAGTATAAGGGCGAAGCTGCCTCAGAAGTGGGACTGCTTCGAGCCAGAGTGGGCAACGAAGAGCTATTGCAGGTTGGCGAGGGCTGTTTGTAGCTCGTGATTCACTTCCTAGGCTGGAACAAGACCTCACGGGCTTCAATATATATATATATATATATACCAGTATATATATATATATATATATATATATATATATATATACTGTATATATAATTATATATATATATATATATATATATATATATATATATATATATATATATATATATATATATATATATACTGTATATATATATAATGGAAGCAATTGATTCTCCTACTGGGAATCGAAGACGAATAAGGAATATGAAGACCAAAGCGAACAGGAACATATTTATTTATTGGCAACGTTTCAACACTAATCTTGTGTCAATATCAAGCCTAAAAAAGAGAAAGAATAAAACCTATCGTGAATATCATAAAATCATCACCTGTTAAAATTGAAAATGTATTCAAAAGATAAAATTAACGAAAATATAGCTAAGGTTCATTACATTAAGACATTAAAAGTAGAGATAGTTGATAAGTGAAAAAGGAATAAAAGAGTGAGAATAATGTAAACAATAATAATTAATGTTAGGCAAAATTAAGATAGATGAGGGTGGCGAATTTAAAAGTCAAGGAGTGAAAGGGGCGGGGTCGACTAAAATAAGGACACAGGAGTACAAATGGGCACATATATCTATTTAAACATATGCCTACACGTACCAGCACAGGACACTAAAAGCAGAGGAGGGGCGTGGAGGTCTCGTGGGTGCCTAGAGACGGGCGGAGGTGGTGGGTGAGGAGGGACTCAGCTGTCACATGTGTCATGTCTGTTGCAGTGAACAATATGGTAAAATCCTGGCTATTTATAGTATGATCTGAGGTTTCGCTGTGGTTTCGGATAGCAGAATATGATGGCTTTGACAAAGGGAAATTGGTACGGTAAGTTCGACCCTTGTGTTCCGAGATCCTCGTTGAAAGTTGGCGTTTGGTTTGATCAATATACGTATATATATATATACCGGTATATATATATATATATATATATATATATATATATATACTGTATAATATTATGTATTTCATTGAATTCAATTCAAGTGCAATTTAAAACCTTTTAATATTATCAATGTTTGATAGATTATATTTTTACAATAATGGAATTAACATACACAAGGAACAATGAGGGGTTGATGCCATTCGTCATAGAGGTCCTCTTTGAAATATGTATATAAACACAAAGCTCCGGTCTAAGCCTTTGTCTACCTTTGGCTGTAATCTGAATACCAATGAGGGCTTTGTTTAACTTCCCTTTATAATGGAGGTAACTGTAATATTTGTTTTATAAATTCGATGCATATGTTGTATTTGGAGAATTATAAATTAAGCCTACTAGGTTAGATTAGTATAATATATAGTTAATTAAGGATACTCATTAGTATTTACTTAAAACTGTGTGACCTATGGTGCAACGTTAACGCATTTGACTCACAATCGAAAGGTCTTCGTGGATCATTGCTGTGTTGTTTACATGGTTTGGTCATTTTAAGACATTTCACCCCATGAGATTGGCGATAAAAACAAATCTTCACTCCATTCAGATATCAAAATCGGCCATCAGTCGATTATCTGTATAGAACTTTGTTGTTTCGAAAATATTTTTCTTTTGAAAAATGTACAAATTCACCTTGAAGTTGGCATTATTTTGTTAATGTTAAAGGTGGTGGTACATGGGTTGAGATAAACATGGAATAATATTCGCCAACCTGCTCATAATTATCTTGCAAAATGCAATAGCACTGAAATATCATTATTAACAATGGTATAAAGGATTTTGTGGATCGTCTACACCGGACCTGTGACGTCATAGGGGTGTAAGTCCACCATCCAGTCCAGGAAGAAGATACTCCTGTGATGTCACTATGATGTCATAGGTCCGATGTAGACGATCCACAAAATCCTTTTTACTGTTGTTAATATATATTTCAGTAACATTGCATTTTCTGTAGGGACTGTTACAACAATCAGTATTGAACAAATATTTAAAAGGAACAGAATGAATACCTGAAAATTACCTTATGATTCAATGTTAATTTCATGGTATATTAGATCTTAAATACATATTATGGGCCCAATGATAATACTACATAAGAATCTTAGCTGTTATGTAGAGGAGAGAAGCTTATAGAAGGCTGGATGGCGGTGATAATAGATGATAGATTCTATCTATTGACAGACGGACTTGATTCCCATTTGTTGACTAGTGAGAGAATGAGCAAGGGATCATTTACTTCCGGGAAATTACCTCGGTGAATACATTTTAATTTCTCAGTCTTAGCCTGGCATTGCTATAGGTTGACCAGAAGTATTAAAACTAACCAATTTAGACTACCGGTATATAATTTAAACATACTTCTATTATACATATTATATGTAAGTATTACATATCACTGGATGGTTACACTATAGACAATGGATTAACTTGATGTAACAGAAAACATAAATTAACCCCTAACTGGCGGCGCATAACATATGTCGAATGAAATAAATCTGGCCTAAGTGGCGGCGCGCGACATCTGTCGAGCGCCATTTTCAGCACGTAATGTTGCTGAGAGAGAGAGCTGAGCGGTGGGACGAGCGTAGCAACCCTATGACCGCTCCCCACGACCACCGTGGACATACTGAACTGTATTCTACTTTCCCCCCCTCCTTTCTCACTCGCTACACAGAGAATTATGTAAGGAAATTACCTTATTTCAGGGTTTTTGCACTCGTGTTGCACGATCATTGCAAGAGAACCAGTGGTCGTACAAGGATGGTTCGGGTGTCATTGGAAAGCTCTGTTTACGCCCTTTCAGAGATAGATACTTGTTTTACGCTCTGGGTCTTATTTAGGCATAAAAATTAGCACGGAAACAACCCTATTTAGGGTTAAAAAAAAAACGCCTGGCGCTACGGTCAAATAGACCACCTAGTCCGCTAAATAAGGGTTAAAGGGGTAACTAAATTGTAATAATTGGATGCTTAATACACACTGCCATTTTGACAGTGTATAGATATAATAATTATGATAAACCCCAATCACATCAAACTACATATTATATCCGGAGGTAGAATTTAGAACACAAAAGAAAAAGGTAGCCCCTATAATTGACTACCGTATGGATTTACCCTGGTGCGCAATATATATATATATATATATATATATATATATATATATATATATATATATTGAAATGTCGGTTTGGTATCTCAACTCGACATTGTATTATCTTGTAAACAATCCTGTAATAGGATATAGTGAGACAGAATATGCTCGACAGGGTCACGTCTAGCTTTATAAATCTAACAATACCTTCTCACACTAAGGCGGCAGCATTCACACAATAAGAACACAGGTTGCTTCACACTCTAGTTTATTCAATGGCATGTAATTGTATATCAATGGTACCTATCTGTCATATCCGGCAGAAGGTAAATATAATTAGTGACGTATCTGAAATGTCGGGTTGGTATTTCAACTCGATTTACGAGATGGAATATGCTCGACAGGGTCACGTCTAGCTCTATAATTCTTGCATCAACTCTTTATCCCAAGGCAGCATTCACACAATTAGAACACAATATTACTTCACACTTGAGTTTATTCATAGGATATAGGTTATTGGATATAGAATATTGCTCTATCATATAGGGCAGACAATAAAGGTATTTAAGTGACGTATCAAATATAGAATAGTCTATAGTGATAACTTTATTATAATTTGTCACGTTACAACTTACACACAGTATAGGTAATATTAATATGCAGAAATAATGGTGTTACACATGTACATAGATAATCTAGTTAAATGATAATGCGTATGTGAGTGTAACGTCTAGCGCGAAGATTTCTGGCATAGGGCGAATTGACTTGACAAAAGCGTTCACGAGCGTAGGGGGCGGTGAGCGCCTATCAGGGGGATTAACGAAAGGGTCACACAGGTAAGATAAATGAAAGGTAGCACGTTCGACCCTAGGTCAAAGTGACTGCTTTGGTATGAATTTATAATTCGAAATAGTGGGACTATAAGACAATGGTGAAAATTAAACATATACTAAAGAGCTTATCGACAGGGTGGTTTAAGTTGGCATTGACTTATCTAAGCGGTTTTTGTGAAAGAGTCTACACATGGATACGAAAAATAGATTTACACCGGGTAGGAGTTCAATACATACAAGTAGGAATCCAAATTCAAATTAAGGTCAATGAATCACTATAACGGGTTTTAGAATGAATGCAAATTAATTATAAAATGAGGAAATACACTTAATTAAAATGCGACTGGAATCTCACAGTAAAGTAGAATTCGGAAGAACTCAGAATACAAAAGGGCGTACACGACGAAGTTGTACTGGGTTAAAATACTACGATAATAGCATGAAAGGAAATTTGAATGTATTAGCAAATCCCTATATGGCAATACGTGGATCAAAGATATGGCGTATGCGAATTACATAAACAGATGATGTAATTAATTGATCACTATGGAAGTAGTAAAATCGAAATAATAATGGTCTCTAGTATAATACGGAGACATGAATAATAAATAACTTGAACATGGAGTTATTATAAATGTGTGATAAGAATTACGAATTACCCACACACGTAGATCAGATTAATTCACAAGCACTGGTATAAACTAGATAGCTCGATTGAATAGAATTAAGAAACACCATCTGAGGAAGAGCACTTTATTGACAACGTTTCGCAAATAGCTTCATCAGGTCACTAACAAATGCTGGTACATGTACGCATGTTTGTATGTCTGTTTTTGCTAGTTCTTACTGATGTATTTGACCCATATAATTATAGGCTCCGCCTCCCCTACTCCCATGCTTCTGCCCCCTCCCTGTCCTGCCTCCTTCCTCCCTCCCAACCCCCACCTCCCTCTCCTCCCCCGCCACCTGTCTGGACTGTTACGATCGGGTCTCGTATAAATCAGTGGCTCTTATACATTGGACTAGACTGGCATAAATGCAACAACGGAAACGCTAGATCCAACCCCTGATATATAATCCCGTCGAACAAAGAACACATATACCCTCCAGAGTTATATCTGCGATAGCGGGGTATCTTAACTCTCAGTATCTATGTGCTTCTACTATAGGCTGATGTTCTCTGAAACAGCCTATTACCTATAACATATGGTTGCTTAGTTATGGTACACAAGGAAAAGATAGTTAACTTAATTAAATCACAAGAGTGATCTAATGCAAACAAGAAGAAGGTTTACTTAACGTTACTTTAATCAATAATATCTGTCACTCCTTTATGAAAGAAAGTGTTGTAAAGTCCTCAAGCACCGAACAAGGAATCTTCTGAATAATGTCGGATGCTACTAAGAAGAACGTATCGGAAATGGAACCACAAAATAGCAGGAGGCACGACAATGCACGTGTAGGCTAAATACACAAAAAGGCTGGACTTATAATGTTATTGGACACAAGAATATTATAAGCGCTGCAACAGTAATAATGCTCGCCACGAAAAAGTAGTACTCCTATTAACAAAACCGGTCTATGCTAGTTGTGTCTCTCTACAGCAACCTAGACCTCAAAATGCTTGTGTAGAAATAATGGGTATGCATAAAAGAGTATATGATCTAATCCAGCTAATGTCTACCCGGGTTAATAAAGTCTAGCTGGGATGCACAAAGGTACAGAATTCTGGTGGAGCAAGGCAGCTCCTAGCCTAGTGTGGACCTTGGGTCTGTGCGGCCTGATTACGTTAATATGAAGGGGTGCTCTCTTGAGGATTCTCGATCACAAGTATCGAGTATCCTCCTGGCGACCCTCAAAAGTAAAATCAAATAGAGTTAGAACAGTGTTGGGTGGATTAGGCAAGCAGCCCTCACGCACTACACAGTCTAAACTCCAAGGTACACAGACAAAAGATCCACCCAGGTAACCCACAGAATCCGTAGTGTCATGCAGCTCAAAAGTAGCCTACACACAGTGAAAACACCAACGGCAAGGTACCTGATCCCTAGTCTAGCATTATTTAACCCTGTAGAAACATTAGTGATTGATGGAGACAGTCCGAGCAATACA
This sequence comes from Paralithodes platypus, assembly GCA_032716605.1. Lineage (NCBI taxonomy): Eukaryota > Metazoa > Arthropoda > Malacostraca > Decapoda > Lithodidae > Paralithodes > Paralithodes platypus. The sequence continues at coordinate 9,319,882 of CM064492.1, read as the reverse complement.
ATCTCCCAAAAAGACAATGACTATCTTCAACCTTAGCCTAGTACATAAGAAATGTGAGATCCAGCATATAATACAGTCTGGCCACCAATTCAAGGTGTGGATGCAGGGAACCAGAGGGGGATTGATATTAATAAAAGGTGAGGAAGTAGTGGAAATGATAGAGGCAGTAGGAGAGAAAGATTCTAAGACAAGAGTGTGGAACAGTTCATGGGAGATGCTTAGAGTATGCTGTCTGGGACGGATCTGACCAGGATATTCCCAGGGACCGCATGGGTGGAGTCCCAGTTCGCAGGAATGGCACGAGGGCGCGCGACAGTCGCCCAGTAAGCAGCCGCCTAGTAGGCCATGTTAGGCAGGAGGCAACGAATCCCGCGAGGCCTATGTAAGGGGGCCAGCCACGCGCCACACTCACCACCAAGTCACACCACCTGGTCTCTCTCTCTCTCTCTCTCCCGCTCGCCTTCCCATCATTCAACTACTTAACACAATACTTTCAATTGACTAAATAAAATAGAAAGGATTGTGACAGACGAAAATAAAGAACAGTTCTGAACTGTCTGCAACACAAGCTTTCTCGAGAAGGAAATGTTACGATCCAGGTTCTCAAAGACACAGGGCTCTTCAACATTGGACTAGATAATGGCAAAATGCAACAACGGTAACACTAGATCCAACCCCTGCCTTAAACACTGGAAAACAAAACACCATTACCGCCCTGAGTCGTGCCTGGACAACGAGGTATCCTATGACTCGGTAACTGGTGCACACACACTAGGCTGACGCTCGATGAAACAGCCTATTCTCAAACAGTAAAAGATTACTCGATTAGGTTACACAAAGAAAAGATAGTTAACGTGATTAATTAACGTTACGGTAGATACTCAAATAACTGGCACTCCTGTATTAAAGAAAGTGCAATGCTAGTCCTGCAACATCAACTGGAAACTTCTGAAATAAGTCTGATGCTGGGAAGATGTTCGTAAAGAATCTTGAACAATTATAATGCAGAATACGGGTCACAATAAATACTAGGACATATAGTAATAATAGGCAGGCGAATAATAAAGACGGCGCAAAGGTAGTAATGCTCGACAACTAAAGAAATGCTTCGTGACACAACGCAACAGCCTACTAGGGTTGTGCAACTCAACAACAACCTCGGCTCAAAAGTGCAGTGAATAATAATGTGGCATACATATAATAATGGGGGCTTATCTCTAACCAGTGTCTGCTCAGTTAATAAAGTCTAGCTGGGGTATCAAGGCAGGGCAACAATGGGCGAGCATGCGGCTCGTAGCCTAACGTTGTCCAAAGGTGGTATAATGAAGATTACGTTATATGACGGGGATGCTCTCTTGATAAATCTAGGTCTCTAGTACCTAGTTCTATCCTGGCGATCCCTCAGAAGTCAACACAAAGAGGCAGCACTATGTTGTGAGGGATAGGCTATGGCCCTCTCACACCACAGTGCTGTGCTCGCAAAGTAAACCCACCCGAAGACAACCTAGGCTCCCACAGTACCTGTCGATGTCGTGCAGGGCTTAGCTAACACTGCACACATCGGAGACAACGACACAGTAACCTTACCCCTAGTCTAGCTTTAAATAACTAAGCAGAATCACTCAACACCCTGCCAGGGAGACATATACCGGTCTACAACCTTCCCGAGAGAGGACACACACGTAAAAGTCCGTCTCTCCAAACCTCATTAAAGCCTAATACATAGAAATATCTGAGAGCTTCGCGTACAATACGACTGGCCGACGGTGAACGTCTATGCTGAAACCAGAAGGGATGTTGAGTTTAATAAAGATTAGAGAATGAGAAAGGAGAAGTCGAGAGAGAGAAATAGTATGCAAAGTGGCGAGTATGGGGGACAGAATTGCAAAGGATGTAGACGGTATGCGTGTCAGGCCAGCTCTGAGCTTGGTAAAAAACCATGAGGCCACGACGGGAAGGGACTAGTTGACCACCCGGCCGCCAACGCCCTCAGCGCTCAAGCGAGCCGCGTCATAGCCCACCCCCCGCTGCCAGGTGTACTCCCTCACCCGCTCTCGCTCGCCTCCCACACAAGCAACATTTATATTATAGCGAATATAAAATATAAGGCGCGGTCACAGACCAAAACAAAGATCACTTCTAGACTGTCTGTGGCAACACGACACTAACGAAATAAAGCAGATCATTCTAGGACAACTGTAGCCCATCCCCCCATCCTGGCGAGCGCTAGCGAGCTGCAATGCCCCACGCAACCATTATGCTAACGCCGGGAGGCGTCACACCTCCCCCCAAGATATGGGACACTCAACCATGAGCCCATATCTGAACAGGCAGAATGTCGCTAGAATCTGCCACTCCTAACCACTCTGCCACTCATGGAATGCAAGCTCAGTCTCCACAAACAAAAAATACAACAACATTTATATATATAAAAACAAATCTTATCACCCTTCCCAAACATAATACATTAATTCATAACATTGTGCTCCCAGAGCGAGCTTTAAGAAGCACAGCCTACTGAGGGAAAATCATCTGCCCTCAGTACTCAGCTACAATATTATCTTAAAATTAATTATCAAAAAGAAAGAGTTTTTATTTAATTTTTCATATTTTATTTTAATGTTGTTTTTGGCGGCTACTATAGATGTAGCCTAACTTTCTTCTAATCAAAGCCAACAACTCCTGCCCTGCGACCCTACGCTGATGCTACACACGCGAGCCAACAACTCCTGCCCTGCGACCCTATGCTGATGCTACACACGCGAGCCAACAAGCACCAGCGCAAAAATACACCGCGAGCCAAGACAGGAGGCTATACCAACATACTGTGGTAGCCTACCCCGGATCCTCCACCCGCGACAGACACTGACTGAACAGCGAGGGTTCTCCTGCAAACAAAGCCAAAACATTATCAGTGCCCCCAGCATGCCACACATCCAACTTGTGTTCCGGCAGCACAACAACACCTGACACTGATAAACTGTCCAGTTTATCGCAAGACTGGCACTTCTCTTCGCTCTTTCCGGCAACGGGGCCTGCCAATAACCCTTCACTAGTTCTACCTTCGTGATGAGCGAGGCAGCCCCGAAGCGGTCTATGGTGTCGTCAACTCTGGGTAATGGATAGGCGTCTGTCAGGGATAATGCTTCCACACTCTTGCAATCAACACACACGGACTCTGCCACCAAACTCAGGTTGCAAAGCCACTGGCAACGACCACTCACGATATCCCTCATCCCTCAGACCCCCTCCCCACACGCTGTCCAGCTCCGCCTTCACCACAGGCTGTCGAGCAGGATTCACACGGTAGGGAACCAACTCGAGCCTTGCACTGTCTCCAGCCTCCGTGTCGGATTCTACCCCGCACATCAGGCCTGGAGAAGCAACAAACATGCGGACGGACTGCCACAGCCTAGTGAACAACTCCTCCCGTCGCTCAGGAACAAGAGGCCGCAACTCATCTCGCAGAACAACATGCCCAGTGCCCTCCCACATCTCCTTCACCATGTGGAGAGGGCCCCTCACCCGATGCCCGAAAACAAGCTCATTTGGACTGAAACCGAGACTCTCTCCAGGTACTTCTCTTGCCGCGAACAAAACATACGGCAGACCAAGGTCCCAATCCTTTCCGTTCTCTGCGCAATAACATCGAAGCATGCTTTTCAGCGTGGCGTGCCACCTCTCCAACACCCCTTGACTCTCCGGGTGATACGCAGAAGAGACGACAGTGCTGATGCCATGCTGAATCATAGTTTGTTTGAACAGATTAGATGTAAAACTAGAACCTTGGTCCGATTGCACCTCTTGCGGGTAACCATACCGCGAGCAATACCAGAGCAGGTTCCGGACAACAGTTTTCGCCGTGCCATTTCTCATTGGATATGCATCAGGATAATGAGTGGCCACATCCATGATAGTTACTAGAAATTTATTACCGGCACTAGTAGGGGGTAGGGGTCCGACCATATCAATGATGACCTTACTGAAGGGCGGTCCACTGACAGGAATGGGGTGCAACGGGGCTCTCGGAATTGTTTGGTTAGGTTTTCCAACCCTCTGGCACGTATGACACCTTGCTATCCAGGTTACCACCTGTCCCTTCAACCCTGGCCACCAAAACAATTTTTCTAAAGCCGCCACCGTTTTTCTCACCCCTAGATGTCCTGCCAGTGGTATGTCATGCGCCAACCTCAGTAGGCTATCCCTGCACTCCCGTGGCACCACCAACTGGTCCACTACTCCGGACCCCTCTTGCCAACTACGTTTAGGGTCTTGAAAACGCCTATAGAGGATGCCTTCTAAATAAAAAAAATCTCCTGGCTGTGCATCGCCGTCCTCGTCGAGCTCTACAACTCCATTAGCACACGTTTGGAGCTCAGGGTCCTCTAGTTGCAACCGACGTATATCTGAGGGTGCCAAGCGATCTAACTGCTCCCGGAGCAATGCATGACCTTCCCCGATACTGGGCTGCTCCCTCTGTCTCTCGATGTACATAACGTTGCTGTCGTGGAGACTCGTCATGCCCAGCCTCGTCACTCTCGATGACAGGCCCAGGGGGTACTCCAGAATTAAGTAATGGTGCTAATACTGAATCACCCAGGAGAGCCGCCGAGTCAAAACTCTTAAAACCAACTCCAGCTTTAGCCTCCTCCTGTTGATCGTTCCTCCGCTAGTCTGAAGACGGAGGACTAGGCTGTGACACTTTAGCTGCCCGAGCTCGGGTGACAACACGCCATGGGTTGTGTCTGGCACCGCTCGACCCACTCTTGCTCTTCCCTACTCACGTCGGCCGGCCTCTCGGCAACGACTAAGGGTAGAACCTCAGAAGCGGGCATTGCAAAGTCGTTGCCGAGAAGAAGGTCGACGCCCTCCACTGGCAGTTTCTCCACAATCCCGACATCCAATTCACGTGCCACACCATCCACCTCCAACTCCAACCACACCAGCGGGTATGACCGAGTTGCATTAATACCCTGCACCACCACCACCCGAGCCGTGTTTATGTGGTAGCCAGTCAAGTTATTCATCAGAGTCTGGGAAGCACCTGTATCACGCAAGACCTCTACTCCATGCTTGCGCCCCGCCCACATCACGCAACCCCGCCCTCTATGGTCGCAAAAAACACCCTGAGCAGGGTTCGAGCCTCCCAGGTGCTTCTGCATTGGCTGTGCCTCAGCCTCTGACGAACTGCCCCGGGCAAACTCAGATGACTTCGGAGACACACCAATGTTGCAGGCCAAAGACACAGCTGCTGTAGGTGGTTTGCTAGGACAGACTCTTGCAAAGTGCCCCTTTTCATGACAATGATAACACTCCAACTCCCCTTTGGGCTTCCCTTGGTACTAGGAAGGGCCCGGCCCCTTCTTAAATGGGACGGTGCTAGTCTTGTGGTGAGTCTTGGGATCATGGCTCTTGTACTTGTTTGCATAAGGTATATCACTAACTTGGGGGGGTGGGGCGTCACGCCCCTTGTTACCTGCCTCACTACGCTGGGCAAACCCGCACCCACGAATTAGTGATAGCCGGAGGTCAGCCATCTCAGCTGCCTCCTGTAGAGTTTTTGGTTGCTTTTCTTTAAGGTTTAACGTCAGGTCGCCGCCCGTGCATTTGAAAAAGTGCTCTAAAAGCACCAACTGTTTAATGTTGTCAAACGTAGTAGCTTTCTCCGACCTCAGCCAATTCCCAAAAGCATCGGACAGCTCCCGGGCATGCTCCAAAAAGGTGCTCTCCCGACCCTTGGTAACACCCCGGAACTTCAACCTGTACGTCTCTGGTTGTAGTTCGTATGCTCTCAGGACAGCCTCCTTGAGTTTCTCATAGATAATACACGACTCTATAGGCAACGCATCGTAGGCTTTAAGACCCTTGCCTATTAATCTAGAGGATACAAGTGCTGCCCATTTATTCTCTGGCCACTGGTGTTCCTGGCACTTCTTCTCAAAGCGCGTGAAATTTTTTGTTACACCACTCTCATCAAACACCGGAACCAGTTTCAATAAGTGCGAGGGAGACTGCTCATGAAAACGGTTACCAGCCCCAAGTCGCTGTCCCGTTGTCTCTACTCGCGACTTCTCTACGTCCATGTCGGTGTAACGGGGGGGGGGCTCTCTCTTTCTTTATCAACTTCCCTTCTTCTGCTGCGAACAAGAGAGGGTAGGGGGTAAGACAGAAAAAGATAGATTAATCTGCGAAGGTGGAAAATAGGTACTCAAGGATAGAAAGGAAGAGATGACGACAAACCCGTTATTGCATTCTAATTAACGAGAGGACAACCCTGTTTGGTTGACCCACATCCAACATCCTTCGAGGAAGGGGATAAGGCTGCAACTCCGACACGATGATAACACCAAAGAACCACAAAAAACCCACTGAGACCTAGCATATTCTCTACTTTCTAGATATCACATAAGGATGTTTTTGGGAACGGTAATTCATTCGAATTATTTGATCGCCCACCTTCAGGTGAACTGGCCGTCCCCATGGTTTTCTTATTCTTTATGCAATCGTGACTCATGCTCATTATTCAGGTACATTAGGACAGTAGGATAAATCGGAGGCTAGCATCCGATTTACCCTCCTGACAACACATTTAGATCCAAATAGGTACGGGAGGATAGATACAAACATATTGCAGTAATCTTAAGCTTGATATTAATAGAAGGAACATTTTTACCGTTTACAACTCTTAACATTGGTACCGTATGGTCCGTATCTAATTATCTCTATACCATTAACCTGGGACCAATCCATTACCGTACTGGGACAGTCTCTTAACCTAGGAGTAGGACTCGAACCTTGCTGTCTGTATCCACCCCATTCCTCTCAATATTAAAATCCCAATTCCGCTAGATACCGGTATCGGCCAGGCTTGCCTTTACGTCTCTTCGGCCTACCGTATCCTGGGGTATAGGGGGTAATCATACGTCTTCCTGCGGTCCTTGAACCCTCGTACAGTACACGAGTTCAGCATCCTGCACTCAGCCAATGGGAGGGGTGAATCTCCGATTCTCCGCCATCAGCAATTCAGCATCACATCAACTCCGTCCCAAACTGGTTCCCTGGTAATTCGAATACATTCTTAACCCACGGTTGACATATAGCTAATCCTTAATAATGGGGTTAATCAATATCCTAATTACGGTACACAGTAATACTAAAACAAATACATATAAAAAATATAGGTTAATATAAACATATAAAAATACATGGATTCCTATTAACGTATAAAAATAGATGAGCTAATATAAGTACAGAAATACAATGACAGATCAAATTATGACATTACAGTACTGTACCGAAATAATCTCTTAAGGCATCCAAAGATCCTCTCATTAAGTACAGGTACATATGTTACTCAGCAGTACTCTACACACAATTGGGAATACATAATTACACAGCATATCTATGGAGTCAAATCAATACAATAATGGCATAAATCAAAGGTAATTGTCATGGTCAAACTTAACAGGTTGGACTGCTCAATGCGGAGGGTGCTATACAAGGCTCAAACAAAGCTAAACGTTAATTCTACTGTAACTCGAGTAACTTATCCCCTGAAATCAGCTGCCCAGAATCTCACTACAGCATTCCATCCCTTGCAAGGCAACTCTGTTCATTAGACCATGTCAAACATAATTATATCATAGGAATCAATACTCATAATACACTCAAAAAGCACAATAATTAATAATAGCCTACTGTACTTCCAATTAGGTGAAAGTTAGGTAGCCTAGGCTAATTAAAAATGTAAAATCATATAACCTACCATAATAATTCAGCAAGTACCCATACCTAAACGGCCTTTTCACAAGTTAACTTTAAGTAACAATAGGTAAGAACAAATAATCATCTGAAATAAACCCGACCCAATGGGGGTCCGAAATTTGACGGTACTGGGGTTGGGAAATGAGGACCTCTAAATCAAGATAACAAGTAACTCTTTACACTATAACCCAGTAAAAACATTTAAAATGAACAATAACCAGGCCTAGGAGGCGTTAGTTATAAATACTTATCTGAATAGGCCTAACTTTGGAACGTCGGAGACACGAAAGGTAAACAAAACTCAAGGATACTATCTCAAACGAATGTCCTTTCCTGATTTACACGTTAAAATACAATCATATTTACCAAAATGCATGGTTTTATAAACTCAAAGTAATGAACAAGTTCTAAACATACAATACAACTGCTACATTAGTAATTTACTCAACCTTGTCGTCTCTCCGAAATGCGAGATGGTCTAAATCCTAAAATGGCGGTCAAGCTTCAAAAGCATTTTAATCAACTTCATCGTCCTCAATTCTACTCTTAACTGGTGTTCTCGCACTACCTCAGGATTATGTAAAACGGTGAAAGACAAACTAGCAAAATAGGCTAGCCTAAGTTTGGTCGGGAATTATGGAAAAACACAAGAATTCGAAGGCCATCAAATGGCATCCCTCTGACTGAAATTATTACACACGAAGTTAATTTGACGTTAATTTGGAATAACAAAGTCTAAAATATCAGAATAACACTTAGCAAAGGTGCACAGACTAAGTTTTACTGAACACAATGATAATGGGGGAATTTGTATGGTTGTAGGCACTTGGCAGGTGAGGGGTGCCTGTCGACCAACCCGATGGTAGGCTCGAGTTCACGAATTTGTCAATCATAGTAATATCTCCTACATTACACACCTAGTACTTACTTAACTGAATAAGCAATACCTTATAACACTATAAACCTTAATTACGAACCTCTGAATGGAGGGAAAGGAAGCCTAAGTCCGGAGAAGAAGCGGGGAATAATGACAGAGACTGGGGGGTATAAACCTTAATTAATTTTTAGATGCTCTCGTAGGCCTGGGGTCACGACAGTGAGGGGCCGAGGGCCAGTGCCAGGGATCCCGCCAAAAAAGGGGAGGGTGACCACAAAGGATGGCGTCGCTTGGGTAGGAATTGGCAGTCTTTTTACACAAGGGGGCATTACTCTAAATTCGAAAAGGAAGGATTTTTACAGGGAATAACAGAAGAGGTGAAAAGATAAATTAGGCTTGAAAGTATTTTAGACAGATTTGAGAATATTAGTTCTCCTCCTGATCTAGGCTAATTCCCTCTTTACATAGACAAGGGTTGCTTAACCCTTCGTAAACGATACATTTCCCTTAAATATAGGGAAGAGTGAATGAAGGGGAAAAAGTATTACAGTTAAGTCAAACCTTACAACATATACCAAAAGGGAAAGTACAATTTCTTCCCGATACATCGGCACAGTACCTGGTCGACTCAGCTTGGATTTTTGCTAGCTCTATTTGCTGCTGAAGCTCACCTGCCCTTTGTTGCTGGTGAAGCTGAAGCTCAGATACCCTGATAGCCTTTCTCTCTTCGATCTTAGCTAATTCGAGCTGGTACAATAATTCTGGAGTTAACCCTGGAGGAGGTGAAGGTGCTACAATGTTTGAAATTACCGGTGGTCCCCCCAGGGGCAACCCACCCTGCCAGTCACCACCCAACTGTGGAAGCGTACCCGGGGTCGGCAAACTACTGGGATGGCTGGGAGTCGAGTGTAGGGGAAGCATGGCCGAAGGGCTCTGAGCACTCAACCCATCTCGCTCACCAGTCACATTGCCCAGTACACACGTTATCAAGTTATCCTTGGTCATGCTGCTAGTAACCGCATGACCGATAGCTGTGGCCAGGCATTGAAGACCGTACCGATCCATACCCTCCAACCGCTCGGCAGTAACAGGCCATTGCAAAAATATCCTAGCATCCTCCTCACAGTTCACCCGATTAACCCTTTCATCATGCTGCTGTTCCTCAGTTTCGACATTACGTACTGTGTCTCCATTCTCCTCTCTCTCGGTATAAGACATGATGCTCAAACAAAATTCTCACCACAATATTCAGAAAAGAAGTACCCCAAACTCTTATGTAGCACTATTCACTTGCCAAAAATTTCTGAAGACTCTCAAGTGCTATACTACTTTGCCAAAAACAAATTAACGTGCCCACTATATTCCTCAATAAAACAAATGACCACAACAATCCTGCAATTATCTCTTAGTTCACAAGATCCTGAGCTAGGTCGCCATTTGTTACGATCCAGGTTCTCAAAGACACAGGGCTCTTCAACATTGGACTAGATAATGGCAAAATGCAACAACGGTAACACTAGATCCAACCCCTGCCTTAAACACTGGAAAACAAAACACCATTACCGCCCTGAGTCGTGCCTGGACAACGAGGTATCCTATGACTCGGTAACTGGTGCACACACACTAGGCTGACGCTCGATGAAACAGCCTATTCTCAAACAGTAAAAGATTACTCGATTAGGTTACACAAAGAAAAGATAGTTAACGTGATTAATTAACGTTACGGTAGATACTCAAATAACTGGCACTCCTTGTATTAAAGAAAGTGCAATGCTAGTCCTGCAACATCAACTGGAAACTTCTGAAATAAGTCTGATGCTGGGAAGATGTTCGTAAAGAATCTTGAACAATCATAATGCAGAATACGGGTCACAATAAATACTAGGACATATAGTAATAATAGGCAGGCGAATAATAAAGACGGCGCAAAGGTAGTAATGCTCGACAACTAAAGAAATGCTTCGTGACACAACGCAACAGCCTACTAGGGCTGTGCAACTCAACAACAACCTCGGCTCAAAAGTGCAGTGAATAATAATGTGGCATACATATAATAATGGGGGCTTATCTCTAACCAGTGTCTGCTCAGTTAATAAAGTCTAGCTGGGGTATCAAGGCAGGGCAACAATGGGCGAGCATGCGGCTCGTAGCCTAACGTTGTCCGAAGGTGGTATAATGAAGATTACGTTATATGACGGGGATGCTCTCTTGATAAATCTAGGTCTCTAGTACCTAGTTCTATCCTGGCGATCCCTCAGAAGTCAACACAAAGAGGCAGCACTATGTTGTGAGGGATAGGCTATGGCCCTCTCACACCACAGTGCTGTGCTCGCAAAGTAAACCCACCCGAAGACAACCTAGGCTCCCACAGTACCTGTCGATGTCGTGCAGGGCTTAGCTAACACTGCACACATCGGAGACAACGACACAGTAACCTTACCCCTAGTCTAGCTTTAAATAACTAAGCAGAATCACTCAACACCCTGCCAGGGAGACATATACCGGTCTACAACCTTCCCGAGAGAGGACACACACGTAAAAGTCCGTCTCTCCAAACCTCATTAAAGCCTAATACATAGAAATATCTGAGAGCTTCGCGTACAATACGACTGGCCGACGGTGAACGTCTATGCTGAAACCAGAAGGGATGTTGAGTTTAATAAAGATTAGAGAATGAGAAAGGAGAAGTCGAGAGAGAGAAATAGTATGCAAAGTGGCGAGTATGGGGGACAGAATTGCAAAGGATGTAGACGGTACGCGTGTCAGGCCAGCTCTGAGCTTGGTAAAAAACCATGAGGCCGCGACGGGAAGGGACTAGTTGACCACCCGGCCGCCAACGCCGTCAGCGCTCAAGCGAGCCGCGTCACAGCCCACCCCCCGCTGCCAGGTGTACTTCCTCACCCGCTCTCGCTCGCCTCCCACACAAGCAACATTTATATTATAGCGAATATAAAATATAAGGCGCGGTCACAGACCAAAACAAAGATCACTTCTAGACTGTCTGTGGCAACACGACACTAACGAAATAAAGCAGATCATTCTAGGACAACTGTAGCCCATCCCCCCATCCTGGCGAGCGCTAGCGAGCTGCAATGCCCCACGCAACCATTCTGCTAACGCCGGGAGGCATCACAGAAAGTACACAATGATAGGTAGACTGTAACTACATTCTCTGCCCTGGCGAGTCCTAGCGAGTAAGCCATGCGGTTCTGGGGGAAGCGGTGAGCGTCACACCCCACCCAAGATTTTTAAGAGGCTCCAACTATGAGCTCTAAATCTGACACGCAGAACCCATACAAAATTCGCCACTCCTAGCCACCCAGCGATGAAATGTAAAGCACAGTTCTCTTCAAAATAACACATTATAAAAATTAACAACCCTTCCCAACACAATAGATTAAATTACATAGTTATGCTCATAAGAGCGAGCTTCACTAGCCCAGCCTTCTGAGAGGAGTACAACTCAGAATTTCTGCTATAACATACTTAAAACAAATTTAACTATCAAAGAAAGAGTTTTTATAGGATTTTTATATTTTTAATATGTTTATGGCGACTGCACTACAGGGGCAAGCCTAGTTTTTTCTTCTATACCAACACAGCAAATCCTACTTTACGACCCAACACCCTGGGCTACCCACGCGAGCCAACAAGCACCAGACATAAACATACTAATCAAACCAAAGTAGGAGGCTACCCTTGTGATGATCTTCCCCGGGTCTTCCACCCTCGATAAGCAATCTGCAATCACATTCTCAGAACCGGCAATATGGCGTATGTCTAGGTTGTATTCCTGCAACATTAATGACCACCTGGTCAGCCTCATATTCCGGTTATGGAATTGATTCAGGAACTTGAGGGGGTGATGGTCGGTGTAGATCACCACAACTGGTCCATAGGCTGGAACATACACCTCAAAGTGCCTGAGCGCTAGCACAATCGCCAGCAGTTCTTTCTCAACTACTGAATAGTTCTTCTGCGCCGAGTTGAACTTTTTTGAGAAGAAACTGACTGGGTGCTCCAGCCCATCTTCGTCTGATTGCATCAGAACGGCACCAGCCCCCACACCACTGGCATCAGTTGCCAGCTGGAATGGTCGGCTAAAGTCCGGGGCCCTGAGGATTGGGTGAGTACAGAACAGGTGTTTTACTAGCAAAAAAGCCCTCTCACACTCTGGCGCCCACTTAAACTTTCTATCTTTGGCCAATAGGTCCGTCACAGGAGCCAGCACAGTAGAATACCCCTTTATAAAGCGGCGGTAGTAACCAATCATGCCCAAAAACCTCATGATCTGCTTCTTGGTGGACGGCCTGGGGAAGTGGTTAATAGCCAATATCTTGTTCCGTGGGGGGCACACCTGGCCCAATCCCACCATGAACCCCAGCTACTGCACGGTAGCCCTCACAAAATAACACTTTCCCAGGTTGACCACCAAGTTTGCCTCGCTTAATTTCTTAAATAGGGATTCTACATGTTCACAGTGGCTCTTGAAATCGTCATCGTAGATAATGACGTCGTCCAGGTAAACGGTACAGTTCGGAATGTCAGCTACTAACTCGTTCATCAAGCTTTGGAAGGTCGCTGGTGCGTTCTTTAGACCGTGCGGCATGACATTACAACGATATGTAGCACCATCCACCACAAAACCACACACCTCTTTCGCCCGTTCAGGCAAAGGCACCTGCCAGTAACCTTTTACCAGGTCCACCTTGGTCAAGAACTTGGCCCTGCCAATCTTGTCTACACAGTCATCGACCCGGGGAAGAGGATATGGGTTGGTGGGAGTCAAGCCGTTTAGCCTGCGGTAATCAACACAAAAGCGCACCTTGCCATCCGGCTTAGGTTGCAGCGTTACGGGAGATGTCCACTTTACCGCCCCCTTCTCGATCAGTCCCTGTTGCAACATATACTCCAACTCCGCCCGGAGGGCCGGAAGTTTAACAGGGGGCACCCTATAGGGCACTGATTTGAAAGGTGGGTGGTCTCCGACGTCAACGTCGTGCACCTCATGAGTAGTGAGGCCTGGGTGTTCCGCAAATACAGTAGGGTATAAACAGAATAGGCGCTCGACAGCCACACGCTGTTGCTCAGGTAGGTGTTGCAAAGCCTCATGAGCCGCCTGTCTCGTGTTTCCCGCCCACTGATCTGCAGAAACATGATAATCCCAGTTGTCATCCACCTGCGCATGACTGTCCCGTTCTCCTTCTCCACCTTGACTGCTGAAAGGCATCACGGGGACAGTGAGAGGCTCAGGTGGGCGCCTCACATACTCCTTCATCAGGTTGACATGACATAACTGATTCCTCTTACGCCTGTCTGGAGTTGCCACCAGGTAATCTAAGTCCGAGAGCTTCTCTGCTACCCTATAAGGACCAGCGTACTTTGCGGATAAGGGGTGACCTACGAGAGGGAGTAGTATCAACACCTCCTGACCCACGTGAAACTCCCTGAGTTTCACTTTGTGGTCGTACCTGTCCTTCACGAGGGCATGAGAGCCTACCAGATTGCGGCCAGCCAACTCCAGACTACGCAACATTCGTTCTCTACTCTCAAGTTCGACAGTACCGGCACTACACTTTAGAACCTCCGGGTCTTCTAGCTGCAATTTGAGAATATCTGAGGGAGCTAGCCTGTCTAAGTGTTTGCGAAACAACTCATGCCCTCCCCCAACATCGAACTTTGCATCCCGTTGCTCTCTCCGTGTATACCGTTGCTGCCTCTGAGTCTCTTTAAGCCCTGCCTCTACACTCTCAGTGACAGATGGTGGTGCTTCTCCAGACTCTAATAACGGTGCTAATACTGAGTCCCCGAGAAGCGCTGCTGGTACTAGACTCTCCACCGTATCAGCTTTCAGCACCTTCTCGTGACCGTTCCTCCGCTTATTTGAAGACTGTTGGTTAGTCTGTGACTCCCTGGATGCGAGAGATCTGGTTACAACACACGCCATTGGTTGCACCTGACACTTCTCAACCAACTCCTGTTCCTCCCTACTCACGTCGGCCGGCTCCTCGGCAACGACTAAGGGTGAAACCTTAGAAGTAGGCACCGTAAAGTCATTGCCGAGAAGGAGGTCGACGTCCCCAACAGGCAATTTCTCCACGATTCCCACATCCAGTTCGCGAGTCACACTGTCAACTTCAAGCTCCATTCTAACAAGCGGGTATGACCTAGTTGCATTAACTCCCTGCACCACAACTACCCGCGCCGCGTTTATGGGTCTACCAGTGAAATTCTTCAAGAGTGTCTGAGAGGCACCTGTGTCACGCAAAAGCTGTACCCCGTGCTTCTTGCCCCCCCACTTCACGCAGCCATGCCCTCTATGGTCGCAAAAGGCATCGCGGACAGGGTTCGAGCCTTCCGGATCCTTCTTCACTGGCGGTGCTCCATCCTCTGATCTTATGCCTCCAGCAAACACAGAAGACTTCTGGAACACCCCAATGCTGCGAGCCAATGACACAGCCGCCGTGGGAGGTCTGCTCGGACAAGCTTTTGCCATGTGCCCCTCTTTGTGACAGTGATAACACTCAAATTTCCCCTTGGACTTATACTGAAGTGTAAAAGTCCCCTGACCCTTCTTAAACGGGGCGGTACTAGGTTTGTGATCAGCCTTGGTGTCATTGCTTTTACATTTATGTGTGTCCATATTCCGGGGAGGGGGAGGGTAACGCTCCTTAACGCCTACATCGTTTCTCTGTGCAGAGCCGCACCCCCGAATTAGTGACAACCGACGATCAGCCATCTCTGCTGCTTCTACGAGAGTTCTTGGGTTCTTCTCTTTAAGGTTTAAAGTCAAGTCGCCGCCCGTACACTTATAAAACAGCTCTAGAAGCATCAACTGTTTCATCTCATCAAATGTAGTTGTCTTCTCTGATCTGAGCCAGTTTCCCATAGCGTCGGACAGGTCCCGGGCGTGCTCCAAGAAGGTACTGTCTCGCCCCTTAGTCACACCCCGGAACTTTAACCTATATGTCTCGGGTTGTAGCTCATATGCCCGCAGGACAGCCTCCTTGAGCTCCTCATAAACAACGCAGGACTCCAAAGGCAGTGCATCGTAAGCCTTGAGCCCCTTACCTACGAGTCTAGAGGACACAAGGGCCGCCCACTTAACTTCAGGCCACTGATGCTCCCGGCACTTCTTCTCAAATCTATTGAAAAACTCTGTGACACCAGACTCGTCAAATACAGGGACCAGTTTGAGAAGGTGCGACAGAGACTGATCATGCGCACGGTTTCCAGTACCGAGTCGCTGTCCCCTCGTCTCAACACGAGACTTCTCTAAATCCATGTCGGCACAGTATCTTGTAGATTCTAGTTCAGTCCTAAGCTCAGCTTCCCTCGTCTGTTGCTGCATCCTAGCCAGCTCTTTTCTCTCTTCTATCTTAGCTAGCTCTTTTCTCTCTTCTATCTTAGCTAGCTCTGTCTGCTGTTGACTCTGATGTTTTGTCATCTCGAGCCGAAAGAGCATCTCCGGGGTCAAACCTTGAGGAGGAGGAGGAGATACAATGATGTTAGAAATACCCGGTGATCCCCCCAGGGGCAAACCACCCTGCCAGTCACTACCCACCTGCGGAAGCGTGCTCAGGGTCGGTACTCCAATAGGAGGATTGGGAGTCGAGTGAAGGGGAGGCTCGGCCAAAGGGCTCTGAGCATTCACCCTACCTCGTACGCCAGTCACCCCACCCAGCACACACGTTATCAGGTCATCCTTGGTCATGCCACTAGTACATACATGACCGATAGCTGCGGCTAAGCACTGGAGACCGTACCGATTCATACCCACCAACCGGTCGGAAGTAACAGGCCTTGTAAACAATTCCTTGCATCCTCCTCACTGTTCACCAAGTTAACAACCTGCCCATGCTGCTGCTCCTCAGCTTCTACATCACGTACTGTGTCTTCATCCTGCACTGATCCGCTATAAGACATGATGCTCACTGAAGATTTTTCACTTTGATACACAAAAAAGAAGTACCCCAAACTCACAATAAAAAATTCTCGGAGACAGCTTAAGTGCTATATTACTTTGCTAAAAAAATAATTCTTGCATGTCCTCAAAAAATATTCCACAAAATCAACAAATGTTCACTGCCTAAACTGTGAGAAAGATCTGCACAATAACCTGCAATTATATGTCAGTTCACCAAATCCTGAGCTAGGTCGCCATTTGTTACGATCGGGTCTCGTATAAATCAGTGGCTCTTATACATTGGACTAGACTGGCATAAATGCAACAACGGAAACGCTAGATCCAACCCCTGATATATAATCCTGTCGAACAAAGAACACATATACCCTCCAGAGTTATATCTGCGATAGCGGGGTATCTTAACTCTCAGTATCTATGTGCTTCTACTATAGGCTGATGTTCTCTGAAACAGCCTATTACCTATAACATATGGTTGCTTAGTTATGGTACACAAGGAAAAGATAGTTAACTTAATTAAATCACAAGAGTGATCCAATGCAAACAAGAAGAAGGTTTACTTAACGTTACTTTAATCAATAATATCTGTCACTCCTTTATGAAAGAAAGTGTTGTAAAGTCCTCAAGCACCGAACAAGAAATCTTCTGAATAATGTCGGATGCTACTAAGAAGAACGTATCGGAAATGGAACCACAAAATAGCAGGAGGCACGACAATGCACGTGTAGGCTAAATACACAAAAAGGCTGGACCTATAATGTTATTGGACACAGAATATCATAAGCGGTGCAACAGTAATAATGCTCGCCACGAAAAAGTAGTACTCCTATTAACAAAACCGGTCTATGCTGGTTGTGTCTCTCGACAGCAACCTAGACCTCAAAATGCTTGTGTAGAAATAATGGGTATGCATAAAAGAGTATATGATCTAATCCAGCTAATGTCTACCCGGGTTAATAAATTCTAGCTGGGATGCGCAAAGGTACAGAATTCTGGTGGAGCAAGGCAGCTCCTAGCCTAGTGTGGACCTTGGGTCTGTGCGGCCTGATTACGTTAATATGAAGGGGTGCTCTCTTGAGGATTCTCGATCACAAGTATCGAGTATCCTCCTGGCGACCCTCAAAAGTAAAAGCAAATAGAGTTAGAACAGTGTTGGGTGGATTAGGCAAGCAGCCCTCACGCACTACACAGTCTAAACTCCAAGGTACACAGACAAAAGATCCACCCAGGTAACCCACAGAATCCGTAGTGTCGTGCAGCTCAAAAGTAGCCTACACACAGTGAAAACACCAACAGCAAGGTACCTGATCCCTAGTCTAGCATTATTTAACCCTGTAGAAACATTAGTGATTGATGGAGACAGTCCGAGCAATACAATCTCCCAAAAAGACAATGACTATCTTCAACCTTAGCCTAGTACATAAGAAATGTGAGATCCAGCATATAATACAGTCTGGCCACCAATTCAAGGTGTGGATGCAGGGAACCAGAGGGGGATTGATATTAATAAAAGGTGAGGAAGTAGTGGAAATGATAGAGGCAGTAGGAGAGAAAGATTCTAAGACAAGAGTGTGGAACAGTTCATGGGAGATGGTTAGAGTATGCTGTCTGGGACGGATCTGACCAGGATATTCCCAGGGACCGCATGGGTGGAGTCCCAGTTCGCAGGAATGGCACGAGGGCGTGCGACAGTCGCCCAGTAAGCAGCCGCCTAGTAGGCCGTGTTAGGCAGGAGGCAACGAATCCCGCGAGGCCTATGTAAGGGGGCCAGCCACGCGCCACACTCACCACCAAGTCACACCACCTGGTCTCTCTCTCTCTCTCTCTCTCTCCCGCTCGCCTTCCCATCATTCAACTACTTAACACAATACTTTCAATTGACTAAATAAAATAGAAAGGATTGTGACAGACGAAAATAAAGAACAGTTCTGAACTGTCTGCAACACAAGCTTTCTCGAGAAGGAAAGTACACAATGATAGGTAGACTGTAGCTACATTCTCTGCCCTGGCGAGTCCTAGCGAGTAAGCCATGCGGTTCTGGGGGAAGCGGTGAGCGTCACAGGACGGATATTTAACCCATTGAGACCCAGCGTCGCACGTGATGCGTCGGCAGTTTGTTATCATCAACTCCCAGCGACGCGTCACGTGCGTCCGGCATATTAAAATCATTTACGTGGCTCGTAAGGTAGGAAATGGCGGGAGAATAGGAGGGGGAGGTACCGTAGTGTGTGTGGGAGCCGGGCCGGTAGGTGTGAGCGGGCCAAGACAGCCGCGCGGCCGGTGGTGGTGGGCTTAGTAGGGATACTTTACACCCTTAGTTCACCGCCACTTTGAACCTTCATTACTCCGGTCGTATGGGAGCTAGAAGCTTGAGATTTATGTGAGACACTCCTTAGGATGTATGCCGTACAATGCCATACTCAGTTTTCACCCTAGTGCTCCCGGGCGCGTGGTCATGTGGGGGAGACGAACTTTCGACCCCCCCCCCCCGCCCCCCAAATGACCGAGGTGAGTTTTTTTTTATTTTTTTCTTCATTTCTCACCATTCTTTTCCATTTTGGCTCAACAAATTTTTTTGAGGCTCCTCCCCCCCCCCCAAAAAAAAAATAATATCCTAGGTGATTTTTTTTTGTTTTTTGTTTCATTTCTCATCCTTGTCTTCCATTTTAGCAAACCAAAAAAAGAAGTGAAAATGGCTTGGGACTGGGGTGAACAAAATATTATAACTAGCCGGGGCTCAACGGGTAAGGCCTTCTATGTACCAGCATTTGTTAGTGACCTGATGAAGCTATCTGCGAAATGTCAATAAAGTGCTCTTCCTCAGATGGTGTTTTTTATCCATTCTGTCTACTTTTCAAGTACCACTCAACAATAGAATTAAGATTTACTCAACGGGGGGTTCTTGACTTTTCGGTAAGGAAAGATAGACAGATTAAAATTTGGGCATAGGTCTTAGGTAAAAGGTAGTAAAAAAGGGAATATCTTCACGGTATACGTTTACACTTCAACTTGGATACACAAGAGAATAAATAACATATATAGGTGACATCTGAGAGTATTCCGTCTTTGAGCCTGGATCGAGATGAATGTACAGTATATAACTGGTGCGCAAATTATAATTAACGATAACACATCAAGACATAAATTGCAAGGTGGGTAAATGTAGCAATATCTAGTGCGATGAATTAACTTGCACAGATCAAGTTTTAACGGGAGGATAAATGACTATGTAACGTGTACACAGATCGATAATTAAGTAAATAACAGGCACAGATCCTTGGCACAGATCAACTCAATAACACTTTCGGAATACTCGCATATATAACCTTACCTGCAACAATAGCCACAAATTGAGATCACAGAAACACTTGGGGTTTGCGTGGAGGAGGAGAAGGGCCAGGTACGAGGGTCGGGGCGTCACAGATGTCCAGACACGGCAGCTGGGCGTCATGGGGCCACTCATCAGGAGTCCAAGGGGCAGGGCCAGACGTCAGGGTATAGCTCCGACAGGGGTCCAAGGACAGGGGGCCAGTTGGACGGCAGGCTCCTTCTCTCTCCCAAGCAAACGGCTCCCGGACACCTATCCGGACGTAGCGTTTAGGCAGGTACCTTCCCGGACGTTATCCGGACGGAGCAAGCTGCTGAGTGTGAACTGACATACTGTAGTATCAGTCAGTACATATTTGGGTTATTTCTCTTAGTCAGGTTGTGTGATCTCGTTTGAATATGGGCATAGAAAATACATAAAAATGGGATATGTTGCGGTTTTTAATTACAATAAAATTACATTATTCTGCTTAATTTGCACTGTTTATGTAATGGTTTTCTTCTGTGGCACTTCATATCACCATTTCACTTAATTTCTTGAGGATGGAGGGCCCCAACGATTTAAGTACTCCCAGGGCTCTTTATGCTTAGATTGAATAAACACTTTTTCATCATAGTACTCGAGGGGGTATTCGGTGTGAAATTCTGCCTTGGCTATTTGAGTCCCGCTCTGTGATTGGCGGGGCCGCGTGAGGTGTTGATTGGAGGGGCTTGACTTGCCCTTCGGGGGTAACCTACCTGTATGTGGAATTAGAGCATGGGTACAGGGGTCAGATTTCCCTTTCTCTGGAAAATGAGAAATGAATCTATTTCTAAATCCTTTTCTTCTGGCCTCCCTGGATTCCCTTACAGTGGCTATTTTGTGTGGTTGTCCTTTTGGCTCCGTTATTTCACCACCTTCTACGAAAACAAAGTATCGACCTCGAGACCTTATAACATATTTGCGGCAGGTGGGTGTGGTGAGGGTCCTCGTCAACCGGTCCAGTACCAAACACCAGAGGGTTGTAGTGCTGTCAGGAGGAATGGAGGGGTCCGTCCTCACAGTAACCTCGAGGGGTGTCTTCGAGTCATTCGTAACCTGAAGGAGATGGTCCGGGGACGTGAGGGCCTTAGGGTGATTCCGGCCGGAGGAAACAAACACACTGTTGATTTCCATGTTTAATCTGGGCTTCAGGGCTGCCGAAGTTGTTGCTGGTGTAGGAGTTGCTTGGGTAGTGGCCACTGTAGGAGTGTAGGAAGTGGTCCTCTCAGGTGGGTGCACTCTGGCGGTGAGGGGGCCTGTGTCATAGGTGTGAGGGTGTGACACAGGCTGGCTCGTTGACCTCGCAGTAGAAATGGCGGTGCCTTTGTAGGTTGGCACTTTGTAGGCGGCATGCCTCTTGTAGGTTGGCTGGAAGGTGGGGGCCCTTCTCTGCGGTGGCTTCACACGATGCCCGGATCTTGTACATGGAGGGTTAGATAAGGGTAGTATTAGGTTGGGTGATTTAGTATTCTGGGGGGATATGGAAAGATTAGTAGGAGGTGAAGTAGAGACAGTTCTTGGAAAGTTAGAAAGTTTGTGTGACAGTAAATGAGGCAGGATGGGAGAGGTGGCTGGCTGATTAGGGGGCGTGGTAGTTGTATTTGATGGAAGGGCCTGGTCAGGTCTCCTCTGAGCAAGGGTATGATTCAGTGGGGTGAAAGCGTTGGTTGAAGCATTAGGTGAGGGGGAAGAGGGGTTGATGATGAGTTCCTCTCTTAGGGGAGGCAGATGGGAAACAGAAGGAAGGGGGGATGGAGGGGAATCTGAGGTCCCAAATTTCTGGTCATTCATCAAAGGTAACATGTCTTTCTCAGGGGCATCTGCAAGCATAATGGCATTCTCATTCAAGGGTTGAACCTACGTACATATCTATTTCGGTACGTGCGGGGCTCGCCAAAATAGTTTATGGTTACCTGGTAGCAATTTGGAACAGTTAGAATTTCAAATGGACCTTGATATCTGGGTTACAATTTGGACGGCACGGGCAGTTTAGCACCATCACAAGGTCACCAACGTGATGAGGACTTACTTGGGCAGTTTCGTCAGGCTTTAATTTTTGCAGATATTGGAGTTGTTGGCGCCGAATTTTCCAATGAAGTAGTCCGGGGGTACGGGTCCTGTCCTTACCGAGGGCACAGGCACGACAGGCTTTGGTGATCCATTTGGCAGTGATGTAGGGGGAGGGGGTCCAATACACCTGTTGAAATGTGGCGGTCAGCTTTCGTTGGGCCAAATGGATGCCATTATGCATATGGATGGACTGCATGGTGGTTAGGGCTGTGGCTGGGGTAATTACAATTTTTCCTTCGGGTGTGAACAGATTAACTCCTCGCCTAGTAAGCTGGGAGAACAAGGTTCGGGGCATCCAGTCCAGTTTCTCTTGTCGTTGGAATAGCTGGAGTACTTCTTGTTGCTCTTTATACGTGGAATCTTGATGGTGGACGGCTTGTTGTTGAGAGGTTAAAAGGGAAGGAAGAGTGGGAAAGGGGAAGGGGGTATCAGCGGAAATGGGTAGTTTTTTCTGCATAGTGTTCTAGTTCTCCGATGATTAAAACTTTTGGTAGAGTAATGAGCTGGTTTGATATCTTGGCAATTTTTGTGCAACTTAATTTGTTAGAAATTACACTAGGAGCGGTTAGGCAGTCCCTATCAAAGGGGCTTTGGAGGTGTGGGGTCAGAACGGCATCCCCAGACAAGGTGGGTGCAATGGGGATCCCTTTTATATGATGAGAGGGGAGTGTCACAAGTTTGGCAGTGACTGCTTGAGTGGTAATACGCAAGGGGGGGGGGGGGGGGGGGGGGGAATCAGAGTTTGAGGGGGAGAAGCAGGATTGGGGGGTGTTAGGGCGGGGTTAAGGGTAAAGTTTTGGTTGAAAGAAAGCACAGGCGGGGGGTGTCTCTAGTCTGAATTTTTTACGGGGTACCTCGATGAGAGGCATTAGTTTTCTTTTTCTTTTTGTTTAATAGGGGGGGGGGGGGGGAGAACGTCAGTGTTCTTCTCCCACAATCGATGGAAGCACTTAGCTTTGTGAGTAGATCGTGACCCAAATATCCATCGTATAGGGTCTCCTTTTTTTTCTTTTTTTTCTTCTATATTCCAACTACTCTCACTCGGGCATAGGCTGAGAGCCTTTACCGCTGAACACGGTGAGGCCCGTGAGATCTTGTTCCAGTCTAGGGAGTGAGACATGCGAAGCACTCCGGCTCGAAGCAACCCCATCTTCTGAAGCCGCTTCGCCTCTGCGCTTCACAATCTCATCCCCCACACTCGGACCCTCACTCTCAGAACGCCACCTATTGAGCAATTAACTCACTAGGTATTGCCCCCCTGTAACATATTTTGAATATGGGAATATTCATACAATGCTATTTAATCAGGGAACAATGAGGGTATTTTTGTTGGCATTTCGGTGTGCTATGGTAATGCACTGAAACTAGGTACAGCACAAATTCCATCCCAATAATATCTTCCCATTGACATATTGGGATTCGAACCCGGGTCCATTGGATTACCAGTCCAGTGGCAAGACCACTCTGCCACACCTCCCTTGGGATCATAAACCACGAAAGAGGGGTTGGTTCCGTGATAAGGAGCAGGGGTATTTACATATAGGGTAAGTGTCTTGATAAAGTTGTCAATCACTTTGGTGTTGGCACTGACTAACACTATGGAGGAAGGTTGGATGGTGCCTAAACCTTTCTTGTGTTTTCTGAAGAAAGGAGAGAAAAGGCACGATCGGGATGCTCCCGTATCTATCAGAAGAACGGGTGAAATTTGTAGAGCTACGACGCAAAGCCAAAAAGTTAATTAAGCAGAGTAAAAAGAGCTTAGAGTTACATATTGCGAATCAAAGTAAAAGAAACCCGAAAGAATTCTATAGTTATATCAGAAAGAAAAAAGTAGTTACTTCAACTGTTGGACCGTTAGTCGATGAAAATGGAGAATACACCAAAGACGAAGTACAAATGAGTAATGCCCTCAATACCTTCTTTGCATCAGTTTTTACAACAGAAGACCTCAGTGATATCCCTACACCATCGCCGATTCAGATTGATAATTCAGATGTTCTAAGCAATATCACCGTTACAGAGAGAAGTATTGAATTGTTTAGATAAACTCAAGGTAAATAATACGCCTGGACCTGATACAATCTCGCCTAGAGTTCTAAAGGAAGCTAAGGATGAGCTCTCCAAACCACTGACATTACTATTCAATAAATCCTTGCAGTTTGGAACTATGCCTGATCAGTGGAAGCTAGCCAACGTAACACCGATATTCAAAAACGGCAGCAAATCCCTACCCAGTAACTATCGTCCAATTAGCTTAACCTCAGTTGTTTGTAAAATGCTAGAAACGGTCATACAAGACAGACTCGTAAATCACTTAGAGGAAAATAACATACTTAAAGATACTCAACACGGCTTTCGTAAAAAACGTTCCTGTTTAACAAACCTCTTAGACTTCTTCCACGATATCCTCAACCTCTACGATGAGAGTAAAGCTGCAGATATTATATACCTTGATTTTCAAAAGGCCTTTGACAAAGTTCCCCACAAACGTTTACTGCTAAAACTAAAAGCGCATGGAATACAAGACAGTGTGTTGAAATGGATAGAAAATTGGCTCAGCAACAGAAAGCAAAGGGTAGTCATAAACGGTAAGGCATCTAAATGGACCAATGTAAGTACCGGGGTACCCCAGGGATCGGTACTAGGACCAATTCTCTTTCTAATTTACATCAACGACATAGATGAGGGTCTCACCTGTACAATCTCAAAATTTGCTGACAATACAAAAATTGCAAATAGCGTACTCTCAAAAGAACAAGTTGACGATATGCAACACAATCTAGATAAATTGTCATGTTGGGCCCAAATTTGGCAAATGAGTTTCAATGCGGATAAATGTAAAGTACTACATATCGGATACCTAAATGAGAAAGCAAACTATTCGATGAATGGCACTCAGCTTAAGAATGTAAACAGAGAAACCGATCTGGGAGTAACAATATCGAGTAACCTAAAACCGAGTCAACAATGTTCAGAAGTTGTTAAGAAGGCAAACAAAATAATTGGCTTTATAGGCAGGTCATTTGAGCATAAATCCAAAGAAGTTATCCTAACCCTTTACAATTCCTTAGTCCGCCCTCTTCTGGAATACTGCGTTCAATCCTGGTGCCCTTATTACCAAAAAGATACAAACAA
Source organism: Paralithodes platypus (assembly GCA_032716605.1). Taxonomy (NCBI): domain Eukaryota; kingdom Metazoa; phylum Arthropoda; class Malacostraca; order Decapoda; family Lithodidae; genus Paralithodes; species Paralithodes platypus. The sequence continues at coordinate 9,294,763 of CM064492.1, read as the reverse complement.
GCTAGAACGAGTTCAACGTAGAGTTACCAAAATTACACCTAGCCTAAAGAACAAACCATACGAAGAGCGTCTTAGAGAATTAAATCTATTTCCTTTAACCCAGCGCAGATTAAGAGGTGACTTAATTCAAGTGTTCAAAATCATCAAAGGCATCGACAATATGAACTGTAGTAAGTACTTCACTATCGACCAATCTAATTACACGCGGGGAAACGGTTGCAAAGTTATTGGTAAATCTTTTAAGTCGCACGAATCTAAGAATTTCTTCTTCAATCGAGTTGTCAACTTGTGGAATGGGCTTCCCCGAAACATTATAGACTGCATCACCGTTGATTCATTTAAACTCCGCCTAGACAAATACCTCTCATTAAACCCGCGACTGACTGCGTTTGTAAATGAATAACTTTATTTTATCCCCCCCTCAGTTACTAACCCATCTGTCCTCTACTAACTTCCTAATCCTGCCACGGACATTAGTTCCAGGGCAGTAATTCCCTTTCCAATGTTCCCTTACCCACTCTAAACCACTGTTTGGACACTTGATCCTCAGTGTTTTGGAGGACAAGCAACCTAGAAGGGTCACTAGATCTGTTGTTGCTTGATTTCCTTTGTACTCCTTTGTACTCCTTTGTACTAGTAGGCGGATTTTTACCCCATTCAGAGTGAGCTTTCTGTAGATTGGTAGTCCTCCTGGGTCTGTTTCTTCATGCGCCCCTGCCATTTTAACAGTGATTTGCGTACGGGGGCCGACTAAAAATCCAGGTCTTGTGTGGTCTCAAGTTCTGGCTCGAAATCTTCGCTCTGGTCCTCTTCTGGGCCTTCCTCAAATCCGGCCGTGCCGTCCTCCGTAATGGTGGCGATCCGCCTGGGCTTGATCCAGGGGATCTGGGGACACCAACTGGGTGCTCTGGTCCTTCTTCTTGTCAGTTCGGAAAATGATCTTCTTAAGGATGTCAGTAGGCACTGGTTGTTGCACGGTTTCCAGTCGGCCGGTCGAATCCTGGCCCATTCCTCGGCCTTATCACTGGCTCGGGGGGCCATAGGGATAAGGGTAGGTAAGGTGGACGGGTGGGTGGTGGCTTTTTGGATGACGGCTACCATGTCTTGACCTCGGGATTGCCTCAAGGGCACAATCCGCCTTACAACCGGCATATCTGTGTCATAATAAATGGGTTCCACGATAGAGAAGTGGTCGGCCACCGCCAAAGGTAAGATCCTCAGTAATGCCCTGAACACATTCTTCTTCTTTTGGGTGGTGGTTTCCTCCGCGAAGTCAGTGACAGCGAGCTGGGTCAACTCACTGATTGTGTCGTCCAAATTCCCATTATATCTGACTTTGGTGAAAATGCCTGTCTGCAATGATTTGACCTAGGACAAGCTTAATGGCGGCCATTACATAAACTTCAAATGGTGCCCAGGTTAAACCAGGCATGTGTTCCCGCACGTACCCAGATACCTTCCCTGCATATTTACCTAGTTTAACTATGACTGTGCAAATCTTGGAAGCGTCTTGATCCTGAAACATCAGATCCAGGACGGGTTTGACCATTTCCAAGTATGTTCCTATATCGTTTTCCTCGGACTTGAATGCCGGGATATCGAGTGACTTAGCTGCCATGGTGATTGGGTTGATTGAGAGTGCAAGTATGAAACAAATTAGACAAGCTGATGTGCCGTATCGAGACACCGCTGCCACCAGTGAAATGTTGGGTTGGTATTTCAACTCGATTTACTATGATCTCGCACAATCTTATACTAAGATATATTGAGATGGAAAATGCTCGACAGGGTCACGTCTAGCTCTATAATTCTTGCATCAACTCTTTATCCCAAGGCAGCATTCACACAATAAGAACACAATATTACTTCACACTTGAGTTTATTCATAGGTTATTGGATATAGAATATTGCTCTATCATATAGGGCAGACAATAAAGGTATTTAAGTGATGTATCAATATAGAATGGTCTATAGTGATAACTTTATTATAATTTGTCACATTACAATTTACACACAGTATAGGTAATATTGATATGCAGGAATAATGGTGTTACACATGTACATAGATAATCAAGTTAAATGATAATGCGTATGTGAGTGTAACGTCTAGCACGAAGACTTCTAGCATAGGGCGAATTGACTTGACAAAAACGTTCACGAGCGTGGGGGGCGGTGAGCGCTTATCAAGGGGATTAACGAAAGGGTCACACAGGTAAGATAAATAAAAGGTAGTGCATTCGACCCTAGGTCAGAGTGACTGCTTTGGTATGAATTTATAATTCGAAATAGTGCGACTATAAGACACTGGTGAATATTAAACATATACTAAAGAGCTTATCGACAGGGAGGTTAAAGTTGGCATTTACTTATCTAAAAGTTTTTTGTGAAAGAGTCTACACATGAATACGAAATATAGATTTACACCGGGAAGGAGTTCAATACACACAAGTACAGAATTCAAATTCAAATTAAGGTCAATGAATCACTATAACGGGTTTTAGAATGAATGCAAATTAATTACAAAATGAGGAAATACACTCAATTAAAATGCGACTGGAATATCACATTAAAGTAGAATTCGGAAGAACTCAGAATACAAAAGGGCGTACACGACGAAGTTGTACTGGGTTAAAATACTACGATAATAGCATGAAAGGAAATTTGAATGTATTAGCAAATCCCTATATGGCAATACGTGGATCAAAGATATGGCGTATGCGAATTACATAAACAGATGATGTAATTAATTGATCACTATGGAAATAGTAAAATCAAAATAATAATGGTCTCTAATATAATACGGAGACACGAATAAAAAATAACTTTAACTTGGAGTTATTATAAATTATTATGTTTCCTCCACCACTAATTACCCACACACGTAAATCAGATTAACTCACAAGCACTTGTATAAACTAGATAGCTCGAATAAATATAATTAAGATTTATCTTGACTTTTCGGTAAGGAAAGATAGACAGATTAAAATTTGGGCATAGGTCTTAGGTAAAAGGTAGTAAATAAGGGAATATCTTCACGGTATGCGTTTACACTTCAACTTGGATACACAAGATGTCATAACTTGACATTAATTAAGTCTACCTTGATTTATTTTCCAATACGTTTTCTTTGATAAGAATAATATAATTTCTTTTGTTAATAATAATTATGTAGTTTAAATATTACATTCATACATTATAGTATCCAATTCAATTTACTGGTATTGATCAAGGTATATGCGAATGCATGAGTGTACCTTAAGTATAAGCTATATATGAAAGATGTAAGCCCTTAGTTAAGATTCGTAGCTGAGGTCCCGTATGTAAACAAAGGGGACCTCACTTGCTGTATTTCTTGTACTTGCTGTATCTGCCAACATACAATATTAGTGATCATCCATAATCTGCTACATCCTCTACTCAACTTCTTCAATACTTCGTCTACATTCAGATAAGCCTTTTCTATAATCACTGGGACCCACATTATTTATGAGTGCTTAAATTTATGTTTTACATCATCATTTTCAAGGTGATTATTTTCTGTTTCCTATATATAGCTCTTGTCCCAACAGTCCAGACAAGATATGGTCCTTCGAACTTTTCTTACTTCCTCCTACATGCCTTTCTGCATGTCTCATTAGTCCTGTTGGCTTTTCCCCCATACAGGCCTATATTTTCGGCGAGGCCTAGGCTACCCCTGCAATGTTTTTCGCTAGTGTCGGTCTTTAGCCTAGCTTTCTTTCTCGTGGCCGGGACTGTTACCGTACTAGGCCATATATGTGCAGGGAGTCCTCATGTTCTCTCGCCTTGTTTTTTTGGCACTTTTTTGCATCTTTTTGCTTATATGGTGAGATGATAATAAATGTTCGGTTGCTGCAGGCGGTATAGGTAGTGGATTCCAGCCCGATCCAGCAGCATACCCTCACCCTCTTAAGACCCTAGCGCTCTTGGGACACAGTTTCGTAGATCGCATTTACGTTGATCAACCAATTTATGAAGACTCATATGTTGTGCGTAAATTTGCAGTGCCCGGAGCTAGGGTTTCTACTATAAAAAATACACAAGCATGGGGGGATTTATTGAGGAGACACCCGGAGGTAACACTACTTGTACAAGGTGTTAGCTTTTCATTGTAATGAGGTTGTTGGTGATAACTTGAATTGAATTTTGGTGCGCTTGGCCTAGCCTAGCTTAGAATTATTTCAACATGCCTGTCACCCTGTCAGAACTTAAGAAAAAGAGAGGGATAGCGAGGGGCTGTTTGACTAGGTAAACTTAGACGCCTTCATTGATCGGGCAGATGCGTCCGAAGTGAAGGGCAAAGTTACCCTGATTTGCAAGCGCCTCAATGAACGGGAGTCAGACAATGACCTTCTTTATGACCTATATGACAAGACCGTTGACATTGTGACTATAGCTGGTGACGATGACGAATATTCTGAAGCCCCAAGGAAGCGATTGTGGCTAAACTCAAGGCTATATACAAAAAATCCCCTACTCTGACCAACAGTAGTGCCACGGCAAAGGTAGCAGGGGTTAAGCTACCTACACTTCATCTTCCCAAATTTAGTGGCGACCCGGCAACGTGGACAGAATTCTGGGACCTCTTCCGCTGAACCGTGCACGACCACAAAGAGTTGTCAGATGTTCAGCGTTTCACATATTAATTGCGCGGGCAGTTGGAGGGGGAAGCACAGTTGTTGGGGGGGATTTAGCCTAATCGCCAATAGCTAGGCCACCACAATAGCCCTACTTGAGAAGACATACGGACAAAAAGACCGAATAAAATCGGCACACATTACAAACTTGTGTGTGTTGTCTGCTCCAGTTTATGAGGTAGGCGCGCTCAAAAAGTTCTATGCCACTTTCGAGAGTACCTTTCGATCCCTCAATACGTTAGATGCCAGCGTCGGTGAGATATGTACCGTCATCCTAATGAATAAATTACCAACACCACTTCGTGAAAACGTAAAAAGAGAGATGAAATCTACCCCACTCGAATTGGAGTCTTTTATAGAAAATTACCAGGCAGAGGTGTTCAATATGGAGGGAGTCACCAGCGAACCAGTACAGTATAATGCCACAGCTTCTACATTTTCCACCGTTAATAAAAGTACCGGTAAAGTAAAAATGCAAGCAGAGCCCAGGAAATTCGCTTGCTATTTATGTAGTAGTCCGAAACATGCGTGGTACAAGTGTCCAAAATATCAAAGTAGTGAGGCTAGGATAAATGGAGCTAAAAAACTGAAGTTGTGTCAGGGATGCCTCTCCAAGGAGCATGGGGGGCGCAGTTGCACATATACTAAATTAAGTCCCTGCTGAGTATGCAATGGCAGGCACTTCTGCGCATTATGTCCCCATTCTGCTGGAGAGGTAGCAAGTCGAACTACAGTTGCGACAACTGGTCCTGCTCCAACCTCCACGACGTTGTTTGTAGCGTCAGAGAGAGAGACAGTAGTTTTGCCCACAATTATGATGCCAGTTATTAACAATGAAGGTTATTACCATTATCGTGCTTTGCTAGACCAGTGTTCCCAGCGCACTTTTGTTCTGCGGTCCTCTCTACCGTCAGTACAGTATGTTGCATCGGGAAGAGAGTAATTGAAGCTGCAAGGGCTTACGGAAGCCCAGCGCGAACAGGTGTATGAGGTAATCACCCTGCAGTACAAGGATAGGGATAGGAATTCATCCTTAATGGCGGTAGTAGTAGACTCCTTACCAGAATACAAGGTATCAACAGGTATCAAAAGTGTAGTAGGCAAATTGCAGGATTCAGGGTATAGGCTAGCCGATTCATTCATAGGCAGTAATGTTAAGCTAGAAATGTTGATCGGTGCCGATTTTACTATGACTTAGTGCTACCAGGATATAAACGGGAGGGCAATCTAGTGTTGTTGCCCGCCAAGCTTGGGTACGCGATTAGTGGGTCATACAAGGATCATGTAGCCAATACCAATGTTGAAGTCGTGACAGTGTTAAAAATTGCAGTCAGTTCAATTAGTGAGTATCTACAGACAGACAATGAACCATGTAGTAAAGATTTGAATAAATTGTGGGATATGGACAATTTAGGTATCAAGTCAGGAGAGATAGATGCAGAGGCTAGGGATACACTTAAATTGTATGATGAAGCTGTAACCTATTTACCCGAGAAAACCAGTATCATGCTCCAGCTGGACAAACGCGATAGAGACAGTACACGCTTTCTGTGGCCTAGAGACCCCTTTAACGTAGATTCGCCATGTGATGTTTTTCGTTTCAAAGTTGTATTGTTCGATGCTACCTGTTCACCATTTCTATTGAATGCCACTATCTTAAAACACTTATCGCAGTTCAATTATGTGAATCTCGTCAGCCGAATAAAAAATGGCCTATACATCGATAACATACAAGGTACCGCAGACACAGAGGACAGTCTTATCTCTGATTATTGGCAATTCCAGCGTGCATTCTCGTCAGCCCACTTATACTTACGGGAGTGGGTGATCAATAGTCCGCAGTTGAAGTCCATTTTGAAACCGTATGATGGGATGGCTGCCGATCAGTCGTGCCATAAGTATTTAGGAATGCAGTGCCAACCGGGTACAGATAGACTTTCCTTTGGGCGTCGGGATTATACATGTGAGGCTTTATCTACCAAGAAAAAATGTCTTAGCCTAGCTGCACAGTTATTTGATCCTCTTGGCATCTTATTACCAGTTAGCATCAGGTCGCGGTTATTCCTCCAAATTCTATGGCGTACCAAAATTGGGTGGGACGAGACTATCCCTTCTGATTTACAATCGACCTGGCAAGTGCTGGTGGCAGATTTGGACTATTGTCAGAGTATGTTTCCCACGTCAAATCATCTCGAGTAAACGGGTGGAATTACACGCATTTAGTGACACAATTAACTCCGCGTATGGTGCTGTAGTGTACCTGTCTGATGGAAACCAAAGTGCTTTAGTCGCTGCCAAGGCTCGAGTAGCACCCATCAAGACTGCGATAGTACCTAAATTAGAGTTAACTGCGGTTTTGCTAGCTGCACGTCTTGTTCAATTTATTACAGAGGCACTCAAGGATCATCATGAATTCAATAATGTATATTAATGGTCCGATAGTCAGATTGCGATTGCATGGTTGCACAGTCAGAAAGTGTTGCTCGTTTATGTCAGTAATAGAGTGAACGAGATCCATGGACTACTTCCCAATGCTAATATAAGATATGTGTGCACTAAGGATAACCCGAGCGACCTGTTGACTAGGGGCATTACCGCCAAACAGTTGTCCGATTTTCCGTTGTGGTGGCAGGGGCCTTCGTGGCTAACTTCCACAACAGAGTGGCCAGAGGATCGAACAACGGCCGTACCAGTTCAGGTAGACTTTCCCGTAGAATCAATGGCCGCAACAGTAGTCACTCAGGATATTGATAGCATCATAATTGCTTGGGACAGATATAGTAGCTATGATAAGGCAGTACGGGTCCTTGCAGGGGTTAACCGTTATGTATGTAATTTGCGGCGAAGGGTAAAGGGAGAGCTCTTAATTGACATCCCTTCCTTGCTAGTTAGTGAAATGCGAGCCGCTGAAAGATTAATGATTATGACAGTGCAAAGGGAATCCTATACGAGTGAATGGAGCATCTTGACCAGTACCGACCATAATTTACCGGGTACTAATGTTATGAGACAACTAGATAATTCGTAGATAATGGTGTGATCAAATGTAGGTGTAGAATTCAGTTGGCCACTATCAGCGATGACAGTAAATATCCTATCGTCCTACCATCTAAGCATACAATTACGCGTTTGCTTATAGTTAAAAGTCATATAGTATGTTCTCATTATGGTGTGGGTCAAGTGGTAGCTTATTTGCGCCACAAATGGTGGATCCCACACATGAGACAGACGGTAAAAATGGTACTACGAAAGTGTATAGTATGTAAGAGACTTCAGGGTAAATCCTACTCACCAAGGAATGCACCTCCCTTGCCTAGTATTAGAGTACAGCCTGAAGATCCTTTCTCAGTCACCGGTATAGATTATTCTGGTGCATTATTAGTAAAGGCTAATCCCGCTATTGAGGCTTACATTGTAGTATTCACCTGTGCCATCACCAGGGCGATTCACCTGGAAGTAGTAACTAACATGTCTTGCGAAAGCTTCATGCACACGTTCCGTCGGTTTGTTAGTAGGCAGGGCTTTCCTCAAATAATTCTAAGCGATAACGCGACAACATTTGTTAGTGCAGCCAAACAGCTGGCCGAGATATCTAAAGATCCGGTAATTCAGAAATTTATGCTAGAACACCATTGTGAGTGGCGTTTTATCCCCGCCAGAACTCCTTGGTTCGGTGCCATTTGGGAAAGGGCAATCGGGATAGTGAAAGCCGGATTAAAAAAGGTTCTCGGTAGAGCATCGGTAGCGTTAGAAGAGCTGCAAACTATTGTATGTGAAATTGAAGCCTGTGTAAATGACAGACCTTTTGGTTATGTCTCAGGTGAACTAAGCGATGTGAATGCTATTATGCCATCTCACATGTTAAGGGGCAGACGATTACAATCATTCCCGAAAGAAGCGATAGCCGATGAGGAATTGACAGATCAGTCATTCCGCAGGGATAATGTTATGACTGCCAGATATCACTATATGAATAAATTGTCAAAAGATATCTGGAAACGTTTGCAGTCTGACTACCTCTTGGCATTGAGAGAGACGCATCAGTGTCACTTGATGACAGAAGGTAAATCATGGCCGAAGCTAGGGGATGTTGTCCTAATACATGACGACGGTCCTCGGCTAATGTGGAAATTAGGGAAAATCACTGGCCTAGAGGCGGGCATGGATGGAATAAGTCGGGTAGCGCATCTTAAGACTGGTACAGGTGTCACCACTCGCCCCATTGTTAGGTTGTACCCCTTAGAACAGGCAGTAAATCAATTCGTGGCCCCTTCCGATGAACCGCCAACTCAAGATCTTTCTCTTAACGCGTTAGGCATTGATTGGGAGGTGAGCGATATTAAGTTACGTCCCTCCCGTCAAGCCGCGTTAGGCGCTGCTTCTTTATGGCGGAATAAAATAGCTTCTTGCCAACTGTAACCTATAAATTGTATATGTATGTACCCTAGCCTGGATCAAGATTAAGAGATTATAAGTATTGATCTCTCCTAGCCTGGATTAATAATTAATTTTAAGAAATTGTAAATATTGATATTGCTCATAGCCTGGATTAAGACTGATATTTCAGTACCTTTAAGTTTAGTATTTAGGCCCTTCATCGGCCGGGATAAGATTTGAATATTCCACATTTGTGGTGGCAGTGTGTCATAGCTTGACATTAATTAAGTCTACCTTGATTTATTTTCCAATACGTTTTCTTTGATAAGAATAATATAATTTCTTTCGTTAATAATATGAAGTTTAAATATTACATTCATACTTTATAGTATCCAATTTAATTTACTGGTATTGATCAAGGTATATGCGAATGCATGAGTGTACCTTAAGTATAAGCTAATATATGAAAGATGTAAGCCCTTAGTTAAGATTCGTAGCTGAGGTCCCGTATGTAAATAAAGGGGACCTCACTTGCTGTATTTCTTGTACTTGCTGTATCTGCCAACATGCAATATTAGTGATCATCCATAATCTGCTACATCCTCTACTCAACTTCTTCAATACTTCGCTCTACATTCAGATAAGCCTTTTCTATAATCACTGGGACCTACATTATTTATGAGTGCTTAAATTTATGTTTTACATCATAATTTTCAAGGTGATTATTTCCTGTTTCCTATATATAGCTCTTGTCCCAACAGTCCAGACAAGATACAAGAGAATAAATAACATATATACTGTAGGTGACATCTGAGAGTATTCCGTCTTTGAGCCTGGATCGAGATGAATGTATATAACTGGTGCGCAATTATAATTAACGATAACGTGTCAAGACATAAATTGCAAGGGGGGTAAATGTAGCAATATCTAGTGCGATGAAGTCACTTGCACAGATCAAGTTTTAACGGGAGGATAAATGACTATGTAACGTGTACACAGATCGATAATTAAGTAAATAACAGGCACAGATTCTTGGCACAGATCAACTCAATAACACTTTCGGAATACTCGCATATATAACCTTACCTGCAACAATAGCCACAAATTGAGATCACAGAAACACTTAGGGTTTGTATGGAGGAGGAGAAGGGCCAAGTACGAGGGTCGGGGCGTCACAGATGTCCGGACACGGCATCTGGGCGTAATGGGGCCACTCGTCAGGAGTCCAAGGGGCAGGGCCAGACGTCAGGGTATAGCTCCGACAGGGGCCAAGGGCAGGGGGGCAGACGGCAGGCTGCTTCTCTCTCTCAGGCAAATGGCACCCGGCCACCTATCCGGATGGAGCGTTTAGGCAGGTATACTCCCGGACGTTATCCGGACGGAGCAAGCTGCTGAGTGTGAACTGACTTCCTGTAGTTTCAGTCAGTACATATTTGGGTTATTTCTCTTAGTCAGGTTGTGTGATCTCGTGTGAATAGGGGCATAGTAAATACATAAAAGTGGGCAATGTTGCTGTTATTAATTACAATAAAATTACATTATGGTGTTAATGCCATCGCTCTGAGGTTCTTGTCTTTGTAACCTTTGGTTCTTTCTTATATCATCAAGCCTCATGATGTAATTCGTGATTTTCCGTTCACTAATTGTTTTGGTTATTTGTTCTGTTTATGTAATGTTTTTTTTCTGTGGCACTTCATATCACCATTTCACTTTTCTTCTCGTCTGGCAGCTTCTTGAGGATGGAGGGCCCCATCGATTTAAGTACTCCCAGGGCTCTTTATGTTTAGATTGCATAAACACTTTTTCATCATAGTACTCGAGGGGGTATTCGGGGTGAAGTTCTGCCTTGGCTATTTGAGTCCCGCTCTGTGATTGGCGGGGCCGCGTGAGGTGTTGATTGGAGGGGCTTGACCTGCCCTTTGGGGGTATCTCACCTGTATGTGGAGTTAGAGCATGGGTACAGGGGTCAGATTTCCCGTTCTCTGGAGAATGGGAAATGAATCTATTTCTAAATCCTTTTTTTCTGGCCTCCCTGGATTCCCTTACGGTGGCTATCTTGTGTGGTTGTCCTTTTGGCTCCGTCATCTCTGTATCAAAATAGAATAAGTCTATAATAATAAATTAAATATTATGAGTCACGTTACACATACACAGCATCAGTAATATGAATAGGTAAATGCAGGAAAAATAAGTTTATACATGTACAACTATTTCAATTAAAATGATAACACATATGGGAGCGAAGCGTCTAACGTGAAGATTTCTGAAATGAAACGAACCTGCCTGAAAGAGCGTTCACAGGCGCGACGCGGTGAGCGGTATCAAGGGTATTAGCAAAGGGGTCATACAGGTAAGATAGGCAGGTGTAGTGCGTTCGGCCCTAGGTCAGATGGACTGCTTATTTGTGAATTCTTAATTCTCTTTAGTGCGATTATTAATCACGGATGAAAGTTAGAGATGCACTAAGGGTCTTAGAGGTAAGGTAGCTTAAATTCGAACTAGATTGTCTAAGCGGTTTTGCGAAAGAATCTACACACGAGGTACGAAAAATAATTATAGACCGGGTATGATATCAAATCACACATATTTAGTATTCAAATTCAAATTAAGATCAATGAATCACTACAACAAGGTTTTGGAATAAATATAAATTAGTATAAAAAGAGCTTAAAATACACTCGATTAAGATGCGACTGGAAATCACAGTAAATGAGAGTTTCGAATGAACTCAGAATAAGTGGGGCGTACACGACGAAGTTGTACTGGATAAAATACTACGACGGTAGCATAAAAAGGTAATTTGAATATATTAACAAATCCCTAAAAGTAATACCCGAATCAAAGATACGAAGTAGAGTGGATTACATAACACAAGATGTAATAAAATATTTACTTTGACAATAGTAAATTAATAGTAGGGGTGAAGAGATGGTGCTTATGTCAGAGGTTGATTGACGATGTAAAAGGGGAATTGTTTTTAAAATTGGTGAACTAGGAAGGGTGCATGTGGATTCAGAAAAATTTGGCAGACTGACAGAAGGGGAGGGGTGGGGGATTTTCCGACGTCATTACCGTCAGTTTGAGTAGACAATTTAGGAAGGGCAGAGACAACGGGAGGAGGAAGTGGAGAGGGGCTGACAGACTGAATGATCTTGATGGAAGAGTTATTTGAAGGGGATTTGGGCAATTATAGGGTTTAGGTATAGGAGGAAGGAGTTGGCGAATGAGTTCCTCTCTGAGAGGGGGTAGTGGGGAAACGGAAGGAAGAGGAGGGGGAAGAGGTCCTGAGGTCCCCAACTCTGGTCATTAGTAGCAGGCAACATGTTATTATCTGTGGAAACTGCAAGCATAATGGTATTCTCATCTATTGGTTGAAACCTACGTATATATCTATTCCGGTATGTGCGTGACTCACCAATATAGTTTATAGTAACCTGGTAACAATTTGGACAGTTAAAATTTCGAAAGGGCCTTGATATCTGGGTTTTAATTTGGACGGCACTGGCAGTTGAGCAACCATCACGAGGTCACCAAAGTGGTGAGGACTTACTTTGGGGGTTTCGTCAGGCTTCAGGTCTTGCAGATACTGGAGTTGTCGTATGCGATTTTTTAAATGAACTAGGGACTGGTCAAAATTGGATGAGGGTTTATACGGGACAGCTAGATGGCGTAATGGGAGCAGTAGGGTTGGCACTCCAAACATGCGCTCATGGGGTGAGATCCCGTCTTTCCTGGGGCAAGTGTTAATTCCCCACTGAACGATTTTTACCTGGCAGGGCCAATCCTTGGTGTTCATCTGTTACAATCTTCTCCGGACTTGATTTGCAATAGTGCGGTGGCTTCTTTCGCAGATGGAGTTTCCTTTTGGCCAGTATGTGGCTGATCTTATATCCACACATTTGAGATAAATGAGACCAGATGTGGCTGATAAATTCTGGGGCATTGTCGGAATGTATGGCTTCTGGCAAACCGAAGTAAGGGAACACATGTTGGATCATGGCTTCTGCTACTGCTAACGCGGAATGCTCTTTAGCTGGACAGGCGATCACATATTTTGTGTATGTGTCCACGAAAGTAATGATATATTTGAAGCCTTGACTTCCTTCTAAAGGTCCCATCACACCAACGGCTAATAGCTGCCAAGCTTTGGTTGCCACTAACTTTCCGGAAGGTCTAGGGGTGTGGGTCCTGTCTTTGCCTAGGGCACAGGCGTGACAGGCTTCATTGATGCGTTTAGCTGTGATGTATGGAGAAGGGGTCCAATACACCTGTTGAAAGGTGGCTGTCAGTTTTCGTTGGGCCAGGTGGATTCCATTATGCATATGTATTGATTGCATAGTGGCCAGGGCTGCCGCCGGGGTGATTACAATTTTTTCCTCGGGCATGAACATGCGCAGGCTGTCTCCTCGTCGGGTGAGTTGGGAAAACATGGTTCGGGGCATCTAGTCAGGTTTTTCTTGTCGTTGAAATCATTTTAAGAGTTCCTGTTGTTCTTGATCTGTTGAATCTTGATGGTGGACGGCTAAAATGGGGTTAGCCTCAGGGGGCGGGGTTGACGTGTCCGGGGTGGAATCAGTGGGTAGCCGAGTCAGCATTGGTGTGGAGTTTCCCAGGTCTGTAGGCTATTTCAAAATCGAATTCTTCTAAACTCTCTCTCCATCTGACAGTTAAAGCATTCTTGGTGTCGGATTTTCTTAACCATTGTAGGGCGTGCTAAATATGCCTTAAAATGTTGAAGGGCCCAAATTATACCCAGGCATTCTCTCTTTGTCACGGGATAGTTTACTTCCGCTGGGTTGAAGGTTCGACTGGCACAGGCTATTATGTGTTCCCGGCCCTCTCGTGTTTGTCCTAACACGGCACCTATTCCAGTTTGAGAGACATCTGTGTACAATCGGAAGGGTTGGGTGTAATCTGGGAACGAGACGACAGGTGCTGCAATCAATAATTCCTTCAGGGTATTGAAAGCCTGTAATCGTTGCGGTGTCCACAGGAATGGTTCATCTTTCTTGGTTAAGTCATGGAGAGGTTTAACAATGGTGGCAACATTTGTTACAAACCTTCTATAATATGAGGCTAGTCCGAGAAATGCTCGGACTCCTTTTACATTATGGGGGGGGGGGGGGGGAGGTAATTTTCCCAATGGCATCTAATTTGTTCGGATCTGGTGCAATTCCTTTGTCGGATACGATGTGGCCTAGAAACTGTACTTCAGTTTTTGCCAACGTACATTTTGAGGGTTTCAGTTTTAAGTTGGCTTCCCAAATTCTTTGGAAGACTTGTTGGAGACGCTGTAGATGTTCAGCCCAGGTTTTCCCGAACACGATGATATCGTCCAGGTAGGCCAGGTAGGTTTCCCAGGTTAACCATTGCAACACAGATTCTATCAATTGGGAATAAGTGGCAGGACCATTGCACAAACCGTAAAGTAATACGGTGAATTCGTAGAGTCAGCCTTGGCTGGTGGCGAACGCCGTTTTCTGTTGTTGTTCGGGGAGGACTGGAACTTGCCAATGCCCTGCTTGCAAATCCAGGGTAGTGAACAACTTAGCTCCAAGGAGGGAATCTAAGGAGTCATCAATCCTAGGAAGGGGGGTGGCATCCTTAATTGTTACATCATTAGGTAGGTAGTAGGGGTAGGCAGCCCCGCCCAGGGAAGTACTACCGCCAAGGTTTCGGGAGACTCAGGGAATAGCCTGAATTCCATTTTCTCTCCCAGGCCTTGATAGCTGGATACATATCTTTCTGCCTCACACATCAGGGGTATCAGGAAAACCCTCTTTATATAACATACACATCCAACTTCACGACTTGCCCTACATTGCTATCCTCTATCCATAAAACACTACTCTTCCCACTACATATCATACATGTAACACCATACACCTTACCCAATAAACATGGCAGTACAATTGTTAAGAGCAAACCTGGTGGTCCCTCGGATATCCACCCCCGGCAGGGTTGGGTCATTGACACAGGGCCCTCCCGGTCGTCATCATGCGACTGTGTCAAGAGCATTGCAACGTCCCAAAGCTGCTCGTCGGTGCAGCTTTTTCTTTAGCAATATAAGGGGACTTCACTCTAACATCAATTCTGTACACCAATTTATTCAAGCAGAATCCCCTACTCTCCTTTTTTTGACAGAGACTCAAGTAACATCCACATCTGACACGTCTAGATTTAATTTTCCAGGTTATCAACTGCTCCAAAATTTCAGACCTAAAGGAGGTGTATGTTGCTTCGCAAAATCTGAAATTGCCCTGGAGGAGGTTACTAGTTTCAATTGTCCCTATTTTGATTATTCTATATACAAATTAATTTCTGCTGGTAAATTTAAATACATATGTTGCATCTACCGTTCCCCAAATACTCCTCCAGAGCAAAGTATTTTTGATTCTCTGTCCTCACAACTCAGTGTCCTCAACTTAAATGCTTCTTCTGAAATCACTGTGTTGGGTGATTTTAATGTCCATAATGTTGAATGGCTCACTTATTCAGCCAGGACTGATGATGCTGGTCTTGAATGTGATCTATTTGCAGACTCATTTAATCTCACTCAACTAGTCAACCAACCCACCCGTGTACCAGATAATCCTAATCATAATTCCCACCTACTGGACTTATTTTTAACAACCAATTCAGAAAATTATGATGTTACAGTGAGGTCCCCGCTTGGATCTTCTGATCACTGTCTGATACAGGCCACCTGTCTATCACCTACCACACCTTCCCACTCTGAACCTGTCTTGGTGACTAAATGGCATTACGATAGGGCAGACTGGGAGGGTCTTCAAGGTTTCTTTATTGATATTCCCTGGACCTCTTTCTTTTCTAATGATGCACACTCCACCTTGAGCCACATACAAGATTTTGTAAAAATTGGAATGGAAACTTTTATTCCTCATCAAAAGTACAGTAAAAGATCTAATTCACCTAAATGGTTTGACCATAATTGTGCTAGAGTAACTGAACAAAAAGCAATAGCCTACAATGCATACACAAGATCAAAAACACATGAAGCCTTTAATTACTTTAGAAACATCAGAAATCATGCCAAAACTGTATTAAACCTAACTAAATCAAACTTTCTCCACAAGCAGGCAAATAAACTTCTAAATAATCCAAATGATAAAACAATATTTTGGTCTACTCTTAACTCATTTAAATCCAACTTCACTACTGCTTCATCCATTCCACCATTAAAATCTCCGACTGGCAATCTTGTAAGTGACCCACGAGGTAAAGCTAACCTTCTTGCGGATATTTTCTCCACCAACTCAACCTTAGATGAAATAAATCAAGATGTCCCTGTACTTAATTTTAATTCGCCTGAAATTCCCTCACTTAAGATCCACACCAGACATGTCAAAACTATTTTGCAGAATCTCTCGGTAGATAAGGCTCCTGGTCCAGATGAAATTCCTCCAATAGTACTTAAGAATGGCTCCTTGGTGCTCGCTCCTGTATTGGCAAAATTTTTCCGTCTGTGTACTCATACCTCATGCTTCCCAGTAACCTGGAAAGAAGCAAACATCCATCCAGTTCCTAAAAAAGGTGCCTCTTCAGATCCATCAAACTACAGACCAATAGCTATAACTTCCACTCTTGGTAAAGTCTTTGAAATTATATTAAATAATCACATAATTAAGCATCTTGAGAATAATAAATTAATCAGTGATAGGCAATATGGTTTTAGACGATGTCGATCAACTGCAGACATGCTTTGCCTTCTTACGCATCAAATTAACCAAGCTACAGACCAACATGGTGAAACACATACAATAGCACTGGATATATCAAAGGCATTTGATAGAGTCTGGCATCAATCCTTATTGTCGAAGATGTCACACTACGGCCTTGCATCATTAGTTCCACTAATTTCTTCTTATCTTCATAACAGAAAAATACGTGTAATGGTAGATGGCCTTTAGTCTCAATTTCACTCAATAAATGCTGGTGTTCCCCAGGGATCAGTTTTGGCCCCAATTCTGTTCCTCATTCATATCAATGATCTCATATCTACCACTCATAATCCAATACATTCCTACGCAGATGACTCAACACTCCACAGTTCCTTCACATTTACCAATTCTGTCACCCAACCCGATCTTATAAATTCAAAAATAAACACTGCAATTTCTCTGAACCAGGACCTTTCTAGAATTAATGGATGGGGACAAAAGAATCTAGTTTCCTTTAATGCACAGAAAACCAAGTACATTCAATTTTCTAACCGACAGAATCTCACTGACTCCCATATATTTTTTAATGATGTAAATATTCCCACTTCCCCTAGTATTGACATTCTCGGTGTAACATTAACTACTAACTTGAGCTGGACACATTATGTTAGAAGCATTGCTAAGAATGCCTTTAAAAAACTGGGACTCCTGTACAGAGTTCGAGAATTCTTCACTGACGAGCAGTTGGCCGTGATATATAAAAGTCATGTGCGTTCTCAGATGGATTACTGTTCACCTCTGTGGGGTGGAAGTGGAGTGGTTGCATTGAGGCAGTTGGACAAAATTCAAAATAAAGCTATTAGATTAATCAATAACCCTGCAATCACACAGGACCTTCCTACATTATCCATACGAAGAAACGTTGCATCCCTTGCATTATTCTACAGATATTTTCACCGCAATTGTTCCGAGGAACTTGCTTCAATTGTGCCGCCTCTCCACATCTTTCCCCGTAGAACTAGGGCAGCTGAGAGCGCCCATGAATTTACACTTTCTCCTCCACAATGCAGAACTTCTGCTTATCAGAATTCATTTATCCCCAGAGCTACTACTCTTTGGAATTCACTTCCCTCGAATTGCTTTCCACAAACTTACAATCTACAAATGTTTAAATCCAGTTGTTACAAACGTTTTATGAATGGAGTATGCCTTTAGGCACATGGACCTTTTTGTTTTATCTGTGTTTTTCCTTCCTCCGTTCATTGTCTCCTTAAAAAAAAAAAAAAAAAAATTGAGTCTGCGGTAATCTATACAGAATCGGGTGATCCCTTCTTTCTTTCGTACAAGTACTACCGGGGATGACCAAGGGCTTGTAGAGGGGCGGACCACTCCTGTGGCCAACATGTCTTGTACTTGGGATACTTCTTCTTGTCATGAATGGGATTTTTTCTTCTGATGGGTTGCTTGGCAGGGTGTCCAACGGTGTGAATAGGGTGATGGAGCACGTTGGTTTTACCCACATCTCGATTTGAAGTGGCAAAAATATCTTGGTATGTGGTTAAGAGAGTTTTCAGGTCAGCTTGTTGTTGGTGCGTTAAATGGGAAGGAATGCAGGGTAGAGGTAAAGGAGTGTGAGGGGCGGTATCAGCGGGAATGGATAGCTCTTCCACATAAGGCTCTAGTTCTCCAATGGTTAACCCTTTTGGTAGGGTAATGGGCTGATCTGATATGTTGGCGATTCTAATGCAATTTAATTGGCTAGAAATTATGCTAGGAGCGGTTAGGCAGTCCCTATCAAAGGGGCTTTGGAGGTGAGTGGTCATAATGGCATCCCCAGGCAAGGTGGGCAAAATGGGGATCCGTTTTTCATGATGAGGTGGGAGTGTCACGAGTTTGGCAGTGACTGCTTGAGTGATAGGCAAGAGGGTGGGAGTAGGAATCAAACTTTGAGGGGAAGGAACAGGATTGGGGAGTGTCACGGTAGGAATGGGCTGGATTACAGGTAAGGTTTTCGGTGAAGGAGGGCAAGGACGGGGGGTATCTCTAGTCTGAGGGTTAGGTTGGGTGCCTCGATGAGAGGCACTAGTTTTTGTTTTTGTTTTGTTGGTTTGAGGGTTGAGAACGTCAGTGTTCTTCGCCCATAATCGAGGGAAGCACTCAGCTTAGTGAGTAGATCGAGACCCAAATATCCATCGTATAGGGTCTCCTTGGGGTCATAAACCACGAAAGAGTGGTTTGTTCTGTGGTTAGGAAGAAGGGTATTCACATTATAGGGGAAGTGTTTGTCCAAATTTTTTAATAACTTTGGCATCGGCACTTACTAACACAATGGAGGAAGGTTGGATAGTGCCTAAGGCTTTCTTGTGCTGTTTAAAGAAGGGAGAGAAGAGGCATGATCGAGACGCTCCCGTATCGATCAGGAGACAGACTTTCACCCCATTCAGAGTTAGTTTCCTGTAGATGGGCAGTTTTTCTGAGTCTGCTTCCTCATGAGCACCCGCCATTTTGACAGTTATTTGTGTACGGGGGCGGTCGGAAAATCCAGATCTTGTTGTGCCTCCATTTCTGGTTCTGGGTCCTCTCCGTTGTCTTCTTCGGAGCCTTCGTCAAATCCGGCCGTGCCGTCCTCCGTAATAGTGGTGACCCGTCTTGGTTTAATCCAGGGGACCTGGGCCCTTCAACTCGGTGATCTGGTCCTTCTTCTCATCAGCTCGGTGAAGGACCTCCGCAAGGACGTCAACAGACACTGATGATTGCAAGGTTTCCAGTCTGCCGGGCGAATACTGGCCCGTTCTTCAGCTTTATCACTGGCTCGGGGTGGCATAGGGCTAGGGGCAGGTGTGGTGGCTTTCTGGATTGCAGCTACCTTATCTTGACCCCGGGTTTGTACGCTCAGGTTCACAATCCGCCTTACGACCGGCATGTCCGTGGCGTAATTGGTGGGTTCGACAATGGAGAAGTGATCCGCCACCGCCAAAGGTAGAATTCTCAGTAAGGCCCTGAAAATAATATGTTTCCTTTGGGCGGGGGTTTCCTCTGTGAACGCGGTGACAGCGAGCTGGGTCAACTCACTGATCGTGTCATACAAATTTCCATGGTATTGGACTTGATGGAAATGCATGTCCGAAATTATTTGTCCTAGGACAGGGTTATTGGCGGATTTTACATAACTCTCAAATGGTGCCCAGGTTAAACCAGGCATTTGGTCATGCACATACCCTGTTACTTTTCCTGCATATTATCATAATTTCACTACTACTGTGTAAATCTTGGAAGCGTCTTGGTCCTGGAACATCAGATCCAGGACGGGTTTGACCATTTCCATATAAATTCCTATGTCATTCTCCTCGGACTTAAATGCCGGGATATCGAGTGATTTGGCTGCCATAGTGATTGGGGAAGTTGTGAGTGCAAGTAAGAAAGAAATTAAGCAAGCTGATATGCCGTATCGAGACACCGCTGCCACCAGTGAAATGTCGGGTTGGTATTTCAACTCGACTTTGTATAATCTCGTAAACAATCCTGTAATAGGGTATAGTGAGATAGAATATGCTCGACAGGGTCACGTATCCTAGCTTTAGAAATCTTGCAATAACCTCTCACACTAAGGCAGCATTCACACAATAAGAACACAGGTTACTTTACACTCTAGTTTATTCAATAGTATGTAATTGTATATCAATGGTACCTATCTGTCATATCCGGCAGAAAGTAAATATAATTAGTGACGTATCAAAATAGAATAAGCCTATAATAATAAATTTTATATTATTACATACACATCATCAGTAATATGAATAGGTAAATGCAGGAAAAATAAGTTTATACATGTACAACTATTTCAATTAAAATTATAACACTTATGAGAGCGAAGCGTCTAACATGAAGATTTCTGAAATGAGACAAACCTGCCTGAAAGAGCGTTCATGGGCGCGACGCGGCGAGCGGTATCAAGGGGATTAGCAAAGGGGTCACACAAGTAAGATAGGCAGGTGTAGTGCGTTCGGCCCTAGGTCAGATGGACTTTTTTTTTGTGAATTCTCAATTCTCTTTAGTGCGATTATAAATCACGGATGAAAGTTAGAGATACACTAAGGGTCTTAGAGGTAAGGTAGCTTAAATTCGAACTAGATTATCTAAGCGGTTTTGCGAAAGAATCTACACACGAGGTACGAAAAATAGTTATAGACCGGGTATGATATCAAATCACACGTAATAATATTTTCAAATTCAAATTAAGATCAATGAATCACTATAACAAGGTTTTGGAATAAATGCAAATTAATATAAAAAGAGCTTAAAATACACTCGATTAACCCGTGGAGCCCCGGCTAGTTTTGTAATGTTTGTTCACCAGAACCCGGCCGGTTTTCAAAAAATGGTTTTATTCCCGAAACAATAGCGAATGGGTTAGGAATGAAGGAAAAACCACGAAAAACCGCTCAAAAAGCTTAAAGAATGGTCCTACAGAGCCCCCGAAAACGTATTTTACAAGAGTAAAAAATTGAAGGCTATTACCCAAAAAAAACAGGTTATTGCGCGCTCACGCGCACGCACATGGACTTTGAGAGTTTTCAACCATTGGCACGGTTGCGTGGGATACGTACACAGTTCCCATACAAATCTGAGCCCTCTCGAGTGGCTACACCTGAGGTTACGGTCGGAGCAATTAGGGTGACTCGTCAGACGCGTCGCTGGGGCTGTGCGTTATATACATCGCCGACGCGTCAGACGCGTCGCTGGGGCTGTACGGGTTAAGATGCGACTGGAAATCACAGTAAATGAGAGTTTCTAATGAACTCAGAATAAATGGGGCGTACAGGACTAAGTTGTACTGGATAAAATACTATGATGGTAGCATAAAAAGGTAATTTGAATACATTAACAAATCCCCTAAAAGCAATATGCGAATCAAAGATACGAAGTAGAGCGGATTACATAACATAAGATGTATTGAAATATTTACTTTGACAATAGTAAATTAATAGTAAATCGGTCACCTAAGCAAGATGGTGGCACAAGTAAAATAACTTGAATAAGAGTTACTATAATGGTGTGGAAAAATTACGAGCAACCTGCACACGTAGATTAGATTAATTCACAAACACTGGATAAACTAAATCACTTGAATAATGGAATTAATATTAACTCAACAGGGGGTTCTTGACTTTTCGATATGGAAATATAGATAGATTAAAATTTGTGCATAGGTCCTAGGTAAATGATGGTAAAATAGGGAATATCTTCACGGTATACACTTTCGCCTCAACTTGGATACACAAAAGAATAAATAACACATAAAGGTGAAATCTGAGAGTATTCCATTTTACGACTGAATCGAAATAAGTTTATGTAACGTGTGTACAATTATTGATTATAAATAATACGATAAGAATTATACTTAAAAGGATTCACTGAGCAATATCTGGTACTATGAAATCACTGGTACAGATCAAGATTTATGGGAGGATAAATTACTATGTAACATATACACAAAGAGGTAATAGAGTAATTAACCCACTGAGCCCTAGCGATGCACTGTTTACGTCCAAAATGTTTGTAATGCTAAACCCCAGGGACGCATAAGGTGCGTCATGGTTAATTACTCCGGTCGTATGGCACCTAGAGGGCTCAGATTTGTATGGGAACTGTGTAAGTATCCCACGCAACAATGCCTATGGTTGAAAACTCTCAAAGTCTAACCGCGTGCGCGTGAGCGCACAAAAACCTGTTTTTGCCTGTTTTTGCCTACCCATTTCCCCATGTTAACCTCTCCGCGCGCATCGAGCCATATATATTTGACCCCACAAAAAATGTCTGGGGGGGTGGGGGGGCAGTCCGTAGTTGAAAAAAGTGGAGCGAATGGCATCGCGCGGCAAGATTTCCCGGTGAATATTCACCCGCCCAGGGGGTAAGAGGAGAGGGAGGGGAGGGTGGGGTTATGGCGTATTTATCCTATTTTGAGCACTGTTATGCTATGTAGAGTATGTGTACGTATGTGTACATATTTAGGCCACCCATATACCAAGGAATATGCGGCATATAGACCAAATATGCGACATATAAGCAAATTCTGAATTAGTTAAGAGGTGGGAACACAGGTAGCGAGTTTAGGCGGGGAGGTATGAAGAGTGCAGGGTGTGCTGGCTGAAATATCACGTATATGTATCGTATTTTCAGCACTCTCATACTATATAAAGTACGTGTACGTATGTAGGCCACCCATATACCAAGGAATATGCCGCATATAGACCAAATATGCGACATATAAGCGAATTATGAGAGAGTTTACAGGCGGGAACAGAGGTTATGGGAGAGGTGTGGTTGGTGGGTGGGTGGATGGACCGTGGGAGGGAGGGAGGGAGGGAGGGAGGTTGTGTCTGTGAGTCGCTGGCAAGCCAAGGTCAGCCAGCTGCATGTGCAATTATTGTTGTCCCTGTCGCCGTTGTCGCCTTGCCCTTCATCCCTTTCTTCCCTTTGGCAGGGCCTGGGGCAGGGGCAGAAGGGCCGGCAGGGCCAGCAGAGGTCCTGGATGGCAATATTATGGTGGTCCCTGTCGCCTTTGTCGCCTTGCCCTTCGTCCCTTTCTTCCCTTTGGCAGGGGCAGGGGCACGGCCAGGGGCAGAAGGGCCGGCAGGGGTGGCTGGTGGTGGTGGTGATGGTGGCACGGTGGTAGTGGCAGAGGTAAATGTTTTTTTACCCATGCCCTTCCCTGTCTTCCCAGTGGCCCCCGCAGGTCCTGCAGCCCAAGGGCGGCCTCCTGCGTCGGTGTTAGTGGTGGCAGTGGTGGTGGTAGTGGTGGTAGCAGTTGCCTGGGTGGTGTTGGCAGTGTCCCAGAAAGACAATGACTCTGTGCACTGCCCTTGCTTGCACATGTTTTACGTGCTTTACGTGCAGGTTCCTCGTCCTCGGACCTACTCGTGCCGTAGTAATGGTAGCTAGCGTCTTTGGCAGCCACTCTCTGCCTTCCATGGCCGCTGACACCACCAGAAGGAGGGCTGGTTGTGTCATCAGGGCGAGAGCTTGAGGGTGGTGTAGGCTCCATTGCGTGTGTACGTGCGTGCGTGTGTACCGCTTGCCTGTGTTCGGGCCGAGCGTGTGGGGTGGTGGTATCGAGAGGTGCCAAGTCGTACTACACTCGCACCAATTTGTAGCCGCCTGGCTGTAAGACCGCGGTATGGTACGCATTAAAAAACCGGGATTATGTAAGGGGTTCCGCAGCGCAGCGGTAAAACTCTTATTAGTGTTTCAGCACTTGCCTTGTTAATTCCGACTTTCGGGAGCACCGTAGGACCCCTTAATGACCTAGGGGATCTGTTTTTTGTGGATTTTCCTTCATTTCTAACCCATTCCTGGTGTTTTCTGGAAAACAAAATGTTTTCACAACCTGCCGGTCCTGGGTGGTACATTTATTATTAACTAGCTGGGGTTCAGTGGGTTAATTAGCATAGATCCTTTGGCACAGATCAACTTATCAACACTACCAGAATACTCGCATATTCTACCTTACCTTCAACAATAGCCACAAATTGAGATACGCAGAACACTTAGGCTAGCGTGGGGGGGGGGAGAAGGGCCGAGTACGAGTGTCGGGGCGTCGTAGAGCTTAGGGCATGGCGGCTGGACATCAAGGGACCACTTCGTCAGGAGTCTAAGGGCAGGGGGGCACAGGACAGTAGGCACCTTCTCTCAGGGGGTGAGCAACTCTCGGACAGTATAATCCAGACAGAGTGCTAGGTGGAACGACTCCCGGACAATAATATCCAGCTGAGCGCTAGTAGGTGGGTAATACTCCCGGACAATATAATCCGGACGGAGTAAGCCTACTGAGTGTGAACTGACTTCCTATAATTTCAGTCAGGCTATATTTGGGGTATTTCTCTTGGTCAGGTTGCATGATCTCACATTAACAGGGGCATAGTAAATACATAAAAAGTGGCTATGTCGAGGATAATAATTACATGAAAAATATATGTTGGTGCTTAATAATATCGCACTGAGGTTCTTTTGACCTCTGTTTCTTATTTCTACTATCTAGCATGATGATGTAATTCGTGATTTTCTGTTCACTAAATGTTTTGGCTATTTGGATTGTTTATGCAATGATTTTCTTATGCGGCACTTCTATTCACCATTTCGCTTTTCTTCTCGTAGGACAGCTTCTCGAGGGTGAAGGGCCCCAACGATTTAATTATTCCCAGGGCTCTTTATACGTAGCTTGCATAAGCACTTTTTCATCGTAGTATTCGGGGGACAGCTCTGCCTTGGTTGTTTGAGTCCCGCGCTGTGATTGGTGGGGCTTGACCTGTATTTTTGGGGGAACTCACCTGTTTGCCCGGGAATTAGAGAATGGGTCCAGGGGTCACATTTCCCGTTCTTTAATTTCCCGTTCTTGCATTTCCCGTTCTTAAGTTTCCCGTTCTCTGGAGAATGGGAAATGTTTTGTTTTCTAAATCCCTTTCTTCTGCTGTCCCTGGATTCTCTGACCACGGCTACTCTGTGTGGTTCTCCTTTGGGACCGTTATTTCATATAAATATATTAATATAAATATATATATATATATATATATATATATATATATATATATAAATATTTATATATATATATATATATATATATATATATATATATATATATATTCTGACATACGGAGCCCTGTATGTTTATTTAAGAGTTAGAATTAAGAGTTGAAGGAGTGCCGAATTACCCAGGCAGCGAAGCAGACCAGCGAGCAAACCAGCAAACCAGCTCGTCTGAATACCAGCAAACAAGCCTTCACACCTCCGTGCGTCATATGGGGACCCTGCAAACTACTTCGATGACCCGACGCTATGACGATGATCGACGCCAATCAACGCCATTGGACCACGCACCTGTTACGCAACTAGAGGAGCTGTGATTGGGGCGCGCACCATCCCCCGCCTCCTGATTCGTTCCTACACCATCATTGCATAGTATATAAGACCTGAGTAGTGGGCATTCTAATCAGTCTCATTTGGAGTTGGGAAGGTGAACTTGCAGCTGGAGGAAGACGGGGTGAAGTATTATAATGGGATTGTGACTGTCAGTCAGATTATATAAGTGTGTGTTAAGTGTGTTCGGTGTAAACACTTACGTTATGTTGGTTAGTGAGATATGTGATTGGGAATTAACGTTAACGCTACTATTATGTACTTAACTATTTTAGTTGACTGACTTGTGGACTAAAGCAACTCTTTATGTAATTGGGTTATGATAAAAGTAATACTATTGTTTTATATTAATACTTGCGAGTTCTTTAATTTTCTTTTAATTAAGCTTACATTGCTGGTAAGAACAAGTACGGTGATACTATTGTCTCATATTAGTAATATCGCCTTAGACTAACATGGCTGTTTTAATGTTACTTCTAGTGATTTCCTAAGCTGAAGAAAATTCTTTTAGCTTCAAAATATTATTTTTGCTTTTCATATTATTTGAGTGAGACCTGAATCGAATCTATGAAGCGATCCTGTAACTTTATTTACTCATAATCAAACCTCAATGTTACGTGGTTAAGAAATACATTTATCTAATTATTAAATATATATCTAACTTTGTATGTGACTTTGATATTAATCCTGATAATAATAATATAATACTATTAACGTAAAACAAGAACCAAGAATAATAACTACATTAAATATAAATAAAAGGACATGATATAAGAAAACTATCTATTCATTTCAAAAAGGGTAAGAGACAGAAATATTCTTACCTTAATATTTATCTTTCAAGACTTGATATATAATTAATAGTCCTTCTTTAGATATAACTTATTCGGTTCATAACCATAGCCTACTAAGCTTCGGTTAAATAAAAATTCTTTATAAATACTGACTTTAATTAGTTTCAGTATTTTTCCATAATTAAAGAGTATCAGTCAATAAAGGATACCAAGTCCTAAGATCCAAAAGGAAAGGTAGCAACAACAGGAAATAATTTTATTAGATTTTACTTTCGTTTTGCCTTCAGCTGACTGATACCTTAATATATATCTCTGTGCTATCTAGATTCATCAAGTTAACCACTTGAGGATCAAGATACGTAATAGAAGAGTGGCGACCTCGCCAGGATTTGTTTCATACAGTTTCACTCAGTTTCATTACCGTTTCACTACTTATAATCAAATATTTAATTTGACTTTATATTGTCCTTGTCCCAATTTTGGTTTGTTTAGTTTGCAAGTTTTACATTTTAATTAATCATGCCTGATCTAATTAATGACGAAGATGCTCGAGTTTTCATAGAATCAGTCCCCACAGCCCCTGATATTGACCGTCTGTCAAAATCCGAACTGAAAGTGCTTGCCTCACATCTCCAGTTAACTGTCTCGAACATGTCCAAAGTAGAGGTGGCTCAGACCATAAAAACCCACCTGTTCCCTGTAGAAGGCGGGGAAGGTGACAGAGCAGTTGGTGGGATCCCGAGTAAACCTACCCAACTTGATGAACAATTGCCACCTGGTTTTACCGTTGATCAAGTACTAGAACTAGCCAGAATAAAAGTCGAACAAGCCAGAGCAACGACCGAACAATATCAATATCAATATCAAATAGCTCAACTAAATGTCAATACAAATGCTCCCTTAATTGCTCCCCCTCTGGGATTGACTATGACCAGTGTCATTCCACCTTTCACTGAGGATAATGTGCAGGATTTCTTTGTTTTGTTTGAGGAGGTTGCTGGAGGTATGAGGTGGACAAGAGATCAATGGCCTTTTATGTTACAAACCGTTTTGACAGGGCAGGCTCGAGCAACGTATTTGTCAGAAGTAGCAGAGGTTAGGCAGGATTATGACAATCTCAAAGAAGCTATCCTAAAAACCTATCAATTGCAGCCTGAGGCTTACAGGCAATCTTTCCGTAAAAACCAGAAGAAAGTAGATGAAACCCATAAGGTATTTGCCAGGACCATGACTAAAACTTTCAATCATTGGGTCAAGAGTAAGAAAGTCACAAGCTACAACGATCTGAAGGAGTTGGTCCTGTTAGAAAATTTCCTATGGAAAATTTATTCTTCTGTAGCCTATCATTTAAGGGGGAAAAAGGTAGATTGTCTTGCCGACGCCGCTGACATGGCTGACACATACGTGCTCAACAACAAATTTCGTGGAAAGAAGCCCTACGATAATTCTAGTTCTAATTCTAAGTATCCCAATCACAAATCTGACAGACCCAGTCACAAGCCTGTAATGTCTTCCCCAGCTAGCCAAAATAGAATTGTTCCCCCAACTAAAAATGCGACTCAGGGCAATGGTAACAGAGGTGGGGCCCAAAGTAATAGTAATGCTCAAAGAGGGAACGTTCCCGTATCCCCTAAAGTATGTACTTTTTGTGGCAAGAGAGGCCACCTAGCTTATCAGTGCTGGGCCAAGGAGAGAACCAAGAGATCGGGGCAGACAGTTGCCGCCGTATCTCAAACTCCATATGTGCCTTTAATGCAGGTCTCCCGACAGAAGGAGTACCTAGCACCAAAAGTTCCTTTAATGCAGGACTCCCGACAGAAGGAGTACCTAGCAGCTAACGTAAATCATCTAGACAGGGGTGTAGTAGCATGCGTGGTGCAACCCACTAGGGTTAAGCCAATAATAATTTCACCATCAGTGCAGGACAGTTACCGTCCCTTTATTTCATCTGGCAATGTGAGATTAAATGGTTTTATGCATGAGGTAAAAATTCTGAGAGACACAGGTTCTACTAGCACCCTCATGGTGAATCCTTACACTGAGTGCCCACCTGGCGAACCAGTTATAATGAGAGGTGCTGGAGGCCAATTTTATGCATACTTGGTAAAAGGCGAAATTGAATGTGAGTTACTACAGGGTGAGGCTACCATAGCTTTGTGTAGGTCCCAAGATATCCCTGTGCCCGGGGTAACACTCCATTTGGGGAATGATGTAGCAGGTGAGAAGGTCCGACCAGACCCCATTTTGTCACTTTCCCCTGTTAACGAGCCACTACCCGGTGAGCTCGAAAAGGAGATGCCAACAGTTTTCCCTGTGTGTGCTGTCACACGTTCAATGTCTCAAGTAGCAGTTCCCTCAGACAGAAATGTACCGAATGTAAGAGTTGATGAAAGGGATGATGAGAGTGTGAATGACGCTCCAACTGTGCCTGATGATGTGACTGAGGTGGATTTATCTGACACTTTATGGCTCATCTTGACCCTAACGATGACCATGAAACCACTCCAAATTGTCCTAGTGGCCTGGTAGAGCTACAGAAAGATGATAGAGAATGCAAGGAGTTAGCTGCCAGGGCCGTGCGTGAAGAGGAATGTGAGAAGGAGGGTGGTGAATGTTTCTACCTCAAAGGAGGAGTATTGTGGCGTAGATGGAGACAGCCATACAGACCAATCGATGACGGGGCCTGGGACGTCCATCAAGTAGTAGTCCCCAAACCTTGTCGTAGAGATATCTTGGAAATGGCACATTGTATACCATTGGCATACAATGGTATGCCAATCACATACCTAGGTGTGAGAAAAACTCTTAGAGAGAATCAGAGCCCACTTTCACTGGCCAGGAATGCGTGCAGATGTAGTGGAGTTTTGTAGAGTGTGTCACACTTGCCAGATGACAGGAAAACCCAATCGGAAGGTGCCTGTACATCCTCTGGTGCCCTTGCCCGTCTTCAAGAATCCTTTTACTCGGGTGGTAGTGGACATTGTAGGTCCATTGCCTAAGACTTCCCAAGGTAACAATTATTTATTAACGATTATGGACATGGCAACTCGCTACCCAGAGGCTATACCCTTAAGGACTACCTCTGCTCCAACTGTCATCAAGGAACTGCTCAAATTCTTCACCAGAATGGGTTTCCCCCATGAGGTGCAAAGTAATCAAGGCACTAATTTTACCTCTAACATTTCCCAGCAGTCCCTGAAGGAGTTGGGTATCGAGCATGTTAAGTCGAGCACCTACCACCCAGAGTCGAGGGGTTCTCGAACGGCATCATCAAACTTTGAAAGGAATGTTGCGTATATATTGTACAGAGACCGGAGATGAGTGGGATAAGGGGGTACCTTTTCTTTTATTTGCTACTCGTGAGGTTCCAACTGAATCCCTGTGTTTTTCCCCTAATGAGCTAGTTGGCCAGGAGGGGAACCAAAACCTCCTCAAGTATGTTTCATATTTCAAAACCCGGCTGAGATCCTCATGTGAGTTTGCAGCTCAAAACTTGACAGTGGCTAAAAGCTCCATGAAGAACTGGTATGACAGAAAAGCCCGTGAGAGGGAGTTTCAGCCCGGTGATGAGGTTTTGGTCCTGCTCCCCCTTTTTGGCCAACCTTTATCCGCCAAGTTCAGGGGCCCATATAAGATCATTCAGAGGGTGAGCATTACCGATTATCTAGTAACTACCCCTGACAGGAGAAAGCCTACGCAAGTATTCCATATAAATATGTTGAAACCTTACCATAGGTCCCCTGATTCCTCTCCTCCAGATTCTCCCACTGTGGCAGTGAATGTCAGGACCTGTGGACAGCCTGGTGCGGACGAAGTCTTCAGTTCTCTTACTGACCCGCAACAGACTGTTCCAGAGCCTGAAGGTATCCATGCAGACTTTGACTTGTCATGTAGCCTATCCAACTTTGAGTATAACTCAGTAGCTTTGGGGGAATTACCATCTAAACTATGTCATCTTCCCTCTGATCAAGCGAACCAACTAATCTCTGTTTTATCTCAGTCTCCCAGTGTGTTCCGTGATACTCCAGGGCTCACATCTTTGGCCGTGCACGACATCGACGTAGGGGATGCAACTCCCATTAAACTATCCCCCTGCCGTGTCTCACCACAACGCAGGAGTATACTGCAGGTCGAGCTTGACTTCATGTTGTCAAACGAGCTGATCACAAGGGCCTTAAGCCAGTGGAGTAGTCCGGTCATACTTGTGCCAAAGCCAGATGGGACCCATAGGTTATGTATGGACTATAGGCAAGTTAATGCTGTCACAAAGAACGATACCTACCCACTGCCACGGATCGACGACTGCATTGACCAGATTGGTACAGCCACCTATATCAGCAAGATTGACTTAATGAAGGGATATTGGCAAGTAGCTCTCACCCCTAGAGCGAGGGAAATATCATGCTTTGTAGTCAACAATCAAGCCTTCTGCTGTAACGTAATGCCCTACGGCTTGAAAAACGCTCCAGCTACATTCCAGCGCCTCATGAATTTGGTGACTGAAGGGGTACCTGGATGCGTTGTCTACATCGATGATGTTCTTATCTTTTCACAGTCATGGGAGGAGCATCTTTACCAACTTAGATTGCTGTTTTTAAATCTTGCTGATGCCAATCTGGTGGTTAATCTTAAGAAATGCACCTTTGTAAAGAGTACGGTCCAGTATCTAGGATATACGGTAGGTCAGGGGCAGGTTGCACCTCCTCAAGCAAAGGTAGAGTCTATTCTAGAATTCCCAACTCCTAGCACTAAGAAACATATTTCAAAGGTACCTAGGAATGATTGGTTATTATAGGCGTTTCATCTTAAACTTTTCTAGGTTAACAGCTCCCCTGACAGATCTTCTCCGTAAGGATGTGAAGTTTGAGTGGTCCTTCGAATATGAGGAGGCCTTTAATGCTACCAAATATATTTTATCAAATTATCCTGTACTCCGAGCTCCTGATTTTAACAGATCTTTTTCCCTAGCAGTGGATGCGAGCAATACTGGGGTTGGTGCAGTATTGCTATAGGAAGACGACTGTGAAGTATTGCATCCTGTGTGCTATTTTAGTAAAAAATTAAATTCTGCTCAACGTAACTATTCAAACTATTCAATCATTGAGAAGGAGCTGTTAGCATTAATTTTATCCCTTCAATACTTTGCTGTCTATGTGCAATCTGCCTCTGGTGCCATCACTGTGTATACTGACCATCACCCCTTAAAATTTGTGCATAAGTTCCAAAATAAAAACCAACGACTGACCAGGTGGAGTTTGTTGCTGCAGGAATACTCCCTGGATGTTAAACATATTAAGGGGGTCCAGAACGTGCTAGCCGATTGCCTATCACGTATCTATTAAAGATTGCATTTACCAGGTTGGCCTCATACAGCAGTAAGATTAACTTAATGAGAGGATTTTGGCAATTAGCTCTCCCTTGTAGCGAGGTAAATATCATGCTTTAGTAGTGCGCTTTCAAGCCTTCAGCTGTGAGATGCCTTGCAGTTCGAATAACGCTCCAGCTACGTTCCGGCTATGTTCTGATGTGGTACCTGGAGACGTTGCCTACTTTGGGTGATATCCTTATTATATCCTCATTATAATCTTGCTGTTGCCAATCTGGTGGTGAATCTATTTATGTATTATGTTTAATATTATGTACTATACTCCTTAAACTCTTTTCTAGGGGGGGGGGGGGAGGTCTGACATACGGAGCCCTGTATGTTTATTTAAGAGTTAGAATTAAGAGTTGAAGGAGTGCCGAATAACCCAGGCGGCGAAGCAGACCAGCGAGCAAACCAGCGAGTGGGAAACCAGCTTGTCTGCATACCAGCAAACAAGCCTTCACACCTCCGTGCGTCATATGGGGACCCTGCAAACTACTTCGATGACCCGACGCTATGACGATGATCGACGCCAATCAACGCCATTGGACCACGCACCTGTTACGCAACTAGAGGAGCTGTGATTGGGGCGCGCACCATCCCCCGCCTCCTGATTTGTTCCTACACCATCATTGCATAGTATATAAGACCCGAGTAGTGGGC
This sequence comes from Paralithodes platypus, assembly GCA_032716605.1. Classification (NCBI taxonomy): domain Eukaryota; kingdom Metazoa; phylum Arthropoda; class Malacostraca; order Decapoda; family Lithodidae; genus Paralithodes; species Paralithodes platypus. The sequence goes on along the minus strand of CM064492.1, from coordinate 9,262,314 downwards.
ATTCAAATCAGTCTCATTTGGAGATGGGAAGGTGAACTTGCAGCTGGAGGAAGACGGGGTGAAGTATTATAATGGGATTGTGACTGTCAGTCAGATTGTATAAGTGTGTGTTAATTGTGTTTGGTGTAAACACTTACGTCATGTTGGTTAGTGAGATATGTGATTGGGAATTAACGTTAACGCTACTATTATGTACTTAACTATTTTAGTTGCCTGACTTGTGGACTAAAGCAACTCTTTAAGTAATTGGGTTATGATAAAAAGTAATACTATTCTTTTATATTAACACTTGCGCGTTCTTTAATTTTCTTTTAATTAAGCTTACATTGCTGGTAAGAACAAGAACGGTGATACTATTGTCTCATATTAGTAATATCGCCTTAGACTAACATGGCTGTTTTAATGTTACTTCTAGTGATTTCCTAAGCTGAAGAAAATTATTTTAGCTTCAAAATATTATTTTTGCTTTTCATATTATTGAGTGAGACCTGAATCGAATCTATGAAGCGATCCTGTAACTTAATTTACTCATAATCAAACCTCAATGTTACGTGGTTAAGAAATAAATTTATCTAATTATTAAATATATATCTAACTTTTTATGTGACTTTGATATTAATCCTGATAATAATAATATAATACTATTAACGTATAACAAGAACCAAGAATAATAACTACATTAAATATAAATAAAAGGACATGATATAAGAAAACTATCTATTCATTTCAAAAAGGGTAAGAGACAGAAATATTCTTACCTTAATATTTATCTTTCAAGACTTGATATATAATTAATAGTCCTTCTTTATATATAACTTATTCGGTTCATAACCAATGCCTACTAAGCTTCGGTTAAATAATAATTCTTTATAAATACTACATGACTTTAATTAGTTTCAGTATTTTTCCATAATTAAAGAGTATCAGTCAATAAAGGACACCAAGTCCTAAGATCCAAAAGGAAAGGAAGCAACAACAGGAAATAATTTTATTATATTTTACTTTCGTTTTGCCTTCAGCTGACTGATACCTTAATATAATATCTCTGTGCTATCTAGATTCATCAAGTTAACCACTTGAGGATCAAGATACGTAACAATATACTGTATATATATATATATATATATATATATATATATATATATATATATATTGCGCTGCACATAATAATTATTATCGAAAGCCTATGATCGAGCCTGGCACAAATATCTACTTTCCAAACTACTTTCTTTCAGTTCTATCCCTCCATTGGTGACTTTGTCTGTAATTTATTTTCTGATCGCTCCATAGCTGCAGTTGTGGACGGCCATCAAACAATAACTATTATATATCAACTCTGGAATTCCTCAGGGTTTTATCCGGTCTCCAGTTCCCTTTCTAATATTCAGTAACTGTACATCTATTCCTATCTACTCGTATGCTAATGACTATCTTACACTACTCAACTAGTATTTCACATGAACCCACCATGTAACAAACTCCAAAAGTCACGTAACGAGGCCATAGCTTACCTATCTTCTTATCTACAATTTATTTCTGATTTGGGCAAAAATAATCTTGTTACCTTCTATGCTTCCAAGGCCCAATTTCTCCTATCCACCCGTCACATTCCTCCGCAAGACCATCAATTAGTCTTCAACAATTCACAAATCAACCCTTCAACTTCTCTCAATTATCTAGGTGTATATTTTTTATCCGACCAATCTTGGAAAGATATTACCACTCCTGCTAAAACAGCTTCCCAAAAGTTAGGTATGCTCACCTGTCTCTGTAGGTTGTTCACCCCCGCACAGCTTCTTGCTCTGTATCAGGGCACAGTGCACCCATGTATTGAGTATGGTTCGCCTGTGTGGGGGGGGGGTTCCACCCATACCGCACTTCTCGAGAGAATACAATACAAACGTTTTGCCTCATCAACTCACTGCCTCACTCAACAAAGTTATTATTTACAAATGCAGTCAGTTGTTGGATTAAGGCAAGGTGTTTGTCAAGGCGATGTTAAAAGGAATCAAAGGTGCTGCAGTGTCGAACATCTCGAGGAAGCCCATTCTACAAATTCGCAACTCGATTGAAGAAGAAATTATCTGACTCATGTGAGTTAAAAGATTTACCAATGATTTTGCAACCATTTCCCAGCATGTGAGTTGATTGGTCGATCATAAAGTACTTACTACAGTTCATGTTGTCAATGCTTTTGATGATTTTGAACACTTGAAGCAGATTGCATTCTGCACTGGGTTAAAGGAAATACATATAATTCTCTAAGACGTTCCTGTTAGGCTGTTTGTTCTTTAGCCTTGGTAGAATGTGGAAGTCTATGTTGGACTCGTTCCAGTTTGTCAATATCATTCTATTGCAGTAATGGCACCGGGATTGAACGCAATATTCCAGAAGAGGACAGACAAAGGAATTGTAAAGAAAGATAATTTCAGTTTTGGATTTATGCTCAATTGGCCTGCCTATAAAGCCAAGTATATTATATGTCTTCTTAACAAATTATGTACATTGTTGACTGGGTTTTAGCTTACTCGATATTATTACTCCCAAATCTGTTTTTTTCTGGATACTCTTAAGCTGGGTGTCTTTCATTGGATAGTTTGCTTTCTTATTTTGGGTTCCAAGTATTTTATACATAGCCACATTAATATTGGTTTGCCAAATTTGAGCTCAAAATGACACCATATCTAATATATTTAGATGCTTAACCGATAATTACTACTCTTTCCTATATTTCACCTAGCCAATTTTCTATCCATTTCAATACTCTACCTTGTATTCCATGCGCTTTTAATTTCATCAATAACAGTTTGTGGAGTACTTCAGCAAAGGCCTTTTGAAAATCAAGGTATATAATATCTACAGCATTTCTCTTGTCATATACAGTAGGTTGAGCATATCGTGAAAGAAGTCTGTCTAAAAGGTTTGTTAAGCAAGAACCTTTGTTAAGGAAGCCATTTTTAGTATCTTTTATTATGTGTTTTCCTCTAAGTGATTTACAAGTCTCTTTAGAGTGTTTCTAGCATTTTATAGACAACTGTGGTTAAGCTAATTGGACGATTGTTACTAGGTAAGTACTATTTGCCTCTCATATACTGTATATAGGTGTTATGTTAGCAAGCTTCCACTCGTCAGGCATAATTTCAGACTGCAAGGATTTATTGAAAAGCAATATCTGCAGCTTGGAGAGGTTACATTTAACTTCCTTTAGAATTGTAGGTGAGATTGTGTCGGGTCCAGGCAATTAATATAATTTGAGTTTTTCGAAACATTGCAATACTTCTTGCTTTGTAATGCTGATATTGCTTAGAACATCATAATTGTTTATCTGAACCTGTGATGCTGTAGGGATATTACTAAGGTCTTATGTTGTAAAAAACTGATGCAGAAACAGTATTGAGGGCATTGCTCATATGTTCTTCATCTATGGTGTAATCTCTGTTATCATCTACTAACGGTCCAATAGCTGAAGTAACTACTTTTTTCTTTCTGATGTAACTACTGAGTTCTTTCGAGTTTGATTTATTTTTATTCTCAACATGTAATTTTATGAGTCTTTTTACTTTGCTTAATTGGCAGTGTATACCAGGTACGAATGTGGAGTTCATTTAGTGTTACAGGGCATCACTCATGCCGTCTAACACACACATAAGTTGCTAAAATGACTAGTTATTTCATCAAGCTATTGGAAGTGGATGAAGACGAAATAAATATTGAATAATATATATAGCCCAGCCACAACTGACTCTCACTCTCACCAGGAGCAATGAATGAGGGACATACACTTATAATTATAAGAAGTGCTATAGCTAATTATTTCAATGAGACAAGTTTCGTTTCGTTCGCTATGATACTTTTTACACCAGAATGTGTTATAGTGAACAAAACTGAGCTTGAAAAGCTCCATCTGAGCGAGCTCTCGCCTCTAGAAATCACCAACAAGGGTTAATGGGAGGTTTTTGTTTATGCTGGACCCCCTTTTACCTCATGTTCAGCACCATTATATTCATATTTTAAGACGTTTGCCCAATTAGTTTCTTGATGTTAATACCTTTTGCCCCATCTCTTTGTCAATATTTAGAGCTTTCATGGCATTTTCTCCTGGTGAACGATAGCTTGATGGAGGTGTAGGTAGGTAACTAAAGTAATAGTAAATAGGTAAATAAATACTGTACACAAATATATGAAGAGATCCCCTTAATATAACAAGAGCACTGGCACCAACAGTAGGGTGCAGCCAGGGTGTAGTTTAAGGAGGGAGGGGGGACACTTGTACTTATTCTATATTCTTTATACATGGAAATTAAAGCAGACTTTAACAATAAACAAATATATGCTAAAACTTGGTATATGTATTCCCTGTATAAATCTAGCCAACAATAATTACATACATAAAACTAGCTCTGTAACAGTCTTACTTGTGGTCAAGGTTCTGCTGACTGTTTGGCAATGAGTGACCTGGGATAACCCTCACAAATGGTGTATTGTGGGAGAACGTTGGTGTCCTTGGAATAGAAGAAAGAGGAGGACCAGGATAATCACGAACATCTTTATTTTTAAACGTTTCGACTTTTCAAAAGTCATCCTCTGGATTTAATCAAATTCAAAGAACATTATCTAAGTATTTTAACCTAATTTTTTTTATAAATTTAAAGCAATAACACTTAGTATATTTTAGTTTAACCCACTGAGCACCAGCTAATTAATAATGAAAGTACGCTGTGAGACCAGCCGATTTGGTCAAATTTTCGTATTGTCTTAAATAGCTGAAATAGGTGAGAAATGATGAATAGCACAAAACAAACAAAAAATCACCTCGGTCATTTGAGTCTCCAATTAGGGGGGGGGGGGGCGCAGCTTCTACAATCAGCTGATGCAGGGCGGTCTTCAAACTTCCCGCCCGCACCACCATAGGTGAGCGTGGCAGCATGGCAGATATACGATGCATTCAGTTTTTGAGTGACGGTTATTTACACCACCCGAGCATCATGTGTGCCTTCATAGTTCTTATATTAGCGACATGTATCACATAATGTCATTGTAAGTGAGGTTACAGTGTGATAAGTGCATAGATTCAAGTTTTATGAGTGCTGAGGGAGTGGCATGTCCCGCGGGCGTCCTGGTTACCATGGCGACTGGCGGGCTGGCGGCCATCTTGGTCATGGACTCACGCACGTACACACAAAGCCAGCTGACAGACATCCCGCTCCCCCATAACTTTCCCTTTCATTCAATGCCTCCCTCATGCACTGTTTATTGATTTTATACTTTACCGTATGTTTTATAGTTAGAATATGAGTTTTACACATTGTTTTGGGCACTTTTGACTTAGAAATATGAGTTTTGACATTGTATTTTTAGTGAGGAGTGTATGGGAGGGGGAGAGTGTGGGTGTGGGGAAGACCTTGTACATAGCAATATGATAACCTCACCTATGCTCTCTCCACTCCTCTCTTCTGACCCCTACGATTGCCTGGCGGAATTTAGAGGAACACCATGGGGTCTGGGTCATCCTCCTCCTCCTCTTCCTCACTTATTGGGGAGTCAACTATGTCCTGGGACATTGGGGAGCAATAGGAGAGCGATACACATCACGAGGCGACGAGGTACGTCCAACACCCATGAACTAACTACACAAGACAACTGGCGAGTCTGGTGGCTCAGTATATACTTCACTTCTTCCCTCCTCCCGGCTCTCTCTCCCCACTTCCCACCATGGCTGGACATAACTTGGGTATTACCAAGTATTGCCACTGTTGGGCAACATTATAAGGTATATCCCATTCAAATTTTAAACCTCTAGCTATCATAGGACAAGAATAAATAAGATCGAAAGTAGCGGTAAGATAAGTGGGTAAACTGGCTTTCTCCATCCGCCCGTATCCGCCCGCGCAGCTAGACTAGGAGGTTGCCGAGTACCGACCCTATTCGGCAACATCATAAGGTATATCCCATACCAACCTCAAGCCTCTAGCTACCATAGGACAAGAGTATATAAGGTCGAAATTGCTGACGCAGGTGCTGCAGCGCTGGGGTTTACCGTTACATACATTGCCGACGCATCACGTGCGTCGCTGGGGCTCTGTGGGTTAACATGAAAAGATAAAGGAAAGCCAATATATCTTACTCTAGATGGCAAGTGAAACACTCAATCGTATGTCTAGTATGTACACATACTATCACATACCATCACATACTATAGACCAATCTAACTACACACGAAGAAACAGCTGCAGAATTATTGGTAAATCTGGTAAATTGGTAACTCACACGAATCTAAGAATTTCTTCTTCAATCGAGCTGTCAACTTGTGGAAAGGGCTTCCCCGAGACGTTATAGACTGCAGCACCGTTGATTAATTTAAACTTCGCCTAGACAAATATCTCGCATCAAACCCGCGAATGACTGCGTTTGTAAATTAATAACTTTATTTTATCCCTCCCTCAGTTACTAACCCATTTGTCCCCTACTAACTTCTTAATCCTGCCACGGACATTAGTTCCAGGGAAGTAGTTCCCTTGCCAATGTTCCCTTACCCACTCTAAACCACTGTTTGGACACTTGAGCCTCAGTGTTTTGGAGGACAAGCAGCCTAGAAGGGTCACTCGATCTGTTGTTGCTTGATTTCCTTTGTACTCCTTTGTACTTGTAAAATGTCAACAACATCCAGCTATTATTATATATTTTTAGAATGAAAAACATTTGTTGGTTGTGCATACAATGTGACATGATGGATTAATCTTAAGTTGCGTTGTAACCTTAATGGTTTTATGTGATCACCAGTTGGAGTAAGATATGTAACTGATGAATCAAAGTAGCAACACATAACTACAGACGATCCTCTATTGATGCAGCAAAACCATCATAATGTAGTAACCACATTCAGTAACCTGTACATTTATGTTCAGCATGAAGCTATGTAAGTATAACAAATGGAAATAAATAAGCTCCAATGTTTCCCCTTCATATTAATTATGAAGTCATATGAAGTCATTATTTAGCGATTCTGAAGATTATCATGCTTTATGCAAGCACCAGGGAAAATGTTTCCGTTTTGTGCGAGCAAGTGGTATACAAAGCTCGTTGTTTAATGTCAGAGGTTCTGCGTTATCCTGGCTACAGTGGAAATTTATTCACAGCACCTTTTTGAGGAAAACATTATTACCTATGCAAATGCCCGCATAATATAACTATGAATTTTAATGGCAGTCACGCAATTATTATCCCAGTTGAGTTTACGAGTGTCTGTTAAGCTTGCCTTCCCGTCATGACTGTTTGCAATATTGTATAATTTTGTCTCTGTATGTCTGGCTTTGTAAGCAGACCGTGTAAATAAATATAATAATTGGCTCATAGATAAAGGGTGAGCGACTTAATTGGGAGAGACAGTTGTGACAAGGAACAAGATATACAGAATACATGTTACATTAAAGAATAATTATATGTCAACCCTTTGACAAAATCGCCCCACAACATTGACGTGAGAGAGAGAGAGAGAGAAAGAGAAAAAGAGAGAGAGAGAGAGTATTGCACTTGAGACAATCATCTCATAATCATAAGTAGTCATTTTCAGAGCTTCCGTGACAGTGTTTAGGATACCAAAGTTTCTCAGTTAATTTAACAAGGGCAACTGATACTAAAAAAAATAAGCCCCCATACACCTCACCAAAATGACGGGAAAGTTGTTATTTTAGACGTTTTTCAAAATGGCCACCGCCGTCATCTTAAAAAATTGATAAAGTTCTATTTCTTGAAGTGAATGGCCAAAAATGACAATTTTGGTGTCTATTCCCACTAATTAATGGCATGGCACAATTAAAAAATAATTAATAAATAATTACCAAATAATTAAGTAAATAAGAAAATAATTAAGAAAATCAATGGGATGGCATAATTCATGATTTAGAGTCCCATTAACCTCAACATCTAAGACAAATATGATGTTGTTAAATCCACTGAGAAACTTTGGTATCCTAAATTAATAAAACATGAGACCTACTGCATTAAGATGCACTATCACTGCAGGACAAATATGATGCACAACTGTCAGAATCACTTCCGCTGTCATCATCGCTGCTCTCCATTTGTGGATGACTTGGAGTTTTTAGAAGATCCAGGAATGATGGAAGTGCAGGTTGGGTATAGCGTACTGGGAGGCATAAGCCATTTACAAGGTGCCATCCATGGCCAATTGGTGATGGATGATTCTGAAGCTGGAAATTCTTCTGCAGATATGTGAGGTAATTGGTGCGCTCTAAGTGTGGTCGTAGACTGTCAGAATCAGGTACCAGTCTGATGATCTTCTTTTTCTTGAGTACTGACCACTTTGCTGCTCTCACCTCTGCTAGGGTCTTGTGTTTGGTGTCACAATAGATGTACCGGATAACAAATTTCTGTAAGTCATTGATGATTTCCTGTGTGACTGGGATGATTGTGCCACAACTTTTAAGGAGGTTGCGAGCTTCTGATGATTTTTCTACACGGTCAACAATAGTTTTCTTGCCTATTCCATAAAAGCCGGAGTTATGGTAGCATCCGGTAAGAACATAAAGTGGGATCAAAGACTCCGCCATTGCCTCACTACACAAACACCGAGCATTTATCAGCTGAGATTTGCGTTTCAAGCACAAGAGTCCTGATATTTGCCGAGCCACATAGGCTGCCTGAACGTAGTTATCAGTATCTTCAGTGTCTATGACAACTGCTTCTGTATACCCTTCTGACCGCAGCTTACCATAAAGAGTGAACAGAGCTGTGTCTGCTTCTGCATGGGCGTATGTGAGATTCTGCAAAACTGTATCTGTGGTGAGATTCCTTGCTGGTTTGCCAACAACACAGTGTATGAGCTGAATAGTGGTTGTAGATGCCTTTCTTTTGAAAGCAGCCTTGATAAATGCTTGAAGGCGAACTTTATTCTCTGGCTTACCAAGAAGAGCATGAAAGTCTCTATTAGAAGGAAATTTGTCCTCTGACTTCATAAACACATTGCAAATGGACTGATTTTTTTGACGGTGTTGTCGTTCACTATCTTTGATGGAGAAGTCTTGCTCGTACGAGTCATTAACCAAGATAACACATTCTGCATTCGAATGTCTATTCAGGAACTGTGTCCAGATGTTGTTCATCCGTTATCCTTGGTCTGATGGGTGGTTCACCATGCTTGACTGTTTTGTATGGTTCAATTCTTTGCATCTGGCTCCCAAGTTCTTTGAGGCTATCAGAGAGGTACGAAGGCAAGGTGCTATTTGCAACTGGTCTATCATCATCTAGGGTAGGTAGATATAGCTTAGGTAGGTCTGGCTGAACAAACATGACATTTGTACGATGTGATTGGCCACTTCCAGTCAAAGTGTCACTTTTGAAGTCATCGTTGTCGACTATACATATTGCCGGTGTTCCTTCAGAAAGTTCAAAAGGACACTCAGTTGAATGCTTCAGGTCAGTAACTGCCCAGAAATCTCTAAGCAAAAGCACATCATTGTAACTGATGCCCAGGCCATCCTTATGTAATATGTCTACCATTTCTCTGCTCTTTGTCATACCATGTAGCAGTACACCGAGGTTTGTCTCAAATGCAGTACGTCTTCCAGTGATGTAGCTGGTCAAAATAGATGCAATTGATCTGACTTGGGGCTTGTCATCGACTTCAGACTTTGTGGGGTGCTTTAACCAAGTGATGAGCTTCAAGAGGAGATCATTCAGGTCTTCATGTTCTTCTAGCTCATGTATGTATGGAGGCCAAGGAACAGTTTTTGTTTTGATGATCTGATCTCTGAGTCGCCCAGCTACATTCTTCACCAGCTGATCGTCACTTACACCTAGAGAGGATATTGCAGCCTCAAGATATGAACCTGCAGCTCTTGCATCATATACCAGTTCACTCACATTCTTCTGACCTCATTCACGAAATGCTATGTCATCTCCAAATTCCTTGATCAGAATTTCCTTCACGAAACTGGACTTTGCTGTGGAATAGTAACCATAATTTGAAGTAATGCCTTTGTAATCCTTTACAAGACCTTGCAGTGTACGGATTTCATGATCTTCAAAGATAACTTGACGGACATGATGAAAGAAGATATTTTGGGCCTCTCGAAGATTAACATGTTGCAGATGCTCTGTTTTTTTCATCAGGAAAAGACTCCTTCAGAGGGTTGCTGACATAATTGCGCCAACATTCACGATGATAACGAATTTCGAATCCAAACGCCGTTCAACTGTCTGGGATAGATGCAAATAGGGTATTCAATCTTTCTCTTATAGGCTCATCTGACAGACAAACTGTATGCAACTTGAACCGGTTCCATGCGTCTACTGTTGACAGCAGCAAAAGTTTGGACTTGCCAGGATTACTGGTTTTTTGTGGTCCTTTCATACACCACACACAGAGATTCTTATCATGAACCACTCCAGTACTAGAACGAAGCTTTTTAGGTACATTTCCTGGGAGTTGTTGACTTGAAGTTGATGCTTGAATTTCTTCCTGTTCAGATTTCCGTTTACGATTCTGTGCTTGCTGAATATAGCGATTACTACTGATCTGGGTATAACATTTACTATGCATGTACAGGCCTTTAGGCCCCTTGTCCCACTCCACTGCTGCATAGGCATGCTGAAATTTATCAAGTTCCTTCCACCGAAAACACTTGCTCCTTAGATTCTCCCACTTTGTATCAGATGTCTTGTCCGTACTATCATCAGCTATACAGGGATGTTGACATAATATGCATTTTAATCCAGGTCCTGGGTCAGGCACATCACTAACTCCTCTACGTTCCATGCTTATGACTCTTCACGCCAAATTCGATGCAACAAACCTGAAAAAGAAGGAATTGATCAGTCAACAATCTTGGTTTACATTTTAAATTATATATTATATTATTTGAGTAAGTTTCAGAGGATCCGTGACCGTGTTCAGGATACCAAAGTTTCTCAGTGGATTTAACAACATCATATTTGTCTTAGATGTTGAGGTTAATGGGACTCTAAATCATGAATTATGCCATCCCATTGATTTTCTTAATTATTTTCTTATTTTCTTAATTATTTGGTAATTAGTTATTAATTATTTTTTAATTATGCCATCCCATTGGTTTTCTGACACCAAAATTAGTGGGAATAGACACCAAAATTGTCATTTTTGGCCATTCACTTCAAGAAATAGAACTTTATAATTTTTTTAAGATGACGGTGGCGGCCATTTTGAAAAACGTCTAAAATAACACCTTTCCCGTCATTTTGGTGAGATGTATGGGGGCTTATTTTTTTTAGCATCAGTTGCCCTTGTTAAGTTCACTGCGAAACTTTGGTATCCTAAACACGGTCACGGAAGCTCTGAAAATGACTCTACTATTGGCTTAAATCATGATGCGTTTTAGCAGTTTCTTCTGGCTATTATTAGACGATCATATACAGCTTACGAAGCATCTGTGGGAATTAAAATGGTAAAGAAATATCTTAATTATCCCTCTGACCTCCATATATCCTTCCTAATCTTCATAAAGTCTTTTAATAATAACCAGGAAACAGAAATATATGCGGCATTGTATCTTGAATGGGTTAATGCGGAAATCGGGGTTGATGAAAGCAACAGGCTGAGAGGTATTTGCATGAATAGTGATGTTATGATTGATATCAAGAAGATGGAAAGATAACTGAGAGATACATATAAGAGCGAAGTGATTCAATGACTTCATTGACCGCCATTGCTGCTCAACCATTTCTTTGTTAATTCACCCTACACACGGACCATTAAACATACTTCACAGGGGTTTTATCCATTCGGCATCCTAAATGAGAACGCCAGAGCTCCAGCGGCTTATACTGTTATGGTAATTATTGCCCCTTGATCATTAACATACATGCATCTAGTATGACGGTCACACGTTACATCATAACTATGGGGAATTCCTAAGTATTGATGAATTAAATAATTAGATATATATTATTACCTCTTATATGTTGGAGGGAATGGCAATTGACCCACATTCCTTAACACTTACGCTGCAGACATATTCCATCCTATTTATGCCATATTAGGCCTCATTCAGGCACTCTTGATTGATTAGGCAAGTGTCTGAAGGAAATTAAATGTAATCAGCCGAAAACTAGAACATAGCTTCAAAATGACGCCAGCGCTACCATAGACATTCGATAAAATGAACAATTCTCGCTACATTAGCTTTTGGCAGCACTGTATATCTCACGAGACTCTGACTCAGAGCTCTCAGTACCACAGCTGCCTGGCTGGGAGAAGGACGTGTTGCTTGTCGCGCTCCCGCTCCCTTGCACTCGATTTTACAGGCTTTCAGAGGTTTTAAAAGCCTGTAGATTGCTTTAAATTGCCATGACGTTTGGGAACGTCTCCCGCAGGGAAAGGGTTAAACATAGCTCAGTCCCCTGGCCCTTGGTATGTGGACAGCAACACAATTCCCCATGATTGAAGGTATAACCTTCTATAGACCCTGATGACCCACAGCTTTGATTATACTTGAACAAATTAGTGTAGTTATGGTGTCCTGAAGGCAACAGTTTCTGTTATGTTACGACTGAGGTTTAAATATATCAGGGTTCTTATTCATTGGACTAGTAATGGCATAAATGCTACAACGGAAAGTGCTAGATCCAACCTCTGATGTATATTCCCAGTGAACAAAGAACACAAATACTCTCCAGAGTTCTATTATTATGTTCCTTCCAACAACCAACTATACTCCTAAAATCGATTAATGAAATTTACAAACACATGTGGCAGTCCGTGGATTCGAATCCAGGATGCTCACACCGAAAATCAACACCTTATGCATCGCACCACGAAGACAGTTAAAGAATGGTGGACACTGCCTACGATTTATTATGCAACTTCGAATCCTGCATATCAATCTAAGCATGTACACACATCCCAACTGCAACTCACGTAGGCTATGCATATGTGAATGGAAAGAGCAATTAATGGGGCCTTAACCACTAGGGAAGTCCTCTCGATAAATTACCCCTGAACCAATATCAATTATTATGTTCCTTCCAACAACCAACTATACTCCTAAAATCGATTAATGAAATTTACAAACACATGTGGCAGTCCGTGGATTCGAATCCAGGATGCTCACACCGAAAATCAACACCTTATGCATCGCACCACGAAGACAGTTAAAGAATGGTGGACACTGCCTACGATTTATTATGCAACTTCGAATCCTGCATATCAATCTAAGCATGTACACACATCCCAACTGCAACTCACGTAGGCTATGCATATGTGAATGGAAAGAGCAATTAATGGGGCCTTAACCACTAGGGAAGTCCTCTCGATATATGCAATAATAGGTTATTAAACTCTCAATAAATGTGCATCTACTCTAGGCTTAATGTTATGTGAAAACAGCCTATTACTACCTATAACCGAAGGTGCTTGGTTATGGTATGCAAAGTAAGGTGGTAAGAGAAGTTACAGCTTACGTTACTTTAATCAATAAATGTCAGGCACTCCTGCATGAAACAAAGTGCACTAAAGTCCTTCAACACCAACAAGGAATCTTCTTTAAATGTTAGATGCTATCAAGATGCTCGAATCGGAAATGGAACCCAAAAAGGCAGGCAGCGGAACAATGCTCGTGCAGGCTAAGCACACAAAAAGGCAGGATATATAATGCAGTCGGAGCCAAGAATATCCTAAACGCTACAACAATAATAATATTCGCCACGACAATGCAGTATTCCTATCAACAAAAAGAGCCTAAGTCGTTTGTGTCTCAATACATCAAACTAGGCTGCGAAATGCTTGTGTAATCATAAACGAATATGCATAATAAGAGTAATTAGGTTAATATACTTAATGTCTACTGTGACTGACAAAGTCTAGCTAGAGTCAATGATACGAGATACTGGTGCGCATGGCATGCCGCATAGCCTAGTGCAAATCTCAAGTCTGTGCGTCAAATATTACGTTATAGGGAAGGGTAGCTCTCTTGAGAAACCTTAATACCGAAGTATTAAGCGTTCTCCTGGAGTACCTCAAAGACAAACAACGAGCTTAGAACAGTGCAGAAAGGTATAGGCAAAAAGCCCTCATTCGTGCATGCTCTACTCTCAATGGCACACAGACTAGAATTTACTCAATCAACTCCAGTTCTCAGGTATGTCGTGCAGCTTTTAACTAAAGCCAGCACTCATAGGAAACAATACCTTATAATATCAGACGCCTAGTCTAGCATTATCTAATCCAGCAGAACACTAATAATTATAAGAAGCGGTACTAAACAATATGAATGCCAACCAATGCTTCGTGATCAACTTATCTTAACAACTAAACATACATGGGTTATATCAGACCTTAACGCACAATACAACTGGATAGCATGAAGCTGATTATGCAGAGTTAACCAGAGGGGGTATAATATTAATAAAAGGTGGTGAAAGATATGGAAAATGAGAGAGATAGGCAGAGGAAAATATTCTCAGGTGCAGAGAGGGAGACAGGTATCCAAGGGATAAGAGGGATGCGTTCTAGAAACCAGATCTGAGAGAGAAAGTGGTGAGGGAGCTGTATATATACTAGCACTAGGTCGAGCCGCGTGGGAAAAAAGCGGTAACAAGTCCTTCAGCCAATACTAAAGAAGCCAGCCAAACATGACGTCACAAAGCATGGTAAAAAACTCCCTCAACGAATCCCCACGAGGCCAGCCAGCTATGACGTCATCGAGTATAGCAAAACACTACGCGCCTCCTCTCACTCTGTTCTACTCTCTCTCTCTCTCTCTCAATTCCTATCATTATATACTACTTAATGATAAAACATATACTTTGCAATTAAATATATAAAGCCTTGACATGGGCGAAAATAAAGAGCCTTTCTGGACTGCCCATGACACGAGCTTTCATATGAAATAAAGCACACAATAATACATCAACTGTAGCCACATCCACTGCCCTGGCGATCCTAGCGAGTCACTGTAGGACAAGCCATGCGGTTCTAACGGAGAGGTTAACGTCACACCCCCCCCCCCAAGATTTTTCTCAGAGGCCCAAGGCTCACAAAAATCTGATTGTTAGAACCCATGCTATATCTCTACTTCCCATCATCCAGCGGCAGTAAAATATCCAGCACAGTTCTCAACAAAACATTTTACAAAATGATAACCTTCCCCAACACAATAGGTTAAATCATATGTAGTTATGCTCCTCAAGAGCGAGCTTTTCTAGCCCAGCATTCTGAGAGGAGTGCAACTCAGAATTACTGCTATAACATACTGAACAAATTCAACTATCAAAGAAAGAGTTTTTATTTGATTTTTATGTTTTTAATTTGTTTATTTCGGCTGTACTATAGGGGCAAGCCTAAGTTTTTCTTCTATACCAAACGCTCAACTCCTGCTTTACGACCCAATATGCTGGGCTACAACCGCGAACCAACAAGCACCAAGCGCAAAATACTATTCAAACTAAAGCAGGAGGCTACCCGTGTGTCAATCTACCCAGGATCATATACCCTTGAAAGACAATCTGCAACCACGTTGTCACAACCGGCAATATGGCATATGTCCAGGTTATATACCAATAACCTTAGTGACCACCTGGTCAGCCTCATATTCCGATTGTGAAACTGGTCCAAGAACTTGAGAGGGTGATGATCTGGGTAAATTACAACGACCGGACCATAGGCTGGAACATAGACCTCGAAATGCCTCAGAGCAAGTACAATTGCCAGCAGCTCCCTCTCGACAACAGAGCAGCTCCCCTGGGCTGAATTGAACTTCTCCGAGCAGAAACTAACAGGATGCTCCAGCCCATCATCGTCCTTTTTCACAAGGACGGCACCAGCCCCCACACCACTAGCATCCGTTGCTAGTTGGAAAGGTAGGCTAAAGTCAGGGGCCCTGAGGATCGGGTGAGTGCACAACAGGTGTTTCACTACTCCAAACGCCTTCTCACACTCAGGCGCCCATTTGAATTTCTTATCCTTCCAGTTATCCCCCACCTGAGCTTGACTGTCCCGTTCTCCTTCTCCACCTTGACTGCTAAACGTCATCACAGGCACAGTGAGAGGCTCAGGGGGGTGCCTCCCATGCTCCTTCATGGGATTAACATGACATAACTGATTGTGCTTCCGTCTGTCTGGAGTGGCTACCAAGTAATCCAGGTCTGATAACTCCTCAACGACCCTATAAGGACCAGCGTACTTCGCGGATAAGGGGTGACTTACAAGGGGCAGTAGAATCAACACCTCCTGACCCACGTGAAACTCCCTGAGTTCAACCTTGAGGTCGTACCTGTCCTTCCTGAGGGCCTGAGAGCTAGTCAAATTACGGCCAGCCAACTCCAGACTGCGCAACATCCGTTCTCGACTGTTGAGGACACACTTGAGCATAGAACAAGGTTTTTCTGCGCCCTCCCATACTTCTTCAACCATATGGAGAGGCCCTCTGACACGGTGTCCAAAGACGAGCTCATTAGGGCTGAATCCCAAACTCTCCCCAGGTACCTCCCGCACAGCAAACAAAACACATGGCAGGCCAAGATCCCAATCCTTCCCACTCTCAAAGCAACAACAACGAAGCACAGATTTCAAGGCTGAGTGACATCGCTCTAACACACCCTGGCTCTCCGGATGATTCGCAGATGACACAACCCCAACAATCCCATGCTGCGGCATTGCTTGAACAAAGAGGCTAGAAGTGAAGTTGGGTCCCTGGACTGACTGAATCCCCTGCGGGTAACCATACCGGGAAAAATACACTAACAAGCTTCGGACCACCGTCTTCGCCGACCCATTTCTCATAGGGTACGCGTCAGGGTACCTTGTTGCTACATCTCTCGACTGTGCATCACTGTCCTCCTTCAACTCTTTCGTCTTTTTAAGCCCATCCTCTGCCTTTTCAGGAACAGTTACTGGGTCTTCTCCAGACTCGAAATGTGGTCCTAATAATGAGTCCCCGAGATGGTCCGTTGATACTAAACTCTCAACCGCATCAACTTTCAACCCCTTCTCGGTACCCTTCCTCCGCTGATCTAAAGATTGTTGCCCAGAATGTGACTCCCTGGATGCAGGATCTCCGGTGACAACACACGCCATAGGCTGCACCAGACACTTCTCAACCCATTCCTGCTCCTCACGTCGGCCGGCTTCTCGGCAACGACCAAGGGTGGAGCCTCAGAAGTAGGTCCCGCAAAGTCGTTGCCGAGAAGGAGGTCGACGCCCCCAACAGGTAACTTCTCCACAATTCCTACATCCAGGTCACGAGTCACACCATCAACTTCCATCTTCATTCTTACAAGCGGGTATGACCTTGTCGCATTAACTCCCTGAACCACAACCACCCGTGCGGTATTGACAGGTTTACCAGTGAAATTTCTCAACAGTGTTTGCGATGCCCCAGTGTCACGCAAAATTCTCACCTCATGTCTTCTACCCCCCCACTCCACACAACCGAGTCCCCTGTGGTCACTAAAGGCATCACGGACAAGGAATAAGCCTTCCAGATCCTTCTGCACTGGCAGTGTATTTACCTCGGAAGAAATGCCTCTAACAAACTCCGATGTCCTCTTGAACACTCCAATGCCGTGAGCAAAAGACACGGCTGCCGGAGGAGGTCGACTAGGCCACTCATTTGCCTTATGACCCTCCTGGTGGCAACTAAAACACATAAATTTCGGTTTCGGCTTATACTGTGATGTAAAAGGCCCCTGACTTTTCACATACGGTGTGGTGTAAGGTTTGGATTCAGTTTTAGTTTCATGGCTCTTCTGTTTAAATGTGTCATTGCTACGGGGAGGGGGAGGATAACGGTCCTTAGCACTTACATCGTACTTCTGTGAGGACCCGCAACCCCGAATCAACGACAGCCGTCGATCAGCCATTTCTGCTGCTTCGACTAGAGTTCTTGGGTTTTTCTCCTTTAAGTTCAAAGTTAGATCACCGCCCGTGCTCTTAAAGAACTGCTCCAACATCATCAACTGCTTAACTCCATCAAACGTTGTTACCTTCTCAGATCGGAGCCAGTTCCCCATAGCATCGGACAAGTCCCGGGCGTGTTCCAAAAAGGTGCTATCTCTTCCCTTAGTTACACCCCGGAACTTCAAACGGTACGTTTCTGGTTGCAGTTCGTAAGCCCTCAGGACAGCCTCCTTGAGATCCTCATACACAATACATGACTCCAAAGGTAATGCATCGTAGGCTTTAAGACCCTTGACTATTAATCTAGAGGATACAAGTGCTGCTCATTTATTCTCTGGCCACTGGTGTTCCTGGCACTTCTTCTCAAAGCGTGCGAAAAATTCTGTTACCCCACTCTCATCAAACACTGGAACCAGTTTCAATAAGTGCGAGAGAGATTGATCATGACCACGGTTACCAGCCCCAAGTCGCTGTCCCGTTGCCTCTACTCGCGACTTCTCTACATCCATGTCGGCACAGTACCTAGTCGACTCTAAATCAGCTTGGATTTTTGCTAGCTCTATGTGCTGGTGACTTTTTCTTTCTTCTATCTTGGCTAATTCTATTTGCTGCTGAAGCTGAAGCTGGCTTTTCTCTCTTCGATCTTAGCTAATTCGAGCTTAAACAATAATACTGGAGATAACCCTTGAGGAGGTGAAGGTGCTACAATGTTTGAAATTACCGGTGGTGCCCCCAGGGGCAACCCACCCTGCCAGTCACCACCCACCTGTGGAAGCGTACCCGGGTCGGCAAACCACTGGGATGGCTGGGAGTCGAGTGTAGGGGAAACATGGCCGAAGGGCTCTGAGCACTCAACCCATCTCGCTCACCAGTCACCTTGCCCAGTACACACGTTATCAAGTTATCCCTGGTCATGCTGCTAGCACCCGCATGACCGATAGCTGTGGCCAGGCATTGAAGACCGTACCGATTCACACCCTCCAACCGCTCAGCAGTAACAGGCCATTGCAAAAATATCCTAGCATCCTCCTCACAGTTCACCTGATTAACCATTTCATCATGCTGCTGTTCCTCAGTTTCGACATGACGTACTGTGTCTCCATTCTCCTCTGATCCGGTATAAGACATGATGCTCACAAAAATTTCCCACCTCAATATTCAGAAGAGAAGCACCCCAAACTCTTATACCTCAATATACACACAAAAATTCTCGGAAATACTCAAGGGCTATACTATGTTGCAAAACAAAATTATTCTTGCTGATCCCCGCAAAATATTCTCCAAAACAACAAATGTTCCCTGCTAATAAATGTAGGTTCACCAAATCCTAGGTAAGGTCGCCATTTGTTACGACTGAGGTTTAAATATATTAGGGTTCTTATTCATTGGACTAGTAATGGCATAAATGCTACAACGGAAAGCGCTAGATCCAACCTCCCAGTGAACAAAGAACACAAATACTCTCCAGAGTTCTATATGCAATAATAGGTTATTAAACTCTCAATAAATGTGCGTCTACTCTAGGCTTAATGTTATGTGAAAACAGCCTATTACTACCTATAACCGAAGGTGCTTGGTTATGGTATGCAAAGTAAGGTGGTAAGAGAAGTTACAGCTTACGTTACTTTAATCAATAAATGTCAGGCACTCCTGCATGAAACAAAGTGCACTAAAGTCCTTCAACACCAACAAGGAATCTTCTTTAAATGTTAGATGCTATCAAGATGCTCGAATCGGAAATGGAACCCAAAAATGCAGACAGCGGAACAATGCTCGAGCAGGCTAAACACACAAAAAGGCAGGATATATAATGCAGTCGGAGCCAAGAATATCCTAAATGCTACAACAATAATAATATTCGCCACGACAATGCAGTATTCCTATCAACAAAAAGAGCCTAAGTCGTTTGTGTCTCAATACATCAAACTAGGCTGCGAAATGCTTGTGTAATCATAAACGGGTATGCATAATAAGAGTAATTAGGTTAATATACTTAATGTCTACTGTGACTGATAAAGTCTAGCTAGAGTCAATGATACGAGATACTGGTGCGCATGGAATGCCGCATAGCCTAGTGGAAATCTCAAGTCTGTGCGTAAAATATTACGTTATAGGGAAGGGTAGCTCTCTTGAGAAACCTTAATACCGAAGTATTAAGCGTTCTCCTGGCATACCTCAAAGACAAACAACGAGCTTAGAACAGTGCAGAAAGGTATAGGCAAAAAGCCCTCATTCGTGCATGCTCTACTCTCAATGGCACACAGACTAGAATTTACTCAATCAACTCCAGTTCTCAGGTATGTCGTGCAGCTTTTAACTAAAGCCAGCACTCATAGGAAACAATACCTTATAATATCAGACTCCTAGTCTAGCATTATCAAATCCAGCAGAACACTAATAATTATAGGAAGCGGTACTAAACAATATGAATGCCAACCAATGCTTCGTGATCAACTTATCTTAACAACTAAACATACATGGGTTATATCAGGCCTTAACGCACAATACAAGTGGCCAGCATGAAGCTGATTATGCAGAGTTAACCAGAGGGGGTATAATATTAATAAAAGGTGGTGAAAGATATGGAAAATGAGAGCGATAGGCAGAGGAAAAGGTTCTCAGGTGTAGAGAGGGGGACAGGTATCCAAGGGATAAGAGGGATGCGTTCTAGAAACCAGATCTGAGAGAGAAAGTGGCGAGGGAGCTGTATATATACTAGCACTAGGTCGAGCCACGTGGGAAAAAAGCGGTAACAAGTCCTTGAGCCAATACTAAAGAAGCCAGCCAAACATGACGTCACAAAGCATGGTAAAAAACTCCCTCAACGAATCCCCACGAGGCCAGCCAGCTATGACATCATCGAGTATAGCAAAACACTACGCGCCTCCTCTCACTCTGTTCTACTCTCTCTCTCTCTCTCTCTCAATTCCTATCATTACTACTTAATGATAAAACATATACTTTGCAATTAAATATAGAAAGCCTTGACATGGGCAAAAACAAAGAGCCTTTCTGGACTGCCCATGACACAAGCTTTCATATGAAATAAAGCACACAATAATACATCAACTGTAGCCACATCCACTGCCCTGGCGATCCTAGCGAGTCACTGTAGGACAAGGCATGCGGTTCTACCGGAGTGGTTAACGTCACACTATATACTATGTTAATGTGTGTGTGTGTGTGTGTGTGTGTTTCATACAGCATACTTGACGCGCATCACAAATCTGGCTCAGTATAACAAGGGAGTACCTCCATACGAAATGATTATATGTTTTCGTCATCTTCAACCTATGGATTTGAATTTGTTCTTTTATATAATAGTCCCTACTTGAGCAGTTATAATTTGTTCAAAGTTATTTAACCCGTTGAGACCCAGCGTCTCACGTGTTGCGTCGGCAGTCTTTGATCACCAACTCCCAGCGACGCATCACGTGCGTCCGACATATAAAAAACACTTACGTGGCTCGTAAGGTAGGAAATGGCGGGAGAATAGGAGGGGGAGGTACCGTAGTGTGTGGGGGAGCCGGGCCAGTAGGTGTGAGCGGGCCGAGACAGCCGCGCGGCTGGTGGTGGTGGGCTTAGTGGGGATAGTTTACACCCCTAGTTCACCGCCACTTTGAACCTTCATTACTCCGGTCGTATGGGAGATAGAGGCTTGAGATTTATGTGAGATACTCCTTAGGATGTATGCCGTACAATGCCATACTCAGTTTTTACCCTAGTGCTCCCGGGCGGGTGGTCATGCGGGGGAGACGAACTATTGAAACCCCCCCCCCCCCCTCCCAAATGACCGAAATGATTTTTTTTTATTTTTGTCTTCATTTCTCACCATTCTCTTCCATTTTGGCTCAACAAATTTTGTTGAGGCTCCCCCCACCCCCCACCCCCCCCCCCCACCCCCCCCCCCCGCCCCCCCCCCCCCCCCCCCCCCGCCCCCCCCCCCGACCCCCCCCCAACAAAAAAATGTCAGAGGTGATTTTTTTTTTTTTTTTTTTTCATTTCTCATTCTTGTCTTCCATTTTAGCAAACAAAAAAAATAAGTGAAAATGGCTTGGGACTGGGGTGAACAAAATATTATAACTAGCCGGGGCTCAACGGGTTAAGAGTCTATCCTTGTAGACAGGTGGTCCTGACTGGTATGCAGGCTACATAGTGCACTTATCGTAATGGTGGGATAAGTAAACACTGGTAAAACTTGAAGTAGGTTCTTATTATAGGAGAGAGTTGGGATATATATATATATATATATATATATATACTGATAGGACGCCTGTATATTGGAAAGGCGCCTCACTATCTACTTGTAAACAAAACCCCTAGCAGAGACACTCACAATTGCCATATGGGCTTATATGATACAATTCTTATAAGTGAGTGCCTGTAAATGCTATGATACATAATTATTCATTATAAAAAGGTGTTACATGTAGATACTGATGCACATATACTGCAGATACTGATGCACTTATTTATCATATACATACGATACTGGATGATGGTCTCGTATATATAATTTCATCGTGACAATAAACTGGAACGCTGTTACAAAAGAAATGCTACTAATAACGTAGCTGATTCGTTTACAGTTTAGTGAAGCAAACATTTATTTGATTCATGGGTTGAGAACATTTTGGTGAAAATGTTTCATAACCCATCACCAACCAATATTGTTGGTACAGTCGTGTTAAGGAATTTCTGGAACTTGTTTTGAGGGGATGACGCCGTTATGATATATTGGCGAATATTTGTGATAATGTGTTTGAGCTACAGAGATAACATTGACAAATATTCACTTGTTTATCATCTTGTTTATCTAATCAGGAAATGTTCAAGTTTGTCTGTCCACAACTGTACAAGTGAGATATAACAACATGTAGTACAAAGGAGTACAAAGGAAATCAAGCAACAACAGGTCTAGTGACCCTTCTAGGCTGCTTGTCCTCCAAAACACTGAGGATCAAGTGTCCAAACAGTGGTTTAGAGTGGGTAAGGGAACATTGGAAAGGGAACTACTGCCCTAGAACTGATGTTCGTGGCAGGATTAGGAAGTTAGTAGGGGACATATGGGTTAAGTAACTGAGGGGGGGATAAAATAAAGTTATTCATTTACAAACGCAGTCAGTCGCGGGTTTGATGCGAGATATTTGTCTAAGCGGAGTTTAAATGAATCAACGGTGCTGCAGTCTATAACGTCTCGGGGAAGCCCATTCCACAAGTTGACAACTCGATTGAAGAAGAAATTCTTAGATTCGTGTGAGTTAAAAGATTTACCAATAATTTTGCAACCGTTTCCCCGCGTGTAATTAGATTGGTCGATAGTGAAGTACTTACTACAGTTCATATTGTCGATGCCTTTGATGATTTTGAACACTTGAATTAAGTCACCTCTTAATCTGCGCTGGGTTAAAGAAAATAGATTTAATTCTCTAAGACGCTCTTCGTATGGTTTGTTCTTTAGGCTAGGTATCATTTTGGTAACTCTACGTTGAACTCGTTCTAGCTTGTTTATATCTTTTTGGTAATAAGGGCACCAGGATTGAACGCAGTATTCCAGAAGAGGGCGGACTAAGGAATTGTAAAGGGTTAGGATACCTTCTTTGGATTTATGCTCAAATGATCTGCCTATAAAGCCAATTATTTTGTTTGCCTTCTTAACAACTTCTGAACATTGTTGACTCGGTTTTAGGTTACTCGATATTGTTACTCCCAGATCGGTTTCTCTGTTTACATTCTTAAGCTGAATGCCATTCATCGAATAGTTTGCTTTCTCATTTAGGTATCCGATATGTAGTACTTTACATTTATCCGCATTGAAACTCATTTGCCAAATTTGGGCCCAACATGACAATTTATCTAGATTTTGTTGCATATCGTCAACTTGTTCTTTTGAGAGTACGCTATTTGCAATTTTTGTATCGTCAGCAAATTTTGAGATTGTACAGGTGAGACCCTCATCTATGTTGTTGATGTAAATTAGAAAGAGAATTGGTCCTAGTACCGATCCCTGGGGTACCCCGCTACTTACATTGGTCCCTTTAGATGCCTTACCGTTTATGACTACTCTTTGCTTTCTGTCGCTGAGCCAATTTTCTATCCATTTCAACACACCGTCTTGTATTCCATGCGCTTTTAGTTTTAGCAGTAAACGTTTGTGGGGAACTTTGTCAAAGGCCTTTTGAAAATCAAAGTATATAATATCTACAGCTTTACTCTCATCGTAGAGGTTAAGGATATCGTGGAAGAAGTCTAAGAGGTTTGTTAAACAGGAAAGTTTTTTACGAAAGCCATGTTGAGTATCTTTAAGTAAGTTATTTGCCTCTAAGTGATTTACGAGTCTGTCTCTTATGACCGTTTCTAACATTTTACATACAATTGAGGTTAAGCAAATTGGACGATAGTTACTGGGTCCCTACCAAGTAACTATCGTCCAATTTGCTGCCTTTTTTTAATATCGGTGTTACGTTGGCTAGCTTCCACTGATCAGGCATAGTCCCAGACTGCAAGGATTCATTGAATAGCAATGTCAGTGGTTTGGAGAGCTCATCCTTAGCTTCCTTTAGAACTCTAGGCGAGATTGTATCAGGTCCAGGCGTTTTGTTTACCTTTAGTTTATCTAAACAATTCAATACTTCTCTCTCTGTAACGGTGATATTGCTTAGAACATCTGAATTATCAATCTGAATCGGCGATGGTGTAGGGATATCACTGAGGTCTTCTGTTGTAAAAACTGATGCAAAGAAGGTATTGAGGGCATTACTCATTTGTACTTCGTCTTTGGTGTATTCTCCATTTTCATCGACTAACGGTCCAACAGTTGAAGTAACTACTTTTTTCTTTCTGATATAACTATAGAATTCTTTTGGGTTTGTTTTACTTTGATTCGCAACATGTAACTCCAGGGTCTTTTTACTTTGCTTAATTAACTTTTTGGCTTTGCATCGTAGCTCTACAAATTTCAGCCGTTCTTTGTCATTTTGTGAGGATTTTAATCTATCATTAGCAAATTTTTTAGCAAGCAGACAGTCTGAAATATCTTTATTCCACCATTTGGGCTTATCATTATGGCCTGGATGCCGTATTTTCGATGGTATGCAGTCTTGCACTGCCTTAAGGTAAGTGGTTGTGAAACACTCCCAAGATGTATTTATATCGTTATTGTTAGTCAGAAAGCTCCAGTCAGTTTCTTTAAGCTTTGATTTAAGTTTATGAAAATTTGCTTTCTTGAAATTAGGGACTTTGTCAATGCTGCTATTTGATTTGTTACTAGTAAACTTTAAAGTGAAAGTTATCGTACGATGGTCGCTGTTACTGAATTCATCACCAACATTCAAATTCTCTATTAATTCTTCTTTTGTTGCGAGTACAAGGTCAAGCACATTATTACCACGGGTCGGAGATTGTACAAATTGAAAAAGTGAACTCTCTTGCAAGTTAGCATAGAGGTCGTGTCCAGAGTGTGAAGTAAGAATATCGCCCCATTTAGTCACGGGTAAGTTGAAATCGCCAAGAATTACGGTATCTTGTATGTTAGTTATTTCTGCAATTTGTTCATAAATTTCACTGTCAGTTTGCACTGATTGAGATGGGGGTCTGTATAATAAAGCTAGTGTTATTTTAGTTCCTCGTTTATTATTTAATAGTACGTAAGATATGTCTATATTCGCAATTTGAGGTTTTGACATTAAGACGGGATTAAGACTTTCCTTTATAAAAAACAGAACTCCTCCTCCATTTCTATTGATCCGACTTTTCTCAAACATTGTATAACCAGGAAGCGTATATTCGGCTAAAAAGTCTCTGTCTTCCGTATTTAACCAAGATTCTGTAATGCCTATTATATCATAATGTTCTGTAAACACGATTTCCTCTAGATCTGAACATTTATTGCGTATGCTACGAGCATTTACATAAAACACCTTAAGAGTATTAGAGTTGGATGTTACCGATTGTGCATTGTCTGAATTTTCAGTTCGTATTTGACTTACACTACCCTGTTTGGGGTCTGGTTGACCCCGTTTTTTGAACGGAAATCCTTGACTGCATCGTTCAGCAGACGACCAAGACGTGCAGCTCCTACTTCATTGAGATGTACACCATCTCCTGAAAACAAAGATTTATCATAGTAAAAATTATCCCACGTGTCGACAAAGCCAATGTCCTCCTCCCTGCAGAGTTTGGCTAGTCGGCGATTTGTACTGGTAGCTATGTTGTAGAATCTGTTTTCTACATCAATCCGGGGAACAATTCCTGAAATTAAGATTCTATTAGATTTTTCCTTGAAGGACCTGATCAGCCGCCGGTACTTGCAAAGTAGTTCCTCTGACCGCGTCCGTTGGACATCATTAGATCCAACGTGGATGACGTACGTAGTGCTTGCGGGGTGAGCCTGGAAACCTCTTCCACAGCCGCAACAATGTCGTCCACGCCGCCACCTGGGATACAGAATCGCTTTCTGGTCCTGGGTGCCCTGGCGCAGAACTCGGTTAGTTGGCCACGGACCATGGAGTCGCCCACAAGCCGAACTTCTTCCGTTTCCTCTTCCTCGTCAATAGCCAGAATTTTGAAGCGGTTTTGGCATGTTGTCGGGATGACCTTCCTGGTACTGGTAATGGGATGCACATTGTTTCTCACTAACTGAAAATTGTCCTGGGGGGGAGTGAGAGTAGAGTCATTATTATTTTCTGCAACATCTAAGGTAGCTGCTGGTGTGGGTACCGGTACCGGTACTGTATGTACTGGAATGGCGGTTGACATCGTAGTTGTTTCTTGGGCCGAGGGCACTCCTACGGTGAGTGTGGCAAATTCTTGAAGTGATTCAAGCTTCGTAGTCAGGGCATCGATCTTCTGGTGAGCTGCATTCAATTCATCCGCAATCTTCTCTCGGAGCTGGCAAAATCTACAAATTTGGACATCAGTATCAACAAACATGGTAGGGCCAAATTTACCGGAACAACTCGTGCAGGTTCGTTGCGGCGCCATGACGATATAATCACAATATGCCTGAAAATCACACAAATTTATGGTAGCAAAATGGTACAATTAAAGCCTGAAAATCACAAAAAATGTATGTTAGCAATGTGATAAAATTAATTCCTGAAAATCACACAAAATTTTGTTAGCAATATGATAAAATTAATATGCCTGTAAATCACAAACAATATGTTAGCAATAGAACACAATTTATGCCTGAAAATAAAACAAAAATTGATGTTAGCAGTATGACACAGTTCTATCTATCTATTGCCTGACGCCGTGATCCCCGAAGGGGTGGCCACGAACGAACCGCCCCCATGCACCTCTGTCCCCAGTCAGTCGACGCCCCTCCCCCCAACCAGCACCGCCTTCGTTCATGTAGTTCCTCACTCCATCCTTCCACCTCATATTCGGTCTACAGTTAAAGCCTGAAAATCACAAATGGACTAGAAATTTGTTACATAATTCACTGGAAAAAAAAGTGGGAGAGGGTTAATGTAGCCTAGTGAGAAAACTGGAAAACAGTATACAGTACAGTAACAAAAAATATTTGTTAGCAATATGGTACAATTAATACCTGTAAATCACAAAAAAGAATATGTTGATCACAAAAAGAATATGTTAGCACTAGAACACAATTTTATGCCTGAAAATATAACAAAAATTTATGTTAGCAGTATGACACAGTTAAAGCCTGAAAATTGTAAATGGACTAGTGATTTGTTACAAAATTTACTGGGAAAAAAAAAGTGGGAGAGGGTTAATTTAGCCTAGTGAGAAAACTGGAAAGCAGTATACAGTACAGTAACAAAAAATATTGGTTAGCAATATGGTACAATTAATACCTGTAAATCACAAAAAAGAATATGTTGATCACAAAAAGAATATGTTAGCACTAGAACACAATTTTATGCCTGAAAATAAAAATTAAATTATGTTAGCAGTATGCCAGTTAGGCTAAAGCCTGTAGTTGATGGACCAGATCCAGAACTCACACAATGGGTGCCATCCAAGGGAGTCAAATGTTCACCATAATATCCAATAAACGGCTATTATGTTATCAAGGAGTCAACGGCCAAGGTTATCATATAGAAATATTATCTCCACAACAATAATATAATGTGTATCAAGGATCAAGGCTTCACTGCCAGCTAGCCAAAACCCCACAATATCACACATCCGGCAATTACTGACAGTCAAAGGCATTATTCCAGGGATTATCATGTCTGATACCATACTTAGTGCAACACCAATGCTCCAATTTAGTTACAAAGAGGAGCATAGATATACAGATTCCACAGACCTTGCGACCCCTGCTAGGCAGTCTGGACTTAATTCTAACAAAATGTACTACTAAGGGTCGGAATGAAATACAGCTGGAAAAAGGCCCCCAGTTGAATTAAACAAATTCTACTGGGAGATTTTTAGTAAAGATCAAATTTATAAAATCATAATTACTACTAATATTTAACCTATTTTAAAATATTTGTTTTAATTTATATTACCCCGACCTTCTCGAAATGAATGTCTAGATTCCTTTTTAAAACGCTGATTGCATTATATTGCATCACTTTCCCTGGCAATGTTGTCCACTCGTTGACCACACTGTATGTTGTGACATCGAGTTTGGCCATCCAAGTTCATAATTTCATCCCGTTTCATATTGAATTGTCTAATATATTACCCTAACATTATGCAGTCTATGTGTTAGTTGTGTTCACCGTGCATGCACAACTACAGCCTGCGAGACATATTCTAGGAATCGCTGATAATTAAGGAACTACTTCCACCACACACACACACTCTCTCTTTCTCTCTTCTCTTTGGCAATAATACTGTACATAAATCTCCTGTTCCTCAATCCCCATGTGTGATCCATCTATCATACATGTACAGTCGCGCACATAAATTATGTTCCATCCACTTGAATCATATAAACCATTATAGATAAACCATGAAGCACCTAGATTTTATACTAACATTCCATTGTCTGTTTGAAACAATCATAAAAAGCAAACTTGCAGACAACCTAGAATACAATAAAATACAAAAGTAGCCCAGCATGGCTTGTGAAACAAGCGTTCTTGCCTGACAAATCTCCTTGATTTTGTTCACAGTATTGTTAATATTTAATGACGAAAATATAGCCGCTGACATTGTCTACCTTAATTTC
Source organism: Paralithodes platypus (assembly GCA_032716605.1). Lineage (NCBI taxonomy): Eukaryota > Metazoa > Arthropoda > Malacostraca > Decapoda > Lithodidae > Paralithodes > Paralithodes platypus. The sequence goes on along the minus strand of CM064492.1, from coordinate 9,233,275 downwards.
TAGAAAGCCTTCGACAAAGTCCCCCACAGGTGTTTCTTAATAACATTAAAAGCTCATGGCATAGAAGGGTTCATACTTTGGTGGATTGAGAATTGGCAAGATGGACGTAAGCAGCGAGTAGTAATAAATGGAAATGCCTCCAACTGGAAAAATGTCACAAGTGGGGGGCTCAATACTCGGACCTTGTATTTTTTTTTTATTTACATTAATAAACACGATGATGATCTTTCATGTACAATTTCAAAATTCACAGACAATATCACAATTGGGAACATAGTAGTATCTCTCTTAAATGTCCAACAGATCTCCCCAAAATTCATATAAAATAGCAAATGCGGCTCAAACCTGGCAAAGGAGTTTTATTACCGATAAATATAAAGAAGTGCATATAGGATACAAACATGAAAAGCCAAACTACTCTATGAACTCAAAAGCAATGATAAAGATACTGACTTACGAGTTACAATATCAAGCCATTTAAAACCCAACCATTAAAGTACCGAGGTAGTTAATTAAGAGAGAAAACAAAAATTATTGGCTTAATTGGAAGATCGTTTGAATACAAGTCTGAAGATGTAATTCTCTCTTAACCCGTGGGCTGAGACCGTCCTCATATGAGTCCGTACTAGTGGACGGCGACCGTTCTCATATGAGCCGGGTTTATAAACACATATGAAAACCGCGGGTTATGAGTAAGGCGGCAACAAAGTGGTGTGCAAGTAGTGGTGGTTGGCAACTCTCGATACCACCACCCGGCACACCCCAGCCGCGCGCGGGCAAGCAGTACACAAGCACTTGCCATGGAGCCTATACGCCGCCTGTTGACACAACCACTGCCGCCCGGGCTACCACCACTACCATCACCACTTCTGCTGCTGCCTCTACTACAGCAGGGCTCTCTGCTGTAACACAAGGCTACCCTAGGGATGCAGGAGGTGTGGGGGCCACTGGGGGGAGAGGGAAGGGCATGGCTTCTCAACAGGGACGAACAAAAAAAATACCGTCTGTCTCTACCACCACCGCCATCCGCCCCTGCCACCCCCGCCACTGCCACCCCTGCCAGTGCAAGTGGAAGGAAAGTGGGTGGCAAGGCGATAGCTAAGGGAAAAGTGCCTGCCATAGATGACTCTACCCCTTCCACCTCTGCCGCTGCCACCCCTGCCTCCGCCGCTGCCAGTGCAAGGGGGAAGAAAGTGGGTGGCAAGGCGAAAGCTAAGGGAAAAGTGCCTGCCGTAGATGACTCTACCCTTTCCACCTCTGCCGCTGCCACTGCCAGTGCAAGTGGGAGGAAAGTGGGTGGCAAGGCGAAAGCTAAGGGAAAAGTGCCTGCCGTAGATGACTCTACCCCTTCCATATCTGCCGGGGCCCCTTCCACCTCTGCCGCCCCTTCCACCTCTATATATCGTATATTGCTTATATACGCCTTATTTCTTGCTATGTAATATTCAGATGGGTCGCCTACATACGTACATGTACACTAGAAGGCTTGAAAGTCCTAACCTTACAATATATATGCGATACTTACATCAACCCTCCCTCCCCTCCCCTTGGTTGTACCCCGAGACGGCAGAATATACACGCGGGTAAATCTTGCCGCTCGATGTTTTTCTCGCCTTGCAAGCCATTCGCACCACATTTTTCAACTACGGACGACCCCCCCACCCCCTCAAAACATTTGTTTGGTACACATATATATATGGGTGGATGTGTGCTTGCATTCCATACACGCTGAGGTGGTTTTCATCGAAATTGGTAAGGGTCGCAATAATGGTCGAACTCTAGCAAGAGGCAATGGTCTTCAATAGCCTTCAGTGTAGCGTACAAACTATGGCGTGTGTTGTGACGCGTTCTCAGACATCCGGAGCCTTGCAGCCACCACCTCAGTCTATCAAACCGCGGAGGAAAGGTCACAAGAAAACGGGAAGTGTTGGTCAATTGGAGAGTTTTGAGCCGGCAGTGTTTCTTGGTGACTCATTATTGGCACCTATGTTAGAGTCTGGAGAGGCCCCGGGGCCTGTCACCGCTAGTGCAGGTGCAGGGCAGGAAGAGACTCTGCGACAGCATCGTTATGCGCAGCGTGAGGAAAGGATGGCTCAGCGGGACATTGGAGGTGGAAATAAATTATTTAAGATGAACCTGGATAATCTCGCACCTGCTGATATATGTTCCTTGCAGCTGGAAGATCCTGAAGTCAGGGCGTGTGGTAATGGTGCTGTCGAACTGGAGAGCGATGGGGATGCGCAGCCTGGTGATTTTTTCTTGTCCGAGGGGATCTTGTATCGGAGACATCAGGATCCCAAGAAAAAGTGGGATGGCGGGTCAGGATTAGTGGACCAGTTAGTAGTACCGAGGGTGTGCCGTGAGAGCTTATTGAGATTAGCTCATGATGTGCCTTTGGCAGGGCACCTGGGGGCACGTAAGACGGAGGCAGCTCTGAGCAAGCTTTTCTGGTGGCCTGGGTTAAAGGCGAGTGTCGTGTCATGGGTGTCACAGTGTCACACTTGTCAAGTTGTTGGGAAACCCAATCAGGTCATCCCGAGAGCCCCGTTATAACCCATCCCTGTCATTGGGCCGCCCTTCAGCAAAGTAGTTATTGATATGGTTGGCCCATTGCCCCCCACTAGTGCCGGCAATAATTTTTTACTAACTGTAATGGATGTAGCAACACGGTATCCAGATGCTTACCCCATGCGCAACGGGATGGCTAAGACTGTTGTCAAAAACCTACTTGTCTATTTCTCTCGTTATGGCTACCCTCAGGAGATCCAGTTTGATCAGGGATCCAATTTTACTTCTGCTCTGTTTAAGCAGACCATGCAGCAACATGGGATAGTGTCTGTGGTGTCATCTGCCTACCATCCCGAGAGTCAGGGAGTTTTGGAAAGGTGGCACTCGACTCTCAAGAGTATGTTGCGGTGTTATTGCATGGTAAATGGGAAGGACTGGGAGCTAGGTCTCCCATACGTTTTATTTGCTGCGAGAGAAGTACCTGGGGAGAGCTTGGGATTTACCCCGAACGAGTTGGTTTTTGGACACAGGGTCAGGGGGCCCCTCCACATAGTGAAGGAGATCTGGGAGGGAGTCACAAAGCCATGCTCGCTTCTAAAGTATGTTGTTGAAAGCCGTAAGAGAATGCTAAAGAGCCTGGAGGTAGCAGGTCGGAACCTTAAGAGTTCACAAGCTCAGATGAAGGACAGATACGACCAGAAGGTGAAGCTGAGGGAGTTTGAAGTAGATCAGGAGGTACTGATACTACTGCCTCTGGTGGGACACCCCTTGTCTGCCAAGTATTCTGGTCCGTATCGGGTTGTAAGGAAGGTTTCTGATCTAGACTATTTAGTAGCTACTCCTGATCGTAAGAAAAAGAACCAACTTTGCCATGTAAATCTGATGAAAGAGTATGTGAGGCGCCCCTTCGACCCTCTCACTGTCCCGGTGTTGATCTGCAGCGATCGTGGTGGAGAAGGAGGAAGGGACAGTCAAGCTGCGGGGGAGGATAATTGGGATTGTCATGTTTCCGCGGATCAGTGGGCGGGGAATTCTAGACAAGTGGCTCACGAGTTGATATTGCACCTGCCTGAGCAACAACGTGTAGCTGTGCAGCACTTGTTTGATTCAAACCCAGCTGTTTTCGCGGAGCATCCTGGCCTCACTACTCAAGCGGTGCACGATGTCGATGTTGGGGACCACCCGCCCTTTAAATCAGTGCCATACCGTGTTCCCCCTATTAAATTACCAGCACTTAGGGAAGAGCTGGATTATATGCTGAAACGTGGGCTGATTTCTGAGGGTGCAGTAAGGTGGACTTCCCCAGTCACACTGCAGCCCAAACCAGATGGCAAGGTGCGGTTTTGTATAGATTTCCGCAGGTTGAATGGTTTAACCCCCACAAATGCCTACCCTCTCCCTCGCGTGGACGACAGTGTGGATAAGATAGGAAAAGCCAAGTTCCTCACTAAGATAGACCTTGTTAAGGGATATTGGCAAGTGCCCTTGTCTGAGCGAGCGCGAGAGGTGTGTGGGTTTATGGTGGACGGTGCCACATATCGTTGCCATGTTATGCCATACGGGCTGAAAAATGCCCCTGCAACGTTTCAGAAATTAATGAACGACATTGTAGCCGACATTCCCAACTGTACGGTGTACCTAGATGATGTCATAATATACGACGATGATTTTAACAGTCACTGTGCTCACATCGGACAGCTTTTTAATAAACTGAATGAAGCAGGTTTGGTGGTAAACCTGGGTAAGTGCGATTTTGTCAAAGCCACAGTTTTGTACCTGGGGTTCGAGGTGGGGATGGGTCAGGTGTGCCCTCCACAGACAAAGATCAAAGCCATCGATCAGTTTCCCCAGCCTACGACTAAGAAACAAATCATGCGGTTTCTAGGTATGATAGGCTATTATCGTCGCTTCATCAAAGGCTATTCGACTGTACTTGCACCTTTAACTGACTTATTATCTAAGGACAAGAAGTTCCGGTGTTCTCCTGAGTGTGCAGAGGCGTTTTCCTTGGTAAAACACCTGTTATGTACCCACCCCATACTCAGGGCCCCGGACTTCAGCAGACCTTTTCAGCTGGCGACTGATGCCAGTGGCGTAGGGGCTGGGGCTGTCTTGTTACAGACAGATGATGAAGGTATCGAACATCCAGTGAGTTTTTACAGTAAAAAATTCAATAGTGCACAAAGGAATTACTCTGTAATTGAAAAAGAACTCCTGGCGATAGTGCTGGCGCTCAGGCACTTCGATGTATATGTTCCTGCTTTCGGATCAGTCGTAGTGGTTTATACCGATCATCACCTTCTGAAATTCTTGAATCAGTTTCATAACCGGAATATGAGGCTGACGAGGTGGTCACTCATGCTTCAGGAGTATAATCTGGACATACGCCATATTGCCGGTTCTGAAAACGTGATAGCGGATTGTCTATCAAGGGTGGATGATGTTGGTTAGACTGCCACAGGATTGAGGGTTGAGTGTGGAGGAAAATAGGCGGTCACTGGAGTTCAGCCGAAAAAAACAAATTAAAAAAGCAAAAACCTTATAAAAACTCTTTATTTTTTATAACGTGTAGAATTTTGTATAAGATGTTGTAGCAGTATCTAAGTTGAATGTTTTCGCTTATTGTCGCTGAGTTAGTTGAACTTGCTCGGTGGAGCGCAACTGTCTTTATTTTTTTTTTATATATAGTGCCTTGTGTCGCAACAGTGTGTGGTACTATGAGAAGCTTTCTGTTAGATATGAAGAACTTAGTCAAGGGTCTTATATCTTAGGGGAGGTGTGACGCTTCTGCATAGTAACCACGTGCGGGCATGCGCGCGCCTCGGCTGCCCAGCCGTTTAGAAACCGGCTGGTGGTAGCCGGCCAGCAGGCTTTCCCATAGTATATATCCTACGACAATGTAACTAATGTCTGGGATATTCTTATGTTGTTTCACAGCTTGAAACTGCCCTTATTCTTAACCAACGCATCTTAGTATATTTTATTCTCGATAGTTGATTGTTTCATTATAATATATAAGATGTAAGTCTAGTGAGAGCGGAAAGAGACGAGCGGGAGAGAGAGACCGGCTTGGGACGTTGCTTCGCGCGGAGAGACCAGCTTGGGACGAGCCTGAAGCGCTGCCACATGCATTTGATTGCAACGTTAGGCTTAGTTTCGACTCACGCACGGGGTAGAGGATTTTGACCAGGCAACTGTGTTGAGTGTTGCCAAGCCTGGGATGTATTCTGCATGCCTAGGGGGGGGTCCAGACAGATTCAAGACTCAGAGCTCACCTCATTGTCGTACCCTTCGGACCCCCTTGATATCTTATCTATCCCTCTCAACCCCACTTAGAAACGTTCTCTCTTACTTTGTATACCTTCTTTCCACTACTTCACCAATCTATTTAATTATCCCATCCCCTTGATAGACCTTATATCTATTATTGTATTAACGACGAGCTCTCAGATAACTAGATAGGATTTTGGGCCTTATGCAGGGATGTAATTGTTAATGAGACCTAGGAAGCTTTTTTGTTGTCTCATATTTGGTAGTTTCATGCTTGCTAGTGTATTCTTGTGTCAGGTTAGCAAGGGCTAGACCGGAGGGGAGGCTCTTTGCGATCCTTTAAGTAAAGTCTGCTGGTGCGAGTCCCGTGGACCCGCACGACTTTACTAGGATACCCGTGGGAGTCTGGGGGCATTTTCTTGTCTGTGTCCCTGTGTGTCTAGCGTTGTGTTGTGTGAGGGCCATTGCCTAGTCCACTCAGCATTGCGCTAGCACGTCTTGCTTTTGTCTTAGGGTCGCCAGGAGAGAGTCAGATACTTGCGATCTGAGTCTCTCAAGAGAGTACCATTTCAATTAGAGTAATTTGGCGCACAGACCTGGGAACGTCCCTAGGCTAGAGAAGGTGGCTCAGCCCGGGTATCCGAAGCCTATATCCTTCCGGCTAGACCTCTGCCACCTGGCAGATTAACAGCTAGGGGTTTATTATCTCTGTATGCTTGTTATTGTGCCACAGTTTACCGTTTTTGTGAGCATTGTGAGTCAGGGTGTGGCTTAGAGACGTCTGAGCAGGCTTGCCTGACTAAGAGTGAGAAGCACACCTGTATGTGGTTATGTTGCGAGTTGCTGCCTTTATTTAATTATACCTATGCCATTATACACTGTATGTCCTATCACTAGTATTGATTCCTGCTTATGAGTTAAGAGTTCTCTAAATCCGTAACGTACTTTCTTTGCTAAGCATCAGATCCTACAGTAGCCGCATGCAGTTTAGAGACCCGCATCTTGTCTACCTGTACGATGTTTTGAGGACTCTTTGCTTTCACCTTCTTTCACGCAGGGGTGTTTAGTTGTATTAATTAACGTAACGTTAAATGTACTTTCTTCTAGTTTGTTATTAAATTGTTTCTGCAATTTAATTCCGTTATCTATCTTTTCCTTGAAGCTTTAAGTCAACTTAATTGTGTGATCTTTTATATAGCCTGCTTGACTATCAGCAGTCTATAGTGCGTGCACCCTGCAACCGAGTCATAGGATACCTCGTTGTCCAGGCAGGACTCTTGACGGTTTATGGTGGTTTGTTGCCTGGGTTTATAGATAAGGGTTGGATCTAGCGTTTTCCGTTGTTGCTTGTTGCTGCATACCTAGTCCAATAGAAAGAGCCCAGTGTTTATATATCCCAGGACGTAACAATACTGACTAATAGATGCAAATCTATAATTCTGTTCAACTCTATGTAACTAATTCTAATCTTCTCCTACAAGGCCCTTTATGTGTCAAGTGTAGACCTCCTCAATGTCATGGCTATCTTCTGCTTTACATCTTTATTTGATTTTAATCTCGACATTCACATCGGCTGATACTTTTTACCAGGTAGGTAAGAATGACCTAGATGTGTGTGAATTTATATTTTGTTGTTGTGTGTTCACTGTTTTGTGTTGTGTTTTGTGTTGTCCTTATTCTTGCTCTGTCTTGAGTTGGCCACCCCCCAAAAAAAGAAAAAAAGAGGTAAGCAAGTAAAAAAGAAAACAAAATATGAAAAGTGGGGATTGGGCCTGAGTATATAGACAGATAGATAGATAGATAGATAGATAGGTAAGACTTTGAAATTTGACCTCAGTAGAGGCAGCTGCTGCTAAAGTAGTTCCCCACTAACTCTGGCAGCAATCCCACCAGCACTTCAAGGTAAAAAGGAGGAGCTTCAACGCCTTGTGAGTCGTCTGATACACATCGATGCCCACACAGCTCTGGCCCTTCTCAAGAATTGTTTCTCCATCCCAAAACTCCAATACCTTTTGCGCACATCGATGACTTACACAAACAATGGTGGCCTCCAAGAATTACACTAGACAACATAATCCGAGAAGCAGTGACCAGCATCACCAACGTGGAATTTCAAGATCGGACCTGGACACAAGCCACTCTTCGTGTCCACCTCGGGGGCTTGGGCATGCGGAGAGCCTCGGATATTGCCTCCCTTGCCTTTATCTCTTCTCTTATTGCGACCAACGACCTTGTAGTGTCCATCCTTTCTTCTCACCCCAGAATGACACTTAATAGGGATGTAGCAGAAGCGATAAACACCTGGATGGAAAGTACAGGAGCAGAGGAGGAGCCTCAGGGTACCTCCAGGAGCAAGCAGAAAGCGTGGGATACCATCTCGGCGAAGAAAACTCCAGAAAATCTCCTAACCAATGCAGACCAGGCTGCAAAAGGAAACCTCCAGGCAGCCGCCCGTTTGGAGAGTAGCTTGTGGCTACATGCCATCCCCATCTCACCTCTAGGAATTAACTTGGATGCTGAAGCGCTCCGGGTTGCCATCGCGCTCAGAGAGGGTGCGGCCGTTTGTCACCCCACACACTTGCAAATGTGGTGCGTCGATGGATGCTCAAGTTCACCATGCCTTGTCATGTAGTCTCAGCGCAGGCCGCCTACTAAGAAACTCTGCACTAAATGATGTCATAAAACGGGCCCTGCAGAGCTCTAACCATGCATCAATCCTTGAACCACTTGGACTTCTCAGAGAAGACGGCAAACGGCCAGATGGGATGACCACCTTCCCTTATAAGAATGGCCGGTGCCTCGTGTGGGATGCCACATGTGTTGACACTTTCTCCATGACCAACATCACCAGAAGCGCCAACGAAGCAGGTGAAACCGCCCGGATAGCAGAAAGTAGAAAGCGAGAAAAATATAAAGTCATCGCCAGAAGTCATCAGTTCGAGCCCCTGGCATTCGAAACTTCAGGAATCTTCGGCCCTACCACCCTTAACATGGTGAATGAAATAGGCCGTAAACTTCAGGAGAACCCCGGGAAACCCTCTGGCTCAAGCAAAGACTAGGGATGGCCATCCTCCGGGGCAATGCCACAAGTGTCATGAGCTCTGTACGACTGGGCCATGCCACTGTGCGAGGCCTGGGCAGGAGTGGTGTATCCGTAGTCTTTCCACGGTAGGGTATAAAAATAAAATTTTATTTGTATTAACATGTTTGATCTACATAAATAAAAGGAGATGTGTCGGATGGTTGAAAGCCACAGTTGCTCCCGCGTTTGGGGCTAGCAACACGTATTATGAAAAACATGTATCCATTATACAATTCACTGCCTCTCACCCCAGCTATTTACTGGAGGATAACAGGTTTTCCACAATACGTACGTAGACGGAGGTCTTTTTAAAATTAAGTAGTTATCATCTCTCTCGCTATTATTATTATTATTATTATTATTATTGTCCTTATTATAATTCGTAGTAGTAATAGTAGTTGGTAGTCGAGATACGACGGAGAGCAGACATGTGTTGGGTAACCTCCCATGTAGTATACTCAAACAAGGGGAAGGAGTGGAATGGGAGATGAGTGAATATAACCACCAAGAGGGTAAAGATCACAATATTCGACATGGAAAAAAGGAAAGTAACACTGTAATTGAAAATCGAATTACAAGCAAAATTCTCATCCAATTTTATCAGTGTAGGAGGGCCCAATGTGTAGTGTGTAGAGGGGAAAATCTGGTGGTGTCAACCGACATTCCCTACTTGACCGCTGCCATAAAAACAACGGTTACCACCCACCAAACCCCTCACCCCTCATCACCCCCCACGTCCACCGTTTTCCTTCCACTTATATTCCACATCACCATGATATCCACACGTCCAGAGATGCTACGTACAAGATGGAATAGGAGGCATCAAGAGAAAAAGGACTGAACAGTAGGAAGGCAAAGAGATAGTGAAACAGGACAATCAATATTGGGCTAGAATCAAGGTACCTATAAATTAATTTATATTTGAGGCGATACTGCTGAACATCTGAGGAATATATTAATATATTGGGTGTGCTCTGTATCTCCCTTACCCCTTACCCTACCCCTTTCTACAACCCTGTGAGCCATATCCCAGGTACTGTACCAAGTATCAGCCATATCACACCTCTCTCTCTCATCTCCATTGATCAATTAATCACTTTCAACATTAGTGAATACTACAAAGGAGTACAAAGGAAATCAAGCAACAACAGTTCTAGTGACCCTTCTAGGTTGCTTGTCCTCCAAAACACTGAGGATCAAGTGTCCAAACAGTGGTTTAGAGTGGGTAAGGGAACATTGGAAAGGGAATTACTGCCCTGGAACTAATGTCCGTGGCAGGATTAGGAAGTTAGTAGGGGACAGATGGGTTAGTAACTGAGGGGGGGATAAAATAAAGTTATTCATTTACAAACGCAGTCAGTCGCGGGTTTGATGCGAGATATTTGTCTAGGCGGAGTTTAAATGAATCAACGGTGATGCAGTCTATAACGTTTCGGGGAAGCCCATTCCACAAGTTGACAACTCGATTGAAGAAGAAATTCTTAGATTCGTGTGAGTTAAAAGATTTACCAATAATTTTGCAACCGTTTCCCCGCGTGTAATTAGAGTGGTCGATAGTGAAGTACTTACTACAGTTCATATTGTCGATGCCTTTGATGATTTTGAACACTTGAATTAAGTCACCTCTTAATCTGCGCTGGGTTAAAGGAAATAGATTTAATTCTCTAAGACGCTCTTCGTATGGTTTGTTCTTTAGGCTAGGTATCATTTTGGTAACTCTACGTTGAACTCGTTCTAGCTTGTTTATATCTTTTTGGTAATAAGGGCACCAGGATTGAACGCAGTATTCCAGAAGAGGGCGGACTAAGGAATTGTAAAGGGTTAGGATAACTTCTTTGGATTTATGCTCAAATGACCTGCCTATAAAGCCAATTATTTTGTTTGCCTTCTTAACAACTTCTGAACATTGTTGACTCGGTTTTAGGTTACTCGATATTGTTACTCCCAGATCGGTTTCTCTGTTTACATTCTTAAGCTGAGTGCCATTCATCGAATAGTTTGCTTTCTCATTTAGGTATCCGATATGTAGTACTTTACATTTATCCGCATTGAAACTCATTTGCCAAATTTGGGCAAAACATGACAATTTATCTAGATTGTGTTGCATATCGTCAACTTGTTCTTTTGAGAGTACGCTATTTGCAATTTTTGCATCGTCAGCAAATTTTGAGATTGTACAGGTGAGACCCTCATCTATGTCGTTGATGTAAATTAGAAAGAGAATTGGCCCTAGTACCGATCCCTGGGGTACCCCGCTACTTACATTGGTCCATTTAGATGCCTTACCGTTTATGACTACTCTTTACTTTCTGTCGCTGAGCCAATTTTCTATCCATTTCAACACACCGTCTTGTATTCCATGCGCTTTTAGTTTTAGCAGTAAACGTTTGTGGGGAACTTTGTCAAAGGCTTTTTGAAAATCAAAGTATATAATATCTACAGCTTTACTCTCATCGTAGAGGTTGAGGATATCGTGGAAGAAGTCTAAGAGGTTTGTTAAACAGGAACGTTTTTTACGAAAGCCGTGTTGAGTATCTTTAAGTATGTTATTTTCCTCTAAGTGATTTACGAGTCTGTCTCGTATGACCGTTTCTAGCATTTTACATACAACTTAGGTTAAGCTAATTGGACGATAGTTACTGGGTAGGGATTTGCTGCCTTTTTTTAATATCGGTGTTACGTTGGCTAGCTTCCACTGATCGGGCATAGTTCCAGACTGCAAGGATTTATTGAATAGTAATGTCAGTGGTTTGGAGAACTCATCCTTAGCTTCCTTTAGAACTCTAGGCGAGATTGTATCAGGTCCAGGCGTTTTATTTACCTTGAGTTTATCTAAACAATTCAATACTTCTCTCTCTGTAACGGTGATATTGCTTAGAACATCTGAATTATCAATCTGAATCGGCGATGGTGTAGGGATATCACTGAGGTCTTCTGTTGTAAAAACTGATGCAAAGAAGGTATTGAGGGCATTACTCATTTGTACTTCGTCTTTGGTGTATTCTCCATTTTCATCGACTAACGGTCCAACAGTTGAAGTAACTACTTTTTTCTTTCTGATATAACTATAGAATTCTTTCGGGTTTGTTTTACTTTGATTCGCAATATGTAACTCTAAGGTCTTTTTACTTTGCTTAATTAACTTTTTGGCTTTGCGTCGTAGCTCTACAAATTTCAGCCGTTCTTTGTCATTTTGTGAGGATTTTAATCTATCATTAGCAAATTTTTTAGCAAGCAGGCAGTTTGAAATATCTTTATTCCACCATTTGGGCTTATTATTATGGCCTGGACGCCGTATTTTCGATGGTATGCAGTCTTGCACTGCTTTTAGGTAAGTGGCTTCGAATAACTTCCAAGATGTATTTATGTCGTTATTGTGAATTAAAAAGCTCCAGTCAGTTTCTTTAAACATAGCTCTAAGTTTATGGAAGTTTGCTTTCTTGAAATTAGGGACTTTTTCGATGCTACTATTTGATTCGTTACTAGTAAACTTTAAAGTGAAAGTTATCGTACGATGGTCGCTGTTACTGAATTCATCACCAACATTCAAATTCTCTATTAATTCTTCTCTTGTTGCAAGTACAATGTCAAGAACGTTATTACCACGGGTTGGCGTTCGAACAAATTGATAAAGCGAACTCTCTTGCAAGTTCGTATACAAGTCATGTCCGGAGTGTGAAGTAAGAGTATCGCCCCACTTGGTCACAGGTAAATTAAAGTCGCCAAAAATTACGGTATCTTGTGAGTTACTTACATCTGCAATTTGTTCGTAAATTTCTCGGTCAGTTTGCACTGATTGAGCTGGATGTCTGTATATTAATGCAAGTATTATTTTTGTACCTTTATTATTCTTTATTAGCACAAAAGATGCGTCGACATTCACAATTTGAGGTTTTGACAAGAGGGTAGGGTTAAGACTTTCTTTGATATAAAGTAAAACGCCACCTCCATTTCGATTTATTCGGCTTTTCTCAAACATTACATAACCGGGAAGTGAATACTCTGCTAAAAAGTCTCTATCTTCTGTATTGAGCCAAGATTCTGTTATGCCAATCACATCATAATTTTCTGTAAACACTAGCTCCTCTAAATCTGAAAATGTATTGCGTATGCTACGAGCGTTTGCATAGAAAACCTTTAAATTTGTTATTTTAGAACTCACGGAACGCTCTTTAATAATATTTTTGGTTCTTGTCGGATCTACATTTATGTTCATGGTTGTCCTCGGTCCTCGCTGTCTTCGGTCCTTATCGCTGGTGGTCCTCGGTTACCTCTGTTTTTTTCTTGGCGTTGGATGATTTATGTCACTGCTGCTTCTTCTCGGATGGCGTTTTTTGATCCATGGCTGCGGACTGCTTCGTGTAGGAGACGACCCATGCGTGCTGAACCCACAGGGTTTAGATGAGTGCCATCCTTGCGGAACAGAGTAGGCTGGTTGTAGAAGTTGTCCCAGAGGTTGATGAATTCAACTTCTTCCCTCAGACACAAATATTTTAGTCGGCTATTTGTGCTGAAGGCCTTGTCGTAGAATTTGTCAGGTGCGTCGATCTTGGGGAGAATGCCTGAGATGATGATATTCCTTGACTTGTTTTTGTAGTGCTGGATCATCTTGCGATATTTCTCCATCAACTCTTCGGATCTGGTGCGCATGACGTCATTTGAACCAGCATGGATGACAAAAAGGGTATTTTCATTTGCATCCTTTGTGGTATCTTCGAAGGCTTCCACAATGTTGTCCAGTCCAGCTCCTACTATAACTAGTCCTGCCCCTCCTCTCTCTCCCTATCTCTCTCTTTAATTTACTGTCATATTCCTCCACTATATACTGTCCCTATCTAATAGTATTAAGGCCGGACCACCTAGCTGGGACCGCAAGGTCTCTGTGGTCTTGTAACTTGGAAATGCACAAAGTGAGTGTGGCGATTATATAGGACAACCACTTCGACCCTTATGTTATGCTATTGGTCTATAAGCTTCGCTTAAAACATTTCCAAGTCTATGGAAAACCTGCTCTAAGGATTACCTCTTACACATACACTCTCTCTCTCTCTCTCTTTCACACTCACTCACTCTCACTCTCTCACTCACGCTCTTTCTCTCTTTCTTGTTGTCCTGTTTAATTGCTTACTTATTTTGTGTATGTCACGTAGTGATGTCCCCGTGGTTGTTTACTGTATATATGGATGGAGTTATGAAAGAAATACTATCAAGAGCAGTGGATGTTGGTGTATCGCTGAAAAGGGAGGGAATTGAGTGGAAGCTACCTATACTGCTGTTTGCGGATGATACAGTTCTGATGAGTGATAATGAATGGGAGTTGCAGGGTCTGGTAAATGAATTTGGAACAGTGTGCGAAAAACGGAATTTGAAGGTAAATACGGGGAAGAGCAAGGTTATGGTCTTCGAAAGGGGTGAAGTCACAGAGTGTGAGGTGAAGCTGAACGGTCAGGCTATGGTGATCGTCAACTCTTTTAAGTATCTGGGCAGTGTGTTGAGTAAAGATGGGACTATGGATGAAGAGGTGCGGGAGAGGGTACAACAGGGGAAGAGGGTTGTAGGAACGCTAAAAGCAGTAACAAGAAATAGGGTGGTCAGTATGGAAGTGAAGAAGTCCTTGCATGACAGTGTGGTAATCCCGACACTGACTTACGGAAGCGAAGCATGGACGTTGGTTGAGAGACTCAGACCAAGAGTGAGAGCAGTGGAAATGAATTACTTAACGAGTGCGTGCGGAGTTAGACAGACAGACTAATGAGGAAGTAAGAAGGAGGTGTGGTGTGGAGGTAGATGTGCTGGAAAGTGTGAAAAGGAACAACTTGAGATGGTTCGGCCATATGGAACGTATGGAAAGTGAGAGAATGACTAAGAGGGTGTACGAGAGCGAGGTGGAGGGACAGAGGGGGAGAGGTAGACCGAATATGAGGTGGAAGGATGGAGTGAGGAACTACATGAACGAAGGCGGTGCTGGTTGGGGGGAGGGGCGTCGACTGACTGGGGACAGAGGTGCATGGGGGCGGTTCGTTCGTGGCCACCCCTTCGGGGATCGCGGCGTCAGGCAATAGATAGATAGATAGACGTAGTAACACCAAATTATACAGACAAAACACAACAATCTTACACATACATCCCACCGGTCTGTCAGGGGGAATATTAAATATGACAAACAATTATACTAATAGGGAAAACACACTGTAGTACAACAATATATGTAGACACATATACCGAAAAACGTTTGGTTGTTGCTACACAAGTTACGTACGGACGATAAGGTAAATTTATAATTATTTAAGTAATACGTATAACTTAGTGCTAGTTTAAGATGTGCATAGAAAAAAAAAACTAGTGTAGGCTATAAAACCAAAACTCACCGATGCTCTAAATCAACTAGATAACTGTTTACTTTTCAATTCGAAAATAGGAGATATTAGCTCCTCCATCCATGGTTAACCCAGGTTTACTTTGATGATTTTCTGATTTTTGGGCACGAAATCGTCTTCTTATAGTTACAAGAATTAGGTACTGCTTAATAGTTTCCTAGAATATTCGTTTATGAACCTGCCTACAGTTATCCTAGACCTACTCTATACGGACTTAGGAGGGGAACAGACAGAAACGTGTATATATTAATGGCATAGGGATAAGATGGAGGACGAGGAAAGCTCAGACGAGGCTCTATCACAAAGGTCAAAAAATCACAAAAAATGCTGTATACTGTATGTACCAAACATGAACGCAATTATACTCGATGCAAATGTGTGCAGAATGGACAAAGATGCATATAGACTGCAATTAGGGTTCCCATTGTCGTAATCCTTTAGGTAGAGCAGGAACGAGGGGAGAGACGGCAGCAAATTCCCACAGTGAGCAACGGGATGCAGCTGAGGGAGGCCGTCACGGCGGCAGGGAACCCGAAAGAATACGGGGAGAAGCAAGGGCCTCAAGGATCCCAAGAGTGGTAGGGGTACCCCAAGAAGCGGACGTTAATGGGGAGCCCGCAAGAGACCCAAGGGAGGGAGATGACAACTGAGTTGCAAGAGAGGAAGAAAGGCCTCCAACGAGACCAAATGAAGCAGATGGAAACGATGATGATATGCCAGACAATGAAGAGCCTCGGGATGCATAAATGGAGGCCGAACCACAAGGGGAGAGGGCCCCAGGTAGACCCGCAGAAGAAGCTGGCAGAGGTGGAAACTTACTCTGGAAAGGATTACGGGAAGAGGAAGTTAGAACTTGGACAGATGTAGCATACTCAGAAATTGTATATTGGTCTGCACACAACTTTTTCAACCTACCAAAATGTGATGCCACCACAAAACTGCTGAAAGAGATGAATAAGCTCATTTATAACTATGTTTATGCCACATCTTTAGCCCCGTATGCTCTCAAGATACTTTTCAGCATTCCACATCTCTTCTTGCAAAAAACTCACCGCAAATCTAAACAAGGTGAAAATGTGACTGCGCTAACAAGAAGAGTGAAACTATGGGATGGTAACAAGATGGATGACTTACTCAGTGATGCTAGAGCATTACAAGACAGACAAGGCAGGCGGCGGCAAAAAAGGGAAAACACTGAGGACGAGGCCAAGAGATTCGGCGACCAGATGAGTCAAGGAAAAGTAGCACCTGCAATACGGTCCCTGACAAAGGAGGCAGCTGGTGGATTGTTGCCTATCACAAGAGACACCATCCAAATGTTGAAAAAGAAACATCCACAATCTAGTATCCACAAGAGTCGGAGGCTCGAGGGGAACTATATACCACCGAACCCCGTCATATACGAACAAATCACAGGCGATATGATTTGTAAAAAGGCTCTTAGGACACGAGGCAGTCAGGCCCATCAGGGCTGGATGCAAATGGCTGGAAAACAATCCTGAGCAGCGCAGTCCTCGGACCTGCAGCAACAGACTTATGTAGGGCCCTGGAAGCTCTTGCAAGAAAGATGGCCACCCAAAATTGTCAACATTTGGAGGCTTTCACAACTTGTCGCCTAATACCATTGCACAAGAATCCAGGGTGCAGTCCAGTGGGAGTAGGCGAAGTGCTGAGAAGAATAATCGGAAAATGCATAATGGATGTGGTGAAGGACGATGTGCGGTCAGCGGCCGTAAATCTCCAAGTGTGTGCCGGCCACCAAGCAGGGGGAGAGGCAGCAATTCATGGAATAAGAAAAATATATGAGCGAGTAGACTGTAAAGCTGTGCTGCTAGTGGATGCAACAAATGCCTTTAACCATCGTTGGTGATGGGCTGGCCTATCAGAGTGAGACCTGAGCGATCTCTACCATACCCATAGCTTACTCTGACTGTTCCTTTTACTTATATATTTTCTAGATCTCAAGTGACGGCGTCTCTTCCGTGGATTGACCTCCCAATCTACCAAGATTGGAAGCCAAAGCATAACATTTTTCCTTTGCCCCTCAACTTTCTCTTCATAATTGTTGAGGGGCACAGGGCCCTGGGTGGGGCTTTGGTTTCTCGGGCGTTTCCGCACCCTCCTCAGCTCCCTGTCATGAAGTGGCTTCGGTCACCCAGGCTTTGTTGTGGTCGGCAGAGAGGGTTCTGTGGGGGCATTCTGTTATGGCCTTGGCCTTGCTCGGGGCCTTGGGGCTGTTCGGCCAGGCAGCTTGGCGAACAACAACAACAACAACAACACCATCAACAGAAAGACAGCAATACATAACATCAAGGTAAAATGCCCCAGCTTTGCCAGCTATGTAAAGAACCCTTATAAACAGCCTGCCGACCTCGTCATAGTAAACAACCAGAACACACGACGTGGATCAACTCTGAAATCAATGGAAGGAACCACACAAGGTGACCCCGTAGCAATGGCAATGTATGCATTAGGTCTCTCAGTGTTGCTAACTTTAATAAGCCATGAGGTGACACAAGTCAAGCAGGTGGCCTATGCAGACGATCTCACTGGAGCGGGAAAAGTCAACGATCTCAGGCACTGGTGGGAGCAAGTATCAAGTGTAGGCCCAGAAATATGGTATCATCCAAATGCCAGCAGGTCAATACTAATAGTAAAACCAGAACATTATGAAAGTGCGGCAGAAGCTTTCGGCGGTAGTGAAGTGGTCGTAACAATGGACGGACAGCGTCACCTTGGGGCGGTGATCGGCACGGAAGAGTTCAAGAACCAATACATAGAGGAGAAGGTCAGGGAGTGGGTAAAAGGAATTGAAAAACTGGCCAATATTGCAAAGACGGAACCACAGGCTGCGTATTCGGCATTCACATATGGGGTCAAACATCGCTGGACCTACTTGATGCGAACCGTTCCAAATGTGAGCGCATTACTTCAACCTCTGGAAGATGCCATCAGAGACAAACTCATCACAGCATGGGTAAAGTCACACACCCTGAGTGATACAGAGAGGGAGTTGCTCGCACTGCCTTCTAGGTTGGGAGGGCTGGGAATCATCGACCTGGTGAGGAGAAACGGAATACCTGAACTCGGTAAAGATAACAGGATCTCTCAGTGACCGTATCGTAGCACAAGATTTTGACAGTGAAGTGGACCAGGCGAACATCTACAGTACAACATCAGAAAGACCATCACGTCAGAGTGGCAGAACTCTCAGAAAAATGACCTGGCACAATTAATGGGACAACTTTCCTGGAGGCTACAAAGAAAAATACAAATAGCGCAAGAAACGGGTGCTTCAAATTGGATGACAACACTACCAATCAAGGCAAAAGGCTTCAATCTCAACAAACAAGAATTTAATGATGCTATTGCACTGAGGCATGGTTGGCCGATTGAAGTTCTGCCCGATCGATACGTGTGTGGAACCAACAACGATGCAGACCACTCCATGATATGTAAGAAAGTAGGATTCATCAGCATCAGGCACGATAAAGTGAGAGATGTAACGGTGAACATGCTCGGGGGCGGTGTCGAGATGTGGTGCGCGAACCATCACTCATTCCCTTGGGTGGAGAGATCTTGCAGCACAAGATGGCCAACACATCCAATGAAGCACGAGTGGACATTAGTGCAAGAGGTTTTTGGACAAGTGCACAGCGAGCGTTCTTTGACATAAGAATATTTGACCCAATGGCCCATAGCTACAGCGAGCTGTCTCTAGTTTCTGCACACAAGAGGAACGAACAAGAGAAGGTCAGGGCATATGGGGAAAGGATCTTAAATATGAACAAGACAGCTTTACCCCACTAGTCTTCACCACATCTGGAGGGATGGGACCCAGGGCCCAGTGCTTCTATTCAAGGCTTGCAGAGATCATCGCAGAGAAGAAGCAACAGCCCAGGAGCCACGTCGTAGCCTGGATGAGGTGCCGTATATCTTTATCATTGCTCAGATCAGCATTACTATGCTTGCGGGGAACACAAGACTGTCTGCACCACAAAAAGCGACGGTGGCAGAAGTGGTGGTGTTCATCTCGTGCGTTGATCTTCTTCGGCTTCTTTTTTAAACTTTTTGTTTCGTCGATTGCTGGGTGTGCGTTGTGTCTTTTTCATCTGGTGCAGCTTCTTCTTGGGCTTGTCTTTTAAATTTCTGTTGATCGGCTTCGGTATGTCAAGCCCTACTAACAACTGACAAATCCACTGTTGAATATATAATATATATACAGTATATATATATATATATGTATATGTATATATATATATATATATATATATATATATACAGTATATATAATATATATACGGTATATTTTGTTTTCTTTTTTCTATGTGATTGAGGGAGGCAAAAGGCATAACTGCCTATAGCGAGTGCCTCCTCCATAGTTGAAAGAGTGACAGGGCCAAAATCAAGGGACGTTCGAGCCAAAATGCCTGGACACACGGAGTTTGAAGCAATTTAAGTCATAGGAAGAGGGAAAGACTGATTCTGGAAGAGAGTTCCAGAGCTCAGCTGTTGAGTAGAAGAAAGTTTGAGAGTAACTTTTCACTCTTGGGTTGGAGAGTTGCACAGAGTAGGGGTGGGATTGAGTTGCAAGACGGGTACCACGTGCCCTACGTAAAGGAGGTGGTATGCACTGGGATAGCTCTGAGGAACACTGATTATTATAGTAGCGATATAATAGCGAGAGAGATGCAACATTGCGGCGGAGAGAGAGAGATTGCAGAGAATTGGTGAGTGGACGGGAGTTAATGATACGAAAGGCCTTCCTTTCAACTTTATCTAGGAGAGCGGTGTGAGAGGAACCTCCCCACACATGTGAACAATACTCAATACAAGGGCGCACTATGCCCCTGTACAGAGCAAGAAGCTGTGCAGGGGAAAAGAACCTTCTAAGGCGGTTGAGCACACCCAGCTTCTGGGAGGCTGCCTTAGCAAGACTGGTAATATGGTCCTTCCAAATGAGAGCAGAAGAAAAAGAGACACCAAGAATATTGAGAGAAGATGAAGGGTTGATTTTTGTATTGTTGAAGAATAAGGGATAGTCCGCTGGGAGATCCTGACGGGTAGATAGATGGAGAAATTGGGTTTTGGAAGCATTAAAGTTAACAAGGTTTTCTCTGCCCCAATTGGAAATAGTATTTAGATCAGAATTTAAGAGTTCTATGGCTTCATTACATTTGTCGTTGAGGGATTGCTGGCTGGGGCGTTCTGAAAAGTAATGGAGTAGTGTAAGGTTGAGTCGCCTGCGTATGAATGGATGGGAATTAAGGTACAGTTAAGGAGATCATTTATAAAAATTAGAAAAAGAATCAGAGATAGGACAGAGCCCTGAGG
Organism: Paralithodes platypus; assembly: GCA_032716605.1. Lineage (NCBI taxonomy): Eukaryota > Metazoa > Arthropoda > Malacostraca > Decapoda > Lithodidae > Paralithodes > Paralithodes platypus. The sequence continues at coordinate 9,212,704 of CM064492.1, read as the reverse complement.
AACACCGGAGTTTATAGGGTGAGGAAGTGAACAATGGCCGTCCACAACCGCGGCTATGGAACGGCCGGAAAGGAAATTAGAGACAAAGGCACAGATGGAGGGATAGAAACCGAAGGAGGGTAGTTTAGAAATTTAAAGATTTATGCCAGACTCTATCGAAGGCTTTCGATATGTCTAGTGCAATAGAAAAAGTCTCACCGAAGTTCCGAAAGGAGGATGACCAAGAGTTAGTAAGATATGAAAGAAGATCACCAGTAGAGCGACCCTTAAGGAAGCCATACTGGCGATCTGAGAGCAGATTATGAGAAGAGAAATGCTTAAGAAATTTGGAAGCAAGAATAGTTTCAAAAACTTTAGAAAGACAAGAGATGAGAGCAATTGGACGATAGTTGGAGGGTTGAGAGCGGTCACCCTTCTTTGGGACAGGTTGAATGTGAGCAAACTTCCAGCATGAAGGGAAGACGTTAGAGGATAGACCGAGACGAAAGAGTTTGCCTAGGCAGGGAGCCAGCACGGAAGCACAGATTTTGAGAACAACAGGAGGAACACCGTCCGGACCGTACGCCTTATTAGTGTTAAGCCCAGAGAGGGTAGAAAGTACATCTTTAGAAGTGATTAGGATATTAGGCATAAGTAAGAGAGAGGAGGGCGGAGAGGGAGGAATAGCACCGGAATCATTCAAGGTGGAGTTTCTAGCAAAAGTTTGAGCGAAGAGTTTAGCTTTGTCAGAGGAAGAAGTGATGGTTGTGCCATCAGAGTGGGAAATATATATATATATATATATATATATATATATATAAATATATATATATATATATACCTGTATATATATATATAAAAATATATAGATATATAAATATTCTGACTGCTTCTCCACACCCCAAGAAAATAGGTATATAAGGACCATGCAGAAAATCATCTAAAAAACTGAAATGATGGGGTTGAGCAGCCCCACCCCAATCACGCCCGAAAGGATAGCAGTGATCCAGAGCAGCAGGAGAAGACGACCTCAGGAAAAGGCCAAAAAGAATAAGACCAGACCAGTTTCTCAGGCTTCAATACCCGCCGGAATAGGTCAGCCTACCCTGTTTCCCAGATCTACCCATGCTCTAATCTCCGGGAAACTAGGTCAGTCTACCCCAGAAAGAAGTTCGAGTCCCAACCAATCACAGGGACCCCAGCTCCTCCAATGGCAAGGACCGAGACAGAATCCCAAGTAATATCACCAACTCCAGCCTGACTTGCATTATGATGAAGAACTATTTATGCAAATGCAACACCAAGAACCCTCTCAATACCTGAATAGATGGGAATCCCAGTACCCCCTCTACAGTACCTCCTCGGAAGACTGGGGATAGTACCACCGAAGTGAACAGTGAAAGAACTACAACCTGTTGAATAAGAAAAGCCAGATATTACGATGAACAGAAAATCATCCATTACGTCACCATAGTACCCTATAAAATTAGGCGAACCATATTGACAGATCAAGAATCTCCATGTGCGTAAATTAATAACTACCATGTATTTCTAGCTTAAGAACTACCTTCACCATAGCCAAAACAACGATATCTACATGTCCTTATGTTATTGAATTAGACCAAACTGAACACTTAAAATAATCCGAATATAGCCTGACTGAAACTGACGGAAGTTAGCAAATACCATTGCTTCCTTTCACTGGCTACAACCAGATGTGGGATAGAATTGGTATTGTTCCCCCTGAACGAGAGAGTGTTCTGCTATGTACCTGAGTGAAAGGCCAGTTCCCCTCCACATCCATCCCAGCAGAACCACGAGAGAGCGTGCTGCCCTATACCTGAGTGAAAGGCCGGTTCCCCTCCACAACCAGCCCAGCAGAACCCCTAGTCCTACGTCATACAGACTCTCGTTCATGGCCACCTCTATCCTATACACTAAGTGTCTCTGCATGTTATAAGTTGTGGCTATTGTTGTGAAGGTAAGATAAAATATGTGAGTATTCTATTATACTTAACTATAGATCTGTGCCTAAGATCTATCTTGAATCTGTGATACCCATGTAAACTCCCTAACTTTGATCCTTACAGTGTTTCATTAACCCCTCCAATCCCAGCACCGTATATATACGTCAGTAGATAAATAACTCCCCAGTCCCAGCGACGTATATATCTGTCAGTAATGTACTTTCCTTGTAACTGCCTGTACAACCCTGTACCAGTTACCACGACCTTTTGAGCACTGCTCCCGTGTTGGCAACACTTCTCAGCTAATGTAAGACCCACTGAAGGGTGACAGAGCCATTCTTGCCTCATCTTTGGAGGTGGATAGGTGCAGTCTCCTGCCATTTTCGCCACATTGCTTGGGACTGCTGGGGACTTTTATTACTGTATCCTACAGTACAGAACGGGTTAAGTACGAGATATTGTTAAGATAAATTGTATTAATCTTTCAGAACCTTAATTATATGTTTGTTACATAGTCATTTTTACACGTGTTAATTAACCAGAATACTCTCAGATTTTATTCATATGTATTGATTTTTCTTTGTGTATCCAAGTCAAAGTGAAAGTGTATAACGTGAAGTGATTCCCTATTTAAATTCAATATTTACCTAGAACCTACGCCCAATTTAGGATTTATGTATCCGTGTAATTATCGCCAGAGATTTGATATTACCATCCTTTAATTGGAAAGTAAAGAGCCCTTTCCGTTGAGTTAGAATTAATTCATAATCAAGATACCTGATTTCTACTAGTTCTCGTGAGTAATCTAATAATATACATTACTTGGGTCATGTAATGCTTTCCACACCAATCTAGGAACTCAGATTGTCCATTCCTTTATCGTTTCAGCATATTACTTGGCTATAGATAATATTTATTACTTGATATAGTAATCCCTTGATTATATTCGTAATTACTTTATAATACAATGCTACGTTTAGTTCTGCGTTTCTTTAGGAATTTGTTAATATATTATTCAAAACACCTTTTATGCCATCACCAATGGTATCTCCTAAGTGCAACTTCGTCGTGTTACGCCTATTCATAAATAGCTCATTATAAAGTTATCCATCAGTGCTCATTTTAATTGCGTTTCTTAAAGTATTTGGTTAATTTATTCCATTCAATCTTAAATCATATTTAATCTATTTACACTCAGTCACTATATTTACTGTGAATCTGATTTCCTTTACCCGTGTGATTTGACCTCATCTATGATCGAATATTATTTTTCGTGTCTCGTGTGAGAGATTATTCGCAATAACTCTTAGATAGTGGAATTCAGATTTAACTATCTTCCCCCCTAGAATCAAATAAACTGCATAACTTTAGTTCCTGATTTATTATCGTATTAAAGTGAATTGTTATTTCCCGTGAACCCAGTCCACCTGGACTACAGTCGAGCACGGCACCCTCTGATGTGTACACCTGGGGCGCGTTCAAGAGCAAGACTTCAGACGCTACAGTTTCCGTAGCGCGAATTGGGGCCTATTGAACGATTTTGAAGCCTCTTCCGCACTACATAAACAAACTGGGTGGTTGCCATGGTTTACTTTATACCAGCGTCTTCGTTTGACTCTCAAAACAACGACAATGACCATGCTTTACATCTAAACAACTGCTAGGATATTTATCCTGTAATATCCATAAGTAATTAGGCCTAAAGCATGCTAGGCTATTAAATTATAGCGGCTCATTGGCCTAAAATACATATTAATATTCATTAGTAACCATTTTTTTTTATAACGTTCTACAATAAAGTATATATGAAAGAAAGCAAATTCGTTCATAAAATTTGTCTTATATTATTTTCGTCCGCCACTTCAATATATGCGGATTCTCTGTATGCCTCTTATCGAAACATAAAGCTGTATATTTGTATCAATATTTTGATCGACAATTTAATCTAAATGTTTTAAAGTAAATAATAACACATACTAATATGAATATTCGATATTTTAAAGTTATTTGAAGTGCATTATGGTCGAGAGTAATTCGTCTGCTAGCGCGAAAGACGAATTCTAAAGATGTATTGTCTGTGCGCCTCACGGCGTCACTCCTCAAAAGGCTGTGCGCTGAATGAGCGACCGTAAGCGACCGTATACGCGCACAATATCGTTCAGTAACGCTGAAGCACCAACCGGACGCTAAAATTAGAGTTCTTGAACTCGCTCCTTAGCGTGGCCTCATTTCCGGTTATCCCACACGTAGGCTCGCCACGCAGCTGAACTTATCGCTCAATCGCACAATCTACCGTGTCTTTGTCAGAATACTTCGTGCTAGACATTTCTCTTGCATATGTATTATTGTCAACGATTCTTGTTTATGTATATATTTATCTGTATATCTTTGTGTATTTCCACTCTTACATTACCACATAAATGATAAACTGAAACTCATTAGAGGGTGGAAATAGTTCACTCTCTTAGTCACTTTTGTACTTACTTGCTGTTCTAATAACAGTATAGTAGAGTAATACTATTTATGTATATCCACGCAGGGTAGATGGGACTCATCAGCCCTGGTCGGCAACCTGTCTAGGGGAGTAAACCTGATACAAATCCATACTGCTTATCTAAGTGTAAGGCAGGTTAGTGGATGGACTAGCCGAACACCACTGTAGAAAAATAGTGCTAACAAGATACATAGAAGGCCTTGGAGTCGGACGGATCCTAAATTGAGTGGTCAATCCTGTAAATCTTTCAGTAAACTGGCTCGGGTTGTCCCTCTTACATGGAATAAGTTCGCTTGGGAGCCTTCTGTGCATGGCCACCCTCATTTATGGGAGTACGGCGTCCGGCAATAGATAGATAGATAGATTATATATCCATGCCATTGAATAAATAAGAGTGTAATCTAACCTGTGTGTTTATTGTGGTATCGTTGCCTGATTGAGTAGTTAACTATCATATTCACTAAGGTCGACGTGTCTCTGTTGAGATCTAGTCCAAATCTAAGTATCCGAAACCCGGATTGCTAAAGATATAAAACTGAAGCCAGTTGGATTACAACCCGGCATAACAGAAACATCAAAGCTTCAGAAGGTAACATGGTCATCAACATAGTAATTTACTATTAATTCTAGAAGACCTCTAATCAAATACTGAAGATAATATATATACGGTATAATATAACTATATATATATATAGTTATGAGTACTTCAGCCGTAGATTTTGGGCACTTAAACCTCCATATCAAAAGGAAAAGAATTGACAGGGCGCCAGGCAACATCTTTATTTTTCAAATTTTCGGCTAACCTTAAGCCATCATCAGGAACAACATTCCCTAAAAATAAGTAATATACTATTAGAACGCAATTTGTAAAAAATAGGGTAATGATTATCGAATCTATAAAAGGTTAAACTTACTAAATACAAACAATCCTATATTAATGTCTCACTATATATAAAATTAAAATTCATACACTAACCATGTAAAACCAGTGAAGATACCGAAAAGCAAAATAAAGACCATCACAATTGAACTATAACAAATATTTTAACCTTTGAATACAAAAATTGTTTCCATAAATTCAAAACAAAGTCACAACACAGGCTAATACCATACAACGGATCAAGAAACGATCTCCCAATTTATCTAACACCATTGATTTATCAGTAAGGAAACTATATAATAATATTTCGATAACTAGCATTAACTTACATAACCCCTGACCAAAAATCCAAACACAAATGATACTCTTAGCCAAAAACATGAAAACATTAATAAACTAAGCCTAAATCAATCTTATATATCATAGCAATACGAGACTGAAATTCAACCCAATCTAGAGATTTAACACAAAAAACACATCACTCCCAATGACTAAAGCAAAAATATTTAGTTTAAACCCATCATTATACTTGACTTACCCAGAAAAGAGTTCTCATCAGCACCAGGAACAAGAGAAAACTGAGGAACCTGAACCGAGAAGCGGCTAAAATAAACTCCCATGAAACAATTTCCCAAACAAATGAACCACTAACCATGTTGAACAAACCCTTGAAATTTGACCAAACATATATCTATGAACCACTATTTGCAAGATTGATTTCAGGATTCAGTTTACTAATTAACAACTTCTCACCAATCAATGCATCAGACTGGCTACCCAACCTAGAGACTATCTCAAAATCACCCACACTAAAGAGATGATCCTCTTCACGCGAATGATTTCGAATAGCCGAAAACGCCATAGCCTGTAAAAACTTTCCCGATCGGTAGCTCCTACCCAGGTGTTCAAATATCCTAATTTTGAAGGAACGACTAGTGCATCCCAAATTTCGAATCTTGTGTTGCCTAAACATTTTGTTCTTGCCAGTTATGATGTAGAGTCACTTTTAACGAACGTTCCTCTGAGTGAGACTTTAGAGATTATTTTGGATGAATATGATTCTAACAACTTTTTCAATATTAGTAAGGATATAGTTAAGAAATTGTTCTTGTTTGTAACTGCAGAATCTTGTTTTTTGTTTAACAAAGTATTGTATAGTCAAATTGATGGAGTTTCAATGGGGTCAAGTCTAGGTCCATTGTTTGCGGGTTCATTTTTATGCAATAAAGAGGTTCAGTGGCTTGATGAGTGTCCCCTATCATTCAAACCTATATTTTATAGGAGATATGTGGATGATACATTTTTAATATTTCGAGATGTAGAAGATAATATAAGTTTTTTTGAATATATGAACAAGCAACATCAACATATTAAATTTACATGTGATAATGAAGAGAATGGGTCACTAACATTTTTGGATGTTAAAGTGATAAAGACAGATCAGGGATTAGCTACTGAGGTTTATAGAAAGCCAACTCATACAGGATTAGGTTTAAACTGGCTTAGCTACTGCCCTAAGATTTTTAAGATTAATTCAATAAAGACACTATTAGAAAGAGCCTATGCTGTTTGCTCCAGCTATGTTTCGCTACATGTTGAAATTGAAAAATTAAGGAAATATTTTATGCTTAATAACTATAAGGAAGATATATTCAATGGTATACTTAGACATTTTTTGTATGTAAAACAAGCTCAGGGTGTTCAATCAAATTTTGATGTAAAAAAAAAGATAATTTATGTTAAAATGCCTCAGTAATGAATTATGTAAAATTGCACTAAATGTTCTGAAAAATAGTTTTCCAGCTGTGAGCTTTAGATTTGTTTTCACCAATAAGTTTAGAATTGGGTAATTTTTTAGCTTCAAAGATTGCGTGCCTGACTTTCTATGTTCAAATATTGTATACAAATTTACTTGTCCTAGCTGTGAGGCTAGGTATTTGGGATGCACTAGTCGTTCCTTCAAAATTAGGATATTTGAACACCTGGGTAGGAGCTACCGATCGGGAAAGTTTTTACAGGCTATGGCGTTTTCGGCTATTCGAAATCATTCGCGTGAAGAGGATCATCTCTTTAGTGTGGGTGATTTTGAGATAGTCTCTAGGTTGGGTAGCCAGTCTGATGCATTGATTGGTGAGAAGTTGTTAATTAGTAAACTGAATCCTGAAATCAATCTTGCAAATAATGGTTCATAGATATATGTTTGGTCAAATTTCAAGGGTTTGTTCAACATGGTTAGTGGTTCATTTGTTTGGGAAATTGTTTCATGGGAGTTTATTTTAGCCGCTTCTCGGTTCAGGTTCCTCAGTTCTCTCTTGTTCCTGGTGCTGATGAGAACTCTTTTCTGGGTAAGTCAAGTAAAATGATGGGTTTAAACTAAATATTTTTGCTTTAGTCATTGGGAGTGATGTGTTTTTTGTGTTAAATCTCTAGATTGGGTTGAATTTCAGTCTCGTATTTCTATGATATATAAGATTAATTTAGGCTTAGTTTATTAATGTTTTCATGTTTTTGGCTAAGAGTATCATTTGTGTTTGGATTTTTGGTCAGGGGTTATGTAAGTTAATGCTAGTTGGGGTTCTCTGAAATATTATATATACGGCCTTACTGATAAATCAATGGTGTTAGATAAATTGGGAGATCGTTTCTTGATCCGTTGTATGGTATTAGCCTGTGTTGTGACTTTGTTTTGAATTTATGGAAACAATTTTTGTATTCAAAGGTTAAAATATTTGTTATAGTTCAATTGTGATGGTCTTTATTTTGCTTTTCGGTATCTTCACTGGTTTTACATGGTTAGTGTATGAATTTTAATTTTATATATAGTGAGACATTAATATAGGATTGTTTGTATTTAGTAAGTTTAACCTTTTATAGTTTCGATAATCATTACCCTATTTTTTACAAATTGCGTTCTAATAGTATATTACTTATTTTTAGGGAATGTTGTTCCTGATGATGGCTTAAGGTTAGCCGAAAATTTAAAAAATAAAGATGTTGCCTGGCGCCCTGTCAATTCTTTTCCTTTTGATATATATATATATATATATATATATATATATACACAGTATATATATATATATATATATATATATATATATATATATATATACCTGTATATATATATCTTTTTCATTATTGAATTTACCTATTATTTCAAAATTATTCTCTGAGAAATATTTCGGACTCTGCGTCCATCATCAGGTCAGTACACGATCCTATAAAATGAAATTACCATACATAAAATTTCGTAAATAGAAGGACCCGTAAAATAGTTTAAATACAAAGTAAATAAGGGTATAAAATACCTAAATGAAATTAATTCGTTAACAAACACCAGTACCGCATGAATAAAAGGAAAACTAATGCGATATGACTAAATAATAAAGGCCAATCCCTACCCACCTAGATCCAATCCCAAGCCCACCTCGAGTACAACTGAAGACCATTATTTGATCATTTAACACTAACACCAACAACCCCAAAGACAAAACAAAAGAACATCTGAAAATGATATATTCTGACTGGGCGTACAATGTGAAAAACTCCTAATGAATTTGAAATTAAACAAAACAAATATGAAACAATTAAAACTAAACTATTTGAAAACTGACTAAACAATTGAATCAGTTCATAGTATTTAGTTCCGGCTTGAGTTGTTGAATTAATATTTTTTTCCCTAAAAAAGTATCTTGTTCATATATATATATATATATATATATACTGTATAATGTGTAATGTAAATATATAAATTAAAGGGAGGTTGTAGGCACCAATCGAACAGAGCTAGACCCAGGAAAGGCTATAGGTATGTGATAAGGAGTCGCTGATACTCCTGTTTCATTTTCTTACTGATTTTCTGTGTGCTTCATTTACACTGACAGTAATCCAGCTAGCTCTAACAGACACTTTCTCCCTTTAACACTATACCACACAAGCACACTATGCTTCTTTCCAAACCTCCAAAATTCAGCACTACAATGATAAAACAACAACAAGGCCCAGCCTCGGAGTCCCTAGAGGCAACACAACTGGTCACCCACCCAACTACCCATCAAAATGGTTTGGACCGCGACCTGACACTCTATTAACATTTGTGGCCTTTCCTCTAATTTCTACTCTATTGATCACAACCTCTCTTCTGCTAACCCAAAACTTCTCTTTCTCACCAAAACCCAGTTATCTGTGACTACAGGCAGCAAACTCTTCTCTATACCCTCCTACTATCTCAATCCTTGTTTCAAGGCCAAAGGCGGATGTTGTGTATACGTACACAAGAAACTCATTTGCTCTCGCGTTCCGGACTTTGACTCCTCTGAATACTCAACTTTATGGCTCAAACTATCCAATCCCTCTCATACTAAACATTTCTGTGCTATCTGTGTTTCCCTTAACATCTTTTCCATCCTAAATGACCTAAGGAGGTTGGTTAAGCAACCTTCCCGTATACCGGATCACTTTGGAGATTGGCCTAAAATTCTTGATTTATTTCTAACTTCTAACCCCTTATCTTATACTGTCAATCTTTTCTCTCCCTTCGGCTCCTTCGACCATAAACTTATCTCTGTCACCTTTCCTATCTCTCCAGTACATCCAACCAATTCTCCCAGCTGGCGGCACATATGGCACTTTGGCACTGCAGACTCACATTGGCACATTGCTCACATTCAACCTGTCCCAAAGAAGGGTGACCGCTCTCAACCCTCCAACTATCGTCCAATTGCTCTCATCTCTTGTCTTTCTAAAGTTTTTGAAACTATTCTTGCTTCCAAATTTCTTAAGCATTTCTCTTCTCATAATCTGCTCTCAGATCGCCAGTATGGCTTCCTTAAGGGTCGCTCTACTGGTGATCTTCTTTCATATCTTACTATCTCTTGGTCATCCTCCTTTCGGGACTTCGGTGAGACTTTTTCTATTGCACTAGACATATCGAAAGCCTTCGATAGAGTCTGGCATAAATCTTTAATTTCTAAACTACCCTCCTTCGGTTTCTATCCCTCCATCTGTGCCTTTGTCTCTAATTTCCTTTCCGGCCGTTCCATAGCCGCGGTTGTGGACGGCCATTGTTCACTTCCTCACCCTATAAACTCTGGTGTTCCTCAGGGCTCTGTCCTATCTCCTATTCTCTTTCTAATTTTTATAAATGATCTCCTTAACTGTACATTAATTCCCATCCATTCATACGCAGACGACTCAACCTTACACTACTCAATTAGTTTTTCAGAACGCCCCAGCCAGCAATTCCTCAACGACAAATGTAATGAAGCCATAGAACTCTTAAATTCTGATCTAAATACTATTTCCAATTGGGGCAGAGAAAACCTTGTTAACTTTAATGCTTCCAAAACCCAATTTCTCCATCTATCTACCTGTCAGGATCTCCCAGCGGACTATCCCTTATTCATCAACAATATAAAAATCAACCCTTCATCTTCTCTCAATATTCTTGGTGTCTCTTTTTCTTCTGCTCTCATTTGGAAGGACCATATTACCAGTCTTGCTAAGGCAGCCTCCCAGAAGCTCGGTGTGCTCAACCGCCTTAGGGAGTTCTTTTCCCCTGCACAGCTTCTTGCTCTGTACAGGGGCATAGTGTGCCCTTGTATTGAGTATTGTTCTCATGTGTGGGGAGGTTCCTCTCACACCGCTCTCCTAGACAAAGTTGAAAGGAAGGCCTTTCGTATCATTAACTCCCGTCCACTCACCAACTCTCTGCAGTCTCTCTCTCTCCGCCGCAATGTTGCATCTCTCTCGCTATTCTATCGCTACTATAACAATCAGTGTTCCTCAGAGCTATCCCAGTGCATACCACCTCCTTCACGTAGGGCACGTGGTACCCGTCTTGCAACTCAATCCCACCCCTACTCTGTGCAACTTTCCAACCCAAGAGTGAAACGTTACTCTCAAACTTTCTTCTACTCAACAGCTGAGCTCTGGAACTCTCTCCCCGAATCAGTCTTTCCCTCTTCCTATGACTTAAATTGCTTCAAACTCCGTGTGTCCAGGCATATTGGCTCGAACGTCCCTTGATTTTGGCACTGTCACTCTTTCAACTATGGGGGAGGCACTCGCTATAGGCAGTAATGCCTTTTGCCTCCCTCAATCACATAGAAAAAAAAAAAAAAAAAAAAAAAAAAAAAAAGACTAGGAGGCTCTTCGGCAGAATTTCTTTGATTTTCCATCGAATAATTTTTGCTGGGGACCTTTAAAGAGTGCTCAACGCATTACCGAGGAAATCATCTCTGTAATAGAGGCATTTCTTTCTCTTAGACTAATGCAAACAAATCTTAGAAACTTTCAAACGGTACCATTGTCTTCAAACTCAAGAATCTCAGTTGTCCTATGTGTCTGCCCGGAATCAAGCCAAATCGGTTCTTTATCTCGCCAAACACTCTTTCATCAATACTGAATGCACTGAAATATCCAATTCTAGCTATTCCCAAGATTTCTGGAATCTTGCCAAAAATCTCTTCAACAATAATTCTTCCTCGTCTTTCCCTCCTCTTTTCCACTCTGATGGCACTACCACCATTTCTTACTTTGACAAAGCTGAACTCTCCGCCCGATCTTTTGCTAGAAACTCCATCTCTGACGATTCCGGTGCTACTCCCCCCTCTCCACGCCCCCTCTCTCCTACTTATGCCTAATATCCTAATCTCTTTTTATCCTCTCTGGGCTTAATACTAAGAAGGCATACGGTCCGGATGGTGTTTGTCCCTGTTGGATTGGGTATGAGAGGGCGAAGAAGAGTGGCATTGGAGGAGGAGGTGGGGGTCAGGAGGTCATAAGTGTGTGAGACCTTGAAAAGAGTGAAGATGGGGACAGCTTTAGGATTAGATAAAGTGTGTGGGGAAATGCCGAGGATTGGTGGTGAGATAGTGATTGAATGGGTATGGAATATGTGTAAACTAGCATGGGAGAATGGAAGTGTGCCTGATGACTGGAATGCAGCCATAATATTCACCCTGTATAAGGGCAAAGGAGAGAGAGGAGTCTGTAGTAATCACCGGTGGATATGTCTTCTATGGGTAATTGGGAAGATGTACAGTATGGTAGTGATCGAGAGAGTGGGAGCAAGAACGGAGAAATGGTAGGTGAGGAGCAGGGCAGGTTTTGGTCTACACACCGTAGACCAGATTGGTTTCTTGAAATATGCTGTTGAGAAATATCTGGAGAAGGGACAAAAGTTATATGCTGCCTTTATGGATTGGAGAAAGCCTACGACAGAGTTGATATAGAAGGACTGTGGAAAGTATTGAGAATATACGGAATAGCTAGGAAGTTGCTCAAAGCGGTGAAGAGCATATATGAGGGTGAAAAGGCGCAGTGCGTGTAGAGAATTAGCAGATAAAGTACTTTGATCTGAATGCTGGGTTAAAGCAAGGGTGTATGATGTCCCCATGGTTGTTCAATATATATATTAACCCTCTCCGACATATAATGCGATGTTGAGCCTATTGGGGGATACTTTAAAGCCTTTGTAACCATCAGGGGTATTTAGAAACCTTTAGTTTAGTTACTTCAACCTCTGCAGTTGTCTTTGAGTTAGCTAATTTTGGAGAGGTAATTATAAGATTGAGAGAACTCTATTTCTTATTGCTAATCTGAAAACCTATGCGTCATAAATGTGTGAAAGGGTTAACTCGTTCTCTACCAGTGACGTACAATGGCCGACAGTAAGAAAGTAACTCGCCAGTACCAGCGCTGTACGATGTCCGTCAGTAGTATTCGGTCCTTGTACCAAGCGGTAGCAGGCACCGCGACTTGTAAACACTGCTTTGAGACCTTGGCATTACTTCTCAGGGTGTATCTAAGGTCCCATGGGCAGGATGGCTCAGTACTTGTCCAGCTTTCGGGGTGAGAAGTTCCGCTCTCTCGTCTTTGAAGCCATTTTGACCAAAATGCTTGGTACTGGAGGTTACAATTATAGTAATACCCTCTGGTACAGTAAGGATTAATGGAATCACGGAAGAAATACAAGGAAGAGCAGTGCATGTTGGTGTACCACTGATAAGAAACGGAAATGAGTGGGAGTTGCCTGAACTCTTCGCTCAAACTTTCGCTAAAAATTCCCACTAGAATTATTCCAATTTTACTCCTCCCTCGCAACCCCCCTCTCACTTACTTATGCGCAGTATCATAATTTCTTCTAGGAATGTACGTACTCTCAGCCCTCTCTGGGCTTAATCCTAAGAAGGCGTACAAAGCTAATGGTATTCTTCCTGTTGTACTAAAAAACTGCCTAGGCAAACTCTTTCGTCTCTGCCCTTCCTCTAACGTCTTTCCTTCTTGCTGGAAGTTTGCTCTTATTCAACCTGTCTTAAAGAAGGGTGGCTGCTCTCAATCCTCCAACTATTGTCCAATTGCTCTCATATCTTGCTCTAAAGCTCTTGAAACTATTCGTAACGCAAAATTACTTAATGATCTACTTTCTGATAGCAAGTACAGTTTTCTTAAAGACCGCTCTACTGGTGATCTTGCTAATCTTGCAAACTCTTGGTCATATAATGGAGTTTAATTTGATGTAGTATAAGTTTAATGCTGCGACCACCCTCTGTCCTTTGAGGAAATATATTTATTACATGACTATATCATATATCAGTCCTTAAAGATTATAACAGAAAGGAATACTAAAATTAAAATAAACTTGACTGGGAATTTATTAAATAAAGTCTTAGAACTGTACAAACTGTGCTTTAATATAAATCAATTCTAGTAATAGTGGTAACCGTATGCTTCGACCGGCAACGGGGATGTGTATTAATATATTGAATGATGCCCCTTATCTGACTACCACATACTATTATCCACGACTTTTATAAGCTCTGGTTAGACCCCGTTAGTGACGTAAATCCAATCATCAGGTACCTTACAGAAATCGTATCCAATACTTAATATGGTTAGATAAAATGGGTGTGATTTAAATTCACCAGACACGCCCTACTCACATTGTCTCCATGCATAGATCACATGATCAGGAAGACATGTTATGATGATAATAGCAATTCCCATAACCCATGTCTAAGAGGTCAGATGATACTGCACAATTGGAGTTTGAAATAACCTCTGGTTTTCCTCTTCATACAATAGGGAAATACAATAGAAGAATACAGTGACGATTATATATAAGGTAACTGTCATACAGTATAATAGGAATATATGTAGAGTGGATATACATATTTAGTAATTCATGCAAATAATTATGTAAGTATGAAATCAATTGGGCAAGAAAGCAATTGGACTGTATATATCGTATATAACACGCCCCTCTTTAACTTTAATAATAAAATATAATTTCTACCACTGAAATTACCCAAAGAAAAAGAAAATGTATTAATATACATTTTCTTTTTCTTTGGGTCAATCAATCCAATCAGTTCATTTACAACTACCAAATACAGAAAGCATTAATATGTATTTTGTTACGTATCTTGATCCTCAAGTGGTTAACTTGATGAATCTAGATAGCACAGAGATATATATTAAGGTATCAGTCAGCTGAAGGCAAAACAAAAGTAAAATCTAATAACATGAATTCCTGTTGTTGCTTCCTTTCCTTTTGGATCATAGGACTTGGTATACTTTATTGACTGATACTCTTTAATTATGAAAAATACTGAAACTAATTAAAGTCATGTAGTATTTATAAAGAATTATTATTTAACCGAAGCTTAGTAGGCTATGGTTATGAACCGAATAAGTTATAGCTAAAGAAGGACTATTAATTTTATAAAAAGTCTTGAAAGATAAATATTAAAGTAAGAATATTTCTGTCTCTTACCCTCTTTGAAATGAATAGATAGTTTTCTTATGTCCTTTTATTTATATTTAATGTAATTATTCTTGGTTCTTGTCTTACGTTAATAGTATTATATTATTATTATCATCAGGAGTAATATCAAAGTCACATAAAAAGTTAGATATATATTTAATAATTAGTTAAATTTATTTCTTAACCACGTAACATTGAAGTTTGATTATGAGTAAATAAAGTTACAGGATCGTTTCATAGATTCGATTCAGGTCTCACTCAAATAATATGAAAAGCAAAATATAATATTTTGAAGCAAAAGAATTTTCTTCAGCTTAGGAAATCACTAGAAGTAATATTATCACAGCCATGTTAGTCTAAGGCGATATTACTAATACGAGACAATAGCATCACCGTACTAAGCACCGTTAAGCAATGTAAGCTTAATTAAAAGAAAATGAAAGAACTCGTAAGTATTAATATAAAACAATAGTATTACTTTCATCATAACCCAATTACTTAAAGAGTTGCTTTAGTCCACAAGTTAGTCAACTAAAATAGTTAAGTACATAATAATAGCGTTAACGTTAATTCCCAATCAAATAGTTAAACACATAATAGTAGCGTTCACGTTAATTCCCAATTACATATCTCACTAACCAACATAACATAAGTGTTTACACCGAACACACTTAACACACATTTATATAATCTGACTGACAGTCACAATCCCATTATAATACTTCACCCCGTCTTCCTCCAGCTGCAAGTTCACCTTCCCCAACTCCAAATGAGACTGATTTGAATGCCCACAACTCGGGTCTTATATACCAAACAATGATGGTGTAGGAACGAATCAGGAGGCGAGTGATGGTGCGCGCTCCAATCATAGCTCCTCGAATCACATAACAGGTGCATGGTCCACTCACAGCTCCTGGCGTCGATCATACGTCATAGCATCGGTCATCGAGGTGTGAAGGCTAGCATGCTGGTATGGGGCGAGATGGTTTGCCCACTCGCTCGTTCGCTAGTCTGCTTCACCGTTTGGGTAGTGGGCTCCTTCAACTCTAATTCTAACTCTTAAATTAACATACAGGGCTCCGTATGTCAGACCTCCCCCCTAGAAAAGAGTTTAAGGAGTATAGTACATAATATTAAACATAATACATAAATAGATTCACCACCAGATTGGCAACAGCAAGATTATAATGAGGATATAATAAGGATATCACCCAAAGTAGGCAACGTCTCCAGGTACCACATCAGAACATAGCCGGAACGTAGCTGGAGCGTTATTCGAACTGCAAGGCATTATCTCACAGCTGAAGGCTTGAAAGCGCACTACAAAAGCATGATATTTACCTCGCTACAAGGGAGAGCTAATTGCCAAAATCCTCTCATTAAATTATACTTACTGCTGCAAGAGGCCAACCTGGGAAATGCAATCTTTGATCCGTGGCAGTGGGTAGGTATCGTTCTTTGTGACAGCATTGACATGCCTATAGTCCCTACAAAACCTATGGCTCCCGTCTGGCTTTGGCACAAGTATGACCGGACTACTCCACTGGCTTAAGGCCCTAGTGATCAGTTTATTAGATAACATAAAGTCAAGCTCGACCTGCAGTATACTCCTGCGTTGTGGCGAGACACGGTAGGGGGATAGTTTAATGGGAGTTGCATCCCCTACGTCGATGTCGTGCACGGCCAAAGAAGTGAGCCCTGGAGTATCACGGAACACATTGGGAGACTGAGATAAAACAGAGATTAGTTGGTTCGCTTGATCAGAGGGAAGATGACATAGTTTAGATGGTAATTCCCTCAAAGCCACTGAATTATACTGAAAGTTGGATAGGCTACATGACAAGTCAAAGTCTGCATGGATACCTTCAGGCTCTGGAACAGTCTGTTGCGGATCAGTAAGAGAACTGAAGACTTTGTCCGCACCAGGCTGCCCACAGGTCCTGACATTCACTGCCACAGTGGGAGAATCTGGAGGAGAGGAATCAGGGGACCTATGGTAGGGCTTCAACATATTTATATGGAATACTTGCGTGGGCTTTCTCCTGTCTGGGGTAGTTACTAGATAATCGGTAATGCTCACCCTCCGAATGATCTTATATGGGCCCCTGAACTTGGCAGATAAAGGTTGGCCAAAAAGGGGGAGCAGGACCAAAACCTCATCACCGGGCTTAAACTCCCTCTCACGGGCTTTTCTGTCATACCATTTCTTCATGGAGCTTTTAGCCACTGTCAAGTTTTGAGCGGCAAACTCACATGAGGATCTCAGCCGGGTTTTGAAATCTGAAACATACTTGAGGAGGTTTTGGTTCCCCTCCTGGCCAACTAGGCCATCCTGCAATAGTTGCAAAGGACCTCTTACCTGGTGACCGAAAACTAGCTCATTAGGGGAAAAACCCAGGGATTCAGTTGGAACCTCACGAGTAGCAAATAAAAGAAAAGGTACCCCCTTATCCCACTCAACTCCGGTCTCTGTACAATACTTACGTAACATTCCCTTTAATGTCTGATGATATCGTTCGAGAACCCCTTGACTCTCTGGGTGGTAGGTGCTAGACTTTACATGCTCGATACCCAACTCCTTCAGGGACTGCTGGAAAATGTTAGAGGTAAAATTAGTTCCTTGATCACTTTGCACCTCATGGGGGAAACCCATTCTGGTGAAAAATTTGAGCAGTTCCTTGATTACAGTTGGAGCAGAGGTAGTCCTTAAGGGTATAGCCTCTGGGTAGCGAGTTGCCATGTCCATGATAGTTAATAAATAAATGTTACCTTGGGAAGTCTTAGGCAATGGGCCTACAATGTCCACTACCACCCGAGTAAAAGGATTCTCGAAAACGGGCAAGGGCACCAGAGGATGTACAGGCACCTTCTGATTGGGTTTTCCTGTCATCTGGCAAGTGTGACACACTCTACAACACTCCACTACATCTGCACGCATTCCTGGCCAGTAAAAGTGGGATCTGATTCTGTCTAGAGTTTTTCTCACACCTAGGTGTCCTGCCAATGGTATACCATGTGCCATTTCCATGATATCTTTACGACAAGGTTTGGGGACTACTACTTGATGGACGTCCCAAGCCCCGTCATCGATTGGTCTGTGTGGCGGTCTCCATCTTCGCCACAATACTCCTCCTTTGAGGTAGAAACATTCACCACCCTCCTTCTCACATTCCTCTTCACTCACGGACCTGGCAGCTAACTCCTTGCATTCACAATCATCTCTCTGTAGCTCTACCAGGCCACTAGGACAATTTGGAGGGGTTTCATGGTCATCTTTAGGGTCAAGATGAGCCATAAAGGTGTCAGATAAATCCACCTCAGTCACATCATCAGGCACAGTTGGAGCATCATTCACACTCTCATCATCCCTTTCATCAACTCTTACATTCGGTACATTTCTGTCTGAGGGAACTGCTACTTGAGACATTGAAAGTTTGTCAGCACACACAGGGAAAACAGTTGGCAACTCCTTGTCGAGCTCACCGGTTAGTGGCTCGTTAACAGGGGAAAGTGACAAAATGGGGTCTGGTCGGACCTTCTCACCTGCTACATCATTCCCCAAAAGGAGTTACCCCAGGCACAGGGATATCTTGGGACCTACACAAAGCTATGGTGGCCTCACCCTGTAGTAACTCGCATTCAATTTCGCCTTTTACCAAGTATGCATAAAACTGGCCTCCAGCACCTCTCATTACAACTGGTTCGCCAGGTGGGCACCCAGTGTAAGGATTCACCATGAGGGTGCTAGTAGAACCTGTGTCTCTCAGAATTTTTACCTCATGCATGCAACCATTTAATCTCACGTTGCCAGATGAAATAAAGGGACGGTAACTGTCCTGCACTGATGGTGAAATTATTATTGGCTTAACCCTAGTGGGTTGCACCACACATGCTACTACACCCCTGTCTAGATGATTTACGTTAGCTGCTAGGTACTCCTTCTGTCGAGAGTCCTGCATTAAAGGAACTTTTGGTGCTAGGTACTCCTTCTGTCGGGAGTCCTGCATTAAAGGAACATTTGGTGCTAGGTACTCCTTCTGTCGGGAGCCCTGCATTAAAGGCACACATGGAATTTGAGATACGGCGGCAACTGTCTGCCCCGATCTCTCGGTTTTTTCCTTGGCCCAGCACTGATAAGCTAGGTGGCCTCTCATGCCACAAAAAGTACATACTTTAGGGGATACGGGAAAGTTCCCTCTTTGAGCATTACTATTAGTTTGGGGCCCACCTCTGTTACCATTGCCCTGAGTCGCATTTTTAGTTGGGGGAACATTTCTATTTTGGCTAGCTGGGGAAGACGTTATAGGCTTGTGACTGGGTCGGTCAGATTTGTGATTGGGATACTTAAAATTAGAACTAGAATTATCGTAGGGCTTCTTTCCACGAAATTTGTTGTTGAGCACGTATGTGTCAGCCATGTCAGCGGCGTCGGCAAGACAATCTACCTTTTTCCCCTTTAAATGATAGGATACAGAAGAATCAATTTTCCATAGGAAATTTTCTAACAGGACCAACTCCTTCAGATCGTTGTAGCTTGTGACTTTCTTACTCTTGACCCAATGATTGAAAGTTTTAGTCATGGTCCTGGCAAATACCTTATGGGTTTCTTCTACTTTCTTCTGGTTTTTACGGAAAGATTGCCTGTAAGCCTCAGGCTGCAATTGATAGGTTTTTAAGATAGCTTCTTTGAGATTGTCATAATCCTGCCTAACTTCTGCTACTTCTGACAAATACGTGGCTCGAGCCTGCCCTGTCAAAACAGTTTGTAACATAAAAGGCCATTGATCTCTTGTCCACTTCATACCTCCAGCAACTTCCTCAAACAAAACAAAGAAATCCTGCACATTATCCTCAGTGAAAGGTGGAATGACACTAGTCATAGTCAATCCCAGAGGGGGAGCAATTAAGGGAGCATTGTATTGACATTTAGTTGAGCCGTACGATATTGATATTCACATTGTTCGGTCGTTGCACTGGCATTTATTCTGGCTAGTTCTATATTTAGTTTGGCTTGTTCGGCATTTGCTTCGGCATTTATTCTGGTTTGTTCGGTCTTTATTCTGGCTAGTTCCAGTACTTGATCACCGGTCAAACCAGGTGGCAATGGTTCATCAAGTTGGCTAGGTTTACTCGGGATCCCACCAACTGCTCCGTCACCCTCCCCGCCTTCTACAGGGAACAGGTGGGTTTTTATGGTCTGAGCCAATTCTACTTTAGACATGTTTGAGACAGTTAATTGGAGATATGAGGCAAGCACTTTCAGTTCAGCCTTTGACAGACAGTCAATATCAGGGGCTGTGGGTTCTGATTCTATGAAAACTCGAACATCTTCTTCATTAATTAGTTGAGGCATGATTAATATTTGATTGTTAAGTAGTGAAACATTAATGAAACTGAGTGAAACTGTATGAAACGAATCCTGGCAAGGTCGCCACTCTTCTGTTACGTATCTTGATCCTCAAGTGGTAAACTTGATGAATCTAGATAGCACAGAGATATATATTAAGGTATCAGTCAGCTGAAGGCAAAACAAAAGTAAAATCTAATAACATAAATTCCTGTTGTTGCTTCCTTTCCTTTTGGATCATAGGACTTGGTATCCTTTATTGACTGATACTCTTTAATTATGAAAAATACTGAAACTAATTAAAGTCATGTAGTATTTATAAAGAATTATTATTTAACCGAAGCTTAGTAGGCTATGGTTATGAACCGAATAAGTTATAGCTAAAGAAGGACTATTAATTTTATAAAAAGTCTTGAAAGATAAATATTAAAGTAAGAATATTTCTGTCTCTTACCCTCTTTGAAATGAATAGATAGTTTTCTTATGTCCTTTTATTTATATTTAATGTAATTATTCTTGGTTCTTGTCTTACGTTAATAGTATTATATTATTATCATCAGGAGTAATATCAAAGTCACATAAAAAGTTAGATATATATTTAATAATTAGTTAAATTTATTTCTTAACCACGTAACATTGAAGTTTGATTATGAGTAAATAAAGTTACAGGATCGTTTCATAGATTCGATTCAGGTCTCACTCAAATAATATGAAAAGCAAAATATAATATTTTGAAGCAAAAGAATTTTCTTCAGCTTAGGAAATCACTAGAAGTAATATTATCACAGCCATGTTAGTCTAAGGCGATATTACTAATACGAGACAATAGCATCACCGTACTAAGCACCGTTAAGCAATGTAAGCTTAATTAAAAGAAAATGAAAGAACTCGTAAGTATTAATATAAAACAATAGTATTACTTTCATCATAACCCAATTACTTAAAGAGTTGCTTTAGTCCACAAGTTAGTCAACTAAAATAGTTAAGTACATAATAATAGCGTTAACGTTAATTCCCAATCAAATAGTTAAACACATAATAGTAGCGTTCACGTTAATTCCCAATTACATATCTCACTAACCAACATAACATAAGTGTTTACACCGAACACACTTAACACACATTTATATAATCTGACTGACAGTCACAATCCCATTATAATACTTCACCCCGTCTTCCTCCAGCTGCAAGTTCACCTTCCCCAACTCCAAATGAGACTGATTTGAATGCCCACAACTCGGGTCTTATATACCAAACAATGATGGTGTAGGAACGAATCAGGAGGCGAGTGATGGTGCGCGCTCCAATCATAGCTCCTCGAATCACATAACAGGTGCATGGTCCACTCACAGCTCCTGGCGTCGATCATACGTCATAGCATCGGTCATCGAGGTGTGAAGGCTAGCATGCTGGTATGGGGCGAGATGGTTTGCCCACTCGCTCGTTCGCTAGTCTGCTTCACCGTTTGGGTAGTGGGCTCCTTCAACTCTAATTCTAACTCTTAAATTAACATACAGGGCTCCGTATGTCAGAATTTACATAGAAGATTAATGTTCATGATTTTTGTAGAAAAAAATAAAATAAAATATATATATATATATATATATATGAATTACAAAAAACAACAGAAGAACAATCTGAAAGAGAAACAAAAAGTATATACTTATACAACACAAACAATCAAAGACACAAGTGTAAAATCAAACATATAATTGGGCCATGCAGAGAAAGTTCATAAAACCTTTCCATAGGACCTACCAAGTACCACAACACCAAACCAATGTTTCTGTTCAAAATCACACCAATATAATTAATTGCTCAATAAAAAAAATCATAAAAAGGTATAGACTAATCTAACCAATCAGCCCTCAAAACCACAAGGACTAAGCCATATATCCAGGTAAGATTAACACCGAAAAACACAAAAGAAAACATAATGAAAACTCGTATTTCATGAGTCAAAGGACTATATTTCAACATCTATAAACACTGTGACGAAGATGTAGAAGTAGAATACAACTGTTTGTCAAGCACTGTGTTGAATATCTATTAAGTAAAGACAAACTGGTTTTCAACATGTAATACTATTATGTGTTTCTTTAAGCTAAGATAAAATCAATCCAATCAGTTCATTTACAACTACCAACAAAAAAACATTTTGCAAAATATTAAAAAAAAAAAATATATATATATATAAAACTAAATAACACCAACAATAAGCCTGGAAACAAAATTACACAAAGTAAATGAAACATGGTAATCAATCAAATCCGAATGCCACAGGTCTGTTTACAATCTCCACTGCCCACAAATAATGAAACTATTATTTTCCAATTTGTTGAACAATTTCAACCCTAGTCCACCGACCCTCAATATTCGTATTAAATATTATGAAAAGGACAATCAAAATAAATAAAATAATACTGGTGAAAACAGGAAGAGGATATACTAACTCAGGGTGAACGAAATGCATAAATGAGAGGGAGTCCATGGATGTATTAATCAGCTCCAAAGTTCCAATCTTACGTGAAACGATTTTGGGAAATGAAAAATGACTAGAAATATTCACATCTGAAGGAATACTCGCCAATAGAATATCTTGATCCGTGATTGAAAGCATGTAAGTGAAAGAAGGGTAAAGAGTAAGATGAGGAGTTACCATCAAACAAGAGTCCCTTATATAAACTAGTCCACTACATGATTTATGAAAGGGTGCTCTGTCCGGGCAAGTAATACGTAGATATTACAAAGATCCAGGACATTGGAATTACCAATAATGGCCTTATTCATAGAATTCATTGGTAATAGCGGAACGAAAGACGCTGGGCAAATGGTAGACATTCCGAAAACCGTATGACAAAGTTCATTAATAATGGAGGAACTCGGTAGTGAATGATATTCATCTGTATACTTCCCATTCGAAACCAACTAATTCTCTGAAGGAAAATCAATTCTGAGCAAGGAATCATGAATTTTAACAGGAAAAGGTATTACTTCAGACCAAGACAAAATCATGTCAGATGCAAATGGGATTAAAACAAGAAATTTACCTTGACTCACATACACTTCGAGAAAGCGGTAATAATACTCTAATTCTGAATGACCCACAAGAGAGACCAAATCTAGTTCCAAATTTGCCAACCTCAACAATTTGAAAAGGACATAGAGCAGTTAGTCCAGCAACCCACCCGTATCCCGGATCGCTTCAGAGATCGGCCCAACATTCTTGACTTATTTCTAATCTTTAACCCTTCCACTTATACTGTAAATCTTTTCTCTCCTTAGGGCTCCTCTGACCATAAACTAATATCTATCACCTGTCCTATCTCTTCAGTACGGCCACCCGATCCTCCCAACCGGCGGCGTTTGTGGCACTTTGGCACTGCCGACTGAGAGGCTCTTCGGCAGTACTTCTTTGATTTCCCTTGGAATTCATTTTGCTTGCGTGCCCTCGGAGAGTGCTGAACGCATTACCGAGGTAATCCTTTCGGCCATGGAAGCGTACATTCCATTTTCTTTCTCTCACGCTAATGCAAATAAATCTTGGTTTACTCACGCTTGTTCTACTGCTGTCTGCAACACCAACAAGGAGGAAGCATTTAGATGGTACTGATGCCTTAAGATTCAAGAATCTCATTCTTCCTATGTTTCTGCCCGGAATCAATCCAAATCTGTTCTACGACTTGCCAAACACGCTTTCATCAATAATAAATGCAATAACCATCCAACTCTAGCTCTTCTCAAGCTTTCTCGCATCTAGCCAAAATCCTCTCCAACAATTTTTCTTCCTCATCTTTCCCTCCCCTTTTCCACTCTGATGGCAAAACCATTACTTCTTCCTCTGACAAAGCTGAACTATTCGCTCAAACTTTTGCTAGAAACTCCACCTTGGATGATTCCAGTACTATTCCTCCCTTTCCAACCCCCTCTCTCCTACTTATGCCTAATATCCTAATATCTTCTAAAGATATATTTTCTACCCTCTCTGGGCATAATACTAAGAAGGCGTACGGTCCGGATGGTGTTCCTCCTGTTGTACTCAAAATATGCTTCCGTACTAACTCCCTGCCTAGGCAAACTCTTTCGTCTCTGTCTTTCCTCTAACGTATTCCCTTCTTGCTGGAAGTTTGCTCTCATTCAACCTGTCCCAAAGAAGGGTGACTGCTCTCAACCCTCCAACTATCGTCCAATTGCTCTCTTCTCTTGTATCTCTAAAGTTTTTGAAACTATTCTTGCTTCCAAATGTCTTAATCATTTATCTTCTCATAATCTACTCTCAGATCGCCAGTATAGCTTCCTTAAAGGTCGCTCTACTGGTGGTCTTCTTTCATATCTTACTAACTCTTGGTCATCCTCCTTTCGGGACTTTGGTGAGACCTTTTCTATTGCACTAGACATATCAAAGGCCTTCGATAGAATCTGGCACAAATCTCTAATTTATAAACTACCCTCCATTTGTGCCTTTGTCTTTAATTTCCTTTTTCGGCCGTTCCATAGCTTCGGTTGTGGACAGCCATCGCTCACTTCCTCATCCTTTCAACTCCGGTGTTCCTCAGGGCTCTGTCCTATCTCCCATTCTCTTTCTAATTTTCATAAATGATCTTCTCAACTGTACCTCCAGTCCCATCCATTCATATGCAGACGACTCTACCTTACACTACTCAATTAGTTTTCCTGAACGCACCAGCCAGCAATTCCTCAAAGACAAACGTAGTAAAGCCATGCAACACTTATTTTCTGATCTAACTACTATTTTCAATTGGGGCAGAGAAAACCTTGTTACTTTAATGCTTCCAAAACCCAATTTCTTCATCTTACTACCCGTTCAGAACTCCCAGAGGACTATCCCTTACAATTCAACAATACAAAAATCAATCCTTCATCTTCTTTCAATATTCTTGGTGTCTCTTTATCTTCTGCTCTCACTTGGAAGGACCATATTACCAGTCTTGCTAAGGCAGCCTCCCAGAAGCTGGGTGAGTTCAACCGCCTCAAGGGGTTCTTTACCTGCACAGCTTCTTGCTCTGTATAGGGGCACAATGTGTCATTGTATTGAGTATTGTTCACATGTGTGGGGAGAATCCTAACACACCGCACTCCTAGTCAAAGTAGAAAGGAAAGCCATTCGTATCATTAACTCCCACCCACTCACCAACTCTCTGCAATCTCTCTCTCTTCGCCGCAATGTTGCGTCTCTCTCGCTATTCTATTGCTACTATAATAATCAATGTTCCTCAGAGCTTTCTCAGTGTATACCACCTCCTCTACGTAGGGTACGTAGTACCAATCTTGCAACACAATCCCACCCCTACTCTGTGCAACTCTCCAACCCAAGATTGAAACTGTATTCTCAGACTTTCTTCTATTCAACTGCTAAGCTCTGGAACTCTCTCCCAGAATCAGTCTTTCCCTCTTTCTATGACTTAACTTGCTTCAAACTCTGTGTGTTGTCGAACGTCCCTTGATTTTTGACCTGTCACTCTTTCAACTCTGGGGGAGGCACTCGCTACAGGCAGTTCTGCCTTTTGTCCCCCTCATTCACATAGAAGAAAAAAATCGCGAATTGCATGTCGCTTGATCTGGTTCATCACAGCTGGTTTGCGGGCGGTACAATATCTCTAGAGCGCCTGAGTAGGCTAATTTTTTTTTTTTTTCTATATTCCAACTACTCCCTCTCGGGCATAGGCTGAGAGCCTTTACATTCCACCGCTCAACACGGTGAAGCCTGTGAGGTCTCGTTCCAGTCTGGGGAGAGAGACATGTGAATCATCCATTCATGGCTCGAAGCAGCTACATCTCTGAAGCCGCTGATTGCTTCGTTCAAGTGCTTCACTGTCTCATCCTACAGACTCAGACCCTCACTCTCAGAACGCCACCTATTGAGCAGTGAACTCACTAGGCATTGTCCCCCTGTAGCATATTTTGAATATGGGAATATTCATACAGTGCTATAAGGGAACAATGAGGGTATTTTTTTGGCATTTCAGTGGGCTTTGTGGTAATGCACTGATACTATATATACAGCACAAATTCAATCCCAATAATATCTTTCCATTGACATATTGGGATTTGAACTTGGGTCCATTGGATTACCAATCCAGTGGCAAGACCACTCCACCACACCTCCCCTAGGCTATGTAATGTTAGTTAGCGCTTTGCCAGACTCCGTGAAACCGATCGCTAGGAGGATTGAATTTCCGCCTACTATGTCTCTCAATGAATTCACAAAGAAATTGCAGAAAGCTTGTGATATGAGCGGTGTTGCTACCGATCAAATTTAGTTTTCGTGTGTTCACGTGTGCCCGTTCCTACCACATTCCCCAGCTCAATCACTGCCGAAGTTACAAAATCGTAAGTTTTAGCATTGCTAAGATCATCTCAGGCCAATAGATAACATGCCGGGGTATTTCCCTTGTCAATATTGGAATGGAAAATGTCAATTTTGGTCCTTTCCTGAGTGATATCGTTGGCTACGATTTCTGTTTCCACATCATCTAAGACGGAAAAGATATTTCTGCATTCTTCCAAACCAGTGAACGGCTTCGTTGCTTGACCATGAACCACATTTAAATGAAAGCTCTGAAGAGCAATGGACTTGTCATTCATCGTGCTCCGATTTATAGGAAACTGAGGATCGGGGAGGTAGAAACAGGAGTCAAATATTCTGGAGTAATATCTATAACTGTGACGCTTCTCAACGCCCTCTGATTAATATTTTCATATAAGCCTCCTAATGGGGCAGGAATTAATGAACGATCATCACCAGTAACATCGACACTATCATAAACTGGTTCTCCTACGACATCTGAGTTCCCCGCACCATAGGTCGAAAAATCGTCTTAAAAACTCTCTCCTTCACCATTATCAGATGAGGTAGGATTTGCATTTTGTACATCATTAGAACCAGCAGATCCTTCGTCATCAGGAATAAGAGGAGATTTCTGAAATAACCATACAATGGACATAGAGAATCTGCAAATTGAAAAATATAAAATAAAAGAAAGTACAAACATGTAAAACAAAAAAAAAACCCAAAGGAGACAAAAAAATAACTTTATATATACAGTATACACACTCAAAAATCTGATATATCTTTGCACAACAATTCACGGAAGAAAAATGCAACGACACATCCTAAAATATCAGTACAAATATTTTGCACAATAAAAAAAAAAAAAAAAGGAAACAAATAACCCAGTAATTGTTATTATTATACTGAGAAATCTGAATTCAATTAGTTGATTGGATTAATTTATGTGTAATCACTGAAGGCCTCGAACAAGGTGAACAATTTACCTCCTCGAAGTGTGTCACCAATCAGCGATGATAATCCACCTCCTTCTTTGCACAACAAAATCAATCTGAAGATCACCGACTTTGGGTAAGCCGGTCAAGGTCGGTGGGCGCTGGACACCCAGCTGGGGAGGCAGTACAATCAGTTCTCCAGAGCTCCACACGGACAGGCCGGCACGCAGCAATCTCGTCACCACAGCGTCTACTACAGAAACAAGATCATCCAATGAACGTCCTAAACCGTCTCTGGAAGGACCTCTGCCACTTGAAGAAACCCTGCCGCAGTTGTAGTCGAATGGATTGGACAGCAAGACTCATGGCCATCCTAAAGAAGTCACTGGAAATTCACAGGCCAAAAGTGAAGGTCTCGACGGCGGTATATGAGAGACGCTAGTACTGTCGGGCGGCTGGGAGCACGGTTGATTATGTCACCAGACAACGCAATATGAACGGGCCGTAATAAGTGAAGCAAAATTTTAATTAAACTATATTTAACTTGACGTAACACCAGTAGCGTGTACGGTATAATTACGGAGCCGCAGGTGTTGCCTGTATAGACAGGGCCACACGCAAGCCACCATATAATGGACTCAAATTTGATGTAGTATAAGTTTAATGCTGCCACCACCCTCTGTCCTTTGAGGGAATATATTTATAAATGAATATATTATATATCAGTCCTTAGAAATTATAAGAGAAAGGAATACTGAAACTTAAATAAACTTGACTTCGAATTGATTAATTAATGTCTTAGAACTTTACAAACTGTGCTTTAATATAAATCAATTCCAGTAATAGTGGTTAAAGTAGAAAAGCCCTCCACCAATCACCGCGCTCCCTTCTATTTGCTTGCCTCGCCAGCTGATTTTGATAGTTCTAAATATCAACCTTCCCAGCCAGCCAATCAGCTGCCTCCATTTTCGGAGCACGGAGCTGAACTTCCCACCTCACCTCAAAAGTCGCTCTCATTCTCTTCCCGGACAGTTTCCTCGGGTTACAATAGATCTAATACTTCGGTGCCAGCCCTATACTCCCGTAAGCTACTGAAAAATGTTTGCAACTAGCTTCCAGGAACTTATTTTGAAGAGGAGAGAGTGGAGGCGGAGAAGGCGAGAAATCAAAGCGAGCGGGCTGCCGCGCGTGCCGCTCAGCCAATCACAGCGCGGGAGAGCGGGGGGCAGGACTATAAAGGGAAGGGGGGGGGGGGCATGTTGCAGGTTCATTCGCTGCTCGGACGGCACTGGGTTACCTTCTCGCAACCTACTTACTCTCTCTCACTTGGGCACCCACGGGAAATCGGCTCCAGCCTCCCAGCCCTCGCCCTTTGTTCCAGAAGGCCCACCTCAGGCCTATCATCAGCTCTTCCCTACTAAGGCAGCTACACCTTCAGTATCCGGCCGTCTGTCGTCGCATCGCAGGCTTGCATTCCTACAGTCAAGCGATTCAAGAGGACGACAGATAGTAGATGGCAAGCAAAGATTTCCAGTTGATAATTATAAAGAAAGAGAGAGACTGCAGAACTAACCCAGTGGCCACCAGAAATAATATTTGATGTGTCCTTATAGGACAGACTAAAGAGAAAGATCTAGACTTATAAAATTATGATGTGTAATGAATAGTTATTTTTGTTAGTGAAGGCGTAATGCTGAGAGTTGTAATTAGATAGGATCTGATAGGAAAGAATTAAGTATAACGTAAAAAGGGGAGGGAAAGATCAATTCTTCAAAACAGTTTGGTTAGTTGCCTGATAGGTCAGTTATAGTTAGGAAAGGACACTAGTCCACCTAAATCACGAACTCTTTTGTTAATAAGGAAACTATATAGAAAGGACACTAGTCCATACAAATCACAGACTCTTTTGTTAGAAAGGAAACTATATCCATATCATTAGAAAGGACAATTGGGTCAGTCTTAGGGAAGCATTAAGGACATCACGTCCCGTATAGCAATGTATTCATCAGAATTTATATAAGGGATTATAATCGTGAATCTTTTCCGTGTAGGGGTTTTGAGGTACAGTTATCCCTTTTAGAAAGATTATTGATTAAGGTTTATTGTGAATATTTCTTATTTGTAATAGGGTTACGTGAGCGTATAATCGGAAGGTGTTATCAAATAGAGTTATCAAGGTAAATAGTGTAAACAACCTGTCATTTGAGTAACTGGGTGATAGAACCCAATATTGTATTTGAGAGGGGAATCTAAATAACTTGTAATCCCGGCCGGTTCATTTGTAGGAATTTATTGTATACTCAGAAAAGTGTTGAGGTACCCTTGTTTTAACGATGTCTGTGTCAGATGAGTTAATGTACGATATAGGAAATATTAGTAAAGAGATTATATGTATTAACGCCTTGGTCTCGTGGGTAGACACAGTAGGCCCAGTGGACGTGGTAAATTCTTAAGGAGAGATAAAGAATATCACTTTTGTTTAAAATAGGTGAATAACGATTGATTCATTAGGCCCTGGTCTCCACAGTAGACACAGCAGGGCTCGGCATAAACTATTTAGGTTAGAAACTAATAACGTGCCTTTTGGATCGAAGTCGACTTGAGTCAATATCTGAATAACGGGAATTCAGCTAGGGAGTAACAGGAGCTCTAGGGGTCCAAAGTACTACCTATCATGAATCGACGTAATATTCAATCTGTGCCTTGAACTCATCTCGGCCCGAACAAAGAAACCGTTATTAGAGTAGTTAGGAAGTTTTGTTAAATAAAGTATACGAACTTCTATATGACTGTCGATTTATCCCCCCACATAAGTAGTATCGTAGAGAAAAGAAAAGAAATACTACATTTTGGTGGCAAGCGGTGGGATTCGACAAATCATTTAGATTGAGTATAATTATCTAACAGAACAGACATAATGACGGGCGTATTACCATTCAGTTTATGGGAAGAGGGGAAGGAAGAAATCGAGCTCTGGATCGAGCAGTTAGAATGTCAGTTCACGTTACTTGACGCAGGAGAAAATTGAAAGTAAATCGCCTATGGAAAGGCACACTTAGGCAAGGCCCTGAACGATGTAAGAGTACGTCTAGAGGGACGAGTGTCATGGGCCGAGGTTAGGAGTGCCCTAATTGAAGAATTTGGCCGAGAAACTTCCACCAGGAAGGACAGAGACAAACTTAAGAGTCTGAAACTCGACTGCCAGAATGTGAGAGCCCTGAGGAGGGAAATCGCTAAGAATGTCAAACTGGCGTATCCCCATATGGATCAAGAGAGCCAGGAAACTGAGATCAGGGAGATTATGATCCAAGCATGCCCGGTGGAAGTTAGAAAGCACTGCATTATTCATGAAGTGAATACTACTAAGGAACTCTTGGAGGTCATTAAAAAGATCATGGAGGCTCGAGAAGTAAGAGAGGACAAGAAGAAAGGGGTGTCGAGACTCGTAAGTAACTCGACAGTTTAAGTTAAGTTAACATACTGGAAGTTCAAATTAGGCGCCAGTATTAGGCTAAGTTATATATCTATATAAAAGATATATACTATTTAGTATTAAGTCTTTATGGGTTTATTATCCATTATTATACCGGGTTGTCATTATAATAAATCCGGTATATCTTGTAGTTAGTTAAATGACGCATAGGTAGATAAGATAACTGTGCATGCGTCATATTCGGGAACCTGAGGGTCTCTCGCTCCAAGACAAACTAGAATCGCTTTCGCTATGACCTCATCAAGATCTCCTAGACGCTCCAATACAACCACCTGTTTCCTGCTAAGTCATCCTAATTCTTATATCTTAGTGGCCACTATATTTTCTATCTATTCCTACCACTATCATTGAGCTATCTAACCCTATCAACAAATAAAAGTAAGTTAACTCCTGTGAGTTTATAGGTAAATTCCGCTTTGTTTACTATCAAATTCTCACAAATGGTCCTTCGATCCTCTGACTTTTGCCTTATGCTATATTTTCTTCTTAGTCTTTTCTTTCTTCTGCTTTCCTGGTGTCTATTTTTTCCTGGCTATTCCTTCTTTCTGTTCCCAGTTTCCTCTTCCCTGGGGTCCCCTGTAGGCTTGAGAGCTGGTGTTTGTTGTCTGAGGCCTAATTTCCGCCGGGTCCCGCTTATTTTGCCCCACCATATGAGCCGCCGCCATGTATTTCCAACTGGCGCCTTTGGCGGGGGGGGGGGGGGAAGACTTTAACCGGGTGGTAATTCGGTGTCTTCATCGCTACCCCAAGCCTATTAGGAAGGTCTCTATTCTAGGCCATAGCTACGTCAGGGAGGTCTATGTAGATAAGCCTGTGTTCCACCCATTTTTTGAGGTTAAGACTTTTTCCCAAGGGGGTGCTAGGGTGGACAATATAAAGTCCTCTGCGGCCTGGGAGAGCCACGTCCGATACCAACCGGACCTGACCTTCTTAGTCTTGGGAGGAAACTATATCCATCCCGAGACTGATATACGCTCTGTCGCCAACGCCATCCAGGACCTCGCTAAGGAGATTGAATCAATCTCAGGGGCCAGTAAAATAATAGGCCTCGAGGCGAGACCGGCGCCCCGCGGCCTGACGGCAGAGCGATACAAAAGTATCAGGAACGGGGTCAATCGCTGGCTAAAGAAAGTACTGCCTTTCACCAGTCCATGGAAGTGCGGGACGGAGACTATTGTGAAGACGGCGTACATCTTACATATGATGCCAGCGAAGACCTGTTCAAGAGGGTCGTGGCTTCTCCCCAGGAGCACTTTACAAGGCTGGGAGATGTTCAGGCTTTAACCTCTGAACTGTGCATGGGGGTAATTAGAAACGTCTGCCTGTGCGCATGTATTTGAGCTGTTTCCATCACTAAAATATTCATTTTACCATAAATAGCATTAATACTTATCCATATGCGCCTATTATAGGTTGATTATAAAGGCATTAACCTGTTACAACAATAAAACGAGTGAAAACAGCGTTTGGATGGTCAAAATCGGCGATACAGGCCGCGAGTTACATAATGTATGGGTGAGGCAACCTCCTTTCCCGCCAATTTTTCCCCCAAGGCCACTGAGACACTGTCGATCGATACTCTCTCTCTCTCTCTCTTGCACTCGCTTGCTAACAGTGATGACAATGCCCTGCTTGCAACTCGCTAATGTTAGCACGAAAATATACCTCAGAATAAGGGAATAACAGGGAAAATAGGTGATAACTGAAGGAGGGGAGGAAAGTGGGGAAGGAGGGGAGGTAGAGGACTGATATTTTGCATGGCCCAAGGGCAAATTTTTTTTTTTTTTTTTTTTCGATGTTTAACCCTTAATTAGCGGCTCACCACATAAGTCGAGTTAAATAAAGCTGGACTATGTGGCGGCGCTCGACATAACTCGAGTGGCAATTTCAGCACGTAATGTTGCTGAGAGAGAGAGACAAGTGGTGGCAGGAGAGTAGCGAGCGTATGACTGCTCCAGACCACCGCGGCGAACATACTGACACGAATCCCAGCTCCCTCCTCCCTCTCTCACTCGCTATATAAGGAATTATATCGGGAAAGTGGCTAATTACATGCTTTTTGCACTCGCGTTGCACGGTTATTGCAAGAAAACTAGCCATCATAAAAGGATCATTATGGTGTCATTCGAAAGCTCTGTTTATGCCCTTTCAGCGATAGGTACTTGTTTTACGTTCTGGGTCTTATTTAGGCATGAAAATGATCACGTAAACAGCCCTATTTTGGCTAAAAACACCCCGCTGGGCGGTACATATAAATAAACCGCATAGGCCGCTCGTAAGGTGTTAAAATTGACTTATTTTTTTCGCTGACTCTTAAGAGTCTTCCCGCAGTCCGCCGGGGGAACTCTTAAGAGTCTTCCTGCAGTTCCCGGGTTAAGGGACCAGTCGGATGAGGATTGGGAGGCTGGTACTTTCTCTAAGGTAGATTTGAGTAATAATTGGTAGGCTATAGGCTAGGTATATAATTGCAACAATTAAATTAATGTAAAGTAGAATTATAAGGGTTAAATTGCAAATTTTGTTCGGTCTTAACTAAATCTAAAGGGGGTAATTACCACAAACATTTTGGGCTAGCCTAGTTTATTATATGTTTACAATTTAAATTGGCTTGTTACACCCTTTTGGCCTCCCTTCCTTAGTGTACTCTAACAACATTTTGCCGCATATTATGTAAGGTTAATTACTTTTATTTTGTGAGTGGAGATGGTAGGCATTCGTTAACTTATATTATTGCGATTTAGCCTATTTCCCTCATTATTGCCCTACACCAACAAAATTGCCGCATTTAACACCTTATTAGCGGGCTAGCGGTCTATTTATACGTCCCGCCCAGCAGGGTGTTTTTAGCCAAAATAGGGCTGTTTACGTGATCATTTTCATGCCTAAATAAGACCCAGAGCGTAAAACAAGTATCTATCCCTGAAAGGGCATAAACAGAGCTTTCCAATGACACCATACGATCCTTTTATGACGGCTAGTTTTCTTGCAACAACCGCGCAACACGAGTGCAAAAAGCATGTAATTCGGTACTTTCCCCATACAATTCAGTATGTAGCGAGTGAGAGAGGGAGGGAGGAGGTGGGATTTGTGTCAGTAGGTTCGCCGCGGTGGTCTGGAGCAGTCATACGCTCGATACTCTCCTGCCACCACTTGTCTCTCTCTCTCAGCAACATTACGTGCTGAAATTGCCACACAACCTATGTCGCGCGCCGCCAGATAGTCCAGATTTATTATACTCGACTTATGTTGCGCGCCGCTAGTTAAGGGTTAATATAAGGTTTACCTTTTAAATGTAAGTGTGGAGATATTTATGCGTTGTTCGTTTACTCTTATTATTGCGTTCCGCGTCATATTTCCCGCTTATTGCCCTAACCCGGCATCACACGTTTAATTAATTACTACGTTTAAGTTGGGGTTCCCTATATCTTGCCTTTATTGCCGTCGGCTAACTTTCTGAGTGCGCTTTACATCCATATAGGTAAGATATAGTATTATTCTATTCTATTTCCTGTGTATTGCCATCATGTCGTTGACACTGTCCCAGTACAAGCGACGCAAGGGGGGTATCAAGAGTGGTTTGACTAGGATCACCAAAGATATTGCTACATTTTTGGTTGATGCAGATAATGATGCGATTGAGGCTAAATTGGCTTCGGTTTTAAGACAGCTCGAAGACTTAAATTTATGTCGCCGCGAAATGGAAACGCTCTATGAAGATGACGCCGAGTATTTCACGGATATAGAAACAGACGTGGATTATATAGAGTGTCTTGATAAAGTTATCATCCTCCTCAAAGGTAAGCTAAAACACAAGGAGCCAAATCGTGCTGCAGTCAACAGAAATGCCGGTATAAGATTGCCGAAAATAACCCTTCCTGTGTTTGACAGTGACCCCACTCTATGGTTGGGATTCTGGGATATGTTCCACTGTAGTGTCCACAGCAATGCAGAGCTCACTGACATCCAAAAATTCACCTACTTAATTAAGAGGTCAACTGAATGGCGAGGCAAAACAACTCATTGAAGGTTTCGCAATTGAGGGAGCCAGCTACCATACAGCGGTTGCCCTTCTAAAGAAAACCTATGGGCACAGGGATAGAATTAAGGCGGCACATATAACTAACCTTACTACTTTGAATCCTCGCTCTTACAATGTCGAGGAACTAAAGGGATTCTATGCTAGTTTTGAAAGTACACTGAGGTCAATAGAGACCCTACAAATTACCCTTAATGAAGGTAGTGTTGTAATTCTCATGAATAAATTGCCATCCTCACTAAAGGAAACATTAAAGAGAACTTTAGGTGAAGAAGGTCTGGACCTAGAAAGGTTTGTCCAGGCTTACCAGATAGAAGTGTTCAACATGGAAAGTGTAGCAGAACGGACTACACCACACATACCAGTTGCTTCAGAATCCTTTGCGGTGCAGGAGGCCTCGGTGCGAAGGAAGGGTTGCAAGTTGTGCGAAGGGGCACATGCATGGTTTAAGTGTCTCAAATTCAAAACCAGTGCTCTGAAAGTAAAACGCGCAAAACAACTCAACCTTTGCACCGGGTGCTTATCTTCAACCCACGGGAGCAATGGTTGTGTGAACCCTGACATCCGCAATTGCAAGTTCTGTCAAAACAGACACTACCATATCCTCTGTCAGTCCAGATCTCAATGGGATGGTGCAAAGAAGGAGCAAAAACCTCAACAGGTAACAAAGACCAAGACGCAAACTACCACGATGTCTGTGTCGTCAAAGAAGACAAGTATTATCCTCCCAACTGTTATGCTGCCAACAGTTAAGGAATCAAGAGGTACAGTCAAGATGAGAACACTGCTGGATCAGTGCTCACAACGCACCTTTATTTTAAATTCCGCTCTAGACTCGATCCATTATATAAAAGTGGGTGATGAAGAGCTAGAGTTGCGAGGGTTTACCGGAGCATGTGAGAGCAGAAAGTACCCAGTAGTGTCCTTCAAGTACAAGTTCCGGGGCAGAAACTATCCTCTACAAGCAGTTGTGGTAGAAACTCTCCCGGATTACAAAGGATCAGAATGCCTTGAAGCAGATATGAGAGTTTTGCGAAACAAGGGTTACAAATTAGCTGATCCTCTAATGTCACAGACATCTCGACTGGACTTGTTGGTTGGTGCCGATTATTATTATGACTTAGTGCGGCCAGGGTACAAAAAGGAGGGTGACATAATTCTCTTACCCACTAAATTTGGCTATGCACTAAGTTACTCCTGCCATAACGACAAGTCTAGCGCCCAAATAGAGGTAGTTAAAATGTTGAAAGTTGCGGTCACCCCGATGGATCAATATATATCCACGGAATCAAGTAATCCATGTCATAATGAATTAAAATGTATGTGGGAACTGGATCATCTAGGAATTTCTCCAAACAAAGATTCAAAGGAAAACATGACTGCGTTGGACATATACAAGGGGACAGTAACATACTCTGCACAGAATCAGCAATACGAAGTCAGACTGCCATGGAACCAACATAAAGAGAAGCTGCCTTCTAATTATGGTTTAGCAGCGGGTCGCCTAAGGGGTCTGCAGAAGCGTTTCAAGCAAGAACCTGTCTATTGTAGTCACTATACCAACGTTATCCAAGATCAACTTCATCGTGATTTTATTGAAGAGGTTCCTTTCGGTGTTACTGAAAACAGTCATTATTTGCAACATCACAGGGTCACCAAGAATAGCACAACGACGCCCGTTCGTATTGTGTACGACTGTTCCGCTAGTATTGGCAAAGGCAGGCCAAGTCTAAATGACTGCCTTTACACAGGGCCATCACTGGTGCCAGATCTAGCAAAAATATTGCTGCGATTCAGGGTACACGAATATGCCTGGATAAGTGACATCGAGAAAGCCTTTCTCATGTTGAGACTTCATGAAGAAGATCATGATTACACCCGATTTCTGTGGCCAAAAGATCCCTTGGACTTATCTTCACCCTTACTTTGCTACCGATTTAAGGTAGTGTTGTTCGGGGCGACTTGCTCACAGTTTCTTCTTAATGCCACGATCTTAAAACATCTTTCCATTATTAAAGAGGATCCCGGAGTTGTGAAGGCTGTTAAGGAGGGTTTGTACATTGATAACCTCCAGGGTACAGGCGGTGATGAAGAGACTGTCATTAAGCATTACTGGGATGCCCAAAGAATAATGTCTCAAGCACATTTATATCTCAGAGAATGGGCTACCAATAGTCCTCTACTACGTGACCTCCTGCAATTGGATGGTGTTGCTGCCAAGAATCAAGAGCGAGTGAAGACATTAGGTTACCTGACTCTGATCTGTTGACGTTCAACGCTAGTCTCCCAGAGACCAATAAGGCAACAAAGAGAGAGTGCTTAAGAGTGGCGGCACAACTGTTCGATCCACTCGGTGTACTACTGCCCGTTACAATAAGGTCCAGATTTTTCTTACAGCAATTATGGAGACTCTGAAACTAGATTGGGACGATCCGCTACCTGACGACTGCGCTACCGAATGGTCTACAGTTACCAAGGACCTGCACCTCTGCTGTGACTTTACTTATCCTCGAAGGACAGTATATGCTGACTCAGTGGAACTTCATGCGTTTAGAGATGCAAGTGGTGTCGCCTATGGCACTGCAATATATTTTGTGAGCCCGGAACATAGCTGTCAGGTCATCGCTAAAGCAAAGGTCGCTCCCATAAGATCCATAACTATAACAAGACTAGAGCTAACTCCTGCTTTGCTTGCCGCCAGATTAATCAAATTTGTGAAGGAAGCCTATCATAATATTGTAAAAGTCGACAAAATTGTTTTATGGTGCGACAGCCAGGTTACATTGCATCGGTTGCGTAGTATGAAGAAGCTTCCAGTGTATGTCTCAAACCGAGTTGACGAAATAAAATCCCTTCTTCCGACTGTAGACTTCCGGTACGTGTCCTCTAAAGAAAACCCTAGTGACTTACTGTCTAGAGGTGTTTCGGCAAAACATCTCAAATCTTCTGCGTTTTGGTGGGAGGGGCCCATGTGGCTCCGAAACAAAGACGAGTGGCCAGAAGATATAATACCAGATGACCCAACGCCCAAGGTAACTAGCCAAGTCATTGGGACCAATGATAAACAAGACACACAGTTATGGAACTGGGAAAAATATGGCAGTTATGATAAATTCATTCGGGTAGTTGCATGGACTATTCGATACAAGAATAATTAAATTAAAGGGACGTCTCCCACAGACAGTGCCCTCCTCAGCATAAAGGAACTAAAAGTAGCAGAAAAGATTATAGCTCAAAGATGCCAGCAAGGAGGATTAATTGTATGTGAAGGTAGATTGAAGTTAGCGGCTCTTCCGGATTCAATGAAATATCCAATACTACTGCCTTCCGAACATCCTTTCACTTCCATGCTCATCAATATGTGTCATCGTGTCTGTTGTCACTATGGAGTTAATCACATGGTCGCATATATACGGCAGAGGTGGTGGATTCCAAAGATAAGACGAGCAGTTAAACAAGTGACCAGTAAGTGTATAACCTGTCGTAAAATACAGGGTATTACCTACGCGAAAGCTAGAGTACCTCCTCTACCAGACATCAGGACTACTCCTAGAGATCCCTTCGAGGTCACGGGGGTTGATTATACAGGAGCAATTCCTGTCCGGGGCTCACACAACAAGGCTTATATGCTTTTATTTACGTGCGCTACTACCAGAGCTGGGCACTTTAGCCAACACTTCCGCAAATAGCCAATTCCGCCATGGCGGAAGTGTCATTTTGTTGGCGCATTAGCGTTGGCGCCAAAATGACTGCCTATTTGCGGGTTTGAAGCTCTGGAAAGCACCTCCATGTTGCAAACCTCGAGTCCGCAAAATTAAAATTCCAGCCGCCAGCCAGCCCTGGGCCGCTCCCAGCTCCCGCCAAAAAAAGTCACGTGACCAAGCCAACTATCTGTGTTCTGGAATCTAGGCCTATACATCGGCTCTTTCACGTTTGTTCACTTACTTAGTAGCAAGCGTCGAGCTAACACCTACAATACACAGCAGTCCAAGAGTTCCAACCTGCTAGCACTTCAACTTTGTTTATATTTTCGGCCTATTGAAGTGAACATGGAGTCTACCATCATGCCTACCGCAGCTGCCAACAGCATGGGGAGCAGTTCACCACCATCATCCGACAGTGATGCTGCAGAGCATGCAGAAATCGAGGACCTAAGCAACCCCTGGCCCCACCTAGAAACCTTCTATGGGCCTGTAATTACCAAGAAGATGTCTCTGGAGAAGGGCAGAATAATCTACAGGGGCATCATCGCTTGCAATAACTGCAAGGCTAAATTGGCTTTTAATACGTACAGCGCGTACACCCTTAACCCGTTGAGACCCAGCGACGCACGTGATGCGACGGCACTATTCGACCACCAGCTCCCAGCGACGCAACACGTGCGTCCGGCATATTAAAATCAGTTACGCGGCAGGTATCGTAAGGAAATGCCTAATAATGGTACCACGTACACTCTAGGGTATTGGAAAGGCGGGACTGGCGGCCGAAACGGGTTTGTGGGTCGTGCGGCTGAACCAGGGTGGATGAGAGGCATGTACTGAACCCCCTTTTTTGACCGCAACTTTGGACCTTATTTACTCGGGTCGTATTGGTTGTTTTTGCTTGAAAATTGTGTCAGAGCCGTGGGATGTCATTGTCTACACGTATTATTGGTGTACATGAACATAGTCTGAGCGGGTGATGGATAATAAACGGATTTACGTATACCCGCATATTGCCACACGACTTTGGACATGATTTACTCAGGTGGTATGGTAACTATTGGCCTAAAAATGATACAGGGTATTCGATACAATATGGGAAACCAGTGGTTGGCGGGAAAACGAGTTGGTATGGTGAGCGGCTGGATGGTGGGATGGATTAGGGGCGCATAAATATCCACCTTTTCGCTCCGACTTTGAACCTTAGTTACTCGGGTCGTATGGTCGGGTTTGGCTTGAGATTTGTGTTAGACACAGTTTGATGGTGTTTGAGAGCTTTGTATGGGTGTACATAACCATGCCTAGTATTTCCTAGACGCTACAGGCTGCGTGAGAAAATCCTATATGCGGATATTGGCTCGTTACTTTCAACCTTATTTACTCAGGTTGTATGGTGTGGTTTGGTCTAAAAATGGTATAGGATATTCCTTAGGATGTTTTTGATTTTGGAGCAGTTGTCAAAACGACTTTGGACCTTATTTACTACGTGCATATGGTAGGAAGTACCTGGATGAGTTGTGTATATGATAGACTAATCTATATTTCTGTAGGTGTGACATTCCTTAGTCACGCGACTTTAGACCTTATAATGTCTTGTCCTATGTCATATTGCCTTGAAATTTGTAGTGAAAAGTTCGGTGGCTGGTAGATATGATAAGACCAAAGGATGCTCTGGGCTTGACATAGTGCGTGACAAAGGACATTCAGTATACCCGTTGTCTTCCGCGAGTGATCACCATGTCCCAACAACCTCCACGCCGTAACCCATCCCGTGCTAAGGGCCTTACCATTGATGAAGCCCACGAAATCCTATTACAAAGTGACGAGGAAGACTCTGACACCGAATCCTCATGCCTCGATGATTCAGAAGAGGAATATTTCCCGAGTAGGGAGGAATATGCCGCTATGAATCAGGAGGCACCTTACATCCCTATACGAGAACTCCCTCTCAGTTTTGAACAAATGAGGGAGAGGGAGGCTAGAAATTACCATTCCCCCATGTCTCCCAGGGCAAGGGATATAGAGGACTCCCCAGCAAGTGGGGAACAGGTCGAGCTACAGGAAAAAGTAGACGACCCAATGGCGTTCCTGGACATTCCCCTACACCACAGCCAGCCTACCCCTACGGTCGCGAGTGTGAGAGGCCACGTTCATGCTCTCCCTCCTCGCCGCCTCCCATCACCACCACCACGGAAGCCCTCAGCTCTCAAAGGTGTAAAGCCCAAACATTTTTATGGGCTTCGCAGGAGACATGCCGCACCACCATCTAGTGAAGAGGAAGAGGAGGAGGAGGTTCCCGACACACCACCAAGGGAAGTGGAAAGACGTCGGATGGTTGCGAGGCGTCTCTTCCCAGTTATGGCAGCCCGGGAAGACGCCGCCGCAGCGGCCAGGGGAGACCCTCGCATCACCACACCACCACCAGCACCATCACCAGACTACACCCCACCATCACCGGGTTCACTACCCTACACCCCCACCGGAACTCTTAGACGAGTGCCCTACCACACACCAACACCATCACCACCTCCATTCGATTCTCACGCAGAAGTGTCAGTTCCCGGGCGTGGGGTTGTAACTGGGCGTCCAAGACGGGTGGGTAAGGTGACCCTCGCTAGAGCCCTCCCCACTGGCGGTTCGAGAGGGCCAGGAGGGTCCAGGCAGCCGTCAGGAGGCAGGCCAAGGGCAAGGGCAAGGGCAAGGGCAAGGGGTAGGGCAGTGGCAAGAGACACGGTTGCGCCCCCTCGCCACCCTGGTGACCCAGATCCAGACGACCCTGAATCCGACGACGACGAAGATGCCGGCGAAGTACCTGATGTTTGGGATTGGCAGGATGGGGCACGGTATCAGCCCACCGACTGGCAATTTGTGGGCGCCGGGATTGCCGGCCCTACGTTCCATCACCAAGGACCTGACACCCCAAGACTGGACATCTTTCTACATTTTTTTACTGCCAACCTGATGAGCCTAATTGTGGACCAGACAAACTGGTATAATTGGTACTTTATGGCTGGTAAGGAACAATCCAGGTACTCGGCCAGGCTGTCATGGGAAACACTCCAAATCCCAGAGCTCTACTCCTTCTTGGCGATCGTGATCCTGATGGGGGTGACGACGAAATCGTCAATAAGAAAATATTGGTCATGGGATCCCCTCATCCGCACCCCTATCTTTGCCAAGATCATGAGCAGGAACAGATTCTCTGCAATCATGGGGAACCTGCACTTCATTGACAGCCTGGCAAGCCATACCAGAAACCAGGACCTCCCCAGAAACACCAAAGACCCCATGGAGAGGATAAGACCAATTTTTGAGTACCTCAAGATAAAGTTTGCTGCGGCCTTCAAACCCCATCAGAAACTCATAATTGACGAGAGTTTGTTACTGTGGCGGGGAAACATCAGCATCCGACAGTACATCCCCAGCAAACGTCATAGGTATGGCTTGAAGACCTTCGTCATGTGTGACTGTTTGACTGGCTACATCCAGGACATCATTCTGTATATGGGGAAGAAGACAGAGT
This sequence comes from Paralithodes platypus, assembly GCA_032716605.1. Classification (NCBI taxonomy): domain Eukaryota; kingdom Metazoa; phylum Arthropoda; class Malacostraca; order Decapoda; family Lithodidae; genus Paralithodes; species Paralithodes platypus. Next base: position 9,170,273 of record CM064492.1, on the reverse strand, counting down.
TGGTGCCATCGAGGACATATGGTATATCAGGGGCCGTTGTCATCACCTTGTTGGAGCCATACTTGGACAGGGGCCACATACTGTACCTGGACAACTGGTACACCAGCCCCTCCCTTGCCAAGTTCTTGTATAACCGCACAACAGGCGTGTGTGGCACCGTCAGGAGGAACAGAATATTCATGCCCAATCTACCACCCAGGCGGGAAAAGGGCTCCATCATCTACCTGCAGGCCAATAATGTCCTCCTGTTATCCTGGATGGATAACCGGGACGTCAACGTCCTCACAACAGTCCACCAACCAATCTTCCAAAACAGCCGACGACGTGACCGAGCAACAAGGGAAATAATCCGGAAGCCTGAGGCAATCTGTGATTATAATATCAACATGCGGCTGGTTGACAAGTCCGATGCTGTCATCGCTTCGTGTGAATGTGCGAGGAAGACTATGAGGTGGTACAAAAAATTGTTTTTCCATCTCCTAGACATCACCCTGTACAACTGCCACATTCTCCACCATGCAATTACTGGCAAGCGAGAGACGATGGAGGACTTCTGCATCGAGTTGAGCAGAGAGATGTTGCATACATACATGACTCAACCCCGCAACCCGCAACCACCAGCACATCGTCAGCCAGCAGCAGAAGGGATTGCCAGACTCACTGAACGCCATTTCCCCACGTATGTGCCAGCCACTCAAGCCCAGGTGAGACCCCGCAGGCGGTGTCATGTGTGTCGCAACACGACACGAAGGAGCCCTATGCGTGTTGACACCACCAATTTCTGCAGGCAGTGTAATGTTGCCCTGTGTCACCCGGACTGCTTCATCCAGTACCACACCCTTGAACACTTCTAAGTGTATAAAAAAGACTGCGAAAAAAGATGCTAAACCAAGTGTAAATTCTAAGTGTAAATAATATCTGTATAAAGTGATAAACTATAACTTCATAATAACAGTGAGATACATTTTACTTGTACAACTAACAAAAATACAATGTGAAAGCCAATATTTCTAACTAAAAAGTGCCTACAAATGATATAATATAAGTAAACTATACGGTAAACTATTCTATATAATAAAGTGACAGTGTGGCAGTGTGTAAAGTGCTGGACTAATGTACAGTTAGACAGAGAGCGCGGGTGTGAGAACTGTCACCTGGTGTCCGTCTGTCTGTATGTAGGGCGGGAGTCGTTGCCACGAGTGAACACTTACGTCATTACTTGCATATGTGCACTTATTACACTTGAACTTTACTTATTATGACATTATTGATACATACATGGTATAATATGAACTATAAAGGCACACAAGATACTCGGGTGGTATGCAAATGCCCAAACACCCGAAAACTCGACTCATCGTACATCTGGCTGCCGGGCTCCTCAGCCTGCCCGCGCGGGCGGGATATATGAACCGGGCCAAACTGCAGCTGTCATCTCAGGACACCCCCACCCCCTTAGGACCCCTAAAATCATCGGTAAGCAAAAAAAAAATTGTTTTCCTTATTTTCTCTTCATTCTTAGTTAGAAAAAAAAAAAAAATGTCAAAATCGCTTGGGATTGGGGTGAACAAAATATTAAAACTGGCTGGGGCTCAGCGGGTTAAGAGCCATTACCAGCATGTGAGTAAAGTCGAAGTGGTTAATTTTACCTAACATAACTTTATAATCTAGCCTAATTTAAGATTATAAAGTTAGGCTATCGTTAATTTGATTGATAGCCTGTTAATGTTTTAACCTAAACTAATGTTATTAGGCTACCCTAATCCCATCAAAATGCCTCAAAGCATGTAGGCCTAGGCTAAGTCTAACTTCTATATAGGCTAGGCTATAGCCTAGGCCTAGGTCTATCATCATTAATCCCATCAAAATGCCTCAGAGCATGTAGGCTAAATATTGCATGTTCTAACTTCTATATATAGCCTAGGCCTATAGGCTAATTACTAATATAAGTAATTTTATTAGGCTAGGCCTAGGCTACCCTAATCCCATAAAAATACCTCAAAGCATGTAGGCTAAATAATATTGCATGTTCTAACTTCTATATATATATAGGCTAGCCTAGGCCTAGGTCTAGGCTATAATCAGTCAATCACTAATTCCATCAAAATGCCTCAAAGCATGTAGGCTAAATATTGCATGTTCTAACTTCCATATATAATATATAGCCTAGGCCTAGGTCTAGGCTATAATCAGTCACTAATTCCATCAAAATGCCTCAAACCATGTAGGCCTAGGCTAAATATTGCATGTTCTAACTTCTATGTATAGGCCTAGGCCTATAATCACACTCATTTTATTAGTGTCAAGTAGAAAGTGTTAATTTTGAAAGAATCATATAGGCCTAGACTAAATTTAGCCTACAATAAAATTTTATTAAATTTTGATCTGAAGCTAGGCCTTTATTTTGAGCATTAAAATTAATAGGCCTAGGCTACTTTCTATTAAATTACTTAATCTATCTAAAGTAGACCTATCTAGGCGTATATAGCCTATTGCCATTCCCAAAGGGGGGACCACGAATGAATCGCCTCCTTGCACCTCTGTGATCCGGCGTACCTCCTCCTGAATGGTGCGGAATTGCGAATACTGATTATTACTGAAGCACTCTCCCCATAAACAAGGTGCCCCAACGTTTTACTGCCCATGTGGACAAACTAAGTGGCCTATGCTATATATATTAACCCATTCACTGCGGGTGACGTTCTGGAATGTTTTGGCAATTTACAGCAATTTTCAGGCTTTAAAAGCCTGTATGTATATCCTTGAGGTCCATGGAAGTTGGGCAACATTTTATTTAAGTATATATATATATTTATTGACATTAGAGATTCAATTTATTGATTTACCCTTGATTCTGTAGTTTAAATTTAAAATTAATAAAAAACGGTTTGCGTTTGCATATTTGCATTTGAGGACTAGCAATTTCACAAGGTTTGCACATATGTGTTTGCTGAAGTTATGTTCTGGGTTTGCTGATTTGTGTTTGCTGACTTGACTTTTTGTTTGTGGTGCCCAGCTCTGGCTACTACAAGAGCTATTCACATTGAAGTAGTTAGCAGTATGACCTGTGACAGCTTTATCCATGCATTCCGGAGATTTTGTAGTAGGCAGGGATTTCCACAGATAATGTTAAGCGACAATGCTGCTACATTTGTGGGAGCTTCCAGACACATGGAAGACATCCAAAGCGATCCCAATCTTCAGGCTCATCTTGCCGAAATCCGATGTGAATGGCGTTTTATCCCAGCACGCGCGCCTTGGTTCGGAGCTATTTGGGAGAGAGCCATAGGTACTGTGAAGGCTGGGCTAAAAAAAGTACTAGGTCGTGCTCTAGTCTCCTTTGAGGAACTAACTACATTACTGTCCTATTGGAGCTGGAGGCTACCGTGAATGATCGCCCTTTAACATTATGTCTCGGGTGATCTGGAGGACCCTTGCCCTATTACTCCATCCATGCTGGTTAAAGGTCGTAGACTTCGTGACTTCCCAAAGGACCTAATTCAGCTAGATGAGCTGCAGGATCCTAGTTACGATAGTAAAGCAGCGATACACAGCAGGTACAATTACATCAATAAGTTGAACCGGGACCTATGGAAGCGTTGGTCTAGTGAATACTTGGCATCACTACGAGAAGCCTATAAGAATAAAAGAAGCTCATCAAGCAGTGTATGGCCAAAGATAAATTACATCGTGCTTATACATGACGAGGGACCTCGTGTCCTTTGCAAACTTGGTAGGGTTGTTAGACTCTATCCCGGACGAGATGATCTGGTACGAGTGGTCCAGATTAGAACAAAAACTGGCCTGACCACTCGACCCATCGTCAAGTTGTATCCATTGGAACAGGAAATCGAAAGCATTTCGATCCCTCAACCGGCGGTCACTGGTGATTGCTCTCATGACTCCACCCCTACGTCACCAGCGGTCGCTGAACCATCTGCCAGTAACGATCCTGTTGGAAGATTACCTCTTCGCCGAGCCGCTGTTAGCTCTTCACAGCTTTGGAGATCTAACATCGCAGCGGGATTATTGTAGATAATGTATATAATGGTGGTGGGAATGTGTCGAGACTCGTAAGTAACTCGACAGTTTAGGTTAAGTTAACATACTGGAAGTTCAAATTAGGCGCCAGTATTAGGCTAAGTTATATATCTATATAAAAGATATATACTATTTAGTATTAAGTCTTTATGGGTTTATTATCCATTATTATATCGGGTTGTCATTATAATAAATCCGGTATATCTTGTAGTTACTTAAATGACGCATAGGTAGATAAGATAACTGCGCATGCGTCATATTCGGAAATCTGAGGGTCCCTCGCTCCAAGACAAACTAGAATCGCTTTCGCTACGACCTCATCAAGATCTCCTTCTAGCCGCTCCAATACAACCACCTGTTTCCTGCTAAGTCATCCTAATTCTTATATCTTAGTGGCCACTATATCTTCTATCTATTCCTACCACTATCATTGAGCTATCTATCCCTATCAACAAATAAAAGTAAGTTAACTCCTGTAAGTTTATAGGTAAATTCCGCTTTGTTTACTATCGAATTCTCACAAGGGGAGGAGGAGAACCCAAACAAAGGGTATCCGAGAGCCCTGATCCGATGCTTCACATGTAGACAGACCGGACACCTAGCTAGGAACTGTTCCAACCATCCACAAGCCCCAACCCCTAGATTTGACCCCAGACCCGCACTTCCAAACGATCGACCTCTACCAAGGGGAACCGATCCAAACCGGGGAGGAATGCTTCCGGTAGAATACAGGGAGACAGAAAGCCAGCCAAAAGTCACGATGCCGGAAGAGAGAGAACATTTTCTGTTAAACCTCACATAGAACGGCGGTATAGTGAGGTCAACATCTTAGAGAGACAAACGCCTTGTGAAACTATAGTCATAAATGGGAAAGCCGCCAACATGCTAATTTATACGGGGGCAAACAAGTTGTCTTTTAGAGAATTTTGTAAAAACAAATCAGAAAGAAATGGGCCCCTTCAATCAAACCAGTATTCAGTTGTCAGGAGCCGGGGGTCAACCACTGACGATCCTAGGGAGAACTAATACGGTGGTAGTACAATGGAAAGGAATTAAATTCACCACCGATTTCTGTGTTTTATCGGGAAAATCGAATAGTGGAGTCGATGGGTATCTGGGGATAGATCTCATGAGTCAGTTGGGGGTAACTATCCAGTGTGGGCCGAAAGACACAACGACCACCCTCCGACCTCAAATAGTAGCTACCACAGGAAAACTGTCTATCCCCTCTAGTTCACTGCTCAATAGGTGGCGTTCTGAGAGTGAGGGTCTGAGTCTGGAGGGTGAGACGGTGAAGCGCCTGAGCGAAGCAACCGGCCGCTTCAGAGATGGAGCTGTTTCGAGCCATGATGGTTGCTTCACATGTCTCACTCCCCAGACTGGAACAAGACCTCACGGGCTTCACCGTGTTGAGCGGTGGAATGTACAGGCTCTCAGCCTATGCCCGAGAGGGAGTAGTTGGAATATAGAAAAAAAAAAAAAAAAAAAAAGATCTTTGAAAATTATAGAGATTCCTCCAACCCCAGGCATGACTGCCGGGATTTTTTAACCTGATGCACAGAATAAGGTGAGAATTTCTCCTACCTATATTACTACCGACCAGAGGAAACTAGTTCTAGCCAACTTTGGCGATGACACGATTAATTATCAAAAAGGAAAACTGTTAGGACAAGTCACACCCGCTCAACCCACCACTGTTGGAACTAATGGAACTGTGAACTTACCTGAAATTCCGAAATAATTAACGTCAAATCAAGCCAATACCTTACATGAATTGCTCTGGATGTACCGAGATGTGTTTGCTCAAAACGAAGGGGACCACGGATCGGCCCGAACCCGACAGACCCACGAGATACACACTCAAGGGCCTCCTATTAGGCAACCCTATAGACGACAAAATCCCATTACGAGACAAAAAGAAAAGGAACAAGTCGAGGAAATGATTAAGCAGGGGATAGTAGTGGAATCCTACAGTCCGTGGTCATCTCCAGTAGTCCTAGTAAAAAAAAAAGATGGGTCTACTCGGTTCTGTGTAGATTAATTATCGAAAATTAAACTATGTCACCATCAAAGACGCGCAGCCCCTACCTCGTATTGATGACTCGTTAGAATCACTCAATGGGTCAACCTGGTTCTCTACACTAGACCTACTGAGTGGATACTGGCAAGTACCAGTTAGGTCAGGGGACCAAGAGAAAACTGCATTTGCCACGAGCAAAGGCAAACTCTACCAGTTTACCGTCTTGCCTTTCGGAGTTTGCAATGGACCCGCCAGTTTCACTAGAGTCATGGACGAAGTATTGAGGGGATTAACCTGGAAAACTTGTTTAGCTTACTTGGATGATATTATAATCTTTTCCACTAGTTGGGAGGAACATATTCACCGAAGTGTTAGAAAGAATCAGGGGGGCAGGACTTAAACTGAAGCTTTCAAAATGCCAATTAGGGCCCATGAGGTGGCACATCTAGGGCACGTGGTTTCCAGTAAAGGTATCCAACCGGACCCACATAAAGTGAGATCTATTGCCGAAATCTAACCCCCGTCCTCTGTCAAAGAGATCCGAGCGTTTCTGGGAATGGCATCCTATTATCCAAGGTTCATACCCAACTTTTCAAAAATTGCTCGCCCCATGACTCAGAGACTGGAAAAAAGGAGGAGGTTCGACTGGGTTCAGAATTGTCAGATAGCTTTTGATCACCTGAAACAAAAATTAACTTCCAACCCCATAGTTTGTCACCCGGACTTTACCAAGCCGTTTCAGCTATACACCGATGTTCTGATGAAGGGCTCGGAGCCGTATTGGCCCAGAAAGTGGACGGAAAGGAAAGCATAGTTGCCTGTGCTAGCCGGACGCTGAATAAGGGCGAAAAGAATTACAGCGTTACAAAAAAGGAATGTCTGGCTCTAGTGTGGGCTGTACAATATTTCCGTCCATATCTAGCCAGGGTCCATTTTGAAGTTATCAGGGACCACCATAGCTTGCAATGGCTTAGGAAAATGAAAACGGAAGACGGACTATTTGTCAGGTGGAAGGGGATTTTGGAAGAATACTCTTTTGAAGTTAGACATAGACCAGGTAAACTACACACTAATGCAGATGGCCTGTCTCTACTACCGGTAGCACCCGTCCAACACACTGAACCTAACAGGGAAGAGCATGACCCTAGGTATGGCGACAAAGTAAAATTCTCGGAGGGAGCCTGGAGGGATTCTAAAGATCAGGTCGTACTTGATTATTCGGAGGCTAGACACATGATCCAAATCCTTCACGGACAAGAAGGAAGGGGGGCTCATTTGGGACAGTCTCGAGTTCTAAAGCAATTTAATGAAAGGTACTGGACCAAGAGGGCCGACCAGATTGTTAAAGAAGTTGTTCAAAATTGTTTGGGATGTCAAAGGGGCAAAGATGGACGGGGACCTAGACAGTCGCCCGGACATATTACGGCCGGTAAACCATGGGACAAATTATCGGTGGACATTATGGGACCTCTGTCCCCACAGACGAACAAAAGGTACATCTTAACCTGCAGTGGCGTATATAGAGGGGGGGGGGGGGGGGGGGACTCGGCCCCCCCCTTTTGTCCCAGTAGGCCTATATTATTCGTCAGGTTGGACGGTTAGTCAACTTGGTCGTGTACAGAACGTGTGATTTCTGACTGGGAGTGCTGTGTACTAGTGTAGCGGCGCGCCCTGCAGTCTGTCACCGTCTGTGGATCTGATGTGAGGGGAACAGACTACCGTCAGACGGATAGAAATTAGTGGTGTAATGGTGTTCAGCTCTGTGGCTTGTGTTGTATAGTTCAAATGTTGTGAGTTTCGTTATTCAGGAATGTGTCATGTCTCCGGCTTTGCCAAGCTAAATATTATATTTATATGCATATGGCTAGCAAAGACCGTAATAGAAAAAACAAAATTATTAATAGACAAAACATTATAGGCTAGAAGTGTGACCCGATAGAATATGTGTGACCATTGAATATCAAATTAGTGCAATATATCCCTGCTGAGGCCTCAAAAGGACCCTAAAAATGCTTGATTTTCAAAAAAATCCTGGGGGGGCTTACAGCGCCCCCCCAGAACCCCCAGCTGTAGAGGCTCTCTTCGCTCGCCCACCCATTATATAAAATTTAAAATAATGGATTCACCCCTATGGCCCCCCCCTTCCCATGGACCTATATACGCCACTGTTAACCTGTGTCGATGTCTTTTCCAAATACACGGTTGCTTGTGCTATTCCGGACAAGAAAGTCGAAACTGTGGCTAAGGTTATTTTAGAAAAGGTAATTTTTGTATATGGCACCCCTGGAGGTATTCTGAGTGACAGGAGAAAATGTTTTAATAATGAAATCTGGCAACATTGGGAGAAACCTTGGGCTACCAGATACAGCACACCTCCCCGTATTACCCCTGTGGTAAACTATCAATGGAAGTTAAATATTACTAAGCTATAATGAATCAAATAAAATCAATCTAAATTAAAACTACTCCATATCTAAATTGAATTCAATCTGAAACAAGCTAATCCAAAGGTCTCACATAATAATTTATATATAGGGTAAGGTGATAAGGGTTAATATTAGCCAGGAATTAACTCACAAATATTTCCACGTGGCAATGAGGCAAGGGAGAACGTTTTACCCAATATGGCGGACAATGGGGAGGCAAGACACCGGTCCCAAGACTCGAGTCAAGTGAAAGAAAGAATAAATGATTACATGGGAATGGACATGAATACTATGCTTATCTGTCAGTCAGTCATGGCGTCGATGAGAGCGTCGTGATGGTGTAGCTGTTTGTATTGCTGTCAGTGTATTGTGATTAGAGGCACAATAGCGCGATCAACTGAAGGCGGAAATTAGATGTAAACTGGTTGGTGTTCGTGAAGGGTCTGGGCTGTCTTCCTCAGAGGCACACCTTGCTGCCTTGGCAAACGCCAGGAGCCTAAATTATCGTACCGAATCTAGGTTGCTCTATACGATAAATTATATTAATATATAATTATGATAAATTCATATATACAACATAAGACCATGTCAATATTGCTTAATAGCATATTAGGCCTTTACAATCTTAACTTACTTACAATCATATAATATACGATCTACTCGTCCTACGCCGTGCAGTGGGAACGACCGTGACGTCACAGAGACATACGGGATCACAAAAGAGTCATAGCCTATCGTATTTATACGATAACCCTCAAGGGAATGCTGTATGTGAAAAGAACCATTGGGTGTTAGCCAATTGTATCCGGGTTAGTCTGAGTTCACAAGGGGAGAAAATCGTCCGAGGTTGGCCTGAACTTCTGCCAGAAATTGTCTGGGGGGTAAATACCACAGTTTATAGGACTACTGGGTATTATCCCTATGAGATTATCTTTGGAATCATGCAGAAATTGCCTCAAGAACGATTATTGCCCTACCCCAGTCCTTCCGCCAAATTTTCCCAACCAGGACAATATTTGAAGGAACAAGGGGAGCGACAACAGCAAGTTCATGATCATATTGCCCAGCAACAGCCTAAGAAAGTTTCTCTAAATAATCCTTATTACCGGGGGGAATATATTCTGGTGAAGAGACATGATCCCACCCGAGCTGGTAAACTGGAAGAGAAATACGAGGGTCCCTTCAGGGTTGTAGAGATAAACGGGCCCTATCAAGTGTTGTACTTGCATCATGGGGATATTGTGTCAGCTACCCATATTCGTCATACTAAACGATATGAAGGTATTTTACCACCCGATATGGGTGAGTGGAGTAGCGAGGATGGGAGGGAAGAGGAGATAGAATTGGGGTTGATGACCCTAGTACTTCCTCAGCTCGACCAAATGTTGGGGATCCTAATCTGAACAGGAACTATTCGAAGGACTCTCCGCTCTGGTGGTCACATAGTCGCAAAATTAATGAGAGTCTCCCTGAGTTTGGGCCAGAGGGAAATGTAGGAGACGAAGAGACCGCACCCAGTGAAGAAAATGATTACTATGAGCTTATCAAGGATGAAAAGTCTACGGTCCCCGACAGCGAAGTTTCAGATCCCCCTACAGATTTCAAAAAGACTTTAAGTAGTGAGGAAGAGTGTTTTCGAGACGGGGTAGAGACGAGAGACGTATTTCTTGAAGGCAAACGTATAAATGGCTCTCCCTCAGCTAAAGTAAATGAATCTAAAGAAAATCCCTTGCCTAATGTTCCGGATAAAACTCCAGCTAGAGCGTCTAAATCCACGGGCCCAGCCGAAACCCTTACTCGTAGTGGTAGGAATAGCCGTCCACCAATCAGGTACCCGGACGAGGCTATAAATAGGATCCCCTGGGCACGTGCCTGCCAGTTGCAAGGCATCATGCCTTTCCCCTTTGACCCTCAATACCGACTCAGTCGACTAGTAGCAATGGTCGATGGAAAAGGACAAAGAATAAACACTACTAGGGCCTTCAAACAGCTTCTCAGTCATCCCGGGCAAGTTATAGTATCCAAAACTGCCGTGGGGAATCAAAATCCTGCACTCCAGCTACATAGATGCCTTTGTGAGCACAGTGGACTGGTGGAGTGGCAGCCAGATGGCCAAAATTTTAGGGGAACAGTGTTGCGGCGATCAGGAGCTCCCTTTAAGTTAGTAGGGGGTGATAAAGTAGAAAAGCCCTCCACCAATCACTGCGCTCCCTTCTATTTGCTTGTCTCGCCAGCTGATTTTGATAGTTCTAAATATCAACACGCCACACCTTCCCAGCCAGCCAATCAGCGGCCTCCATTTTCGGAGCACAGAGCTGAACTTCCCACCTCACCTCAAAAGTCGCTCTCATTCTCTTCCCAGACAGTTTCCTCGGGTTACAATAGATCTAATACTTCGGTGCCAGCCCTATACTCCCGTAAGCCACTGAAAAAAAATTGCAACCAGCTTCCAGGAATTTATTTTGAAGAGGAGAAAGTGGAGGCGGAGAAGGCGAGAAATCAAAGCGAGCGGGCTGCCGCGCGTGCCGCTCAGCCAATGACAGCGTGGGAGAGCGGGGGGCAGGACTATAAAGGGAAGGGTGGGGCATGTTGCAGATTAACGCTTGCAACCCTGATAATAGATCAGAAGGTTAAGCAACGTAGGGTCTGGTCAGTAGTTGGGTGGGTGACCGCACCGGGTACCAGCACAGCAGTTGCTGGGTGGGTTTGGCATGTTGTCCTGCTCCAGCAAAGGCAGTAGCTGGTTGGGTGATTGCACCCAGTACCAACATTGACCAGATGTTGCCCTAGGGGTGGGTGAAATTTCCCTGGCTTGCCACCAGGGTTCAAGTAGCCCAGGAGTGTTGAACAAACTCCATTCCCTGTCAGTTCCGTCTCACTCAGACGAAAATGAGTACCTGGATTCATGGTGGCTAAAATGAATTCAGGGGCCTGATTGGTGGCTTCCTACAACCAATCAACACACGAGACTGAGAACTTGGTTAGCCACCAGGATTGCTCAGTGGCCATTGGGCAGGCCTTCTCTCGTGTTCGCCTCGTCCCACCCATACGTTAAACTGGGTACCTGGATTGTAAAATCGGCCTTGGCGTAGGTCGTATCACTAGGGTAAATTTTATTACTTGCTTCACCTTTCCTATATACTTCCGTTCCGTTGCAGATTCATTCGCCGCTCGGACGGCACTGGGTTATCTTCTCGCAACCTATACTTACTCTCTCTCGCTTGGGCACCCACGGGAACTCGGCTCCAGCCTCCCAGCCCTCGCCCTTTGTTCCAGAAGGCCCACCTCAGGCCTATCATCAGCTCTTCCCTACTAAGGCAGATACACCTTCAGTATCCGGCCGCCTGTCGTCGCATCGCAGGCTTGCATACCTACAGCCAAGCGATTCAAGAGGACGACAGATAGTAGACGGGAGCAAAGATTTCCAGTTGATATAAAGAAAGAGAGAGACGGCAGAACTAACCCAGTGGCCACCAGAAATATTATTTGATGTGTCCTTATAGGACAGACTAAAGTGAAAGATCTAGACTTATAAAATGATGGTGTGTAATGAATAGTTATTTTTGTTAGTAAAGGCGTAATGCCGAGAGTTGTAATTAGATAGGATCTGATAGGAAAGATTTTAGTATAACGTAAAAAGTGGAGGGAAAGATAAATTCTTCAAAACAGTTTGGTTAGTTGCCTGATAGGTCAGTTATAGTTAGGAAAGGACACTAGTCCACCTAAATCACGAACTCTTTTGTTAATAAGGAAACTATATAGAAAGGACACTAGTCCATACAAATCACGGACTCTTTTGTTAGAAAGGAAACTATATTCATATCATTAGAAAGGACAATTAGGTCAGTCTTGGGGAAGCGTTAAGGACATCACGTCCCATATAGCAATGTATTCATCAGAATTTATATAAAGGATTATAATCGTGAATCTTTTCCGTGTAGGGGTTTTGAGGTACAGTTATCCCTTTTAGAAAGATTATTGATCAAGGTTTATTGTGAATATAGCTTATTTGTAATAGGGTTACGTGAGCATATAATCGGAAGGTGTTATCAAATAGAGTTCTCAAGGTAAATAGTGTAAACAACCTGTCATTTGAGTAACTGGGTGATAGAACCCAATATTGTATTTGAGAGGGGAATCTTAATAACTTGTAATCCAGGCCGGTTCATTTGTAGGAATTTATTGTATACTCAGAGAAGTGTTGAGGTACCCTTGTTGTAACGACGTCTGTGTCATATGAGTTAATGTAAGATATAGGAAATAATAGTAAAGAGATTATAATATTATGTATTAACGCCTTGGTCTCGGGGGTAGACACAGTAGGCTCAGTGGACGTGGTTAATTCGTAAGGATAGATAAGAATATCACTTTTGTTTAAAATAGGTGAATAACGATTGATTCATTCGGCCCTGGTCTCCACAGTAGACACAGCAGGGCTCGGCATAAAAAACTATTTAGGTTAGAAACTAATAACGTGCCTTTTGGATCGAAGTCGACTTGAGTCAATACCTGAATAACGGGAATTCAGCTCGGGAGCTCTAGGGGTCCAAAGTACAACCTATCATGAATCGACGTAATATTCAATCTGTGTCTTGAACTCCTCTCGGCCCGAACAGAGAAACCGTTATTAGAGTAGTTAGGAAGTTTTGTTAAATAAAGTATACGAACTTCTAAATGACTGTCGATATATCGCCCACATAAGTTGTATCGTAGAGAAAAGAAAATAAATACTACAGTGGTAACTGTACGCTTCGGTTAGCAACGGGGTCGTGTATTAATATAATGAATGATGCCCCTTATCTGACTACCACATACTATTATCCACGACTTTTATAAGCTATGGTTACACACCGTTACCTTACAGAAATCGTATCCAATACTTGTTATGGTTAGATAAAAGGGGTGTGATTTAAATTCACCAGACACGCCCTACACACATTGTCTCCAGGCATAGATCACATGATCAGGAAGACATTTTATGATGATAATAGCAATTCCCATAACCCATGTCTGAAGAGGTCAGATGTTACTGCACAATTGGAGTTTGAAATAACCTCTGGTTTTCCTCTTCATACAATAGGGAAATATAATAGAATACAATGACGAATACATTTATATATATTGTAACTGTCGTATAATAGGACTATAATTAGAGTAGATGTATATATATATATTTAGTAATTCATTCAAATATGTAGGTATGAAATAAATTGGTAAACAAAGCAATGGGACTAAATATATCGTATATAACAGTCTTCATCTTTTCGGGACTTTGGTGAGACTTTTTCTATTGTGCTAGACATATCGAAAGTCTTCGATAGAGTCTGGCACAAATCTCTAATTTCTAAACTACCCTTCTTCAGTGTCTTTGTTTCTAATTTCCTCACAGACCGCTCCATAGCTACAATTGTGGATAGCCATCACTCACTTCCTCAACCTATCAACTCCGGCGTTCCTCAGGGTTCTGTCCAACTGTACCTCTTGTCCTATCCATTTATTTGGTGATGACTCTACCTTACAGTATTCAACTAGATTTTCACATCAACCCAACTAGCAAACACTCTAAAATTCATGTGTCATGACCATAGAGCGCATGTCTTCTGATCTATCAATTATCTCTGAATGGAGCAGAGAAAATCTTGTTACTTTCAATGCCTCCATCACCCAATTTCTTCCTGTATCTCTTCAGCAAGACTATCAATTATTGTTCAACAATACACAAATCAAGCCTTATTCTAGGTTTATCATTTTCCTCCAACCGTTCTTGGAAAGATCATATTACCACTCTTGCAAAAAAACGCCTTTCCAAAAAATAGGTGTGCTAATCTATCTCCGTGGGTTCTTCACCCTCGCACTGCATTGGGGCACAGCGCACCTCTGTATTAAGTATTGTTCCAATGTGTGGGGAGGTTCCACCGACTTCGCACTTCTCGAAAGAGTAGTGAAAAGCATTTCGCCTCATTAACTCACTTCCTCTTACTAGTTCCCGACAATCTCTTTCTCTATGCCACTATTTTGTATCTCTCTTACTCTTCTATCGCTATTACAACAATCAAAGTTCTTCAGAGCTCTCTCAGTGCATATCCTCTCCCTTGCAGTGATTGCGAGGCACCCACTTTTCAACACAATCCCACTCCTATTCTACCCAGCTCTCTAACCCAATAATTGGCTAATTTCTTAGTCTTTCTTCTACTCAAAAAGTGAACTCTGCAACTCTCTCCCTCGAGCAAATTTTCCTTTATCCTACGGCTTAAACTGCTCTTCATGTGTCCAGGCATTTTGACCCCAACGACACTTGAATTTGCCTGTCACTCTTTTGGCTTTGGGGGGGAAACTCGATACAGGTAACCTGGCTTTTGTCTCCTTATTTCACACAGAACAGAACAAAAACTGTTATTTGCAGATGATACACTTTTGATAAGTGATAGTCTGTGGAAGTTGCAGGGTCTGGTGAACATGATTGGAACAGTGTTTGAAAAAGGGAAACTGAAGGTTAATATGGGAAACCATAGGCTACGGTTATGATCTTTGATAAGGGTGCAGTCACAGAGTGTGAGGTGAAGGTGAATGGCCAGGTTATGGAGAATGTCAGATCATTAAAGTATTTGGGATATGTGTTACCGATGATGGGAATATGGAGGAAGAAGTACGGTAAAGGGTGCAACAGGGGAAGAGAGTTGTAGGAACGTTGAAAGCAGTAACAAGGAATAGGTGATCAGCATGGAAGTATAGAAGTCCTTGCATGATAGTGTGGTAATCCCGACATTGATGAACGGGAGTGAAGCATGGACTTTGTTGGAGAGACACAAATCACTAGTGAGAGGGGTGGAAAGGAGTTACTTGAAATGAGCGTGTTGAGTTACATGGAGAGATATACAGACAAATGAGGAAGTACCAGAGCGGTGTGGTGTGGATGTGGATGGGCTGGAACGTGTGCAAAGGAACACCTTGAGAAGTCAAGGAAATGGGTGCAAGAATTGCTCACAAGGTGATACAAGCATGAAACTTCCCGGAAATGTTCACAAGGACCTACTTTACAATTTCAGAGCAGGAGCCACCGAGATTTCTGTATTGCATAGCAACGGTTGCTAGGCAAAGCATTTTCCTTAGCAACCGGCAGCAACGATGCAGTTTCTGAACTACTATGAAGTGTTATGACTTTGTACTTTTATTTATTTTCCTATATTCACTCCTAAAATGGTTCAAAAGATGTATAAAAGCATATATCTATATAATAGAGTGAATGTCAGCACACAACCAGGGCACACTGGTGACATCACTGCTGTGTAACTCAGCATGGGGTTCAGTGCCAGCTGATCTAGATATACTAGTACTTTAATAAGTACTAGTATATCTAGATCAGTGTCCCAAATGCTATCTAACAGCCCCAAATCCACTGGCTACTAAACTGTAGTTTGTAGTTGGTAGATGTAGTTAGATAGCCGCGCCTGAATTGACAGGATGTGCCAGCGCGGGAGAGCCGAGCCAAGGGTAATGGGGCTTAAGAATTACCCGGAAGGTGTACAGATCGCACAGGACTTAAATGGCACTGGATGAACGATCGGGCTAGGTGTAGGGAAACTGAACCTAGTTGTATCCCATAAAGGAATGTGTGCAACAGATGTATTTGATAAAGGTGGTAAAAGGATTAACCCTCGGCCTTAATCATATTTTGTTTTCCAGTTTCACTGCATGTGCATTGTACATCCTTCTCAAGAAGGCTTATGATGGATATGTTGCAAACAATTCCGAAGAATCCACAGACACTTTCAGCACATGGTGTGAACGGCGAAAAGCTGAAAGTCCTCAGTTCATGTACGAGTCTAGAGCTGGAACTTCTCTTGTTCACATTTGTGCGATCACTACGTACTGGTGACTTTGATTTGTATGTGGATACATTGAAGAAATTGACACCTTGGTTCTTCGGTCTCAACCACACCCACTACGCACGTTGGATGTCCGTACATGTGCGTGACATGAGCAGTCTATCTCACACTCATCTAGATGTTGCCAAAGAATTTCAGCAAGGCAAGTTTGTTGTGGCAAAATCCCAGAGAAAATTCTCCCTCATTGCTGTCGATCACTGCCATGAACAAAACAATGGAGTAATGAAGGATGAAGGCGGAATCATCGGGCTTACCCAGGATGCAAACTCCC
This sequence comes from Paralithodes platypus, assembly GCA_032716605.1. Classification (NCBI taxonomy): domain Eukaryota; kingdom Metazoa; phylum Arthropoda; class Malacostraca; order Decapoda; family Lithodidae; genus Paralithodes; species Paralithodes platypus. The sequence continues at coordinate 9,153,629 of CM064492.1, read as the reverse complement.
TCTTGAGATGGGCAGTGGCAGGACCAGAACTTGTCAGAGTAATTTCTGAGTTTGAAGCGACCATGGTAGGGAAACAACAAAGTTCTGGGCAAAGAAACCATCATGAACAAACCCGGTCAACCCAGAAGTTGTTTGCTGGACAGGTTCAGGCGGTAGTTAGTGTAATGGAGGACATGGGGAGCCCATTTGAGGAGGAAGGGCAGGACCTTCTCAGACTCCATACAAAGGACATCATGGATGAGCAGTCAGTCGAGTGTCTAACCACCCTCGCATCAAAGGGTCAGGAGCAGTATGCAACATTTTTGGAAGAGCGGCTCAGAACAAATACTAAGCCAATCACAGCAACAATTACCAGGAACAAGGTGGTACTGTTCAATGTCCAAGGCAAACGATCAAACAAATCAGGGGACAAAGTCAGTCTCCTCAAAAGTGAATCTTCGCTGTTTGCAAGTCTGTATGTTGCATGTCAGACAAGGAAAGGTGACTTGAACAATTTCTTCAATCATGAAAACCTCCCATTTCCTCCATCTCTGTCTGCCTATGGGCAGCTACGTCCAGGGAAGAAGTCTGATCTCATAGAATGTCTTGAAAAGAAAGTAGGGTCATCAAATGATGTGACACCAGAGGCTGAAGTGCGAATCATGGATGGTGCGGCACTTGTTCACTTTCTTAGACCTGAGGGCTGCAAGACATTTGGAGACTATGCTGCCAAGGTCTTTCTTCCATACATAAACAATGCTCAAAGTCAGGCTCTGAGAGTGGATGTTGTCTGGGACCAGTACTTCGATAACAGCCTCAAGTCACAGACAAGAGAACAACGTGTCACTGGTCCTATTCAGCGCAGACGAGTTGGGGTGTCTAGCCCAACACCAAAGAACTGGCAGCTGTTCCTTCGCTTGGCCAACAACAAGACAGACCTGTTTACATTCCTGAACAAGGAACTGCTGGAAAATGCATCAGGAGACCAGACTCTCATTGTTACTGATGGTGCCAATGTGCTATGCTTACCTACACGAGACACCAGCAACATTGCTCCCTGCAACCATGAGGCAGACTCGAGGATCATGGTGCATGTCAGTGATGCTGTTATGCAGGGCTTCCACAAGATCCTTGTTCGAACTGTGGACACTGACGTGGTAGTATTGGCAGTGGCAGTCGTACAGCAGCTGGCTCAGAGACAGCAGATTGCCTTTGGTTGTGGAAAGGACTTTAGGTACATCCCAGCTCATGAAATATGTGCTTCACTTGGCACAGAAAGATCCTTGGCACTGCCTGTGTTCCATGCTTATACAGGTTGTGATACCGTGTCCCATCTGGTCCAGGTGGGAAAGAAGACTGCATGGAAAGTGTGGGAGGCACATGATGAATTTACTGCGACATTCTATGAGCTGCACAATGCACCTGAACAAATTGGTGAAGCGACTGAGGCTTCTCTGGAGTACTTCACCATTCGACTCTATGACAGGACAGCAACTTCTCGTTCCATCAATGAAGTCAGAAAGAATCTGTTCATCCACAAAGGACGTCAGATATCACGTCTACCTCCAACCAAGGCTGCTCTACAGCAACACATGAAGAGGGCAGTACTACAAGGTGGGCACCACTGGGGCTGCACCACGGTGCCAGAACGACAGTTGCCCTCTCCAAGTGAGTGGGGATGGACTTGCCCAGAAAAGTGGAGGCCTCTGTGGTCTAACTTGCCCGAAGCCAGTGCAACCTGCCCAGAACTAATGAAGTGTTCTTGCCGAGGAGGATGCACAGACTGCAAATGTGTTGATGCGCATCTAAAATGCACAGCCTACTGCAAATGCAAAAGTGACTGTGACAACAGTGTCTGAAGCTTTAGGAGTGGCATTTTTATAGCCTGACTTGCCCTAAATTGGATTTTATGCCACATAATTCTTGTATATGATCTCCAAATGCAATGCTACATGTTTTTTAGAACAAGGAGTTGAGAAAAAACCATAGCACCTCACAGTTTTCCAGAAACTGCATTGTTGCTGCCGGTTGCTAAGGAAAATGATTTGCCTAGCAGCAACCGTTGCTATGCAACACTGAAATCTCGGTGGCTCCTGCCCTGAAATTGTAAAATAGGTCTTTGTGAACTATTGTGGAAAGTTTTATGCTTGTATCACCTTGTGAGCAATTCTTGTCCTATTTAGTACCGATTGCCCTCACTGTAATGGACTCTTCCATGTCAGACAGTTTCCAACTGGTCCAAAGTGAGCTAATATATCTATAATCATTTTTCAACTTATAGAATTATAATATCTTTACAATAACATGGTAAAATAATTGCAGATAGATAGAGGTGTGGTAGGTACTAGGACAGCTAGGCCACTCTTATGGGGAAATACTTAAGAAAATGCCATTTTTAACATGCAATACCTCTTTACTGGTTGAGATTTGGAATATTTCTTATAGAACATTTTAGGCTTAGAATATTTTGTTTTGTCATTTCCCAAAGTTATGCCCTTTCCTCCTGGGACACCCTGTATATATATTCTCACGTTGTCTCAGAGTTGGATAAACACTTTACACAAAGAAAGTAGATTTAACTAAAGTATGAATAATCCCTATGGAAAGTGCAGTACTCTACATTGAATGTTACTCCCGTTAAAGGCTGCCTAACATTACGCTATTAATATATATTGCCAGAGAACACAGTCCAATACTACTAACCTCTCCTCAGATCAATAAAGTAAGTATTAATTCAGGCATTATTTTCATTCATGCATATTAAACAGAGAACTCTCGAGAACGGTTCATTCTAACTTCTATCATAATAACTGTTCATTAATGTTCGAACCCTTGTTGAGACACATTATTATTTAACAACTTCTATCTAGATGACAATTCTTAACGTTTATCATCATTTAACGTTAACTATTATTGAAATTACTCTTCGTTATTATTTTCCCTTGAATACACAACAGTCTCATTAAGTACAAGAACTATACAAATACCTATAACAAAATTAATCCCTTTATAAAATACACGATTACTTCCACAAAAGTAGAACACAATTAAAAATTGAGCATCTATATAAATGTCCGTTACACTCTTAACTTATAAACTACACAATATATACTGTTAATATATTAATAGGCCATGCTTGGATGTCTTATTATGAATCAAATGTTTTGTATATATTATCAATTAATAACCAATAATACAGAAGGTAATTTATGATATGTTTATTGTTTTATTTTGATTTGTTAAATATGTAACATACATTTATGAATACTTTAAGTTGAAACGAGTTACATCTTGATTAACATTTGTTAAATATGAAACATACATTTATGAATACTTTAAGTTGAAACGAGTTACATCTTGATTAACATTTGTTAAATATGTAACATACATTTATGAATACTTTAAGTTGAAACGAGTTACATCTTGATTAACATTTGTTAAATATGAAACATACATTTATGAATACTTTAAGTTGAAACGAGTTACATCTTGATTAACATTTGTTAAATATGTAACATACATTTATGAATACTTTAAGTTGAAACGAGTTACATCTTGATTAACATTTGTTAAATATGAAACATACATTTATGAATACTTTAAGTTGAAACGAGTTACATCTTGATTAACATTTGTTAAATATGAAACATACATTTATGAATACTTTAAGTTGAAACGAGTTACATCTTGATTAACATTTGTTAAATATGAAACATACATTTATGAATACTTTAAGTTGAAACGAGTTACATCTTGATTAACATTTGTTAAATATGAAACATACATTTATGAATACTTTAAGTTGAAACGAGTTACATCTTGATTAACATTTGTTAAATATGAAACATACATTTATGAATACTTTAAGTTGAAACGAGTTACATCTTGATTAACATTTGTTAAATATGTAACATACATTTATGAATACTTTAAGTTGAAACGAGTTACATCTTGATTAACATTTGTTAAATATGAAACATACATTTATGAATACTTTAAGTTGAAACGAGTTACATCTTGATTAACATTTGTTAAATATGAAACATACATTTATGAATACTTTAAGTTGAAACGAGTTACATCTTGATTAACATTTGTTAAATATGAAACATACATTTATGAATACTTTAAGTTGAAACGAGTTACATCTTGATTAACATTTGTTAAATATGAAACATACATTTATGAATACTTTAAGTTGAAACGAGTTACATCTTGATTAACATTTGTTAAATATGAAACATACATTTATGAATACTTTAAGTTGAAACGAGTTACATCTTGATTAACATTTGTTAAATATGTAACATACATTTATGAATACTTTAAGTTGAAACGAGTTACATCTTGATTAACATTTGTTAAATATGAAACATACATTTATGAATACTTTAAGTTGAAACGAGTTACATCTTGATTAACATTTGTTAAATATGTAACATACATTTATGAATACTTTAAGTTGAAACGAGTTACATCTTGATTAACATTTGTTAAATATGAAACATACATTTATGAATACTTTAAGTTGAAACGAGTTACATCTTGATTAACATTTGTTAAATATGAAACATACATTTATGAATACTTTAAGTTGAAACGAGTTACATATTGATTAAAATTATCAATTTAGCCAGACCGTATTGATCCATTAATTATATAATACAGTGTACTGTATGTACTGTAATTGTAATATAGTTTATCTTCCAATAGAAACACATGTTATGCTTGGCCCATTAAGTAATTATGTATATATGTGATCTAGAATGACTCTATACAAATGTCTCATTTTGTTTAACCCTCTCAGTCTGGCGATGAGATATTAGTTTTCAGTTAATAATTTCAATTTATGATTACTTTGATTAAAATAAATAGTCAGTATGTTATTGACTATAATTAACTATATAATTAATAAACAAAAAACATACCTCAGCAAGTTCGCGTAACTTACTGCAAATTGTCATCCAAAAAGACAAACAAACGAATAACAATACATAAGATTATTCCTGGTCAGCGAAAGCATGCCAGCAATTTAGTGAAACCGGCATTTGGCCTGGACATTTACCTACAACAACTTAACATATTTAGCATAAAGATATGTCTTAGAAACCTTTTCAGCTTGAAAGGGATCTGGGGAGGCGTTTATTTTAGCTTGAAGGGCGTCGAGCAGGAAACAAATTATTGTTTTCGAAAATTGCCAAAACAATCAAAAGCCCCAATAATATAAAGTAGTAATAATACTACTAATGATAATAAGGAATATATAAACAATCAAAAGCCCCAATAATATAAAGTAGTAATACTACTACTAATGATAATAAGGAATATATAAACAATCAAAAGCCCCAATAATATAAAGTAGTAATACTACTACTAATGATAATAAGGAATATATAAACAATCAAAAGCCCCAATAAAAGTAGTAATACTACTACTAATGATAATAAGAAATATATAAACAATCAAAAGCCCCAATAATATAAAGTAGTAATAATACTACTAATGATAATAAGGAATATATAAACAATCAAAAGACCCAATACAAGTAGTAATACTACTACTAATGATAATAAGGAATATATAAACAAAGAAGATAATTCCGCCCCACCCTCAAAACCGTGGTATGAACATGTGCAAATAGTGTACTGTTTATGTTGCCAGATCACTGTGACCTATACGTCCTAAACTACCAAAAGGGAAGACTATGCTGAGGCAGGTATATTTTCCTGGGCACCGCCCTACCACCATATCTGTAGCCCTGAGCAATTTGGATTTAGTTCCAATGAAAAGATTGGGTCAAACTCTCACAATATCAGTTATCATCCCCTCCTTACATCATAACTCCACCCAGGAAAATCAATCAATACTTTGCATGATATTTTTGCTGAAAGCCGACCCCTCCAATTTATACTCGCAAGTGAATATATACAATTTCCATATGTGATAACTGGATAATATTTAGTTACTTTATCATGTTTACAAGACAGCATGAGTTGTTGCTATGAAGATTATATGAACCTCATATTTGTACCTGCTATATAGCTGACACAATTACATAGAGAATTGGCCCTGTTTTCCACGAATTTCAGCTTCTAAAACACCTCTTCATTGTACACACACCCTCCCTCAAGCAATGCACTAAGCACACTAATATAAGTATGGTTGGCAAGCTTAGAACCTACTGGAAGATTCTGTCAACAAGTGAGGCGGGTTGGTGCAACCAACTCAGCTATTACTACCAGACTGTATAATTTTATATACGTGGGCCACATGTAAAATATATTTATGTTGGCCGCAGTGAAATGGTTATATAATAATTAAAGTAGATATCAGAAGCGTATGACACATGTTGTTGATTCCAGACTTCCATACAATCCACTGATAAAACTGCTCATGTGTAGCCTGATTCACACCGCTGGTTATTGGCATTCCAATTCCAATCTGCTGGGATGATTTTACAGATGATTGTACAGGAAAGCAAGGCACAGTAGATCTACTGAGTTACACAAGGCTGCTTGTTGAAGGGCAAGGATTGGTTCAACACTGTCTGATACAGAGAACAACTAGACGGCTTCAACTTTCAGGAAGAGGTTCAGGAAATCTAAGTGGGAAGAGGTTAGTTTCGGGAGACCTGTCGGTGAAAAAAATATATTAATTTATTATGAAAGGGACACATTTGGGGATAAGTTCCTGGAAAGCACGTTCTAGGGTCGTGAATAAAAGTAAATACACTGTTGTTTAATTGCAAATTACGTTACAGACAACTGTATTAAAACAATAATGTATAATACAGTATGAGATCCAATGTCTCTTAACTAAACATATCATGAAATAGCGTGGTATGAAATGTGTCTTCTGCTTAATGATTTAAAGTAATTATATGCTTGAAAAATACGTTTACATAGGGTTAGCGAAAGCATAGGTTTGATAAATCCCCATATTCTTGATGGGATTTTGTTTCTTACTAAATGGTAATGAATGATGACTTTCTCCTTTATGAGCTAGAAAAACTGTCTTCAACATATATTTTACAACAGTATAATATCATTAACATAATACAGACAAATCAATAAATTTAGGTGAGGGTGTGGTAGGCTCTTAACCAGATGTCCAAACCATAATATTATTTGTATGTGTATGAAGGAGAAAAAAGGCAGGCTACCTGTAACGAGTGTTTCCCCCAAAGCCAAAAGAGTGAGTGGCAGAGGGCCATATTCAGGGGACTGTGGGGTCAAATTGCCTGGACGATTTCTGATCGACCTACTTGGAATAGGGTATAGTATGACAGAGTGGATTATAATAAGAGTAACCCATCACATATGCCTCATCTACATAATATCGTAGCCTTTATATAATGTGTATTACAGTTACTACTGGTATTATAACTGTGTAAAGGAATGAACAACATAACCAGACCACCAGAATAATGTGTATTACAGTTACTTCTGGTATTATAACTGTGTAAAGGAATGAACAACATAACCAGACCACCAGAATAATGTGTATTAAAGTTACTACTGGTATTATAACTGTGTAAAGGAATGAACAACATAACCAGACCACCAGAATAATGTGTATTACAGTTACTACTGGTATTATAACTGTGTAAAGGAATGAACAACATAACCAGACCACCAGAATAATGTGTATTAAAGTTACTACTGGTATTATAACTGTGTAAAGGAATGAACAACATAACCAGACCACCAGAATAATGTATTACAGTTACTACTGGTATTATAACTGTGTAAAGGAATGAACAACATAACCAGACCACCAGAATAATGTGTATTAAAGTTACTACTGGTATTATAACTGTGTAAAGGAATGAACAACATAACCAGACCACCAGAATAACGTGTATTAAAGTTACTACTGGTATTATAACTGTGTAAAGGAATGAACAACATAACCAGACCACCAGAATAATGTGTATTAAAGTTACTACTGGTATTATAACTGTGTAAAGGAATGAACAACATAACCAGACCACCAGAATAACGTGTATTAAAGTTACTACTGGTATTATAACTGTGTAAAGGAATGAACAACATAACCAGACCACCAGAATAATGTGTATTACAGTTACTACTGGTATTATAACTGTGTAAAGGAATGAACAACATAACCAGACCACCAGAATAATGTGTATTAAAGTTACTACTGGTATTATAACTGTGTAAAGGAATGAACAACATAACCAGACCACCATAATAACGTGTATTAAAGTTACTACTGGTATTATAACTGAGTAAAGGAATGAACAACATAACCAGACCACCATAATAACGTGTATTAAAGTTACTACTGGTATTATAACTGTGTAAAGGAATGAACAACATAACCAGACCACCAGAATAGTATGAGTTGGCACTAATGTTTACTACATTATATAATCATGCATATACACATAATCCAATAATACACATAATCCAAAACCAACATAATGAATAAAATATTCTGCTCTTTTAGTAGGAACTTTAGTAGTAGTAATTTCCATTACAATTGCGTATACTTGTTTAATATACTGTAGTTGTATAAAGCATACAATTACAATAGTTGGTGTGCATATTCCTATAATTAGTGTTAGCACTATATATGCACTATGAACTGAATAAATAACATCAATTACTAATACAGTACATGAAACAAATTAATAAAATAACATGAATAACATATAGACTCCTATTAATATAGAAAGTGCCCGGTATAAACTAAATATATAATAAATAAATATATCACAAAACATAACAATATTCTTGAACTCCACTGCCTTGGACTTGATTGATTAATTTGGAGAGGTTAGCTACACTGAGAGGGGTCGTAGTGTAGTTATCTTGATCTCTTGCATTTAACCCATTCAATGCCGGTGACGTTTATTTGATTTGATTTAAGCTGCATTTAATCGATTTTATGAAGCTCAGGAAAGATATATGGTGGATGAAAGGATTCAATGAGATAGCCTTTAACCTTTTAATTGGTAGACGTCCTTCCTAGACTGAATACAATCGTCTGATAGTTGCCAGAATATAATAAAACAGGATGTCACCAGCATTGCATTAGTTAATTATTTCAGTTTGTTTACGCGAGTTCTCTATTAAGTTGGTTAACTTCAATAATAGTTTCCATCTTAGGAATGATATAACAATGTATTATTATTGTGGCTATCAGTCAATCCTTTGAAAATTATGAAGCAGTTTTACAGTATATCCTGGTTTAGACGATCTTATACAATTACAGAAGGATCTGTGGGAATTATAAGGGTAAAGACTATCTCAATTAACCTTCTAACTTCCATATACCCTGCCTATTCTGAATTAAATCGCCTAATAATAGCCAGGAAATAGAACGAAAATGCATCATTGTATCCTCTAAGGGTTAATGATTGGAGACGGCTTTGAAATAGTTTAGTTGTAGTGAAGGTGTTGATATTGGTTGAGGCTTCTAGACTTGGTAGAGTGGATACTGGTCAGGTCTTTGATGAATTCACTACATAGGAATGATGCATAATAATATTTGACTACGAGAGACTCTTCCTAAGTTGGATACAATTGTGTGGTGGTATTACTATACAGAATTAAGCAGACAGAGATGGAGTATGATTATTTGGTCTAATAGGTAAAATGTAGCCCAGTATTATACTGTGATCAGTAATGTAATCAGTAACTTACCATCGGTATCCCCTTAGAAGAGCTGGCAGATGATGAGGGCTGTGCCACCACAGCTATTCCATCCATGTAACTTATTGTTCTCAATAAAGGCACAACTGTCCTCTGCATCTGGTTCACCAGTGGCCCAGTCTTCTTCTCGTGGCCCCTGTCCAGTTAACCATATGTTGTCTCTTATCCCCACCCACGCTGCTCCTGAAAATGTTGACCTTGATTACACCACGTTACACACACTGTTTATCCACACATATATGGTTACATACTTATGCAACTACTCTTACATACACACACACACACACCTATCATTCCTGTATTATGAAAACAGAAATTAATTACAATAAGGCATAATCTGGTTGGTACTACTGATTATTGACTTTGGTTTATAACGAATGTTATAATGCATGTTGGCTACCATACACACTATTAACATTTCCTTCTGATGCATTAATTAATGCCTTTATTTATAATTGCATATTTAATGTTTCATTGTACAAATCAAAGTACTTTACTTCCTGAAGTCTTCAATGAGGCGTAAGCATTGATAATTGTGAAATCAGGTTTCATGGCGAGATCACCCCCTAGTCGTTGACATCGTTGCCGACCCTCGCACCACGTCATAGGGGTGTTGATGAAGTAGTAACACGAGTTTAGAAGAGGTTCAAACGGAGCCACACATGGGTTTCCTGAAAAACATCACGAATATACACACTGATATAATATAGTTTGAGGGGAGGGTTTTTTCTGGACCCCCTTCTCTCTCAGTTTAGCCCCATTATTTGTGAGAGTTTAGAGCGTTCGCTACATTAGCTTAGCAATTTGAAGGCCTTTAGTGACATTTAAGTGACAATTTTTGTCCTGGCGAGTGATAGCGAGTCTGCAATAAAGGAGGAACCGGCCTTTGCCGGGATATACCTCAATGAGGGGGTTTGGGAGTATCTCTCACGCTTGATGGAGATCTTGGGAGAAAACTAAAGGAAATATTAAATACATAAATAAATAATCAAATATAGATAATAATAATAATAATTATAATAATATAGAATTATTATAGATATATATTCACTTTTGAGCTTAACAATTGGACTACTCAATTTGGTCAGTGTGTCACCATTTTGTAGCGTTATGAATATGGTGTAATTGAAATTAATACCATAACATTAACAGAAATAGTGACCATAAACAGTGGCATTCACCATTAATTTTGACCTTTGAATAACAAAAACACAATATTTGGACAATCGTCGCATTAACCAACCGCATGTGCCTGACAAAGTTGGTGATGATACATTAAACCGTTCAGTACCGGTTCTGTTCTTTTCATTAACCAACCGCATGTGCCTGACAAAGTTGGTGATGATACATTAAACCGTTCAGTACCGGTTCTGTTCTTTTCATTTTATATTGGATAATAATAGACAACTTTATTCAGTTTAACCCATATAGTACCAGTGACATCCTTTTCATTATATTGTGGCAATTACAAGACGATTTTATTAAGCTTAGGAAGGACGTCTACCCATTAAGAGGCTGCAGACTATCTCAATTAATACCTTTTTGCTACCATAATCCTTCCTGAGCTTTATAAAATCATATGAATATAAGAAATTGGGAGTCTGCAGAAAGCCGATCGGCCCACACAAGGCAGATCCCTGTCACACCCATCCCCCATTACAAGGCCTAATTATAGACTCAACTCACCAACACCTTGAGAACTGACCCAACCAAAACGGTCAGAGATCAACACAAGATTACGGGGTCTGCAGAGCGCCGATTGGCCCACACCCGGCAGATCCCTCCTCATACCCAACCCATCTCGTCCATATGCCTATCTAGTTTTAACTTAAAGCTCCCTATCGTTCTCAATCATACCATATTACTCGGTAGCCTATTCCACATGTCTACAACTCTGTTACCAAACCAATATTTGACTATATTTTTTCTGAAACAAAATTTATCTAATTTGAAACCATTTGTTCGAGTTCTTTCGCTATCACTGAGCTTCAGTACATTTTTCATGTCCCCTTTATTAACCCTTCCAGCCTGGGTGTCATTGTGAAAGGACACCGCGAAAGAAGGGCAGGAGCCCAGGTGTCCTATTAAAAGGCAGTAAGCTTGAAAGCCTATTAAGCTTGGTCTGAACGCCGTGCGTCCGACGCATGTAAACAAAACCGATCGTTGCGTCACCCCACCTCCGAAAACAATAAGGAGACGTCGGATCAATGTTATTGTTGTGACGTCAGACGAAATTAGTGTCTGAAAAGCTCCGATATTGTCAACATCGCAGAAAAATTCGCTCCACTGAAATCGTCATGACAACTGAACCAGTTGACTTACAGAGCTCTACTCAACGCCAGTCTACAGATTGAAAACCGCACTACGTTTATAGATACGTGGGAAATTTCTAGCAGTTAAAATAAACAAAAATACGATAGCCTAGGCCTAGACGTTTTTCGGCCAGATCGCCCGGGTACACCGCACTGTCATTAGGAGGGCTAGCCCGGGCCAGGAGGGTTAATCCCACTAACCCACTTGACCACTTCTATCATATCCCCTCTAATTCTGCATCTTTATAATGAATGTAAGCCTACTTTTTTCAACCTTTCTTCATATGGTAGATTTCTCATATTATGAATAATTTGTTTCATTCTTTGCTGTACTCTCTCCAACGAATATATGTCCATTCTGTAATAAGGACACCAAACTTGGACAGCATAATCCATATGAGGTCTCACAAATGATAGGTAAAGTTTTAAGATAACATCGGCAGTTCTGTTACTCACACTCCTTGAGATGAACCCGAGAATCCTGTTTGCCTTGTAACGCTTATACACTGTTTTCTAGGCTTCAAATCGTTGCTGACAAACACACCCAAATCTTTCTCGGAGTTTGATTTTTCTAATTTTGTATTAGCTAGTTTATATTTTGCATTAGTATTCGTCTTAACTATCTTTAATACCTTGCATTTGTCAATGTTAAAATTAATCTGCCAATTTACTGACAATTCGTATAAGGTATCTAGATCCATTTGAAGGCACTCTATGTCGCTATCTGAATCTATTGTTTTCCCCATTTTGGTATCCTCTGCGAATTTACTTAGCCTACTAGTTATATGTAAATCAAGATCATTTATGTATATAACAAACAACAGAGGACCCAATACAGATCCCTTGGGGACACCACTGTTGACTGACTGCTCCCCATTCTGACTTAGTACCATTTATGCTGACTCTCTCCTTCCTACACAATTAGCCATGACCTAATCCATCCCAACAGTGACCCATCCATTCCTTGCTCCTCAACCTTTCTCATCAATCTCTCATGAGGGACTCTGTCAAATTCTTTACTGAAATCTAAATATATTATATCATATGAATTGTCATTATCTAATGCTTCATATACCTATGAGAAAAACTAAGCAAATTAGTAAGGCAAGAACATCCCTGAGTGAATCCATGCTGAGAAGTATTTATTAAGTTAATTAAATGTTTCTAAGTGGTTTCTAATTTGCCTAGCAATAATTGACTCTAGTAGCTTTCCTATGATTGATGTGAGACTAATGGGACGGTAATTGGATGCTATTGATTTATCACCTTTTTTGAAGATTGGAACTACATTTGCAAGCTTCCAAGCTTCTGGAACTAAGCCTGTTTCTAATGACTTGTTAATTAAATAGAAACGTTAGTGGGTAACTTAACTCATCTCTGCATTCTTTTGATACTCTAGCATATACCTCATCAGAACCATGCGATTTCTGAGGTTTCAGTCTGTCAATTTCCTTAAGCACATAATTTCCACTTATAGTAACCGTACTTAACCTATTTTCTATACTATGGCTATATACCTTACGGACTTCTGGAAACTGTGCCAAATTTCCATTAGTGAAAACGGAAAGAAATTGACTATTTAATGTACTGCACATTTCTAAATAATTTTCTGTAATTTCTCCTATTGAAGTTTTAAGGGGACCAACTACATCTCTCTAAATCGTCTAAATGTAGCTTATATAAAAGAAACAAGACGTTGCTGGTACAGAAGGGGTTAAGTAGGGCCTCCAACAAATTAACAAGCTTTGAATTACTTTAATTAACCCATTTTACTACCACAGAACCTTCTTAAGCTCCACAAAGTCGTCTAATTATAGCTAGTATATAATAAATAAAGACGTCGCTAATACAGAAAGAGATGTCGCCGGTACAGAAAGGGTTAAACAGTCGAGGAAGTGTTTAGGGAAGAACTCTTCTCTGTTTTTTTTATCTTTGACCTTGACCTTCGGTGGACTGAAGAGGTAAAAATAGCTGTTGAAGACAAGAAGAAAGCGTATAGAGAGTGGTTGGGTAGTAGAGGGAACGAAGATTTGGAGAGACAGAAAAGAGAGAGGTACTTGGAGAAAAAGAGAATTGGGAAGAGACTAGTGAAGGAAAGTAAGAGAAACGCAGATGAGGAATTTGGAAGGAATCTAAGTGTAAAATGGTGGGAGTGTAATAAACTGTTCTGGAAAGAGGTCAATAAAGTTAGGGAGGGTAGCAAGGGAAATAGTAAGGGTGCGAAAGGTAAGAATGGGCGATTGTTAGCCGAGAAGCAAGAGATATTCGAGAGATGGACGGAGTATTTCAACGAATTGTTAAACGTAAGGAATGAAACACCAGAAACTTAGTTGGATGTGGTATGGGAGGGAAAAGAAAAGTAGTGGAGGAGGAGGTGGTGATCAGGAGGACAGAGGTGTGTGAAGCCATGTGTGACGCCTACCAGCGTTGGCAGAATCGCCTCTCGTTAGCCACTAGCGCTCGCCAGGGTAGTGAAATGGGCTACAGTTATCAGAGAATGTTGTTCTTTCTTTCATAGTACTTGCATTGTTACAGACAGTCCAGTGGTGGTCTTTATTTTCGTCTGTGACAACGGGAAGTATTTTATATCATGAGTAGAATATAAGATGCATTGTAGTGTAAAGTTGAGAGAGAGCGAGCGGGCAGCGTGGGGGTAGTGAGTATTGCCTCCCTCCTCCCTCCTCCTCCTCCCGGAGGAGTTTCCCGCCCGCGCGGGCTATTTCTCGTCTTTGATTGGCTGGTCGTTCTTGGCGCGTCCTAGGGGCCTGCTGCCTTGTGACGTATCGGCCTGTGATTGGCCGACCACCATGTCTTTGTGTGATCCTGAGGGTCCCGAGGAGCTGCCCTCCTCAGGACAGGCTTGGCGTGCATTTTTCTAACATCCCTTTGCATACTCTCTCCCGATCACCCCCTTTATCACTATCTCTCTCTCTGACCTTCTTCTTTTCCATTGCTCCTCACCTTTATTCAATTTCTTATCCCCTTTGGTTCTGCATACGGTTTCCATAGCCGGCCCATTGTATTGCATGCGCCGTCCTCTGAGATATTTACATTTTTTTTTTTTTTTTTTTTTTTCTATATTCCAACTTACTTCCTCTCGGGCATAGGCTGAGAGCCTTAACATTCACCGCTTTACAATGAACAGTGAAGCCCGTGAGGTCTTGTTCCAGTCTAGGGAGTGAGACATGTGAAGCACGTAGAGTACAACGAGCACCTGCCATCTTGCCTTCACATGAGGCACGGTGCTCACTCATGGCCCGAAACGACCCCATCTCTGAAGCCACCTCGTTCCCGTGCTTCACTGTCTCACCCCCTACACTCGGACTCTCACACACACAACGCCACCTGTTGAGCAGATAACTCATCAGGCATTGCACCCCTATAGCATATTTTGAATATGGGAATATTCATACAGTGCTATTTAATCAGGGAACAATGAGGGTATTTTATTGACGTTTCGGTGGGCTTGTGGTAATGCACTGATACTAGGTACAGCACAAATTCCATCCCAATAATATCTTCCCATTGATACATCGGGATTTGAACCCGGGACCTTTGGATTACCAGGCCAGTGGCAAGACCACTCCACCACACCTCCCCTTAGGATAGGTTTGAGGGTTCTTAGTTAGTAGAGGTTAAGAACTCGGTGTGTGTCTCCCTCATTATTATTAGTGCTCTGCTGGGTTATTTAATGCTAGACTGGGATGAGGTTTCTGTTGTCGTTGTCACCGATGTGTGTATGGTTCGCTTACACCTACACGACTTCGACGGTTTCTGTGGTAGCCTAGGTCGTCCTTTTGGTTGTGTCTTTTGAGAGTGCAGTATCGTGTTGTAAGAGGGCATTAGCCTACTACCTTAGAACACAGTGCTGCCTCTTTGCTTGAATTTAGAGGGATCGCCAGGGAAGAACTAGATACTTGAGATCTGGATCTACCAAGAGAGCATCCCCGTCATTAACGTAACTTTAACCAAACCGCCTTAAGGACAACGCTAGGCTATGAGCCTGTCTTCCTCAGCCACAGTTTCCTATGCTTGATATCCCAGCTAGACTTTATTCGCTGAGCAGACACTAGTTAGGACATGAGCTTTCTTGTTATGTACGCATTATTATTCACAGTATTTATTAGTCTAGGTTGTTGTTGAGTTGCACAACCATAGCAGACTGTTTCGTTGATGAGGAAGTACTTCTTTTAGTGTCGAGTATTACTGCCGTTGCGCATTTATATTATTCTTGTGTCAGTTAACATTATATGTCCTACCTTTTTGTGTATTCAGTCTACACGTGTGGTGTCCTGCCTCCTGCCATTATATAATTTAAGATACGAGCATCTTATGAGCATCAGACTTTCTTCAGAAGTTTCCAGGTCTATACTGTAGGACTATACTTCACTTTCTTTCAGATAGGAGTGAAGAGTTTATTGTTGTTTAGAGTAACTGTATTGAAGCATCTTTTTATTGTATTAAATCTTGCAGTGATTTAATTGATCTTTCCATAGCTTCCCTTTTATGCATTTTAACATAACTTGCATCTTGTTTGCTATCAGGCTATACCAGTGTGGGTTAGCCTGAAGTAGAGTACATTTATGCCCAGTTAAGGATACCCCGTTATCGCAGATTAACTCTGGAGGGTATAGGTGTTTTTGTTCGGCGGCATATAAGTTCGAGGGTTTGGATCTAGCGTACCGTTGTTGCATAGTGCCATATTACTAGTCCAATCATTAACCCTTCTTTAGCGGGGTGTTTTGGTCTCATTTGGGCATATTCAGGCCCTCCTGAATGATCAATCAAGTATCTGCATGAAAATAAATGTATTCAGCAAAAAACTAGGCGCTAAAAGCTTCAAAATGAGACCAGAACGAGCTACGTAGCACTCGTGGTTCTAATGCAGTGGTGCCACGAACATGGGAGTTTAGCGTATAGCGGTATATTTTTCCCAGCTATGCTCACTACTGGCTACGCTGCCGTCCTCTCGAGAACACAGGGAGGGTGAGTCAGTGTGCGGCGGTAAGCCCTGGGAGTCGGCTGTCTGGCCCGCTGCGCTCCCGGCCATTTGCACTCGATTTTAACCCTTTAAAAGCCTTAACCCTCTCACATCCTGACGCAATTTTTGAGCCTATTAGGGATACTTTAAAGCCTTTGTTACCGTCAGGGGTATTTATAAACCTTTAGTTTATTTACTTCAACCTCTGCAGTTGTCTTTGAGTTAGCTGTGGGCAGAAAATTAATTTTGGAGAGATAATTATAAGAGTGAGAGTAATCTATTTCTTATTGCAAATCTGGCAACCTCTGTGTCATAAGGATGTGAGAGGGTTAATAATGCTCCTAACTTGCTGCAAATTGGTGCACGAATTAAGTCGAGCGCCACCAATAAGGGGTTAAGTGCCCTTGTTTAATTCGTAGCCCCGGTCGTAACACTTGAAAAGAGTGAAGATGGGAAAAGCATTAGAAAGTGGGGAAATGCTGTGGTATGGTGGTGAGATAGTCATCGAATGAGTATGGAAAATGTGTAAACTAGCGTGGGAGAAGGGAAGTGTGCCTGATGACTGGAAGACAGGCATAATAGTCCCCCTGTATAAGGGTAAAGGGGAACTTGGATTGTGTGGTAACCACCGGGGGATAGGTCTGCTAAGCATAGTAGGGAAGGTGTACAGTAGGGTAGTGATCGAGAGAGTGAGAGCGAGAATGGAGAAATAGGTAGTTGATGAGCAGGGCAGGTTTAGGAAAGGGAAGAGGATGTGTAGATCAGATGTTTGCCCTGAAAGGTGTTGTGGAAAAATATCTGGAAAAGGGACAAAAGTTATATGCTGCCTGTATGGACTTGGAAAAGGCCTTTGACAGAGTTGATAGCGAAGGTATGTGGAAAGTAGTCAGAACATACGGAGTTGACAGCAAATTGCTGAAAGCAGTGAAGAACATGTCTGAGGGTGCAAAGGCATCGGTGTGTGTGGAGAATGAACAGAGCAAGTTCTTTGATCTGAATGTTGGGTTAAAGCAAGGGTGTCCCCATGGTCGTTTAATATATATATGGATGAAGTCATGAAAGAAAAACAAGGAAGAGCAGTGTATGTTGGTGTACCACTGATAAGGGAAGGAAACGAGTGAAAGTTGCCTGTACTGCTGTTTGCCAATGATACAATTCTGATGAGCGATGGTGAATGGGAGTTGCAGGGTCTAGTAAATATGTTTGGAACAGTGTGTGAAAAATGTTATCTGACACTAAATGCTGTGACGCTCCTGTATAGTAGCCACGTGCGGGCATGCGCGAGTGTCGGCTGCCCAGCCGTTTAGAAACCGGCTGGCGGCAGCCGGCCGGCCGGCTTTTCCCTAGTATATATCCTACGACAATGTAACTAATGTCTGGGATATTCTTATGTTGTTTCACAGCTTGAAGCTGCCCTTATTCTTAACCAACGCATCTTAGTATATTTTATTCTCGATAGTTGATTGTTTCATTATAATATATAAGATGTAAGTCTAGTGAGAGTGGGAGGAGACGAGCGGGAGAGAGAGACCGGCTGGGGGACGTTGCTTCGCGCGGAGAGCCTAGCTTGGGACGAGCCTGATGTTGCCAATTTGATCGCAACGTTAGGCTTAGTTTCGACTCACGCAAGGGGTAGAGGATTTTGACCCGGCAACTGTGTTGAGTGTTGCCAAGCATGGGATATATTTCGCATGCCTAGGGTGGGGTCCAGACAGATTCAAGACTCAGAGCTCACCTCACTGTCGTACCCTTCGGACCCCCTTGATATCTATCCCTCTCAACCCCACTTAGAAACTTTCTCTCTTACTTTGTATACCTTCCTTCCACTACTTCACCAATCTATTTAATTATCCCATCCCCTTGATAGACCTTATATCTATTATTGTATTAACGACGAGCTCTCAGATAATTAGATAGGATTTTGGGCCTTATGCAGAGATGTAATTGTTAATGAGACCTAGGAAGCTTTTTTGTTGTCTCATATTTGGTGGTTTCATGCTTGCTAGTGTGTTCTTGTGGCAGGTTAGCAGGGGCTAGACCGGGGGGGAGGCTTTTTGCGATCCTTTAAGTAAAGTCTGCTGGTGCGAGTCCTGTGGACCCGCACAACTTTACTAGGATACCCGTGGGAGTCTGGGGGCATTTTCTTGTCTGTGTCCCTGTGTGTCTAGTGTTGTGTTGTGTGAGGGCCCTTGCCTAGTCCACTCAGCACTGCGCTAGCACGTCTTGATTTTGTTTTTGGGTCGCCAGGAGAGAGTCAGATACTTGGGATCTGAGTCTCTCAAGAGAGCACCATTTCAATTAGAGTAATTTGGCGCACAGACTTGGGAACGTCCCTAGGCTAGAGCAGGTGGCTCAGCCCGGGTATCCGAAGCCTATATCCTTCCGGCTAGACCTCTGCCACCTGGCAGATTAACAGCTAGGGGTTTATCATCTCTGCATGCTTGTTATTGTGCCACAGTTTTACCGTTTTTGTGAGCATTGTGAGTCAGGGTGTGGCTTCGAGACTCTGTCCGAGCAGGCTTGCCTGACTAAGAGTGAGAAGCACACCTGTATGTGGTTATGTTGCGAGTTGCTGCCTTTATTTAATTATACCTATGCCATTATACACTGTATGGCCTATCACTAGTATTTATTCCTGCTTATGAGTTAAGAGTTCTCTAAATCCGTAACTTACTTTCTTTGCTAAGCATCAGATCCTACAGTAGCCGCATGCAGTTTAGAAACCTGCATCTTGTCTACCTGTACGATGTTTTGAGGACTGTTTGCTTTCACCTTCTTTCACGCAGGGGTGATTAGTTGTATTAATTAACGTAACGTTAAATGTACTTTCTTCTAGTTTGTTATTAAATTGTTTCTGCAATTTAATTCCGTTATCTATCTTTTCCTTGAAGCTTTAAGTCAACTTAATTGTGTGATGTTTTATATAGCCTGCTTGACTATCAGCAGTCTATAGTGCGTGCACCCTGTAACCGAGTCATAGGATACCTTGTTGTCCAGGCAGGACTCTTGACGGTTTAGGGTGGTTTGTTGCCTGGGTTTATAGATAAGGGTGGGATCTAGCGTTTTCCGTTGTTGCTTGTTGCCGCAGACCTAGTCCAATAGAAAGAGCCCAGTGTTTATATATCCCAGGACGTAACAATGCGGAGACGTGCAAAGTTATGGTCTTTGAAAGAGGTGCAGCAACAGAGTGTGAGGTGAGGTTGAACGTTCAGGCTTTGTAGAATGTCAGCTCATTTAAGTATTTGGACAGTGTGTTTAGTAAAAATGGGAGAATGGATGAAGAAGTGCGGGAGAGGGTGCAACAGGGGAAGAGGGTTGTAGGAATGCTATGAGCAGTAACAAGAAATAAGGTGGTCAATATGGAAGTAAAGAAGTCCTAGCATGACAGTGTGGTAATCCCGACATTGACTTACGGGAAACATCGATGTTGGTGAAGACACTCAAATCAAGAGTGAGAGTGGTGGAAATGAGATACTTGAGAAGTGTGCGCAGAGTTACATGGAGGAATAGACAGACGTATGAGGAAGTACGAGAGAGATATGGTGTGGATGTAGATATGCTGGAAAGTGAGAAAAGAAACACCTTGAGAAGGTTCGGCCATGTGGAACGTATGGGAAGCGAGAGAATGACTAAGAGAGTGTGCGAGAGTGAGGAGGTATATGCATGAAAGCGGTGCTGGATGGGAGGAAGGACGTTGACTGATTGGGAACAGAGGTGCATGGGTGCGTTTCGTTTGTGGCCACCACTTCGGGGATCACGGCGTCCGGCAATAGATATATAGATAAATAGACCTTGACCTTTGACCTTCAGTATTAGAATATATATATATATAATGTATATATATATATATATATATATATATATATATATATTCTGACATACGGAGCCCTGTATGTTAATTTAAGAGTTAGAATTAGAGTTGAAGGAGCCCACTACCCAAACGGTGAAGCAGACTAGCGAACGAGCGAGTGGGCAAACCATCTCGCCCCATACCAGCATGCTAGCCTTCACACCTCGATGACCGATGCTATGACGTATGATCGACGCCAGGAGCTGTGAGTGGACCACGCACCTGTTATGCGACTCGAGGAGCTATGATTGGAGCAGGCATCACCCGCCGCCTCCTGATTCGTTCCTACACCATCATTGTTTGGTATATAAGACCCGAGTTGTGGGCATTCAAATCAGTCTCATTTGGAGTTGGGGAAGGTGAACTTGCAGCTGGAGGAAGACGGGGTGAAGTATTATAATGGGATTGTGACTGTCAGTCAGATTATATAAATGTGTGTTAAGTGTGTTCGGTGTAAACACTTATGTTATGTTGGTTAGTGAGATATGTGATTGGGAATTAACGTGAACACTACTATTATGTGTTTAACTATTTAATTGGGAATTAACGTGAACACTACTATTATGTGTTTAACTATTTAATTGGGAATTAACGTGAACACTACTATTATGTGTTTAACTATTTGATTGCGAATTAACGTTAACGCTACTATTTATGTACTTAACTATTTGATTGGGAATTAACGTTAACGCTATTATTATGTACTTAACTATTTTAGTTGACTAACTTGTGGACTAAAGCAACTCTTTAAGTAATTGGGTTATGATGAAAGTAATACTATTGTTTTATATTAATACTTACGAGTTCTTTCATTTTCTTTGAATTAAGCTTACATTGCTTAATGGTGCTTAGTACGGTGATGCTATTGTCTCGTATTAGTAATATCGCCTTAGACTAACATGGCTGTGATAATATTACTTCTAGTGATTTCCTAAGCTGAAGAAAATTCTTTTGCTTCAAAATATTATATTTTGCTTTTCATATTATTTGAGTGAGACCTGAATCGAATCTATGAAACGATCCTGTAACTTTATTTACTCATAATCAAACCTCAATGTTACGTGGTTAAGAAATACATTTAACTAATTATTAAATATATATCTAACTTTTTATGTGACTTTGATATAAATCCTGATGATAATAATAATATAATACTATTAACGTAAGACAAGAACCAAGAATAATTACATTAAATATAAATAAAAGGACATAGAAGAAAACTATCTATTCATTTCAAAAGGGTAAGAGACAGAAATATTCTTACTTTAATATTTATCTTTCAAGACTTTTTATAAAATTAATAGTCCTTCTTTAGCTATAACTTATTCGGTTCATAACCATAGCCTACTAAGCTTCGGTTAAATAATAATTCTTTATAAATACTACATGACTTTAATTAGTTTCAGTATTTTTCATAATTAAAGAGTATCAGTCAATAAAGGTAACTAAGTCCTAAGATCCAAAAGGAAAGGAAGCAACAACAGGAAATTATTTTATTAGATTTTACTTTTGTTTTGCCTTCAGCTGACTGATACCTTAATATATATCTCTGTGCTATCTAGATTCATCAAGTTAACCACTTGAGGATCAAGATACGTAACAGAAGAGTGGCGACCTTGCCAGGATTCGTTTTATACAGTTTCACTCAGTTTCATTAACGTTTCACTACTTAAAAACCAAATATTAATCATGCCTCAACTAATTAATGAAGAAGATGCTCGAGTTTTCATAGAATCAGAACCCACAGCCCCTGATATTGACTGTCTGTCAAAATCCGAACTGAAAGTGCTTGCCTCACATCTCCAATTAACTGTCTCAAACATGTCTAAAGTAGAGGTGGCTCAGACAATAAAAACCCACCTGTTCCCTGTAGAAGGCCGGGAGGGTGACGGAGCAGTTGGTGGGATCCCTAGTAAACCTAGCCAACTTGATGAACAATTGCCACCTGGTTTTACCATTGATCAATTATTCGAACTAGAACAAGCCAGACTAACAATAGAACTAGCCAGAATAAAAGCAACGACCGAACAAGCCAACGCAAGTATAGAACTAGCCAGAATAAATGCCAGTGCAACGACCGAACAATGTGAATATCAATATCGTACGGCTCAACTAAATGTCAATTCAAATGCTCCTGTAATTGCTCCCCCTCTGGGATTAACTATGACTAGTGTCATTCCACCTTTCACTGAGGATAATGTGCAGGATTTCTTTGTTTTGTTTGAGGAAGTTGCTGGAGGTATGAAGTGGACAAGAGATCAATGGCCTTTTATGTTACAAACCGTTTTGACAGGGCAGGCTCGAGCCACGTATTTGTCAGAAGTAGCAGAAGTTAGGCAGGATTATGACAATCTCAAAGAAGCTATCCTAAAAACCTATCAATTGCAGCCTGAGGCTTACAGGCAATCTTTCCGTAAAAACCAGAAGAAAGTAGAAGAAACCCATAAGGTATTTGCCAGGACCATGACTAAAACTTTCAATCATTGGGTCAAGAGTAAGAAAGTCACAAGCTACAACGATCTGAAGGAGTTGGTCCTGTTAGAAAATTTCCTATGGAAAATTGATTCTTCTGTATCCTATCATTTAAAGGGGAAAAAGGTAGATTGTCTTGCCGACGCCGCTGACATGGCTGACACATACGTGCTCAACAACAAATTTCGTGGAAACAAACCCTACGATAATTCTAGCTCTAATTTTAAGTATCCCAATCACAAATCTGACCGACCCAGTCACAAGCCTATAACGTCTTCCCCAGCTAGCCAAAATAGAAATGTTCCCCCAACTAAAAATGCGACTCAGGGCAATGGTAACAGAGGTGGGCCCCAAACTAATAGTAACGCTCAAAGAGGGAACGTTCCCGTATCCCCTAAAGTATGTACTTTTTGTGGCAAGAGAGGCCACCTAGCTTATCAGTGCTGGGCTAAGGAGAGAACCGAGAGATCGGGGCAGACAGTTGCCGCCGTATCTCAAACTCCATATGTGCCTGTAATGCAGGACTCCCGACAGAAGGAGTACCTAGCACCAAAAGTTCCTTTAATGCAGGACTCTCGACAGAAGGAGTACCTAGCAGCTAACGTAAATCATCTAGACAGGGGTGTAGTAGCATGTGTGGTGCAACCCACTAGGGTTAAGCCAATAATAATTTCACCATCAGTGCAGGACAGTTACCGTCCCTTTATTTCATCTGGCAACGTGAGATTAAATGGTTGTATGCATGAGGTAAAAATTCTGAGAGACACAGGTTCTACTAGCACCCTCATGGTGAATCCTTACACTGAGTGCCCACCTGGCGAACCAGTTGTAATGCGAGGTGCTGGAGGCCAGTTTTATGCATACTTGGTAAAAGGCGAAATTGAATGTGAGTTACTACAGGGTGAGGCCACCATAGCTTTGTGTAGGTCCCAAGATATCCCTGTGCCTGGGGTAACACTCCTTTTGGGGAATGATGTAGCAGGTGAGAAGGTCCGACCAGACCCCATTTTGTCACTTTCCCCTGTTAACGAGCCACTAACCGGTGAGCTCGACAAGGAGTTGCCAACTGTTTTCCCTGTGTGTGCTGACAAACGTTCAATGTCTCAAGTAGCAGTTCCCTCAGACAGAAATGTACCGAATGTAAGAGTTGATGAAAGGGATGATGAGAGTGTGAATGATGCTCCAACTGTGCCTGATGATGTGACTGAGGTGGATTTATCTGACACCTTTATGGCTCATCTTGACCCTAAAGATGACCATGAAACCCCTCCAAATTGTCCTAGTGGCCTGGTAGAGCTACAGAGAGATGATTGTGAATGCAAGGAGTTAGCTGCCAGGTCCGTGAGTGAAGAGGAATGTGAGAAGGAGGGTGGTGAATGTTTCTACCTCAAAGGAGGAGTATTGTGGCGAAGATGGAGACCGCCACACAGACCAATCGATGACGGGGATTGGGACGTCCATCAAGTAGTAGTCCCCAAACCTTGTCGTAAAGATATCATGGAAATGGCACATTGTATACCATTGGCAGGACACCTAGGTGTGAGAAAAATCTAGACAGAATCAGATCCCACTTTTACTGGCCAGGAATGCGTGCAGATGTAGTGGAGTGTTGTAGAGTGTGTCACACTTGCCAGATGACAGGAAAACCCAATCAGAAGGTGCCTGTACATCCTCTGGTGCCCTTGCCCGTTTTCGAGAATCCTTTTACTCGGGTGGTAGTGGACATTGTAGGCCCATTGCCTAAGACTTCCCAAGGTAACATTTATTTATTAACTATCATGGACATGGCAACTCGCTACCCAGAGGCTATACCCTTAAGGACTACCTCTGCTCCAACTGTTATCAAGGAACTGCTCAAATTCTTCACCAGAATGGGTTTCCCCCATGAGGTGCAAAGTGATCAAGGAACTAATTTTACCTCTAACATTTTCCAGCAGTCCCTGAAGGAGTTGGGTTGGGTATCGAGCATGTAAAGTCTAGCACCTACCACCCAGAGAGTCAAGGGGTTCTCGAACGATATCATCAGACATTAAAGGGAATGTTACGTAAGTATTGTACAGAGACCGGAGTTGAGTGGGATAAGGGGGTACCTTTTCTTTTATTTGCTACTCGTGAGGTTCCAACTGAATCCCTGGGTTTTTCCCCTAATGAGCTAGTTTTCGGTCACCAGGTAAGAGGTCCTTTGCAACTATTGCAGGATAGCCTAGTTGGCCAGGAGGGGAACCAAAACCTCCTCAAGTATGTTTCAGATTTCAAAACCCGGCTGAGATCCTCATGTGAGTTTTCCGCTCAAAACTTGACAGTGGCTAAAAGCTCCATGAAGAAATGGTATGACAGAAAAGCCCGTGAGAGGGAGTTTAAGCCCGGTGATGAGGTTTTGGTCCTGCTCCCCCTTTTTGGCCAACCTTTATCTGCCAAGTTCAGGGGCCCATATAAGATCATTCGGAGGGTGAGCATTACCGATTATCTAGTAACTACCCCAGACAGGAGAAAGCCCACGCAAGTATTCCATATAAATATGTTGAAGCCCTACCATAGGTCCCCTGATTCCTCTCCTCCAGATTCTCCCACTGTGGCAGTGAATGTCAGGACCTGTGAACAGCCTGGTGCGGACAAAGTCTTCAGTTCTCTTACTGACCCGCAACAGACTGTTCCAGAGCCTGAAGGTATCCATGCAGACTTTGACTTGTCATGTAGCCTATCCAACTTTCAGTATAATTCAGTGGCTTTGAGGGAATTACCATCTAAACTATGTCATCTTCCCTCTGATCAAGCGAACCAACTAATCTCTGTTTTATCTCAGTCTCCCAATGTGTTCCGTGATACTCCAGGGCTCACTTCTTTGGCCGTGCACGACATCGACGTAGGGGATGCAACTCCCATTAAACTATCCCCCTACCGTGTCTCACCACAACGCAGGAGTATACTGCAGGTCGAGCTTGACTTAATTTTTTCAAACCAGCTGATCACAAGGGCCTTCAGCCAGTGGAGTAGTCCGGTCATACTTGTGCCGAAGCCAGACAGGAGCCATGGGTTTTGTAGGGACTATAGGCAAGTCAATGCTGTCACAAAGAACGATACCTACCCACTGCCACGGATCAAAGATTGCATTTCCCAGGTTGGCCTCATGCAGCAGTAAGTATAATTTAATGAGAGGATTTTGGCAATTAGCTCTCCCTTGTAGCGAGGTAAATATCATGCTTTTGTAGTGCGCTTTCAAGCCTTCAGCTGTGAGATGCCTTGCAGTTCGAATAACGCTCCAGCTACGTTCCGGCTATGTTCTGATGTGGTACCTGGAGACGTTGCCTACTTTGGGTGATATCCTTATTATATCCTCATTATAATCTTGCTGTTGCCAATCTGGTGGTGAATCTATTTATGTATTATGTTTAATATTATGTACTATACTCCTTAAACTCTTTTCTAGGGGGGAGGTCTGACATACGGAGCCCTGTATGTTAATTTAAGAGTTAGAATTAGAGTTGAAGGAGCCCACTACCCAAACGGTGAAGCAGACTAGCGAACGAGCGAGTGGGCAAACCATCTCGCCCCATACCAGCATGCTAGCCTTCACACCTCGATGACCGATGCTATGACGTATGATCGACGCCAGGAGCTGTGAGTGGACCACGCACCTGTTATGCGACTCGAGGAGCTATGATTGGAGCAGGCATCACCCGCCGCCTCCTGATTCGTTCCTACACCATCATTGTTTGGTATATAAGACCCGAGTTGTGGGCATTCAAATCAGTCTCATTTGGAGTTGGGGAAGGTGAACTTGCAGCTGGAGGAAGACGGGGTGAAGTATTATAATGGGATTGTGACTGTCAGTCAGATTATATAAATGTGTGTTAAGTGTGTTCGGTGTAAACACTTATGTTATGTTGGTTAGTGAGATATGTGATTGGGAATTAACGTGAACACTACTATTATGTGTTTAACTATTTAATTGGGAATTAACGTGAACACTACAATTATGTGTTTAACTATTTAATTTGGAATTTACGTGAACACTACTATTATGTGTTTAACTATTTGATTGCGAATTAACGTTAACGCTACTATTTATGTACTTAACTATTTGATTGGGAATTAACGTTAACGCTATTATTATGTACTTAACTATTTTAGTTGACTAACTTGTGGACTAAAGCAACTCTTTAAGTAATTGGGTTATGATGAAAGTAATACTATTGTTTTATATTAATACTTACGAGTTCTTTCATTTTCTTTGAATTAAGCTTACATTGCTTAATGGTGCTTAGTACGGTAACGATCCTGTAACTTTATTTACTCATAATCAAACCTCAATGTTACGTGGTTAAGAAATACATTTAACTAATTATTAAATATATATCTAACTTTTTATGTGACTTTGATATAAATCCTGATGATAATAATAATATAATACTATTAACGTAAGACAAGAACCAAGAATAATTACATTAATATAAATAAAAGGACATAGAAGAAAACTATCTATTCATTTCAAAAGGGTAAGAGACAGAAATATTCTTACTTTAATATTTATCTTTCAAGACTTTTTATAAAATTAATAGTCCTTCTTTAGCTATAACTTATTCGGTTCATAACCATAGCCTACTAAGCTTCGGTTAAATAATAATTCTTTATAAATACTACATGACTTTAATTAGTTTCAGTATTTTTCATAATTAAAGAGTATCAGTCAATAAAGGATACTAAGTCCTAAGATCCAAAAGGAAAGGAAGCAACAACAGGAAATTATTTTATTAGATTTTACTTTTGTTTTGCCTTCAGCTGACTGATACCTTAATATATATCTCTGTGCTATCTAGATTCATCAAGTTAACCACTTGAGGATCAAGATACGTAACAATATATATATATTTTTTTTTTTTTTTTTTTTCTATATTCCAACTTACTTCCTCTCGGGCATAGGCTGAGAGCCTTAACATTCACCGAAAGAATTTCACAATTAAATAACATGTTGTCTGCTACTACCCTCTCTCTTGTGTAGTTATGTAATCAAAATGTGAAGCTTGCATTGTTTTCGTCATTTAATTGATACTTGTATTACAAAACTCCAAATTAAATATAATTATATCCACTTCCCTTTCTATTATGTATAAGATTGTGTTTTAAACATATTAGCAATTTCAAAGCAATGTATTTTAAGTGTTTAATTATACTTTTAGACCACTGATGATAGCGTAGTGTTCAATGCAAAAACGTTTGGATCCACTATAATGAAAATAAAGATGATGTTCGCTGCCTCGCTGGTAATTCTTTTCCTACTTACATATACAGTATATATATACATACTGTATATATAAATATATCTATATGTTTTTTAAGTAACACGCAATTAACAGACAGCTTATCGAAGTTTGAGTATTTTTTTTTATGATGAATGTTGACTTTTGACCTCGACCTGTGACCATAACCTTTATGTAGGATTACATTTTCTGTTTGCATTGATGTAACCCTGGGAAATCAAATAAGCGTGCCAAATTTAATTAAAGATCATCAGTTAGTTTCAGAGGTATTAACCACTTCTGTACCAGTGACATCTTTTTAACCCTTACTGTACCATAGGATACTACCATAAATGTACCCCCCTGTCCCAAGCAATGTGGCCAAAATGGCTTCAGAGGCAAGATGTAACAACCTCCCACCTCAAAAGATGGAGGCATACTGCCTCTGGGGGAGCTTGGATATAGGCTGAGAAGTGTTGCAAAGGCTTTAGAGCAGTGCTCAAATGTTGTGGTACCAGGCACTGCCTTATATTGGCAGTAACAAGAACTGTATATTACTGACGGCTTGTAGCCGTCGCTTGGATTGGGGAGTGATTTATCTACTGCTGGCTCTCTGCCGTCGCTGGGATTGTACGGGTTAACTTTACTCTGGCTACTATTAGACGATATTTTTCAGTTTAAAAAGGGCCTCCATCTATCAACAGGCTTCAAAGTATATCACCTCACCCCTTTTAACACAAAAGATTTTTCTTAAACTGCACAGAATCGCATAAAAATGGCTAGAATATAATTATAAAGATGTCGCCGATACAGTAGCGGCTAAAGGCATAGTTGACCTTGACCTTTGACCTTCATCTTGACCTTCTTGATGTCTGACAATTTAAAATTTTAATTTGCATTTAAAGCACAACTGTTTCAATGAGTATTGTGAAGCTTGCATGAATAGTAAAGAAATTAGTATACTGACCTTATATTTGACCTTGACCTGTGACTTTGACCTATCAAATGGAATAATGTTTATTCTTGTATGACATTGGCCTAGGTATTCCGAATATACCTAGTGAGAATCTTATAGTTATCATTGTTACGATGATCCACCATCGTAAGTTTATTTAAGTTAATAAATGAATTTCCATAAATTACTATGTTGCCTTGGTCATATATTCACATGAATATATTATATCCTAATGCCTTGCAGTAATGTCAATAGGACATTAAGTAGTAATCGACATTATCAATCTAATATAGTATTTTTTTCATGTTGCCCAACAACATATTATTTTGTTCAATTACTGTATATTTATCTAAGTACTGTATGTACATGTACCCAACTGCACTATGATAGCCTAATGATTACACAACTGGAAGGGGTAATTGATGGGGCGTTAACCTCAAAGGAAGGCCTTTCTAGGAATTGCTCCTGAACCTGAATAATTTCATATTATCACCCTCTAACCAATTAGACTACAAATAAACGTAATTAATTCAATAAATTAAACTAATGAATTCATGTGGTACTCCAAGGATTCGAACCTAGGATACTCACACCGATATTATAGGCACTAACCATTATGCTATCAAGACAGATAGTTTATGCAAAAGCTCACCATATATTACCTATTATCGAATACTGGATATTAGCCTAAGCATGTACTATCATACAAAAAAGTATCCTTACTCTCGTGAACGTTGAGTTTCATAAAGTGGGGTAAGATTCGAGCTCAAACAATAGTTTCCATATTACTTCGTCCATTGAGTCTAAATGGTGCGTGTCATTTTAGTAAGGATACTTTTTTGTATGATAGTACATATAGTCAACTGCACTATGATAGCCGAATGATTACACAAATGGAAGGGGTAATTAATGGGGCCTTAACCTCAAAGGAAGGCCTCGCTAGGAATTACTCCTGAAACTGAATACATTTATATGATCACCAACCCACCAATTCACTTACAAATAATCATAATGAATGAAATCAATGACACTACTAATGAATACATGTGGTACTCCAATAACTCGAACCTAGGATACTCACACTGAAATTCCGCGCACTAACCATTACATTTACCATTATGGCAGATACATTTTAGCATTAATAAATGCATGGTAATAAAGGTAAGGAAGATGAACACAAATGCAAAACATAAACTAGCTAATTCGGATTTAGAAAACTCCAATTGTGAGAAATATCTGGGTGTGTTTGTTAGGAATGAAAACAATGTATAAGTGTTTGTAATAAGGCAAACAGTATTTATTGGTTTATCTCTAGGAGTGTGAGTAACAGTAAAACCTCATATGGAAATTGTTGTTCAGTATTGTTGCACTTATTATATAATTGATCTAGACACTCTAGAGGCAATGCAACATAGAAAGATACAAATTAATCAAACTAATGAAAATGTATAATATGAGGATCGGTTAAAAAAAATGTCAGCTAACATTAATTAGAAAGACGAAGATGTAGAGGAAATAATTATGGTAGAGATGTTTAACCCGTCCAGCAGCGTAGGATACAGTAATAAATGTCCCCCCCCCCCAGTCCCAAGCAATGTGGCCAAAATGGCAGGAGAGACCACCTTTCCACCTCAAGATGTGAGGCAAGACTGGTTCCCCCACACTTCAGTGGGTCATATATAAGCTGAGAAGTGTTGCCATATCGGGCCAGCAGTGCTCACATGGTCGTGGTACCAAGTACAGGGTTGTACAGGCAGTTACAAGGAAAGTACATTACTGACGGTTATAGCCGTCGCTGGGACTGTGGAGTTAATTATCTACTGACGGCTATAACTGTCGCTGGGATTGGAGGGGTTAAGTGGATGAAGGGAATCAGCAAAGGGGACCTTAGTAAAGTATTAAAGCTGAATGATTTTTAAATAAGTCGTATAAATGGCTTCAAACTAGAGTAATTCCGCTTTAAGAAGACGTAGGTAAGCATTGATTGGGATATAGGGTTGTGGATATGTAGATTACATTGCATAGTTTAACTTAAATCAGCAAAGAAAGGGTGGAAAATCTTTAACGTAATTTAAATTATCATATGAATGACATTGGCTGGATGTGAAAGTGATCTGCCTCGTGTGGGCTGTTAGGCCCTTTGCAAATTTCTTATTTTGTAATGTACAGTAAATGTATGCACTGCGCTGTGAGTACAAGTGCCTGGGCCCAGCATCAACGGGTAAATCACATGGCAGATATGATCATAACTCGCAAAAATAAGCAGCTTTTTCTCTAACAATTATCTCTCAAAAACAACTATTAATTTTATTATAATCTAGGCATACCAATGTGTTGGGGGTTAATTCATTCAAGGTTTATAATATATATTATATGTTAAGCTAGGTTGGCTGGGCAAGGTTTGGTTGCCGAATTTAGGTTTAGTTTGTCAAGGTAGATTATTATTATTTTTTTTATTTTTTTTTTATTTTTTTTTGTGATAAAATCAATGGTAAAATCAATTGCATTGCGTCTAAGTCCTGGGAAATTTTAATTTATGAAATAAGAATCATGGTTGTATTCTTTAACAATTTTCCCCCCTCGCGGCGCCGGACAAAACAACTTAAAAATCCCTGCTCAGGCTACTAGGCCCTATATGGGTACCGCGTGCATACGTATAAACGTTTTTTCCAAGATATTTCCCGCCCAAACGTCGAAGGGCGATACTTAGATCGACAAACCATCAGTGTGCCTCGTCGGACGGTAATGAGAGCGTGTGTGCTGTCGCTCTCTCTCCTCTCCTTTCCTGTACCAGCCTGTTCGGTCAACAAGTGGGGACCGTATTCCCAAATGTGTACTCCACTTTTCCCCTTTGTATCAATTTAGTTTTAGCCCCAGAATTCTGCCTTGTGGTCACCCAAGACCCTCATCCATCCCCTCCACGGACACTGCAACCAAATTAATCCAGCTTATGTAAGGTATGATAATTATATGCCTCACTTTTGTTGACCCTTTTTTTCCACTAATTATTTTTTGTTCACCCTTAAATTAAAGACTAATATTTACAGTAGTTTAACACTCTAGCCGCGGCTCTCGACTTAAGTCGGGTGAGAGAACCATGGCCTAACCCGCGGGTCCCGACTTAAGTCGCAAGGGATGTTGAGCACATTATCGGCTCTGAGAGAGAGTCCACGCGGTGGGAGGACCGCAGGCAGGCTATGACCGCTTGTCCTGGGCCTAGCGAGGTAACTGGTGTCCCTACCACATCCCTACACGTGCCTTGCCTCGCGAGGCAAGGTAACATCTCGGAAATTTCTGTATTTTAGGGTTTTTGCACTCGTATGGCAACATCGTTGCAAGCGAACCCGTGGTCGTACAAGTATGATTCAGGTGTCATTGGAAAGCTCTATTATCGCCCTTTCACGGATACATAATTATTGTATTACGCTCTGGCTCTTGTTTATGCATGAAAAAGAGCATGAAATGATGCTCATTTATGGTAAATGTGCCCGCCTGGCAGGTAGTATACGTTACAAATATCCCCGTCCGTAAGGGGTTAATTTGCTCCTAATATAATATTAATCATTGATTGTAGTTTCTATTGGTAACAAGAAATTTAAAATCCAACTTGTAGTTTTCGGGTGAGAGTCATTTAAAGTGACGGTAACCATATGGGTTCCACATTTCCAAGTTCGCGACAGATCTGGAACATTACCTGAGCAGGGATATTGACGTTTTTTTTAGATATAGGAATACTAATCCATGTACTCTCTGTAAAAAACACTCATTCCCACTGTATTCCTTTGGATTCAGGCACTATAGTGGGAATGAATTGTTTATGAATACAAGCTAAAGATATAACATTCTCTAATAGACAAGGTTCAAGCTCAGAACTAAGAATCGCATTGTTGGGTATGTATAACAAAACACGCGAGAAAATGCACTTTACTAAATAATTATTATCATTAAAGTAGAAAAGCACTCCACCAATTACCGCGCCCCCTCTTACCTGCTCCCCTCGCCAGCTGAGTTTGACACACCTCCCCAGCCGGCCAATCAGCGGCCTCCATTTTCGGAGCGCACAGCTAGACTTCCAACCTCACCTCTAAATTCGCTCTCGTTCTCTTCCCGGACATTTTCATCTGGCAGCAATAAGTCCAATACCTCGGTGCCAGCCCTATACTCCCGTAAGCCACTGAACAACAATTTCAAACCAGCTTCCAGGAACTTATTTTGAAGAGAAGAGAGTGGAGGTGGAGAAGGCAACAACTCAGAGCGAGCAGACTGCCGCACGCGCCGCTCAGCCAATCGCAGCGCGGGAGAGAGGGGACCAGGACTATAAAGGGAAGGGGGGGGGGCATGTTGCAAGTAAACTCCCACAAAATTAAACTCCAAAGAGTACAGAACAAAGCACTGAGGTGGATCCATGGTGCTCGGTGGTATGAGTTCCAAACATCGGAACACTTGCATGAACTCTCCCGCATCCCTCCACTTAATGTCTACAACAACTTTCTGGCTAATAAACAACTTGAAAAACTTGAGACCTTCGATCACTTTGTCTAAATTTTTAATAATATCACTCAACCCATCCGTCCCTGGTCGAACCTCTTGCATCCAATTAACCCTTTCACGCACCTATGACGCAGAGGTTGCCAGATTAGCAATAAGAAATAGAGTTCTCTCACTCTTATAATTACCTCTCCAAAATTAGTTTTCTGCCCACAGCTAACTCAAAGACAACTACAGAGGTTGAAGTAACTAACCTAAAGGTTTCTAAATACCCCTGATGGTAACAAAGGCTTTAAAGTATCCCTAATAGGCTAAAAATCGCGTCATATGTCGGAGAGGATTAACAGAGAGGCTCCCAATCCCCTATTCACATAATAACATTGTTACACCACAAACTCACACTTAATTTTCACCATTCCTTTTACTCACCTACCAGCCAAAATTTCTAATTCTTTCACAAATGCACAATAAAAACTAAAGTAAATTAAGCTCTTCATAAGACTATAATCATCTATATACTCAGCAGTTGACAGCCATGCCTTGCTGCCCCACTTTAGACCCTTACCATCCAAAATTGCCAGACCATCATTAAAACCTTCTCCATTACCAAATTTGATATTCAAATTCACCCAGACTCATCTGATTCGTCCACTGGTAGAGGCGGTGGGGCATGCCAGCTCATCCACAGCCCAACCTCTATGCCACTCTTGACCGATCAGAGCCTCTGAATCTCACTTCACCAAAATTAACTTTTACCACCCAAAATTAATTATCTTTTGCCTTACCACCCATTTTTATCTTCATCCCTTCTTGACATACCATACTGAAGCTCTCGAAAAATATGTCTCAATAATACCAACAGTCACAGCCCTCCTCTAAACCCCCAAACTAAAATCAACAACTCATGCACGTTGGGTCAAGCCCCGACACTCTTTATCCTCCTACTTTGACACTTTCTCTCTTACTACACCAATAAAAACTTCCCTTCTTTCACCCTCACCCACCTTTTCTATATTCATTTGATTGATTGATTGATGTTGCAAGTCATTCGCCGGCCGGATGGCACTGGGTTCGTGTCTCGCAACCTACTTACTCTCTCTCGCTTGGGCACCCACGGGAATTCGGCTCCAGCCTCCCAGCCCTCGCCCTTTTGTTCCAGAAGGCACACCCCAGGCCAATCATCAGCTCTTCCCTACTAAGGTAGATACACCTTCAGTATCTGGCCGCCTGTCGTCGCATCGAAGGCTTGCATACCACAGCAAAGCGACGACAGATAGTAGAGGGAGAGCAAGGAGTTCCAGTTGAGATAAAGAAAGAGACTGCAGAACTAACCCAGTGGCCACAATTTATAATATTTGATGTGTCCTTCTTGGACATGACTAAAGGAAAAAGAATTTCGACTAATCTGTATCCATAAAATCATGTGTATTAATTAGTTATTTTTGTCAGCAAAGGCGTAATGCCAAAAGTGTTATTATATAGGATCTGATAGGAAAGATTTAAGTATAAAGGTAAAGGGGGGAGGGAAGGATCAATTCTTCTAGTCTAAGAGGCAACCAATAAGTTCAAGGGGAAACAGTTTTGTTTAGTTGCCCGATAGATCAGCTATAGCTAGGAAAGGACACTAGTCCATTTAAATCACAAACTAATTTGTTAATAAGGAAACTATATAGAAGGACACTAGTCCATATGAATTACGGGATTCTTATGTTTTAGAAAGGAAGTTATATCCATAAAAATCGAAAGGGTCATGGAGGCGGTTTGGGAAAAGTGTTAAGGATATCACGTATAACAAAGAATTCCTCAGAAGTTATGTAACGGAATATATTTGTGAATCTCTTCCGTGTAGGCGTTTTGAGGCACGGTTTATCTTTTGTTAGAACGGTTATTGATTAAGGTTTCATGTAAACATAGCGTGTTTGTAATAGGGTTACATGAGAGTATAATCGGAAGATGTTATTGAGGTAAATATTGTAAACCAATGTCATTAGAGTAACTGGGTGACAGAACCCAATGTTATATATGAGAGGGAACCTGTAATCCCGGTCGGTAAATTTGTGCGACTTTATATAATTGTAGAGGTACTTGTGTAGTAACGACGGTTGTGTCAGATGAATTAACCGATTATATGTATTGAAGCTTTGGTCTCGAGAGAAGACACAGAAGGCCCAGTGGACGTGGTTAATTCTTGAGAATACATACATACATACATACATAACATTTTAAGACTGAGTGTTCCACACATAAGTGCAGTTTCAGTCTCTTGTCCTAATGGCGGCGTTCCAGGCAACCCTGTTAAGGGCTGCTTCACTTGTCAAGTTCTTGGATTTGAGATCGGCGCGTATAGTCCGATCCCAGGTCTTCCTCGGTCCACCCCTTGGTGCAGCTCCCTCCACAATCACAGACCTGCATTTTGTCACCCAATTTTGTTCATCCATTCTCTCCACATGTCCATACCATCCCAGTCTACTTGTACGCATCACCTCGCTAATACTCTTTATACCTAAACGTCTCCTCAGCTCAACATTTGTTATTCTATCCTGTAGCCTGGCCCCACACATCCATCTCACCATTCTCATCTCATTACGCTCCATTCTGTTGACATCCTCTACTTTAACGGCCCATGTTTCTGAGGCATACGTCATTGCACTTCTAACACATGAGGCATACACCTTTCCCTTCAGGGGGAGAGGCATTCTTTTCATGGTCAGGATTGGCATCAATTCTCTGAACTTCCCCCAGCCACACCTAATTCTAGCAACAGTGGCAGCCTCGGCCCCACCACCGGCAGAGATGGTATCTCCTAGGTAACAAAACTTGTTCACCAGCTCCAAAGACTCATTTCCAAAATTCACAGAAGAAGAATATAACTTTTGTGTAAATTAGGTAAAGAACGATTGATTCATTAGGCCCTGGTCTCAACAGAAGACACAGCAGGGCTTAGATTAAACTATTTAGGATTGGTAACTAATAACGTGTTTGTTTTTGTTGGATCGAAGTCGACTTGAGTCAATACCCGAATAGCGGGAATTCAGCTAGGGAGTAACGGGAACTCTAGGGGTCCAAAGTACAACCTATCGTGAATCGACGTAATATTCAATCCATGTCTTGAACTCATCTCGGCCCGAACAAAGGACCCGTTATTAGAGTAGTTAGGAAGTTTGTTAAATAAAGTATACGAACTTCTAAATGACTGTCGATTTATCCCCCATAATAGTTGTATTGTAGCAGACAGTAAAATATATACTACATTTTGGTGGCAAGCGGTGAGATTCGACAAATCATTTAGATTGAGGATAATTATCTAACAGAACAAACGTAATGATGGGCGTATTACCATTTAGATTATGGGAAGAGGGGAAGGAAGAAATCGAGCTCTGGATCGAGCAGTTAGAATGTCAGTTCACGTTACTTGACATAGGAGAAAATGGAAAGAAAATCGCCTATGGAAAGGCACACTTAGGCAAGGCCCTGAACAATATAAGAGTACGTCTAGAGGGACTAGTGTCATGGGCCGAAGTTAGGAGTGCCCTTATCGAAGAATTTGACCGAGAAACTTCCACCAGGACCCCCAGAGACAAACTTAAGAGTCTGAAACTCGATGGCCAAAATGTGAGAGCCCTGAGGAGGAAAATCGCTAAGAATGTCAAACTGGCGTATCCCCATATGAATCAAGAGAGCCAGGAAACTGAGATCAGGGAGATTATGATCCAAGTATGCCCAGTGGAAGTTAGAAAGCACTGCATTATTCATGAAGTGAATACTGCTAAGGAACTCATGGAGGTCATTAAAAAGATCATGGAGGCTCGAGAAGTAAGAGAGGAAAAAGATAAAGGGGAGGAGGAGAACCCAAACAAAGGGTATCCGAGAGCCCTGATCCGATGCTTCACATGTAGACAGACCGGACACCTAGCTAGGCACTGTTCCAGCCGTCCACAAGCCCCAACCCCTAGATTTGACCCCAGACCCGCACTTCCAAACGATCGACCTCTACCAAGGGGAACCGATCCAAACCGGGGAGGAATGCTTCCAGTAGAATACAGGGAGACAGAAATCCAGCCGAAAAGTCTTAGAGAGACAAACGCCTTGTGAAACTATAGTCATAAATGGGAAAGCCGCTAACATGCTA
Organism: Paralithodes platypus; assembly: GCA_032716605.1. NCBI lineage: Eukaryota > Metazoa > Arthropoda > Malacostraca > Decapoda > Lithodidae > Paralithodes > Paralithodes platypus. The sequence continues at coordinate 9,115,546 of CM064492.1, read as the reverse complement.
ATTGATACGGGGGCAAACAGAAGTTTAGAGAACTTTGTAAATCAAAATCAGAAAGAAATGGGCCCATTAAATCAAACCAGTATTCAGTTGTCAGGAGCCGGGGGTCAACCACTGACGATCCTAGGGAGAACTAATACGGCGGTAGTACAATGGAAGGGAATTACATTCACCACCGATTTCTGTGTTTTATCGGGAAATTCAAATAGTGGAGTCGATGGGTATCTGGGGATAGATCTTATGAGTCAGTTGGGAGTATCTATCCAGTGTGGGCCGAAAGACACAACGACCACTCTCTGACCTCAAATAGTAGCTACCACAGGAAAACTGTCTATCCCTCCTAGATCTTGAAAAATGAAAGAGATTCCTCCAACCCCAGGCATTACTGCCGGGATTGTTTAACCTGATGCACAGAATAAGGTGAGAATATCTTCCACCTTTATTACTGCCGACCAGAGGAAACTAGTTCTAGCTAATTTTGGTGATGACACGATTAATTATCAAAAAGGAAAACTGTTAGGACAAGTCACACCCGCTCAATCCACCACTGTTGGAACTGACGGACCCGTGAACTTCCTGAAATTCCGAAACAATTAACGTCAAATCAAGCCAATACCTTACATGAATTGCTATGGACGTACCGAGGTGTGTTTGCTCAAAACAAAGGGGACCACGGATCGGCTAGAACCCGACACATCCATGCGATACACACTCAAGGGCCTCCTATTAGGCAACCCTATAGACGACAAAGCCCTATTATGAGACAAAAAGAAAGTGAACAAGTTGAGGACATGATTAAGCAGGGGATAGTAGTGGAATCCTACAGTCCGTGGTCATCTCCAGTAGTCCTAGTAAAAAAAAAAAATGGGTCTACTCGGTTCTGTATAGATTATCGAAAATTAAAAGATGTCACCATCAAAGACAAGCAGCCCCTACCTCGTATTGATGACTCGTTAGAATCACTCAATGGGTCAACCTGGTTCTCTACCCTATATCTACAGAGTGGATACTGGCAAGTACCAGTTAGGTCAGAGGATCAAGAGAAAACCGCATTTGCCACAAGCGAAGGTAAACTCTACCAGTTTACTGTTTTGCCATTTGGAGTTTGCAATGGCCCCGCCAGTTTCACTAGAGTCATGGATGAAGTATTGAGGGGATTAACCTGGAAAACTTGTTTGGCTTACTTGGATGATATTATAATCTTTTCCGCTAATTGGCAGGAACATATTCACCGACTACAAGAAGTGTTAGAAAGAATCAGGGGGGCAGGACTTACTCTAGAGAAGCCTTCAAAATGCCAATTAGGGGCCCGTGAGGTGGCATATCTAGTGCACGTGGTTTCCAGTAAAGGTATCCAACCGGACCCACATAAAGTGAGATCTATTGCCGAAATCTCACCTCCGTCCTCTGTCAAAGAGATTCGAGCGTTTCTGGCAATGGCATCCTACTATCGAAGGTTCATACCCAACTTCTCAAAGATCGCTCGCTCCATGACTCAGAGACTGGAAAAAGGGAGGAGATTCGACTGGGATCAGAGTTGCCAGGTAGCTTTTGATCACTTGAAACAAAAATTAACTTCTAACCCCATAGTTTGTCATCCGGATTTCACCAGGCCGTTTCAGCTATATACCGATGCTTCCGATGAAGGGTTCGGAGTCGTATTGGCCCAGAAAGTAGACGGATAGAAAAGCATAGTGGCCTGTGCTAGCCGGACACTGAATAAGGGCGAAAAGAATTACAGCGTTACTAAAAAGGAATGTTTGGCTCTAGTGTTGGCTGTACAATATTTCCGTCCCTATCTAGCCGGGGTCCACTTTGAAGTTATTACGGGTCACCATAGTTTGCATTGCCTCAGGAAAATGAAAACGGAAGACGGACTATTTGTCAGGTGGAAGGGGATATTGGAAGAATAATATTTTGAAGTTAGACATAGACCAGGTAAATTACACACTACTGCCGATGGCTTGTCTCGACTACCGGTAGCACCCGTCCAACCCACTGAACCTCACAGGGAAAAACATGACCCTAGATATGGTGACAAAGTAAAGTTTTCAAAGGGAGCCTGGAGGGATTCTAAAGATCGGGTCGTACTTGATTATTCGGAGGCTAAACCCATGATTCAAATACTCCACGGACAAGCATAAAGGGGGGCTCATTTGGGACAGTCTCGGGTTCAATTTAATGAAAGGTACTGGACCAAAAGGGCCGACCAGATCGTTAAAGAAGTTGTTCAAAATTGTTTGGGATGTCAGAGGGCCAAAGATGGAGGGGGGCCTAGACAGTCACCCGGACATACATATCACAGCTGGTACACCCTGGGCCAAATTATCAGTGGATATAATGGGACCTCTGCCCAGACAGACAAATAAAAGGTACATCTTAACCTGTGTCGATATCTTTTCCAAATACACGGTTGCTTGTGCTATTCCGGACATGAAGGCCGAAACGGTGGCTAAGGTTATTTTGGAAAAGGTAATTTTTATATATGGCACCCCTGGAGGTATTCTGAGTGACAGCGGAAGAGAGTTTAACAACGAGATCTGGCAACACTTGGGAGAAACCTTGGGCATTGGGGAAATGCTGTATGTGAAAGGAACCATAGGGTGTTAGCCAATTGCATCCGAGCTAGTCTGAGCTCACAAGGGGAGAAAATCGCCCGAGGTTGGCCGGAACTTCTGCCAGAAATTGTCTGGGGAATAAATACCACGGTTTGTAGAACTACTGGGTATTCTCCCTATGAGATTATCTTTGGCAGCACGCCAAAATTGCTTCAAGAACGATTATTGCCCTACTCTAGTTCTTCCGCGCAATAGTCCCAAACTGGAAAATATTGGAAGGAACAAGGGGAGCGACGACAGCAAGTTCATGATCATATTGCCCAGCTACAGCCTAAGATAGTTTCTCTAAATAATACTTATTACCGGGGGGAATATATTTTGGTGAAGAGACATGATCTTACCCGAGCTGGTAAACTGGAGGAGAAATAAGAGGGTCCCTTCAGGGTTGTAGAGATAAATGGGCCCTATCAAGTGTTGTACTTGCATCATAGAGATATTGTGTCAGTTACCCATATTCGTCATACCAAACGATATGAAGGTATTCTTCCCCCAGATATGAGTGAGTGGAGTAGCAAGGAAGGGAGCGAAGAGGAGATAGAATCCGGGGTTGATAACCCTGGTACTTTCTCAGCTTGGCCAGACGTTGGAGGTCCTACTCTGAACAGGAACTATTTGGAGGACTCTCCGTTCTGGTGGTCACTTAGTCGTAAAAATCACGAGAGTCTCCCTGAGGTTGGGCCAGAATGAGAGGTAGGAAGCGAAGAAATCGTACTCAGTGGAGAAGATGACTATTATGAGCTTACCGAGGATGCAAAGTCTACGGTCCCAGACAGCGAAGTTTCAGTTTCCCCGAGAGATTTCAATAAGACTTTAAGTAGTGAGGATGAGTGTTTCCGAGACGAGATAGAAACGAGAGACGTATCCCTTGAAAGCAAACGTATAAATGGCTCTCCCCCAGCTAAAGTAAATGAATCTAAAAAAAATCCCTTACCTAACGTTCAGGATAAGACTCCAGCTAGAGCGTCTAATTCCACGGGCCCCACCGAGACCCTCACACGTAGTGGTAGGATTAGCCGCCCACCAATCAGGTACCCGGACGAGGCTATAAATAGGAGCCCCGGAGCACGTGCCTGCCAGTTGCAAGACGCCATGCCTCTCCCCTCTGACCCTCAGTACCGACTCCGTTGACTAGTAGCAATAGTCGACAGACAAGGGCAAAGAATAAATACCACTCGAGCTCTCAAACAGCTTCTCAGTCATCCCGGGGAGGTTCTAGTAGCCAAAACTGTCGTGGGGAATCAGAATCCTGCCCTCCAGCTACACAGATGTCTCTGTAAGCACAGTGGGCTGGTAGAGTGGCAGCCAGATGGCAATAATTTCAGGGGAACGGTGTTGCGGCGATCAGGAGCTCGACTTAAGTTAGTAGGGGGTGATAAAGTAGAAAAGTCCTCCACCAATCACCGCGCCCCCTCTTACCTGCTCCCCTCGCCAGCTGAGTTTGACACACCTCCCCAGCCGGCCAATCAGCGGCCTCCATTTTCGGAGCGCACAGCTGGACTTCCAACCTCACCTCTAAATTCGCTCTCGTTCTCTTCCCGGACATTTTCCTCTGGTTGCATTAGGTCCAATACCTCGGTGCCAGCCCAATACTCCCATAAGCCACTGAACAACAATTGCAACCAGCTTCCAGGAACTTATTTTGAAGAGAAGAGAGTGGAGGTGGAGAAGGCAAGAACTCAGAGTGAGCGGACTGCCGCGCGCGCTGCTTAGCCAATCACAGTGCGGGAGAGCGCGGGCCAGGACTATAAAGGGAAGGGGGGGGGGGGGGGGGGCATGTTGCAAGTCATTTGCCGGCCGAATGGCACTGGGTTCGTGTCTCGCAACCTACTTACTCTCTCTCGCTTGGGCACCCACGGGAATTCGGCTCCAGCCTCCCAGCCCTCGCCCTTTTGTTCCAGAAGGCACACCCCAGGCCTATCATCAGCTCTTCCCTACTAAGGCAGATACACCTTCAGTATCTGGCCGCCTGTCGTCGCATCGCAGGCTTGCATACCACTGCCAAGCGATTCAAGAGGACGACAGATAGTAGAGGTAGAGCAAAGAGTTCCAGTAGAGATAAAGAAAGAGAGAGACTGCAGAACTAACCCAGTGGCCACAATTTATAATATTTGATGTGTCCTTCTTGGACAAGACTAAAGGAAAAAGAATTTAGACTAATCTGTATCCATAAAATGATGATGTGTATTAATTAGTTATTTTTGTCAGCAAAGGCGTAATGCCAAAAGTGTTATTATATAGGATCTGACAGGAAAGATTTAAGTATAAAGGTAAAGGGGGGAGGGAAGGATCAATTCTTCTAGTCTAAGAGGCAACCAATAAGTTCAAGGGGAAACAGTTTTGTTTAGTTGCCCGATAGATCAGCTATAGCTAGGAAAGGACACTATTCCATTTAAATCACAAACTAATTTGTTAATAAGGAAACTATATAGAAGGACACTAGTCCATATGAATTACGGGATTCTTATGTTTTAGAAAGGAAGTTATATCCATATAAATCGAAAGGGTCATGGAGGCGGTTTGGGAAAAGTGTTAAAGATATCACGTATAACAAAGAATTCCTCAGAAGTTATGTAAAGGAATATCATTGTGAATCTCTTCCGTGTGTGCGTTTTGAGGCACGGTTTATATTTTGTTAGAACGGTTATTGATTAAGGTTTAATGTAAACATAGCGTGTTTGTAATAGGGTTACATGAAAGTATAATCAGAAGATGTTATTGAGGTAAATATTGTAAACCAATGTCATTAGAGTAACTGGGTGACAGAACCTAATGTTATATATGAGAGGGAACCTGTAATCCCGGTCGGTAAATTTGTGAAACTTTATATAATTATAGAGGTACTTGTGTAGTAACGACGGTTGTGTCAGATGAGTTAATCGATTATATGTATTGAAGCTTTGGTCTCGAGAGAAGACACAGAAGGCCCAGTGGACGTGGTTAATTCTTGAGAATAGAAGAAGAATATAACTTTTGTGTAAATTAGGTAAAGAACGATTGATTCATTAGGCCCTGGTCTCAACAGAAGACACAGCAGGGCTTAGATTAAACTATTTAGGATTGGTAACTAATAACGTGTTTGTTGGATCGAAGTCGACTTGAATCAATACCCGAATAGCGGGAATTCAGCTAGGGAGTAACGGGAACTCTAGTGGTCCAAAGTACAACCTATCGTGAATCGACGTAATATTCAATCCGTGTCTTGAACTCATCTCGGCCCGAACAAAGGATCCGTTATTAGAGTAGTTAGGAAGTTTGTTAAATAAAGTATACGAACTTCTAAATGACTGTCGAATTATCCCCCATAATAGTAGTATTGTAGCAGACATTAAAATATATACTACAATCATTACCACACATTTGAATAGTAATGACATGTAACATTAAATCATTATGATTTTCTTAAAATTAATAAGTGAAATAAATAATAAAATATTACCTTCTGTGTGATTTATATATGAAGACATATTTCCGTTGATACACTGGAATGGGTAACACTCGTTGTGTGTGATCTCACCATGGTAGTAGACAGCGCCGCCAGACTCACACCCTGAATGTAATAAACACATGAATACATAAAATATCATAGATATGTAATTTGAAGCACTTGTCCTTCATTAATGAACTCTCAAGACATTCCATGAAATATAAACCTCTAAATATATATAATTTTGTTTTAATCTGCGTTGATGATTAATGTTGTATTATCTCACAGTCTATACTAATACACAACTATTTAAGTTACCAAATATTCCTATGCTAATCAGTGTTAAATTGAAATAAGATGGGTACAGTAATTGTGTTTGGCCACATTGTATTTTGTATCTTGCTTATTAAATGCATGCAGAGGGGATGAGGAAGGGGCGGGTAGGAGGGGATCTCCTGCAACCCTACCAGGCACCTTTTTTATTTAGTTACCAGGCAGTTTTACTTTGATTTAGAAAGGGTCCTACGAAACTATAGACATCTAATACCTTCCTCAATCCATTTATGTCTATACGAGCTATATTCGTCTGTGGGTATGTGTGTATGTAGGCACATATCCCATAGCTGGGGGTTGCCGACCCGAGACAGAGAGGGTACCTTGATTATTCTAGGAAATCAATCGGGTTGATTAATAAAGCTAGTTGAAATAAGTGTCAAATGCATGCAATAGCTGGCCTATGTTGACAAAACAAGGTGTCCATGAAAGACCTCCTCGATAACCTCACTACAAATATTAGTAGTGCTTGCTACTACAACCTTCACCAAAAGCAGGTCGTAGTGTTGGTGGGGATGGATCCCACGTGTTTGATAATTAATTTGTGTATACATATAATTATTGTAACATATATCCAATTAAAACTAAGGTGATGATTAATGAAGAAGGTCGAGGAAATACAATAAATTAACCTGTAGGGAGCGGTGGGTATGAACTCAATTCTTCCTACCAATGTTATACTTGAGAACCCCGGTGGCCGCTTCTAAAAAGTTGTGTCATACTTTCGACTGTCGACATCCACAATACTCGACTCCTAAGATATGAACTGTTTATCACAATCTCTTGTGAATATACATGCTTTCATACAACAGTATACGACTATACTAAGTACTTATATAGTATAGTAGTCATATGCATTATCATAACATAAAGGCGCACAAATACCTGCTAACTTTGTATTATATACAGTATATACGATATTAACCCCATCCGTACAGGCAACGTCTTTTATATAGTTTCTACCTATATTTAGACAATTGTGTGCAGTTTAAGAAGGTTCTATGATAATAAAAACAGTTAAGTGAGACAGTTTAAAGCTTGTTAATTGCTGGAGGCTCTAATTAAACTGCATACAGTTGTCTAAGTATAGCTAGAATAGAATTATAAAGACGTTGCCGGTACAGAAGGGGTTATTGAGTATGGGTGACTTTAACATACAATAAACAACAGTATGCAAATATTATAATATGTGTCAGCTACGGCTACAGCAATATTGACACACCGCTAATGATGAATAATGTTGAAGGAGAGGGAGGGTGGAGAGCTCCGCAATGCAGCCAATTTCCTACAATACACTGTGGTAAACACTGCATTCAACGCCTCTATTGGCCACTTTAGGCTGGGAGGATCATATGCTTTCATTAATTTGTTCTAGTGCATTGTAATGGAGAATTAATGTTAGAACGTGGTGTCCCTTAATTTGTTAGTAGGAAGAATTCAATGTGACATTAGTCGTTATTAGATACACTGTGAGGCAAAGTGCTGTACGACGATCTATATATATACAGTATATATATATATATATATATATATATATATATATATATATATATATATATATATATTGAGAATATATCACAAATACACGTGAGCCACTAAATGTTTCTAGTCTCTCAGTGGGGATCGAACCATCGACCATCAGAACGATAGCCGACGCTTAATCAATAACACCACGGCAGTCTAAAAGACACTCAGCCTTCTATCCTATTTATGTTAGGGAGAAGGGAAACCCACTAGGCGAATATATTTCAATTCAAACCTAGTTGTAGGATCCATATTTCCAGAATATCATACACGGATTTTTGAGAAATAGGATAGAAGGATAAATAGGATAGAAGGCTGAGTGTCTTTTAGACTGCCGTGGTGTAATTGATTAAGCGTCGGCTATCGTTCTGATGGTCGATGGTTCGATCCCCACTGAGAGACTAGAAACATTTAGTGGCTCACATGTATTTGTGATATATTCTCAATATTTGTAACTCTCATGCTTTGTGGGTTAGAATTAAATTAAATCAATTTCAACCCGAGTTGCGTCGGGACACTCAAAAATCCGTGTATGGTATTCTGGAAATATGGATCCTACAACTAGGTTTGAATTGAAATATATTCGCCTAGTGGGTTTCCCTTCTCCCTAACATAAATAGGATAGAAGGCTGAGTGTCTTTTAGACTGCCGTGGTGTAATTGATTAAGCGTCGGCTATCGTTCTGATGGTCGATGGTTCGATCCCCACTGAGAGACTAGCAACATTTAGTGGCTCACGTGTATTTGTGATATATTCTCAATATTTGTAACTCTCATGCTTTGTGGGTTAGAATTAAATGAAATCAATTTCAACCCGAGTTGCGTCGGGACACTCAAAAATCCGTGTATGGTATTCTGGAAATATGGATCCTACAACTAGGTTTGAATTGAAATATATTCGCCTAGTGGGTTTCCCTTCTCCCTAACATAAATAGGATAGAAGGCTGAGTGTCTTTTAGACTGCCGTGGTGTAATTGATTAAGCGTCGGCTATCGTTCTGATGGTCGATGGTTCGATCCCCACTGAGAGACTAGAAACATTTAGTGGCTCACGTGTATTTGTGATATATTCTCAATATTTGTAACTCTCATGCTTTGTGGGTTAGAATTAAATTAAATCAATTTCAACCCGAGTTGCGTCGGGACACTCAAAAATCCGTGTATGGTATTCTGGAAATATGGATCCTACAACTAGGTTTGAATTGAAATATATTCGCCTAGTGGGTTTTCCTTCTCCCTAACATAAATAGGATAGAAGGCTGAGTGTCTTTTAGACTGCCGTGGTGTAATTGATTAAGCGTCGGCTATCGTTCTGATGGTCGATGGTTCGATCCCCACTGAGAGACTAGAAACATTTAGTGGCTCACGTGTATTTGTGATATATTCTCAATATTTGTAACTCTCATGCTTTGTGGGTTAGAATTAAATGAAATCAATTTCAACCCGAGTTGCGTCGGGACACTCAAAAATCCGTGTATGGTATTCTGGAAATATGGATCCTACAACTAGGTTTGAATTGAAATATATTCGCCTAGTGGGTTTCCCTTCTCCCTAACATAAATAGGATAGAAGGCTGAGTGTCTTTTAGACTGCCGTGGTGTAATTGATTAAGCGTCGGCTATCGTTCTGATGGTCGATGGTTCGATCCCCACTGAGAGACTAGAAACATTTAGTGGCTCACGTGTATTTGTGATATATTCTCAATATTTGTAACTCTCATGCTTTGTGGGTTAGAATTAAATTAAATCAATTTCAACCCGAGTTGCGTCGGGACACTAAAAAATCCGTGTATGGTATTCTGGAAATATGGATCCTACAACTAGGTTTGAATTGAAATATATTCGCCTAGTGGGTTTCCCTTCTCCCTAACATAAATAGGATAGAAGGCTGAGTGTCTTTTAGACTGCCGTGGTGTAATTCATTAAGCGTCGGCTATCGTTCTGATGGTCGATGGTTCGATCCCCACTGAGAGACTAGAAACATATATATATATATATATATATATATTTTTTTTTTTTTTTTTTTTTTTCTATATTCCAACTTAATTCCTCTCGGGCATAGGCTGAGAGCCTTAACATTCACCGCTTTACAATGAACAGTGAAGCCTGTGAAGTCTTGTTCCAGTCTAGGGAGTGAGACATGTGAAGCACGTAGAGTACAACGACCACCTGCCATCTTGCCTTCACATGAGGCACGGTGCTCACTCATGGCCCGAAACGACCCCATCTCTGTAGCCACCTCGTTCCCGTGCTTCACTGTCTCACCCCCTACACTCGGACTCTCACACTTACACACACACAACGCCACCTGTTGAGCAGATAACTCACCAGCCATTGCACCCCTATATATATATATATATATATATATATATATTCTGACATACGGAGCCCTGTATGTTAATTTAAGAGTTAGAATTAGAGTTGAAGGAGTGTCAAACTTCCCAAGCGGCGAAGCAAACTAGCGAGTGGGAAACCAGCTCGTCCGCATACCAGCAAACAAGCCTTCACACCTGCATGTGTCATAGGGGACCCTGCAAACTACTTCGATGACCCGATGCTATGACGTATGATCGACGCCAGGAGCTGTGATTGGACCAGGCACCTGTTATGCAACTCTAGGAGCTATGATTGGAGCGCGCACCATCACTCGCCTCCTGATTCGTTCCTAGACCATCATTGTTTAGTATATAAGACCCGAGTTGTGGGCATTCAAATCAGTCTAATTTGGAGTTGGGGAAGGTGAACTTGCAGCTGGATGAAGACGGGGTGAAAAGTATTCTAATGGGTTTGTGACTGTCAGTCAGATTATATAAGTGTGTGTTAAGTGTGTTCGGTGTAAACACTTACGTTATGTTGGTTAGTGAGATATGTGATTGGGAATTAACGTTAACGCTACTATTTATGTACTTAACTATTTGATTGGGAATTAACGTTAACGCTACTATTATGTACTTAACTATTTGATTGGGAATTAACGTTAACGCTACTATTTATGTACTTAACTATTTGATTGGGAATTAACGTTAACGCTACTATTATTATGTACTTAACTATTTTAGTTGACTAACTTGTGGACTAAAGCAACTCTTTAAGTAATTGGGTTATGATGAAAGTAATACTATTGTTTTAGCTTAATACTTACGAGTTCTTTCATTTTCTTTTAATTAAGCTTACATTGCTTAACGGTGCTTAGTACGGTGATGCTATTGTCTCATATTAGTAATATCGCCTTAGACTAACATGGCTGTGTTAATATTACTTCTAGTGATTTCCTAAGCTGAAGAAAATTCTTTTAGCTTCAAAATATTATTTTTGCTTTTCATATTATTTGAGTGAGACCTGAATCGAATCTATGAAGCGATCCTGTAACTTAATTTACTCATAATCAAACTTCAATGTTACGTGGTTAAGAAATACATTTAACTAATTATTAAATATATATCTAACTTTTTATGTGACTTTGATATAAATCCTGATGGTAATAATAATATAATACTGTTAACGTAAGACAAGAACCAAGAATAATTACATTAAAAATAAATAAAAGGACACATAAGAAAACTATCTATTCATTTCAAAAAGGGTAAGAGACAGAAATATTCTTACTTTAATATTTATCTTTCAAGACTTTTTATAAAATTAATAGTCCTTCTTTAGCTATAACTTATTCGGTTCATAACCATAGCCTACTAAGCTTCGGTTAAATAATAATTCTTTATAAATACTACATGACTTTAATTAGTTTCAGTATTTTTCCTAATTAAAGAGTATCAGTCAATAAAGGATACTAAGTCCCAAGATCCAAAAGGAAAGGAAGCAACAACAGGACATAATTTTATTAGATTTTACTTTTGTTTTCCCTTCAGCTGACTGATACCTTAATATGTGCTTAATATGTACCTCTGTGCTATCTAGATTCATCAAGTTAACCACTTGAGGATCAAGATACGTAACAGAAGAGTGGCGACCTCGCCAGGATTTGTTTCATACAGTTTCACTCAGTTTCATTAACGTTTCACTACTTAAAAACCAAATATTAATCATGCCTCAACTAATTAATGACGAAGATGCTCGAGTTTTCATAGAATCAGACCCCACAGCCCCTGATATTGACTGTCTGTCAAAATCCGAACTGAAAGTGCTTGCCTCGCATCTCCAGTTAACTGTCTCAAACATGTCCAAAGTAGAGGTGGCTCAGACCATAAAAACCCACCTGTTCCCTGTAGAAGGCGGGGAGGGAGACGGAGCAGTTGGTGGGATCCCTAGTAAACCTAGCCAACTTAATGTACAATTGCCACCTGGTTTGACCGGTGATCAAATATTCGAACTAGAACTAGCCAGAATAAAAGCAACGACCGAACAAGCAAACGCAAGTATAGAACTAGCCAGAATAAAGACCGAACATTATCAATATCTATATCATACGGCTCAACTAAATGTCAATACAAATGCTCCCGCAATTGCTCCCGCTCTGGGATTGACTATGACTAGTGTCATTCCACCTTTCACTGAGGATAATGTGCAGGATTTCTTTGTTTTGTTTGAGGAAGTTGCTGGAGGTATGAAGTGGACAAGAGATCAATGGCCTTTTATGTTACAAACCGATTTGACAGGGCAGGCTCGAGCCACGTATTTGTCAGAAGTAGCAGAGGTTAGGCAGGATTATGACAATCTCAAAGAAGCTATCCTAAAAACCTATCAATTGCAGCCTGAGGCTTACAGGCAATCTTTCCGTAAAAACCAGAAGAAAGTAGAAGAAACCCATAAGGTATTTGCCAGGACCATGACTAAAACTTTCAATCATTGGGTCAAGAGTAAGAAAGTCACAAGCTACAACGATCTGAAGGAGTTGGTCCTGTTAGAAAATTTCCTATGGAAAATTGATTCTTCTGTATCCTATCATTTAAAGGGGAAAAAGGTAGATTGTCTTGCCGACGCTGCTGACATGGCTGACACATACGTGCTCAACAACAAATTTCGTGGAAAGAAGCCCTACGATAATTCTAGTTCTAATTTTAAGTATCCCAATCACAAATCTGACAGACCCAGTCACAAGCCTATAACGTCTTCCCCATCTAGCCAAAATAGAATTGTTCCCCCAACTAAAAATGCGACTCAGGGCAATGGTAACAGAGGTGGGCCCCAAACTAATAGTAATGCTCAAAGAGGGAACGTTCCCGTATCCCCTAAAGTATGTACTTTTTGTGGTAAGAGAGGCCACCTAGCTTATCAGTGCTGGGCCTAGGAGAGAACCGAGAGATCGGGGCAGACAGTTGCCGCCGTATCTCAAACTCCATATGTGCCTGTAATGCAGGACTCCTGACAGAAGGAGTACCTAGCACCAAAAGTTCCTTTAATGCAAGACTCCCGACAGAAGGAGTACCTAGCAGCTAACGTAAACCATCTAGACAGGGGTGTAGTAGCATGTGTGGTGCAACCCACTAGGGTTAAGCCAAAAATAATTTCACCATCAGTGCAGGACAGTTACCGTCCCTTTATTTCATCTGGCAACGTGAGATTAAATGGTTGTATGCATGAGGTAAAAATTCTGAGAGACACAGGTTCTACTAGCACCCTCATGGTGAATCCTTACACTGAGTGCCCACCTGGCGAACCAGTTGTAATGAGAGGTGCTGGAGGCCAATTTTATGCACACTTGGTAAAAGGCGAAATTGAATGTGAGTTACTACAGGGTGAGGCCACCATAGCTTTGTGTAGGTCCCAAGATATCCCTGTGCCCGGGGTAACACTCCTTTTGGGGAATGATGTAGCAGGTGAGAAGGTCCGACCAGACCCCATTTTGTCACTTTCCCCTGTTAACGAGCCACTAACCGGTGAGCTCGAAAAGGAGATGCCAACAGTTTTCCCTGTGTGTGCTGTCACACGTTCAATGTCTCAAGTAGCAGTTCCCTCAGACAAAATTGTACCGAATGTAAGAGTTGATGAAAGGGATGATGAGAGTGTGAATGACGCTCCAACTGTGCCTGATGATGTGACTGAGGTGGATTTATTAGACACCTTTATGGCTCATCTTGACCCTAATGATGACCATGAAACCCCTCCAAATTGTCCTAGTGGCCTGGTAGAGCTACAGAGAGATGATAGTGAATGCAAGGAGTTAGCTGCCAGGTCCATGAGTGAAGAGGAATGTGAGAAGGAGGGTGGTGAATGTTTCTACCTCAAAGGAGGAGTATTGTGGCGTAGATGGAGACCGCCACACAGACCAATCGATGACGGGGCTTGGGACGTCCATCAAGTAGTAGTCCCCAAACCTTGTCGTAGAGATATCATGGAAATGGCACATTGTATACCATTGGCAGGACACCTAGGTGTGAGAAAAACTCTAGACAGAATCAGAGCCCACTTTAACTGGCAAGGAATGCGTGCAGATGTAGTGGAGTTTTGTAGAGTGTGTCACACTTGCCAGATGACAGGAAAACCCAATCAGAAGGTGCCTGTACATCCTCTGGTGCCCTTGCCCGTTTTCGAGAATCCTTTTACTCGGGTGGTAGTGGACATTGTAGGCCCATTGCCTAAGACTTCCCAAGGTAACATTTATTTATTAACTATCATGGACATGGCAACTCGCTACCCAGAGGCTATACCCTTAAGGACTATGTTACGACTGAGGTTTAAATATATCAGGGCTCTTATTCATTGGACTAGTAAGGGCATAAATGTTACAACGGAAAGCGCTAGCTCCAACCTCTGATGTATATTCCCAGTGAACAAAGAACACAAATACTCTACAGAGTTCTATATGCAATAATAGGCTATCAAACTCTCAATAAATGTGCGTCTACTCTAGGCTTAATGTTATGTGAAAACAGCCTATTACTACCTATAACCGAAGGTGCTTGGTTATGGTATGCAAAGTAAGGTGGTAAGAGAAGTTACAGCTTACGTTACTTTAATCAATAAATGTCAGGCACTCCTGCATGAAAGAAAGTGCACTAAAGTCCTTCAACACTAACAAGGAATCTTCTTTAAATGTTAGATGCTATAAAGATGCTCGAATCGGAAATGGAACCCAAAAAGGCAGGCAGCGGAACAATGCTCGTGCAGGCTAAGCACACAAAAAGGCAGGATATATAATGCAGTCGGAGCCAAGTATATCCTAAACGCTACAACAATAATATTCGCCACGACAATGCAGTATTCCTATCAACAAAAAGAGCCTAAGTCGTTTGTGTCTCCATACTTCAAACTAGGCTGCGAAATGCTTGTGTAATCATAAACGGGTATGCATAAAAAGAGTAATTAGGTTAATATACTTAATGTCTACGGTGACTGATAAAGTCTAGCTAGAGTCAATGATACGAGATACTGGTGCGCATGGCATGCCGCATAGCCTAGTGCAAATCTCAAGTCTGTGCGTCAAATATTACGTTATAGGGAAGGGTAGCTCTCTTGAGAAACCTTAATACCGAAGTATTAAGCGTTCTCCTGGCGTACCTCAAAGACAAACAACGAGCTTAGAACAGTGCAGAATGGTATAGGCAAAAAGCCCTCATTCGTGCATGCTCTACATTCAATGGCACACAGACTAGAATTTACTCAATCAACTCCAGTTCTCAGGTATGTCGTGCAGCTTTTAACTAAAGCCAGCACTCATAGGAAACAATACCTTATAATATCAGACTCCTAGTCTAGCATTATCTAATCCAGCAGAACACTAATAATTAAAGGAAGCAGTACTAAACAATATGAATGCCAACCAATGCTTCGTGATCAACTTATCTTAACAACTAACATACATGGGTTATATCAGACCTTAACGCACAATACAACTGGCCAGCATGAAGCTGATTTTGCAGAGTTAACCAGAGGGGGTATAATATTAATAAAAGGGGGTGAAAGATATGGAAAATGAGAGAGATAGGCAGAGGAAAAGATTCTAAGGTGCAGAGCAGGGGACAGGTAGCAAGGGATAAAGATGAATGCATTCTAGAAACCAGATCTGAGGGAGAGAGTGGCGAGGAACTGTATATATACTCGCACTAGCTCGAGGCGCGTGGGAAAAAAGCGGTTACAAGTCCTCTAGCCACTAGCAAGGGAGCTAACAGCATGGCAAGGACCTCTCTCCACCAACCCCCACGAGGCAGCCAGCCGTGATGTCATCGAGCGGGACAAAAACACTGCGCGCTCCCTCTCACTCTGTTCTACTCTCTCTCTCTCTCCCAGATCCCATCATTACTAGTTAATGATAAAACATATACTTTACAATTAAATATATAAAGCCTTGACATGGGTGAAAACAAAGAGCCTTTCTGGACTGCCCATGACACAAGCTTTCATATGAAATAAAGCACACTCTAATACATAAACTGTAGCCCCATCCACTGCCCTGGCGATCCTAGCGAGTCACTGTAGGACAAGCCATGCGGTTCTAACGGAGTGGTTAACGTCACACCCCCCCCAAGATTTTTCTCAGAGGCCCCAAGGCTCACAAAAATCTGATGGTTAGAACCCATGCTATATCTCCACTTCCCATCACCCAGCGGCAGTAAAATATCTGGCACAGTTCTTCAACAAAATATTTTTCAAAATTATAACCCTCCCCAACACCATAGGTTAAATTATATGTAGTTATGCTCCTCAAGAGCGAGCTTCTCTAGCCCAGCATTCTGAGAGTAGTGCAACTCAGAATTACTGCTATAACATACTAAAAAAAATCAACTATCAAAGAAAGAGTTTTTATTTGATTTTTATGTTTATAATTTGTTTATTTCGGCTGCACTATAGGGGCAAGCCTAGTTTTTTCTTCTATACCAAACGCTCAACTTCTGCTTTACGACCAAATACGCTGGGCTACAACCGCGAGCCAACAAGCACCAAGCGCAAAATACTATTCAAACTAAAGCAGGAGGCTACCCGTGTGTCAATCTACCCAGATTCATATACCCTTGAACGACCATCTGCAACCACGTTGTCACAACCGGCAATATGGCGTATGTCCAGGTTATATACCAATAACCTTAGTGACCACCTGGTCAGCCTCATATTCCGATTGTGAAACTGGTCCAAGAACTTGAGAGGGTGATGATCTGGGTAAACTACAACGACCGGACCATAGGCTGGAACATAGACCTCGAAATGCCCCAGCGCAAGCACAACCGCCAGCAGCTCCTCCTCGACAACAGAGCAGCTCCCCTGGGCCGAATTGTACTTCTCCGAGCAGAAACTAACAGGATGCTCCAGCCCATCATCGTCCTTTTCCACAAGGACGGCACCAGTCCCCACACCACTAGCCTCCGTTGCTAGTTGGAAAGGTAGGCTAAAGTCAGGGGCCCTGAGGATCGGGTGAGTGCACAACAGGTGTTTTACTTCTCTAAACACCTCACACTCAGGTGCCCATTTGAACTTCTTATCCTTCCAGTTATCCTCCATCTGAGCTTGACTGTCCCGTTCTCCTTCTCCACCTTGACTGCTAAACGTCATCACAGGCACAGTGAGAGGCTCAGGGGGGTGCCTCCCATACTCCTTCATGGGATTAACATGACATAACTGATTGCGCTTCCGTCTGTCTGGAATGGCTACCAAGTAATCCAGGTCTGATAGCTCCTCCACCACCCTATAAGGACCAGCGTACTTCACGGATAAGGGGTGACCTACATGGGGCAGTAGAATCAACACCTCCTGACCCACGTGAAACTCCCTGAGTTCAACCTTGAGGTCGTACCTGTCCTTCCTGAGGGCCTGAGAGCTAGTCAAATTACGGCCAGCCAACTCCAGACTGCGCAACATCTGTTCTCGACTGTTGAGGACACACTTGAGCATAGAACAAGGTTTTTCTGCGCCCTCCCATACTTCTTCAACCATATGGAGAGGCCCTCTAACACGGTGTCCAAAGACGAGCTCATTAGGGCTGAATCCCAAACTCTCCCGCACAGCAAACAAAACACATGGCAGGCCAAGATCCCAATCCTTCCCACTCTCAAAGCAACAACAACGAAGCACAGATTTCAAGGCTGAGTGCCATCGCTCTAACACACCCTGGCTCTCCGGATGATACGCAGATGACACAACCCCAACAATCTCATGCTGCGGCATTGCTTGAACAAAGAGGCTAGAAGTGAAGTTGGGTCCCTGGACTGACTGAATCCCCTGCGGGTAACCATACCGGGAAAAATACACTAGCAAGCTTCGGACCACCATCTTCGCCGACCCATTTCTCATAGGGTACGCGTCAGGGTACCTTGTTGCTACATCTCCCGACTGTGCATCACTGTCCTCCTTCAACTCTTTCGTCTTTTTAAGCCCATCCTCTGCCCCTTCAGGAACAGTTACTGGGTCTTCTCCAGACTCGAAATGTGGTCCTAATAATGAGTCCCCGAGAAGGTCCGTTGATACTAAACTCTCAACCGCATCAACTTTCAACCTCTTCTCGATACCCTTCCTCCGCTGATCTAAAGATTGTTGACCAGAATGTGACTCCCTGGATGCAAGATCTCCGGTGACAACACACGCCATAGGCTGTACCGGGCACTTCTCAATCCACTCCTGCTTCTCCCTACTCACGTCGGCCGGCTTCTCGGCAATGACCAAGGGTGGAGCCTCAGAAGTAGGTCCCGCAAAGTCGTTACCAAGAAGGAGGTCGACGCCCCCAACAGGTAACTTCTCCACAATTCCTACATCCAGGTCACGAGTCACACCATCAACTTCCACCTTCATTCTTACAAGCGGGTATGACCTTGTCACATTAACTCCCTGAACCACAACCACCCGCGCCGTATTGACAGGTTTACCAGTAAAATTTCTCAATAGTGTTTGCGATGCCCCAGTGTCACGCAAAATTCTCACCTCATGTCTTCTACCCCCCCACTCCACACAACCGAGTCCCCTGTGGTCATTAAAGGCATCACGGACAGGAAATAAGCCTTCCGGATCCTTCTGCACTGGCAGTGTATTTACCTCGGAAGAAATGCCTCTAACAAACTCCGATGTCCTCTTGAACACTCCAATGCCGTGAGCAAAAGACACGGCTGCCGGAGGAGGTCAACTAGGGCACTCATTTGCCTTATGACCCTCCTGGTGGCAACTAAAACACATAAATTTCGGTTTCGGCTTATACTGTGATGTAAAAGGCCCCTGACTTTTCACATACGGTGTGGTGTAAGGTTTGGATTCAGTTTTAGTTTCATGGCTCTTCTGTTTAAATGTGTCATTGTTACGGGGAGGGGGAGGATAACGGTCCTTAGCACTTACATCGTACTTCTGTGAGGACCCGCAACCCCGAATCAACGACAGCCGTCGATCAGCCATTTCTGCTGCTTCGACTAGAGTTCTTGGGTTTTTCTCCTTTAAGTTCAAAGTTAGATCACCGCCCGTGCTCTTAAAGAACTGCTCCAACATCATTAACTGCTTAACTCCATCAAACGTTGTTACCTTCTCAGATCGGAGCCAGTTCCCCATAGCATCGGACAAGTCCCGGGCGTGTTCCAAAAAGGTGCTATCTCTTCCCTTAGTTACACCCCGGAACTTCAAACGGTACGTTTCTGGTTGCAGTTCGTAAGCCCTCAGGACAGCCTCCTTGAGATCCTCATACACAATACATGACTCCAAAGGTAACGCATCGTAGGCTTTAAGACCCTTGCCTATTAATCTAGAGGATACAAGTGCTGCCCATTTATTCTCTGGCCACTGGTGTTCCTGGCACTTCTTCTCAAAGCGTGTGAAAAATTCTATTACACCACTCTCATCAAACACCGGAACCAGTTTCAATAAGTGCGAGAGAGACTGCTCATGAACACGGTTACCAGCCCCAAGTCGCTGTCCCGTTGCCTCTACTCGCGACTTCTCTACGTCCATGTCGGCACAGTACCTAGTCGACTCTAAATCAGCTTGGATTTTTGCTAGCTTGGCTCTCTCTTCTATCTTGGCCAATTCTAATTGCTGCTGAAGCTCACCTGCCCTGATAGCCTTTCTCTCTTCGATCTTAGCTAATTCGAGCTGAAGCAATAATTCTGGAGATAACCCTGAAGGAGGTGAAGGTGCTACAATGTTTGAAATTACCGGTGGTCCCCCCAGGGGCAACCCACCCTGCCAGTCACCACCCACCTGTGGAAGCGTACCCGGGGTCGGCAAACTACTGGGATGGCTGGGAGTCGAGTGTAGGGGAAGCATGGCCGAAGGGCTCTGAGCACTCAACCCATCTCGCTCACCAGTCACCCTGCCCAGTACACACGTTATCAAGTTATCCCTGGTCATGCTGCTAGTAACCGCATGACCGATAGCTGTGGCCAGGCATTGAAGACCGTACCGATTCATACCCTCCAACCGCTCGGCAGTAACAGGCCATTGCAAAAATATCCTAGCATCCTCCTCACAGTTCACCCGATTAACCATATCAACATACTGCTGTTCCTCAGTTTCGACATTACGTACTGTGTCTCCATTCTCCTCTGATCCGGTATAAGACATGATGCTCACAAAAATTTCCCACCTCAATATTCAGAAAAGAAGTACCCCAAACTCTTATACCTCAATATACACACAAAAATTCTCGGAAATACTCAAGGGCTATACTATGTTGCACAAAAAAATTATTCTTGCTGATCCCCGCAAAATATTCTCCAAAACAACAAATGATCCCTGCTAATAAATGTAGGTTCACCAAATCCTAGGTAAGGTCGCCATTTGTTACGACTGAGGTTTAAATATATCAGGGCTCTTATTCATTGGACTAGTAAGGGCATAAATCTTACAACGGAAAGCGCTAGCTCCAACCTCTGATGTATATTCCCAGTGAACAAAGAACACAAATACTCTACAGAGTTCTATATGCAATAATAGGCTATCAAACTCTCAATAAATGTGCGTCTACTCTAGGCTTAATGTTATGTGAAAACAGCCTATTACTACCTATAACCGAAGGTGCTTGGTTATGGTATGCAAAGTAAGGTGGTAAGAGAAGTTACAGCTTACGTTACTTTAACCCTTAATTAGCGGCGAGCAACATAAGTCGAGTTAAATAAAGCTGGACTATGTGGCGGCGCTCGACATAACTCGAGTGGCAATTTCAGCACGTAATGTGGCTGAGAGAGAGAGACAAGTGGTGGCAGGAGACTAGCGAGCGTATGACTGCTCCAGACCACCGCAGCGAACCTACTGACACAAATCTCAGCTCCCTCCTCCCTCTCTCACTCGCTACATACTCAATTATGTACCGAAAGTACCGAATTACCTGCTTTTTGCACTCGCGTTGCACGGTTATTGCAAGAAAACTATCCATCATACAAGGATCGTTATGGTGTCATTCGAAAGCTCTGTTTATGCCCTTTCAGGGATAGGTACTTGTTTTACGTTCTGGGTCTTATTTAGGCATGAAAATGATCACGTAAACAGCCCTATTTTGGCTAAAAACACCCCGCTGGGCGGTACACATAAATAAACCGCATAGGCCGCTCGTAAGGTGTTAACCTGATAAGCGCTAAATAGCAGTAGGAGCTAGGGTAGTTATTTGTGCATTTCTGCCAAAATATTCGATCTCACAGAATTTAAAAAAAAGTACCTCAATGTCTTGGAAATAAGCAGCCACATCCGCCAATATATATATATCCACCCTAAAAAAATGTGGGTGTGGAGTTACGGTGGCTGCAAGTTGAAAAAAATGGGCTGATAGGCACGACATCCCCGAGCGAGCGAGTGTGTGTGAGTGAGTCAGGCGGGAGGAGAGAGAGAGAGGGTGGAGGCAAGAACGTGCGATTGATGAGAAGCAACGCTCTATATCTCGCCTAAAAAGCACCTTTATGGTTTCACCTGTTCATATTCATGAGTAAGGCAGCCCATGTGAATAATATACACTGATAAATGAAGCGCAGAGCGGCATACGGACGAATAATAGGCGAAATAAGAGTGGTGTATTGAGAAAGGTGGGTGGCGCGGGAGAGAAAAGGGGTCAGATTACAGTAAGTAGATGAGATTAGCGTGGGTGTATGCACAAATTTAGACCTTATAGACACTTTGTGTTGTCGTTGCTATATTGTAAACAACGATAAGACTTCTTGGATGGCGCAGTATGTTAGAGTAACCCGATATCTCATTACACAATTTTTACGCACTATTTGCTTGCAACTCATGGATGAAAGGTTATTTATTTACTTGTAAATTTCTTTACTGTTTGTTCGTAATGATAGAATATGTTAGGTTATGTAAAAGTATTATACATACTAAATACTTCGATATACACAAGTGTATCGAGGGTATATATATATTTTTTTTTGTCAAGCATTCGTCTGCCCGAAAATACGTACGCACTAATCGCTGTCAGTATAGTGTGAACAGTCATGGTCTAGTGGTTAGAGTGATGGACTGAGTGAGATGTAGGCCTAGAGACGTAGGCCTAGAGACGTGGGTTCGAAACCAGAGAGGTTATGGGGATGTTTTTGGAGTGTTTATATCACTTGAAATTTTTTTTTTCTTTTACATACTTATGCCCTGCTATTCATAAAGTCGAAAACTTTGATGAATAGCAGAGCGTAAGTATGTTTTTTTGTGTTTATTTATTTGTTTTTTGTTTGTTTTTTTGTTTGTTTTATTATTACAAAAGGTTGTTACAAAAGGTTAGTACATAAGTATAATATTACATAGGTATATATATAAATAAAACAAAATATTGCCTGGCTAATGAATTAAACTGAAATAATAAATGAAAATATTGCTTATATATACAGTATACTGTATACAATAATATACTGTGTATATATATATATATATATATATATATATATATATATATATATATATATAATATATATATATACAGTATATACCAAAACATATGAACTTATCCTACAACTATAATTTGTACATGTTATGATAATATTATCACGTTGGTCAGGTACGGGCAAGTAGGTAGGCAGGCAGGTGTTTTGAGATCACGTTGGTCAGGTACGGGCAGGTCAGGTACGGGCAGGTAGGTAGTGAGGTAGGTAGTGAGGTAGGTGGGCGGGGCAGGAGTTTGGCTGAGATAGGGCGACACAGGTACCACTCCTAGTAGTACTTGAGTGAGTGGTAGTCCCTGAAGCACTCGCCCAAACACAACCCAACGTTGCATTCCTTGCACATTGATGTGACTCGGCTTCTTCTTTGTGGCTTTCTGGTGGAGTGGGCACAGACCTGGCACTGTACTTGCAGCCTCCGGGTGCCAGATAGCTCGGTGTGGATAGGGTAGTGTTTGTCATATCCATCAATGACTCTGTCTGGGAGGTTGACTGCACGGCGACCCCTGTGACCGGAGACTGGTTGGTGTTTTTGTAGGAGTTGGTAGGCGACGTTGTATATGAACTCCCTGAACTTGAGTTTTTTGTTCGGGGCCATGTCTTTTTTTACAAGCCACATGTTGTAAGCGTTGAGCATCGTGATGTCAACAAAGTGAAGGAAAAGCTTGTGATACCACTTCACTGTTTTTCGTAGGCACTCAACGCCTGCAAGCTGGCAATCAGACTTGTCCACAAGGCGCATGTACTTGGTGTAATCCACCACCATATCAGGTTTCTGGATAGACTTCTTGGTACGGTAGTGGAATTTACCAGAGTCCACTTGGGCACCTGTATGGACAGTCGAAAGCAGGTGAACTGGTCGCTTATCGAGCCACTTTACCGCCAGAACTTTCCCAGACTTCTCCAGCTGCTTGTAGTGCTCTTTCTTCTTTCTTCTTGGTCTGCCCAGTCTGCGGCGCCTTTGTTCCTCTGCCAAGTCGTCATCAGAAGCGGTGTCACTGTGGGAGGGGTTGTCCAGTTCTATGCGATTGCCTTGGAACTTAGGCATGAACTTCCTGTTAGTTCTGACAGTCCCAAATGCCCCCGTTTTGTGGTCATGGAGGAACTGGCAGAGTGCAGGACTTGTATACCAATTGTCGGTGTACAACGTGTGCCCCTTGTTCAGGTAGGGCTCCAGCATCTTTTTCACAATGTGCCCTGACATGCCCAATGGGTCGTTGCCACCGACTTTTGGAATGTCTACATCAGTGCCGGTGTATACGATCATGTCGAGCACTATTCCACTTTCACAATCGCACAACACAAAGATCTTGATCCCGAACCTGTGTCTCTTCAAGGGGATGTACTGCTTGAACACCAGGCGTCCTTTGAAAAGCACGAGCGACTCATCAATCACCAGGTTGGCAAAGGGGTAGAAGAATTTCCTGTACCTTTGCAACAACATGGTCAACACATCCCGAACTTTCCATATTCTATCAGCTCGGTTTGGATTATTATTGTCTGCGAAGTGCAAAAATCGCAGAAGCAAGAAAAATCTATCACGAGCCATATATTTCCGGAAAATTGGGGTGTTGATGATTGGGTCGTGCTTCCAATAATGCTCCATTACATGCTTCCTGCAGAGAGGCATGATTAGCAACAACGCAAAGAACACAAGGAGCTCAGGGACAGTCGTATCAACCCATGCACGAATTCTTGCTCTAGGAGATATCATATCAATTCTTTCCCTCACCCAGGTAAAATAGCCATTGGTTTGGGAAACGAGATGAGATAATACCTCCTGGTCAAAAAATGCACAGAAGAAATCAGATTCCGTGGACTGGTCATTGCAGGGCCAGTCTGCTGTTGAACCAGCCAGATTGGCATTGAACTGGTGCAAATCTGGTTGGAAATGGGACCCTTCAGACCAGGCAAAATTATACGCCCGTGGGGGATCAGGATCAGCCCCTCCGTCAGCCACGTCGTCTGCGCCTTCGTCGTCAGACAGGTCTTGGTCATGGTCACGGTGCAGAAGTACATCGTCGTCTTCCGAATCCTCTGCACCTCCCTCATATTGGTCTTGATCCTCCTCAGACTCGCTCCCACTATCACCACCCCAGCCATAGTTCCTGGGATCGAAGGCTTCCCCTTCTGCAGCGTCGTCGTCAGAGGAGTCAGGAGGGAAGAGGAGGGCATCAAACTTGGATGGCGTTAGACCGGCTGCCAAAACTCTACGAGGCCCTCCAACAGCAGCAGGGGCATGGGTGGGCGTGGGTGGTGGAGCAGGGGCGTGCGTGGGCGGTGGTGCAGGGGCGGCCGTGGTGGGCAGTGGTGCAGGGGCGGCCGTGGTGGGTAGTGAGACAGGGGCGGCCGTGGTGGGTGGTGGTGGTGGTGGCAACGCGGGGGTGGTAGAGGCGGGAGGTGTCACCTTACTCCTCTTGAACTGATAAGGGTGTCCTTTACCCTTACCCTTCTTGCCAACTACCCCCGATGCTCCTGCATCCCCAGGACGGCCACTTGTACTTCCTGTGGTGGTGGGCGCCGTGGGCGTCGTTGCCACAACAGTAGAGGCAGTAGTTGTTGTGGTAGCAGTTGTCAGAGCAAATGCTGAGGACAATGACCTCTTCGCACTCGTCGTGCTTGGTGCACGTGTCGTGCCTCTCCCACCACGTGTCGTGCCTCTCCCAGCACGTGTAGGTCTTCTTGGCTGCACTGGCTCATCATCCTCAGAAGTATATACGTAGGAGGGGTCCCTGGCACGTATTCGTGTCCTGCCACGAGCACTAACACCGCCAGCAACAGGGTTGGGCGAGTCAACAGGGAGTGAGTCAGGGGAGCGTGTAGGCTCCATGGTGACTGAGAGCGTACTGCGTGTGTAGACTGTGTGGGGTGCGTGCGGCGGGTGGTTGTGGGTGCCATCGAGAGGTACCATGTCGCACTAAACGTGGCGCAATTTGTGACTCCCCAGACAGCTTGGCGCCGTTTTGGTACGCCTTTAAAAATCCTGCTTCCGTGAGGCCTATCGCGTTCCCTATAGGAAGCCTTCCGTGAGGCCTATCGCGCTTGCCGGGTTAATCAATAAATGTCAGGCACTCCTGCATGAAAGAAAGTGCACTAAAGTCCTTCAACACTAACAAGGAATCTTCTTTAAATGTTAGATGCTATAAATATGCTCGTATCGGAAATGGAACCCAAAAAGGCAGGCAGCGGAACAATGCTCGTGCAGGCTATGCACACAAAAAGGCAGAATATATAATGCAGTCGGAGCCAAGAATATCCTAAACACTACAACAATAATAATCGCCACGACAATGCAGTATTCCTATCAACAAAAAGAGCCTAAGTCGTTTGTGTCTCCATACTTCAAACTAGGCTGCGAAATGCTTGTGTAATCATAAACGGGTATGCATAAAAAGAGTAATTAGGTTAATATACTTAATGTCTACGGTGACTGATAAAGTCTAGCTAGAGTCAATGATATGAGATACTGGTGCGCATGGCATGCCGCATAGCCTAGTGCAAATCTCAAGTCTGTGCGTCAAATATTACGTTATAGGGAAGGGTAGCTCTAATGAGAAACCTTAATACCGAAGTATTAAGCGTTCTCCTGGCGTACCTCAAAGACAAACAACGAGCTTAGAACAGTACAGAATGGTATAGGCAAAAAGCCCTCATTCGTGCATGCTCTACACTCAATGGCACACAGACTAGAATTTACTCAATCAACTCCAGTTCTCAGGTATGTCGTGCAGCTTTTAACTAAAGCCAGCACTCATAGGAAACAATACCTTATAATATCAGACTCCTAGTCTAGCATTATCTAATCCAGCAGAACACTAATAATTAAAGGAAGCAGTACTAAACAATATGAATGCCAACCAACGCTTCGTGATCAACTTATCTTAACAACTAACATACATGGGTTATATCAGACCTTAACGCACAATACAACTGGCCAGCATGAAGCTAATTTTGCAGAGTTAACCAGAGGGGGTATAATATTAATAAAAGGGGGTGAAAGATATGGAAAATGAGAGAGATAGGCAGAGGAAAAGATTCTCAGGTGCAGGGCAGGTGACAGGTAGCAAGGGATAAAGATGAATGCGTTCTAGAAACCAGATCTGAGGGAGAGAGTGGCGAGGAACTGTATATATACTCGCACTAGCTCGAGGCGCGTGGGAAAAAAGTGGTTACAAGTCCTCTAGCCACTAGCAAGGGAGCTAACAGCATGGTAAGGTGGTAAGGACCTCTCTCCACCAACCCCCACGAGGCAGCCAGCCGTGACATCATCGAGCGGGACAAAAACACTGCGCGCTCCCTCTCACTCTGTTCTACTCTCTCTCTCTCTCCCAGATCCCATCATTACTAGTTAATGATAAAACATATACTTTACAATTAAATATATAAAGCCTTGACAGGGTGAAAACAAAGAGCTTTTCTGGACTGCCCATGACACAAGCTTTCACTCTAATACATAAACTGTATCCCCATCCACTGCCCTGGCGATCCTAGCGAGTCACTGTAGGACAAGCCATGCGGTTCTAACGGAGTGGTTAACGTCACAACTACCTCTGCTCCAACTGTCATCAAGGAACTGCTCAAATTCTTCACCAGAATGGGTTTTCCCCCATGAGGTGCAAAGTGATCAAGGAACTAATTTTACCTCTAACATTTTCCAGCAGTCCCTGAAGGAGTTGGGTATCGAGCATGTTAAGTCTAGCACCTACCACCCAGAGAGTCAAGGGGTTCTCGAACGATATCATCAGACATTAAAGGGAATGTTACGTAAGTATTGTACAGAGACCGGAGTTGAGTGGGATAAGGGGGTACCTTTTCTTTTATTTGCTACTCGTGAGGTTCCAACTGAATCCCTGGGTTTTTCCCCTAATGAGCTAGTTTTCGGTCACCAGGTAAGAGGTCCTTTGCAACTATTGCAGGATAGCCTAGTTGGCCAGGAGGGGAACCAAAACCTCCTAAAGTATGTTTCAGATTTCAAAACCCGGCTGAGATCCTCATGTGAGTTTGCCGCTCAAAACTTGACAGTGGCTAAAAGCTCCATGAAGAAATGGTATGACAGAAAAGCCTGTGAGAGGGAGTTTCAGCCCGGTGATGAGGTTTTGGTCCTGCTCCCCCTTTTTGGCCAACCTTTATCTGCCAAGTTCAGGGGCCCATATAAGATCATTCGGAGGGTGAGCATTACCGATTATCTAGTAACTACCCCAGACAGGAGAAAGCCCATGCAAGTATTCCATATAAATATGTTGAAACCCTACCATAGGTCCCCTGATTCCTCTCCTCCAGATTCTCCCACTGTGGCAGTGAATGTCAGGACCTGTGGACAGCCTGGTGCGGACGAAGTCTTCAGTTCTCTTACTGACCCGCAACAGACTGTTCCAGAGCCTGAAGGTATCCATGCAGACTTTGACTTGTCATGTAGCCTATCCAACTTTCAGTATAATTCAGTAGCTTGGGGGGGAATTACCATCTAAACTATGTCATCTTCCCTTTGATCAAGCGAACCAACTAATCTCTGTTTTATCTCAGTCTCCCAGTGTGTTCTGTGATACTCCAGGGCTCACTTCTTTGGCCGTGCACGACATCGACGTAGGGGATGCAACTCCCATTAAACTATCCCCCTACCGTGTCTCGCCACAACGCAGGAGTATACTGCAGGTCGAGGTTGACTTTATGTTATCTAACGAACTGATCACTAGGGCCTTAAGCCAGTGGAGTAGTCCGGTCATACTTGTGCCAAAGCCAGACGGGAGCCATAGGTTATGTATGGACTATAGGCAAGTCAATGCTGTCACAAAGAACGATACCTACCCACTGCCACGGATCGACGACTGCATTGACCAGATTGGTACAGCCACCTATATCAGCAAGATTGACTTGATGAAGGGATATTGGCAAGTAGCTCTCACCCCTAGAGCGAGGGAAATATCATGCTTTGTAGTCAACAATCAAGCCTTCTGCTGTAACGTAATGCCCTACGGCTTGAAAAACGCCCCAGCTACATTCCAGCGCCTCATGAATTTGGTGACTGAAGGGGTACCTGGGTGCGTTGTCTACATCGATGATATTCTTATCTTTTCACAGTCATGGGAGGAGCATCTTTACCAACTTAGATTGCTGTTCTTAAATCTTGCTGATGCCAATCTGGTGGTTAATCTTAAGAAATGCACCTTTGTAAAGAGTACGGTCCAGTATCTAGGATATACGGTAGGTCAGGGGCAGGTTGCACCTCCTCAAGCAAAGGTAGAGTCTATTCTAGAATTCCCAACTCCTAGCACTAAGAAACATATCCAAAGGTACCTAGGCATGATTGGCTATTATAGGCGTTTCATCATAAATTTTTCAAAGTTGACCGCTCCCCTGACAGATCTTCTCCGTAAGGATGTGAAGTTTGTGTGGTCCTCTGAATGTGAAGAGGCCTTTATTGCTACCAAATATATATTATCTAATTATCCTGTACTCAGAGCTCCTGATTTTAACAGATCTTTTTCCCTGGCAGTGGATGCGAGCAATACCGGGGTTGGTGCAGTGTTGCTCCAGGAAGACGACTGTGAGGTATTGCATCCTGTGTGCTATTTCAGTAAAAAAATAAATTCTGCCCAACGTAACTATTCGGTCATTGAGAAGGAGCTGTTAGCATTAATTTTATCCCTTCAATACTTTGCTGTCTATGTGCAATCTGCCTCTGGTGCCATCACTGTGTATACTGACCATCACCCCTTAACATTTTTGCATAGGTTCCAAAATAAAAACCAACGACTGACCAGGTGGAGTTTGTTGCTGCAGGAATACTCCCTGGATGTCAAACATATTAAGGGGGTCCAGAACGTGCTAGCCGATTGCCTATCACGTATCTGTTAAAGATTACATTTACCAGGTTGGCCTCATACAGCAGTAAGATAAATTTAATGAGAGGATTTTGGCAATTAGCTCTCCCTTGTAGGGAGGTAAAGATCATGTTTTAGTAGTGCGCTTTTAAGCCTTCAGCTGTGAGAAGCCTTGCAGTTCGAATAACGCTCCAGCTACGTTCCGGCTATGTTCTGATGTGGTACCTGGAGACGTTGCCTACTTCGGGTGATATCCTTATTATATCCTCATTATAATCTTGCTGTTGCCAATCTGGTGGTGAATCTATTTATGTATTATGTTTAATATTATGTACTATACTCCTTAAACTCTTTTCTAGGGGGGAGGTCTGACATACGGAGCCCTGTATGTTAATTTAAGAGTTAGAATTAGAGTTGAAGGAGTGTCAAACTTCCCAAGCGGCGAAGCAAACTAGCGAGTGGGAAACCAGCTCGTCCGCATACCAGCAAACAAGCCTTCACACCTGCGTGCGTCATAGGGGACCCTGCAAACTACTTCGATGACCCGACGCTATGACGTATGATCGACGCCAGGAGCTGTGATTGGACCAGGCACCTGTTATGCAACTCTAGGAGCTGTGATTGGAGCGCGCACCATCACTCGCCTCCTGATTCGTTCCTAGACCATCATTGTTTAGTATATAAGACCCGAGTTGTGGGCATTCAAATCAGTCTCATTTGGAGTTGGGGAAGGTGAACTTGCAGCTGGAGGAAGACGGGGTGAAGTATTCTAATGGGTTTGTGACTGTCAGTCAGATTATATAAGTGTGTGTTAAGTGTGTTCGGTGTAAACACTTATGTTATGTTGGTTAGTGAGATATGTGATTGGGAATTAACGTTAATGCTACTATTTATGTACTTAACTATTTGATTGGGAATTAACGTTAACGCTACTATTTATGTACTTAACTATTTGATTGGGTATTAACGTTAACGCTACTATTTTATGTACTTAACTATTTGATTGGGAATTAACGTTAACGCTACTATTATTATGTACTTAACTATTTTAGTTGACTAACTTGTGGACTAAAGCAACTCTTTAAGTAATTGGGTTATGATGAAAGTAATACTATTGTTTTAGCTTAATACTTACGAGTTCTTTCATTTTCTTTTAATTAAGCTTACATTGCTTAACGGTGCTTAGTACGGTGATGCTATTGTCTCATATTAGTAATATCGCCTTAGACTAACATGGCTGTGTTAATATTACTTCTAGTGATTTCCTAAGCTGAAGAAAATTCTTTTAGCTTCAAAATATTATTTTTGCTTTTCATATTATTTGAGTGAGACCTGAATAGAATCTATGAAGCGATCCTGTAACTTAATTTACTCATAATCAAATTTCAATGTTACGTGGTTAAGAAATACATTTAACTAATTATTAAATATATATCTAACTTTTTATGTGACTGATATAAATCCTGATGATAATAATAATATAATACTGTTAACGTAAGACAAGAACCAAGAATAATTACATTAAAAATAAATAAAAGGACATATAAGAAAACTATCTATTCATTTCAAAAAGGGTAAGAGACAGAAATATTCTTACTTTAATATTTATCTTTCAAGACTTTTTATAAAATTAATAGTCCTTCTTTAGCTATAACTTATTCGGTTCATAACCATAGCCTACTAAGCTTCGGTTAAATAATAATTCTTTATAAATACTACATGACTTTAATTAGTTTCAGTGAGGAAGTACATGAACGAAGGCGGTGCTGGTTGGGGGGAGGGGCGTCGACTGACTGGGGACAGAGGTGCATGGGGGCGGTTCGTTCGTGGCCACCCCTTCGGGGATCACGGCGTCAGGCAATAGATAGATAGATAGTATTTTTCCTAATTAAAGAGTATCAGTCAATAAAGGATACTAAGTCCTAAGATCCAAAAGGAAAGGAAGCAACAACAGGAAATAATGTTATTAGATTTTACTTTTGTTTTGCCTTCAGCTGACTGATACCTTAATATATATCTCTGTGCTATCTAGATTCATCAAGTTAACCACTTGAGGATCAAGATACGTAACAATATATATATATATATATATATATATATATATATATATATATATATATATATATATATGAATGTATGTATATATTCAGGCACATTATCCACATAGTCCATAGGTGGGGGTGGCCCACTCGAGACAGTGCTCGAACAGAAAATATAATAAATAAATGAATAAATCACACAAAGCTAATTTGCCCAGGAGAAGACCCAGAGACCAAAGACCATTTAGGGGAGTCTAGGACAACTGGCCGTGGCTGTCTGGCCACAGACCAACTCGCCGCGGCAAACTGGCTGAAGACATAATATAGCTTAACCTAATTTAATTTGCTGTGGCTAGTTTGCTGCGGCAAGTTAGCTGCGGCAAGTTAGCTGCGGCGAGTTGGTCTGGCCGCAGCCATTTGTCCCATTCCCCATTAGGGGTCCCCAGCAAAAGATTTCAAGTCCCAGACCTACCGGAGAGGTTCTGGTTTCAGAAGTCATACATGCAGTGAAGCTCACCACCACAATGCCCTCTCACATCACTTCCAGGTATGGCCCTTCATATATGCACCGGCTCCCCAGGCAGGCCGGGTGCCTGAGGGACTATTATCTAGTCCAACAGGCGCCCGGACTTCACTCCTTACGACCGCATTTTCACTCATCTATTCACCATTATTCTCCATTAATTCTTATTGATAACCACTTCTCTAGCCTGTTCTTCAGTCATCTCTCTATCTTTCAATGCTTTTATTGCAACTTTTCTCCATTTCCTCCGAGGTTTTCCTCTCAATTTATTTCCCATTATTTCTGAAATGCAGCCTCCCACACGCTCAGGCTTGCAAGCGTGAATATAATTAGTATGAGTGGCAGAGCAATTGAAGTTGTGAAAGTACTCGAACATAGAAGAGTTGGTGTGTTCTGCGCCCAGGAAACCCACTGGAAGGGATAGCTGGAAAAACAAGAGATACTGGATCTATTGGAAGGGGGATGAATCTCGAAAAGCGAAAAGTGGAATGGCTGTCCGAGTAGTGGAAGAAGAGTGTAATTGAAATAAAAAGAGTAAATGATGGATTGATCGTAATAAAGCTGAAAGTTGGTGAAAACAATATTAATGTGATATCGGCTATATGCCCCACAGGTTGGCATAAACAGACAGTGGAAAGAGGCCTTTTGGAACGACCTCATTGGGGGCTCTCAGAAAAGGACATCACCATAGTAGGTGCAGGCCTCAACGGTCATGTGGGAGCATGTGCTGACAGTTACGAGGGTGTGTATGGTGGAAAAGGACATGGAAGAAGGAGTCCTGTGTTGTACTCAAAATGGTTGTGTGTAACCCTTAGCTCAAGAAAAAGGTTTTTGAGTCAGCTGATCACATACAGTTTTTGGGGCACAGATAGATTACTTCTTAGTGAATAGGGAAGACTGGAAGTTTGTTCGGGATGCAAAGGTCATCCCGAGTGAAGAATGAACCTCCCAATATAAGCTTGTAGTCTGTGATTTGAGCTTAAGGGGAGATCCTGTATGCAAGAAGGTATACATGCCAAAAAGGAAAGTATGGTTGTTGAATAAATATATAAAAGATTTTGCAGCGAACTGGAGGAAATGCTTAGGAATAGGGGCGCTAAGCCAAATTATGTAAAAAGCCATTGGAACTTCCTTGATCGTACCCATCTTACTGCCACTAACAAAGACGTTGTCAAAATTAAGATTCCCCCAAGCATAAGACTTCCTGGTGGTGGAATGATGAGGTTGAAAATGCAAAAAAGGAGAACAGAAGATGTTCTTAGTAAAGCATGGAAGAAAGGAGGCAGCAAGGAGGAAAATCTGGCGGCTAAGCGAATTGCAAGAAAAAAGGATTGTCAAGGCAAAACAAATCATACAGGAAATGGTTATAGACCAAGTGAGTAATGTAGAATATCCCAATAGGATTTTCAATTTAGCTAGGGAAATTTAGGCTGACAGTAGAGATGCTGTAGGAGAACATTGTGTTAGAAAACATAATGGGACATTTTTAAACACTAAAGTGTCCCTCACACAGTCAGGAGTGCGAGCTAGAGTCACTAGGGTAGGCCTATGCGCGGTGAAAATCGATGACTCCTAGTGACTCTAGGGTCTCCTGTTAGACTCCCATTCACTCGCAGTGAAAATCGATGACTCCTAGTGACTCTAGCGACTCCTGCTAGACTCCCATTCACTCGCAGTGAAAATCGATGACTCCTAGTGACTCTAGCGACTCCTGCTAGACTCCCATTCGCTCGCAGTGAAAATCGATGAATCCTAGTGACTCTAGCGACTCCTGTTAGACTCCCACTAGCTCGCACTCCTGACTGTGTGAGGGCCCATTAACAAAGAAATCGGTGAGGCTTGTAAGGTACACTACAAACGATTACTCAATGCAGAGTTCGAGTGGAATAGAAAACAGCTTAGTAATGAAAAGCCAATACTTGCACCACCCACCCCATTGATAGCACCAGATGTTGTCAGCTGCAGTGTGCTCTGGCGTTGTTACTGAGATGATGAAAGCCTCAGGTGAGATAGGAGTGAAAATGGTCACTGAGCTATTAGCTCAGTGACCAGTCTCTCCTACCTCACACCATCATTAAAGAGGAGAGGATCACTGATGTATGGTATAAAAGTGAAATAGTAAACATAAATAATGGTAAGGGTGATTCGTTAGATAAGAGGAAATTATAGGGATCTGAAAATGCTTGATCAAGTCATAAAGGTTTGTGAGAGAGTCTTGAACACATGATCAGGGAAAGCATGTCTATCGACTATATGGAGTTTGGTTTTATGCCAGGATGTGTACCATGTCCTGGTATAAAACCAATGCTATCTTGATAGTCAGGCAGCTGTAGGAAAGATATCTACTTAAAGATAGGGTTATCTACCTTGTGTTTGTAGACCTGGAGAAGGCCTTTGTTAGGGTGGCCAGAGATTATAGGTTTGACTCCTGTAAGGAGATAAAGAAAACCTAATATTTAGTAGTGGCCCCGTAATCATTGACGAACATGCCTATTACATAAGGCATCCTCTTCAAACACTAATCCGCCGTAGTTTGAATCTACCGCGCAGAGCATTTAAAAACTGAGGAGCCTTCATCATGAGCGCACGCGACCTCACTCATGGCTTCAGTCATTATGAATTGGGTTCTCACTACGAAAAAACTTCGTAAAAAATAAAAACAAAAAGAAAATAAGAATAACTATCCAATAAGCTTTCCATCATATCGTGGATGTACTTGTGTGGATTTCTGACCAGACGCTGAAACAGGCGTCATTCCTCCTTCACTGACATATCAAGTAAACCAAAATCCTTAATACATCAACGAATGGGAAGGGGACGGTCGGGAGGGCCCCAGTCGTCAATGATTACGGGGCCACTACTAAATATTAGGTTTTCTTTATCTCCTTACAGGAGTCAAACCTATAATTTATTAGTGGCCCCTCCATCATTGACGAACATGCCTGATATCTAAGACTGGAGGGGGACATTCGTAATCATATCATAACTCTAGAAAAGCAGATAATAAAAACAACCACATAGTATTCTTACTTTTGAAAAATGTATTTAATACGGCGTAGGCCGGAAATATACAAGAAAAAGGGGGTTCAGGCAGGTGCGTGCTTCAAAGAAGCCTGCCTGACAAAAATAGGTAACCCTGAAGATTCTGAACACAGATCTGTAGTTACAAAAGGCACCCCACTCAACGAGTGGTGACAAATAATAAGTTATAAGTTTATATGTGCACATCATAAACCCCAAAATACATGTGGAGATCAATTGCTAATGAACTCCATTGAACTAATGTTACATTGCTTTCGCAGCTAAAACTACTATAACAACACCGTTGTTTTGTACTAAACTTTGTACTAGCACAAATTCTCTCAGAGAAATTTTCATATCACATTTCAACCTTAAATTGTATCACAGCTCTCATACTCCGGCGGGGTCTAGGGTGTCCTATGTCAACTGACTGCACCCCCCCCCCCCCCCCCCCTTCCGTGAAAATAAACATAAGTGACTGCAGGGCCACCTAGACCCTCTGCCTTAAAGCTATACATGGTAAGGAAGGTTTGTCTAGAGCAACTGACAAGTATCTAGAGAGAAACGTATGATTAGACGCCCACAACTGTGTGGACGCAATATCTTCAACTGAAAAGTTTTTCAGGAAACGTAAAGAGGCCGCCCACTTGCGTAAATCGTGGGCCCTACCCACAACGCCGGGATTACTCTCTTTAATGACTTCTACTAGAAGAGAGGCTAATCGCCGTTTAAGTAAGCGTTTACCCGTACTCGCTACCCATAAAGCACCTTGGGGGTTATGAGGAGCTATTCTTAAATATTTGGTTAGAGCTTGCACTGGACATAAATTATGATGCACCTTTCCCCTTTTTAACGCCGGCACCGTGAATTCAGAAAACACGTGTGCACTATGCTCATTCTTGGCTACAAACGCCGGGGAGGGTGCAATGGAAATTGAATCATTAAGTCTACCAAACCTAAGACAATTAGGTGTGTTGCTCATCGCCGCCAGCTCAGACACTCTGTTTCCGGTGGCCAAAGCCAAAAGGAAAACTGCCTTCTTTAAGATTAAAGCAAAGTCTGCAGTATTTTGATACAGACGAGAATGAAGTAAAGACAAAGCTTTGTCCAGAGACCAAGTAGGCATGAGCTGACGGGGAGGTGGGCGGAGTTTAAAACACGCTCTCATAAATCCTGTTTCCTCCGCCACCGGTATGGATAGACCTGTAAGGTCGAAAAAGGGCACTCTAATCGCAGTTAAGTGATTCTTCAAAGTAACCACAGATAAACGTTTCTGCTCAAACAGATAGTTCAAGTAATTAAAAACCAATGCCACTGAGGGTACAGTTTGTTCCGTTCTAACAATCCAAGAAGTAAAAGCTTTCCAATGAGATTGATATTGTCGCTTAGTAGACTGAGTATATTGATTGAGCAATTTATTGGTCACATCCCTACCGTATGGTGCTAGCCACTTGGCCTCCTGAATGTCCATAATGCAAAAGTCAGCGAGGTCTCTAGGTTGCCAATCGTGTCTAAGTGGAAGTACCCGACCGGGAGCGATACCGGGTCCGGGCACCACATTATTAACTGCTGGCACCACACCTGCGCTGGCCACAGGGGCGCGATTAGCGAGACTAAGCCTCGATAAACTCGTAGTTTGTTCACTACGTGGCACATTAGTGACGCATCTGGCGGCGGAAACAGATAGATGGAGCTCCATCTGTTCCAGTCTGTCACTAGGGCGTCTGGCCCCCCTGCCGGCGTTATCGTCCGGCGGGTGAGGTATAGAGGGAGCTTGTGAGTCTCCTCGGACGCAAAAAGATCCACTTGTGGATGGGAGAGCTCCGCAATCATTAGGTCGAAAATGGGTTGCTTGAGCTCCCATTCTACTGTCGTGCTCTGTCTCCGGGACAGAGCGTCTGCCCAGACGTTCGCTACGCCTGGGAGATAAGATGCGTGAAGATAAATATCTAGACTGGTGGCTAGAACAAAAATCTCTTCCGACACGAGTAGCAACTTCCTTGACCTCGTTGACCCTTGTTTCTGAATACAGTGAACTGCATTCAGATTGTCCATTCTGAAGGCCACTGACTTGCCCCGTAACGCCGGGCCGTGAGCCTGAAGGAAATACAATGGGACTAGTAACTCTTTGACATTTATGTGAGAGATTTCTAAGTGGGACCAAAGTCCCTGACCCTGGTGCCCCTGATTTGACTGAAATCCCCACCCTATGGTGCCTGACGCATCCGTGTCTACCCATACCGTTGGAGGAGGAGAGGTCCATGACATGATTGAGTGCAATGTTTCCCTCTTCGCCCAGACCGCTAGTAAGGTGTGGATTAATTTTGGTATGGGCCATAATTTTCCCGCCGGTAAGAGTGGGAAATATGTGTTGCCCTCCAATATTAATCGTTTTACTTTCAACCGGCCCAACTTGACAGTTAGCTGAATCCAGTTGAGAGAGCCGACCAGAGACTCCCAGACTCTTCGTGTCGTAGTCAGACTGTGAAGAAACCTGAACAGTTTCCTGCGAAACCTGTTGCGATTGTCCACACTCTGACTCAGAGTGAGAGCGGCGGTGTCCCAGACCAGCCCTATCCACTGAATTACTCTTGAGGGAACAAGGTTTGACTTTACCAGATTTACCTTGAAGCCTAGAGCTTTGACATGATTTAAAATGATATTGACATGTTTTATGCATAATTGTTGTGTCTCTGCCACCACCAGCCAGTCGTCTAGATACCACAACACTCTGATTCCCTGTTTTAACAATGGCATCAGGGCTTGCCGGACTAGTTTCGTGAATAATCGAGGTGCTAGGTTCAAACCGAACGGCATCCTCTGAAAAACAAAATTTTGGTGCCTGATCCTCAAGGCCAGAAACCTTTGAAATCTTTTGTTGACCGACACGTGCCAATAGGCGTCTGTCAGGTCTAGGGAACACATCCAGCCACCCGGCGGAAGTGTTAGCCTGATTTGATGAACTGTTAACATTCTGAAAGACTCGTTGTAAATGTGAAGATTCAGATACGACAGGTCTACGACCGGCCTCATCTGAACACTGTCCCGTTTGGGAACCAAAAACAGTTTTGACGTGAATACAGGGTAATCTGGGGGTACCGGGATGATGACATTCTTGGCAATCATCTCCTGGACCAGCAACTCCACCTCTAATGAAACACAATTTGCCGTTGTCGGCTGACGTAAGCGAGGTCGCCGGAGCCACTGCCAAGTGATGCCTTTGCGTGCCACCATCCGTGCCCAGGTTTTTAACGGCCATGCTTGGTGACACGTTCGGAACGACCCAGTTAGCAGACAAGGGTTCGCCGGCTGTACTTCCCTCGGTTCCTCCGGCTCTAAGGTAGGCACTGGGAGTGAGAAAGACTTTAGTTTTTTGATGGTGGGTTTGGTGGTGTTGGACGCTTCGCCGGCTGGCTGGTGTGGGCCGAAGACTGGCCCTGCCCCGGCTTATACTGGCCGCGTCCCCTCTGTCCTGAAAACCCTCTCTGTCTATGCCTGAACTGACCCAGGGGGGATTGGGAGGACTTAGGCGGAAGAAACGGCTTAGAACCCCCTGGCTGAGCTTTAGTAGGAGGCTTAGGTTTGGGGAAGTTAAATGCGGGTTTCTTAGCCTGTGCGGGACTGTGCTTCACGGCCTGTGCCATGTTAAACACTGTTCGCCATACATCAGGGGACATTAAAGAAGGTGTCAGTACTGGGGACATTACCACCTGGTTAGCAATGCGATCAGGCAGCTTGCGAACTAATGACATCCTAAGATCCTGTCGTGCTCGCACCGCCTCAAGTAAGGCTGTGCGTATGTCACCTAAGGATTGAATTGACGACTGAAGAATCAGACGCCGGGATAATTCAACTGATCTTCGAGCATCCGCGTCTGCGATTGCCTGAGTAGACCTGAGTAAAGACTTAGCCACCTGTTGAGAAACTATGTACTGTGAAAACAGGCGGAAAGCTTTTCCCCTTAGCCTAAATTCTCTGTCTAGGTGAGAAGGGGTAGGGGTAATGAATGGTTCCTTTAGTTCACAAAGATTAATCTTAGGGGCAGCTAAAAAGGAAAATAAAGCTGACGGAACTCCGCCGGCAGAACCTACCGGCATTGAGAACCATGAATGTGTATCCTGAGGGATCTGGTGGGAAGATTTAGAAGTGAAAGTGGTTGCAAAGTTTTGAGCCTCTACCTCCCAATCCACCCAAGGTCCTGGTCCTAACTGTCCCACCTTCAACACTGGATTAGCTGTCTCGTCTGTGACGGTCTGTAAATCTAGTTCAGGAGTAATAGCCGACAGAGCCTTAATATCATTAAACCCATCCAGCTTAGACCAGTCTGAAAAAAGTTTTGAAGCTGAGGCAGGGGGTAAAGCAGGCTTAGATGCATAAACAAAATAATCCTGATGATAATAACTAGGTATAGCCTTGATATTTACGTCCAAAACATTACCCAAGGCATCCAATGCCCTTAATTTCTTAGACTTATTTCCCTGGATAAACCACTCACGTGGTACCGGGAGTTCCCCTGACAAGGTAGGCTGGGCAAGCTCTGGCTTAGAGGGGTTCAAAGGGACCCATGACTCGTCTGGCCCATAAAGCAGGGGCATAGCTACCTTTCTAAGAGGCGCTTTGTCTAGAGGGGGTGGATTAACATCCGTAATGACCCTGACATTTGACGTAGTGAATGCCGCCGTAGCTGGCTTAGAGCTCCCTGCCGGTGACAGAGTAGGAGGGTTAGGAATCTTAGATAAATCGATTGACGTTATCAGAGGCCGTACCGCAGAACCTGTCAAGGGAGCCCCCAAGTCCATTGTGGGGTTTTCTCGTTGTTGATTAAAGAATTTTGATAGAGCATGAGTAAGTAACCCATCAATTTCTTGTGCTGTAACAAACTGGTTAGGTGCAGAACTTTCAGGTGAATTAGTATTATCATGGGCGGCGTCCAGGCCTGAGCCTGACCCTTGTCCTTCCCTATCTGAAATTAATGACACTTCATCTTGTTCCTCCCGATCCTCCTGAGAAGACCCCGCCGAGGCAGGGGCACCTTGTTTCCAAGATAAATCAGGGATAGAGGATGGGGTCGCCGCGTCCCTGTGGACATCGGCTACTGTGTGACTCGTATGAGTCGGACGTGGATGGTCAGACCCTGGCTGAGCAAACCGCCAAACACCGAGGCTCTGGCCTACGCTCTCTTGAGAGTCTGAAACATTCTCAATTATTGAATATCCTGAACTCTCCATTTCTAGGGTTAAAATATCAATAGGTAAAACTTGTTTAGGGACAGGCGCTTCACTATACTCTGAGGCTGTAACAGAAACATTGTCAGGTGTAGAGGTACGATGAGATGCACTAGACTTAGTAGAATGTCGAGAGGACTTCTTATGGGAATCCTTTTTGGAGGATTTGTGGCTACGGTGTGACCGCGAACTGGACCTAGGTTTGGAAGAATCACCACCATGGCCCCTGGGGGAAGCTTCAGTCTTGCACTTCTTACTAGCCGGGGAAGAGGCCCGACTTGAAGACCGTTGTCTGAGGGGTGACCTTGACCTCGATCTCGCCTGCGACGAGGAGGTGGCTGCCGGGGGAGTAGGCTCTCTCGGGCGTTTAAACGTCTCCACAGACGATACAGAATCCTGGCTAGTCTCTGTCGGCTTAAAACCCCTTACTCTAGAGGTACGTTTAGGGGGAGGGTGCTCTGACAGCAACTTATCCCAAAGTGGGACGTTGTCACATTGAAGTGACTTATGTGCGACAATGGTAGTGTAGGCCGACATTTGTTGTCTGACCTCTCTCAACGCTACCGCCGCGGTCTTGTCATTGTCACACAGGACTTTATTGGTTAATTGGGTGCAAAAAGAACAATTACGTGTAACCCAGAGACCCCTTGAACGGTCTAGACATCGAACACACCTTATGCAAAGGGTATGTGCAAAAATTGGGATACCCGCGCAAGTAGGGGTAATGCACAGGGCAAAAACTGGGGTCACATTAGCCATGACAGAGACTGGTGTGAGGAACTACCGCCGGGTCTGTATTGGTCCGCCGGAGCTCAGCTCTGGAAAAATAAAGAAAATTTCCAGGAATTAATGCTCATAAGGTTAACCCAAGTGTTCGCATACAAGTGTTAATAACCCGCCGGGTAACGGGATGCAAAGACACAGCTAACACATCTCGCCACGCGGCTGGGTATAAAGAGGCTAAACAAGTCTTCTTAGCTAAGAACATGAAGAATACCCTCTGATATAATGGTCCAGTATGGCACTAATAGTCTGTAGGAGGTGGTGACTGTCTCAAGATTCAATTTTGTAACAAAGCCCCCCCTCATAAAGACGCCGGCCCTTGAAATATTTTAGTAGAATAGCCCAGGGCAGGAATATACGAGATCTGATTTTTTAACGAATTGTCCCAAACGATCGTCGTAAAAATAGAAGGCGGCGATACTGAAAGTATCACCCAATTAAGGTTAATCGAAATTGAATTTGTTTATAAATTCCTTAGTTCCTTTACTTAGGGGCACCCGCCGGGTGTGGAAATCGATTTGGTTAAACCTCACTGATCCTTCAAATGCCGTAAGAGTAAAGGCAGCGATACACAGAGTATCACTCACATGGATTGGTTAACTATAAGAGACCTAAGTCGTTTTATCCCACCCTGCTCAGGTGCACCCGCCGGGTGAGAAGTCTAAAAGTTAACCCCACAAGTTCCTGACCCCACTACTTTGTAAAAGATCGCCGGGGAGGAACGCCTAAACAACAGCTAGGTTTTCCCCGTGGTTGTCGTAAACCAGGTAGAAAAACCTATAAAAAACGAGTGTTCTCACGAACGTCGTTTCTTTATATATAACTAAATATATATGTAAGGATGGGTACAGCCATCCCGCCGGGAATTATAAAGGAGGCCTGAAACCAGGCACCCACAGATACGCAGTCCTGGAGAGCCACAGACACCTCCCCTCGCCGGGGAACCAGCCAGTGTTAAAAACCACGTGTGGCCTAACACTGCTCATCGGTCAGGATTTTTCACGGTGAAACCGAGAAAAACCCGCCGGAAGGCAAACCCCACCCTGAACAGACACCATCTGAACAATACGACACGAGGAGAGACACGCACGACTAACCAAGGTCACAACATAATCCGTGGAATTAGCCAATACACAACTAAACCAGGAAACAAATATAGTCCGAGGAATTAGCCAATACACAACTAAAACCCGGATACACATGACACAGTAGGGCATATTTATAAAATAAATAATAACACTAGACATGTGGCAAAGCTACGAGCGGCTGGCTAGGCCTAGGTAGACGGCATGAAAATAGTTGAAATATAAACACACACTGGAATATCACAACAGGAACCACCGCCAACACACCACCGAAGCGATAACTTCCCAACCCCGGGAAGCCTGACACGGACCCAGAAAAAACTTCACTAAGTGAAGAAAAATACGCTGGGAACGTCAGCAAACACACAGCTTACCTCATCAGAAGGATAAAAGGCAGCAATTATTAACGCGTAATGAAAGCCGCCTGCATCACCAACTAAACCAAACTGTGAAAAGTTCACGTGTCCACAACAGGACCACGAGGGAACATCCGAAATAGATGCCCCATACATACGACCCAAAATACATTGCACTGCGGGCAACCAGCCCAGGACACTCCTGCTACGCCTATCCTAACCTTACTCGATACATCCCAGAGTAAACAAATGAGAAAAAACTCACTAGGGACGCCACGAATGCGGAACCAGCGGAGCCTGAAAGGTACGTCCGGGCAGGCTGAGCGCAGAGCAAAGAAGGAGGAATGACGCCTGTTTCAGCGTCTGGTCAGAAATCCACACAAGTACATCCACGATATGATGGAAAGCTTATTGGATAGTTATTCTTATTTTCTTTTTGTTTTTATTTTTTACGAAGTTTTTTCGTAGTGAGAACCCAATTCATAATGACTGAAGCCATGAGTGAGGTCGCGTGCGCTCATGATGAAGGCTCCTCAGTTTTTAAATGCTCTGCGCGGTAGATTCAAACTACGGCGGATTAGTGTTTGAAGAGGATGCCTTATGTAATAGGCATGTTCGTCAATGATGGAGGGGCCACTAATAAATATTGTACACTGGGCTATGAGAAAATTTGGTGTAGAGGAGTGGTTGGTGCTTGTGGTAATGAAGATGTAAGAGGACTCACAAATGGCAGTAAGGGTGAAAGGTGTACCGAGTGAGGAATTCACGGTGTGATTTGGGGTCCACCAGGGCTTTGTGTTAAGCCCCCTCCTCTTTGTTATGGGTCTGTAGTAACTGTCTTGGGATTTTAGAGTCAATACACACACACACAAGTATGCAGCGTAGTATTCATTATATAATTTATTATTTACGCATGTATACTGACCTTTTCCTTCGTGTAAGCTACTGTGTCTGACCATCTCTTCTTGAAGTGTGATGAGAGTGTTGTTGAAGGTCACTTCCTTCTCCATCTCGTTGGATCTCATTTCTTCTAAGTTTTCTCTAACCTCTTGTAATTGCTCCATCATGCCACTGTGGTCACTCTCCGATTCTGAAATACATTAGGTGGCAGTCCTATCACAAACAATGCTTTATAAATCAATAAAACATCAACATCCCTTAAAGCTACTGCAAATAACTAATTATAACAACTATAATAATATAGCCAGGGGAAACTTTCACTCATCCAATCTAAAAATGTGTATATGACCCAAACATTGTATGTGTGTTAATGTTAATATAAAAAGGGTTCTTATCTGTGACACCATATTTTCTTAAAACATACATTAACTGTCCCCCACACATCTCAGATTAGTGAACCGCTTGAGTGGGGGACGCACACATGAGTCAATAATAAAGTCAATTAAGCTCCATTAAGCCCAAAACCCCCGCAATGAAAGAGTTAACTGGACTGCCATTATACGAACCTCGCCAGTTCCCAGACAGATCATGGGAGATATATATAAATAAAGTACAGTTGTTGTTTACGAATTTCAAAGCATTTTGATTTGAAGCCCCAAGATTCTGAGTGACCGAACATAAAAATAGTCACAAAATAGACGTGCCAAGCTTATGAATATGGTTATACAGATGAATCTAAGCAAATAATTTTCAATATTATTTTTTTATAAATCTCAACCGTTTGATTAAGACGTATTGAAAGTTTTATATACTGTCCTCCCCCACATCGCTGTAATGGACTCTTCCATGTCAAATAGTTTCCAGCATGTCCAAAGTGATTTAATATGTCTATAATCATATTGCAATATACAGAATTATAAAATCTTGTTAGTGACATTTTAAAATCATTGCAGTTAGATGGGGGTAGGTTAGATCTAGAACAGCAAGGCCAGCTTTATGGGGTAATACCAAAGCAATTAATGAAAGCATGTGATCCTCCCGGAATTCGAACCTGGGTTACCACATACAGATCTTAAATACTAACCATTACACCATCAAGACAGGTAAAGGTTAAGTACATGACTACGAGTTATGTCCCTTTGTCAAATACTGGATATGAATCTAATCATGTACTCCGACCCATCTGCACACTGAATAGCGAAATGTTTAACCCTTATTTAGCGGCGAGCAACATAAGTCGAGTTAAA
This sequence comes from Paralithodes platypus, assembly GCA_032716605.1. NCBI lineage: Eukaryota > Metazoa > Arthropoda > Malacostraca > Decapoda > Lithodidae > Paralithodes > Paralithodes platypus. Next base: position 9,070,930 of record CM064492.1, on the reverse strand, counting down.
TAAAGCTGGACTATGTGGCGGCGCTCGACATAACTCGAGTGGCAATTTCAGCACGTAATGTGGCTGAGAGAGAGAGACAAGTGGTGGCAGGAGACTAGCGAGCGTATGACTGCTCCAGACCACCGCGGCGAACCTACTGACACAAATCTCAGCTCCCTCCTCCCTCTCTCACTCGCTACATACTCAATTATGTACTGAAAGTACCGAATTACCTGCTTTTTGCACTCGCGTTGCACGGTTATTGCAAGAAAACTATCCATCATACAAGGATCGTTATGGTGTCATTCGAAAGCTCTGTTTATGCCCTTTCAGGGATAGGTACTTGTTTTACGTTCTGGGTCTTATTTAGGCATGAAAATGATCACGTAAACAGCCCTATTTTGGCTAAAAACACCCCGCTGTGCGGTACACATAAATAAACCGCATAGGCCGCTCGTAAGGTGTTAAGTGAAAGGAAAACACATGTTATGGGGTAACGATCTGTAAGGACCGACCTCGCTATGAAATGTTTCTGAACCTATAGGAATAATATAGTTTATCAATTTCACTCCTACCACCAAACACCTCCAAATGAAATTAATGAAAGCATGTGATTCTCCCGTGAATCTAACCTGGGTTACCACATACAAATCTAACTTGGGTTACCACATACAAATCTAACCTGGGTTACCACATACAAATCTAACCTGGGTTACCACATACAAATCTAACTTGGGTTACCACATACAAATCTAACCTGGGTTACCACATACAAATCTAACCTGGGTTACCACATACAAATCTAACCTGGGTTACCACATACAAATCTAACTTGGGTTACCACATACAAATCTAACCTGGGTTACCACATACAAATCTAACCTGGGTTACCACATACAAATCTAACCTGGGTTACCACATACAAATCTAACCTGGGTTACCACATACAAATCTAACCTGGGTTACCATATACAAATCTTAACCCTTAATTAGCGGCGAGCAACATAAGTCGAGTTAAATAAAGCTGGACTATGTGGCGGCGCTCGACATAACTCGAGTGGCAATTTCAGCACGTAATGTGGCTGAGAGAGAGAGACAAGTGGTGGCAGGAGACTAGCGAGCGTATGACTGCTCCAGACCACCGCGGCGAACCTACTGACACAAATCTCAGCTCCCTCCTCCCTCTCTCACTCGCTACATACTCAATTATGTACTGAAAGTACCGAATTACCTGCTTTTTGCACTCGCGTTGCACGGTTATTGCAAGAAAACTATCCATCATACAAGGATCGTTATGGTGTCATTCGAAAGCTCTGTTTATGCCCTTTCAGGGATAGGTACTTGTTTTACGTTCTGGGTCTTATTTAGGCATGAAAATGATCACGTAAACAGCCCTATTTTGGCTAAAAACACCCCGCTGTGCGGTACACATAAATAAACCGCATAGGCCGCTCGTAAGGTGTTAAACACTCTAACACAGTCAGGTAATATAGTATTTAAATATATTAATAGTATGTACATTACTTCATATAAATGTTAACTATAAATATTTGAGTATTCCTCCATAGTTATAATGTTGTGTAAGGTAAGGTAATGTCATTTATTTTTATATTATGAAATTAAAATTTATTTTTGATTTCCAAATTTAGCCTGCATAATAGAGATCTTTATATGTATGTACTTGTATGAATACAGTATACTCAGACACATACCCCATAACTGGGGTTGGCCGTCTCGAGACAGAGCCCGAACAGAAGAAAAACAAACATATTCAGTTCCAATGTTTAAGGTCCGGGATCGATTTTGCTTTCCATTACCCCTTTCACTGTATCGTCTAGTAGTTGAAATTTATAATTAGAGTAGAATTCCTAGCCACCCGCCCCCGTAGAAGGAAAATGAGTGCAGGAAAAGAGACAGACAGAAACGGTTAAGGTTGGTTAGAGGATGCCAAACCTCACTCTGGACAGGACCACCCCTCACCCTTTATATACATAGCTTAATTTACATAAATGTCAAGGGGAATAGAAGCCTGATAATATATTCGTTTCACAGAAAATCCTATGGTATTCGAAAGTTAATTGCAATTGAAAATATATTATAGGCTAGTTGAATTATGAATAAAAGACTTTGCCGTGTCACCAAGTATTGTAAAGCAGTATGGTATTAACCCTTCTTTAGCGGGGCCCGACTTAAGTCCGTATCTAAAAAGCTGGGCAATGTGGCGTGGCCCGACTTAAGTCTGTGTGCAATTTTGGTGCAATATTGGCTCTGAGAGAGAGACGAGCGACGCGAGGAGCGTAGGTTATCTCATGACCGCTCGCCACGACCGCCGTGGGTCTACTGACATGTACTCCACACTACTCTACCCTCCCTCCCTCGCTACACACGTAATTATGTAACAAAATGACCGTATTTTAGCGATTTTGCCCTTCGGTTGCACGATCGTTGCAAGACAACCAGTGATCGTAGAAGGATGGTTCGGATGTCATTGGAAATCTCAATTTATGCCCTTTCAGGGATACATAATTGTATTACGCTCTGGCTCTTGTTTATGCATGAAAAAGAGCACGGAAACAACGCCATTTATGGTAAAAAAAAAACGCTGGGTATTCCACCAGCCGCTCTTTGAGTGTTAAACCCACATCAAGTGAATAATGAGTCTACTCTATGTAACAACTGAATTATCCCAAAACCCGTTAATATGGTCTCTAAGCAAAACAACATCATCAAATTAGCCAGAAAGGCGTGCTTTATTTTGTGCCAAAGGTGATTGTATGAAACAAATATGAACATTTGTAGCCATGTGTTTTTCTATTCTACTATATATATTCTATATACTCAGGCACAATCCCCACTTTTCCCTTCTTTTTGTTTTTGTTTTTTGTTTTTTTTGGGGGGGAGGGGGGCGACTGACAACAGAGCCAGAATAGGGACAACATAACAAAAACCAATGAACACACAAACAAAATACAAATTCACACCCATCTAGGTCAACCAAGAGAAGACCCAGAGACCAGGGTCACCAAGGTCCCTCCAGCACTTTCCCGGACCCCGATCACCCGGAGAAGTTCCGATCTCGGCAGGCAGATATGCAGCAGAGCGAAACCATAAGCCCGCTCACCACACTTCCAGGCGCACCCTTCATATGAGCCGTCTCCCCGGGCTAGGCGCCTAATGGACTATTATCTAGTCCAACTTGCGCCCGACCCCTTCCCCCAACTGACCACGTGTTCACTCATAGATTCACAAGCAATCTCCATTCATTCCTGTTTATTACCACTTCCCTTGCCTGATCCACAGTATAGTCATTCCTCTATCATCCAAAGCTTGTCTTACACAGATACTTTTGTTACATTGAGCAATTATTCAATTATTCCATTAAATTATATCGTCTCACGGAACTGATACAAGGAACCCATCGACATAGGTTGTCTCTGTATAAATAATTAAATACAAATATGTGCATGTAGAGTAATTCCTGAAAATTTGAGCAATTAAATATATCTCGGTGATGAGAACCCTAAGACAATGATTACATTTAGTAATATTAGAAACATTTTTAATAATCAAAGATGTCAACACACATACACACACACACACACAATTATGCAGCGTAATATTCATTATATCATTTATTATTTAGGCTTGTATACTGACCTTTCCCTCCGTGTAAGTTACCGAGTCTGGCCACCTCTTCTATAAGTGTGGTGAAAGTGTTGTTGATAGTCACCTCCTTCTCCATCTCGTTGGATCTAATTTCTTCTAAGTTTTCTCTAAACTCTTGTAATTGATCCAACATGGCACTGTGGTCACTCTCCGATTCTGAAATATATTAGGTGGTAGTTTAATCACGAACAATGCTGTATTTATCAATAAAACATAAACATCCCTCAAAGCTGTTGCAATTATCTAATTATAACCACTATAATGAGATGGGTCGGCGCATGGGAAGCGAGAGAATGACTTACCGATTGTACAAGAGTGAGATGGATGAACAGAGAAGGAGAGGTAGACCGAGTGAGAGGTGGAAGGATAAAGTAAAGAAGTATATGCGTGAAAGCGGTGCTGGACGGGAGGAGGGATGTCGACTAACTGGGGACAGAGGTGCATGGGGGCGTTTCATTCGTGGCAATCCCTTCGGGAATCACGGTGTCCGGCAATAGGTAGACAGATAGACAATAATATATCCAGGGGAAACTTTCACTTATCCAATCTAAAAATGTGTATATGACAAAGAATTATTATGTGTGTTGATATTGAAAGTGTTCTTACCTGTGACACCAAATTTTGTTTAAAACAGACATTTAATCTGTCCCCCCACACATCTCAGATTACTGCATCTCTTGAGTGGGGTACCCACAAGTGAGTCATCAACATCAAAACACTCAATTAAGCTCAATTAAGGCCAAAGCCCCCGCAATGTAAGAGTTATCTAGTCTGCCATTATACAAACCTTATCAATTCCCGGACAGGTTATGGGAGATACAAATAAATAAAGTACAGTTGTTGTTTATTAATTTCAAATCATTTCGATTTGAAGCGCCAAGATTATGAGTGACCGTAATCGCCGCTATGCGATATTTTACTTATCATTACTGAATGGCTCTTATAAACATAAAAGTAGTCCCAAAATAGACGTGCCAAACTTATAGATATGATTACACAGATGATTCTAAGTAGAACATATTCTATAACAAAAAGTATAAATTTCAACCGTTTTGAAGGTTATATATTATAGTTTATTCTCACTCATCGTTGTAATGGACTCTTCCATGTAAAATAGTTTCCAGCAAGTCCAAAGTGAGCTAACATGTCTATAATAATTTTCCAATTTACAAAATTATAATATCTTGTTTGTAACATTATACACTCATTGCAATTAGATGGGGGTAGGTTGGACCTAGGACAGCTAGGCCAGTCTTATGGTCAAATACCAATCTATTTGTTATAAATTTCACCACAACACCAAACACCTCAAATGAAATTAATGAAAGCATATAATATGTGATCCACCAGGATTCGAACCCTGGTTATCACACACAGATTTTTAGACACCTTAACCATTCCACCACCAAGACGAAAGCATGTGATCCTCTCAAAATTCGAACCTGGGTTACCACATACAGATCTTAAACACTCTAACCATTACACCATCAAGACAGCTCAGGAGTAGGTACTGTACATGACTACGAATATATATCCATTTATCGAATACTGGATATCAATCTAATCATGTACTCCGATCCAACTACACACTGAATAGCGAAATGTTTAAGTGAAAGGAAAACTAATTTTGTGGGGCACAGATCTGTAAGGACCAACCTCGCTATGAAATGTTCCCGAACCTATAGGAATAATATAATTGAACCTATAGGAATAATATAATTGAACCTATAGGAATAATATAATTGAACCTATAGGAATAATATAATTGAACCTATAGGAATAATATAATTGATCAATTTCAATCCTAACACCTCCCAATGCAATTAATGAAAGCATGTGATCCTCCCGGGATTCAACCCTGGGTTACCACATATAGATCTTAAAAACTCTTAATATAGTCAGATAATAAAGTATTTAGATAGTTTAATAGTATGTCAATTACTTCATATAACTGTTAACTATAAATATTGTTGTATTCCTCTATATAATGGCGTGTAAGGTAATGTAATGCATTTATATATTGTGAAACGAAAATTATTCTTGATTTAGCCTGTATAACAGATATCTTTATATATACAGTATATGTATACGTGTATGAATACAGTATGCTCAGGCACTTAACGGAGGAGGATATCTAGCCACCCGCCCCCGAAGTAGGAAAATGAGTACAAGCAAAAAAAAGAGACAGAAACGGCTAAGGTTGGTTAGAGGATGCCAAACCTCACTCTGGACAGGACCACCCCTCACCCTTTATATACATAACCTAATTAACATGAATGTCAGGGGGAGTAGAAGCCTGATACAATATTTGTTTCACAGAAAATCCTATGGTTTTCGAACGTTAATTGCAATTGGAGAGATATTATAGTTTCATTATGAATAAAAGACTGTGCAGTGGCACCAAGTATTGTAAAGCAGTATGGTATTAAGCCCACATCAAGTGAATAATGAATCTACTCTATGTAACAACTGAATTACCCAAAAACCCGTTAATATGGTATTTAATCCAAATAGCATAATCAAATAGCCAGAAAGGCGTGCTTTATTCCGTGTCAAAGGTGTGTGTATAAAATAAATATGAACATTTGTAGTCATTTGTATTAAAAGTGAGCAATCATTCAATTATGCCATTATATCGACTCACGGAACTGATACAAGGAACCCATCAACATAGGTTGTCTCTGCATTAATAATTAAATATTGCTACGGGCATGTAGCGTAATTACTGAAACTTTGGGCAATTGAATATCTCGGTGATGAGAACCCTGAAACACTGATTACATTTAGTAATATTAGAAACATTTTGAATAATCAAAGATGTCAACACACACACACACACACACACACACACAATTACGCATCGTAATATTCATAATATAATTTATTAGTTATATATGTATACTAACCTCTCTGTTCGTACAAGCTACTGAAAAACTTTATCTGTCCTCCACACATCTCATATTAGTGAATCTCTTGAGTTGGGAACGCACCTGTGAGTCATTAATACACTGTTACAATGCAGTCAATACATCCAGTTATATCTGGAGGGGCTGGGACGGGGGGTACCTCTTTCCATACAGCACAAATATTATAATATGTTTATCAAAGTCGTGGACCATTTGTTTTACGTTATTAGTAAGGATATAATTATCTATTAGTAAAGGTACAATTTATATGATTATTCTTTGGCTGTCGCAAATGTGTTCAACAAGATAGTTCCATGTTTCAGAATAGGTAACGCTAAATATATAATGGATCTGGAAAATTTTATACCAGTATATCATAAAATCAAAACATAAGAAGTACATCTATCGGATCAGATCCAACTGTGGTATGCTTAATATCACAGTTATCGCACATTAATAACACTTTATTAGCACATAAATGCATATAAAGAAATATAAACAAAAATATGGAAATATTGTCTCTTCTTGAAAAATGTTTTTTTTTTTTTTTTTTTTTTTTCTATGTGATTGAGGGAGGCAAAAGGCATAACTGCCTATAGCGAGTGCCTCCCCCATAGTTGAAAGAGTGACAGGGCCAAAATCAAGGGACGTTCGAGCCAAAATGCCTGGACACACGGAGTTTGAAGCAATTTAAGTCATAGGAAGAGGGAAAGACTGATTCTGGGAGAGAGTTCCAGAGCTCAGATGTTGAGTAGAAGAAAGTTTGAGAGTAACGTTTCACTCTTGGGTTGGAGAGTTGCACAGAGTAGGGGTGGGATTGAGTTGCAAGACGGGTACCACGTGCCCTACGTAAAGGAGGTGGTATGCACTGGGATAGCTCTGAGGAACACTGATTATTATAGTAGCGATAGAATAGCGAGAGAGATGCAACATTGCGGGGAGAGAGAGATATTGCAGAGAGTTGGTGAGTGGACGGGAGTTAATGATACGAAAGGCCTTCCTTTCAACTTTGTCTAGGAGAGCGGTGTGAGAGGAACCTCCCCACACATGTGAACAATACTCAATACAAGGGCGCACTATGCCCCTGTACAGAGCAAGAAGCTGTGCAGGGGAAAAGAACCCCCTAAGGCGGTTGAGCACACCCAGCTTCTGGGAGGCTGCCTTAGCAAGACTGGTAATATGGTCCTTCCAAATGAGAGCAGAAGAAAAAGAGACACCAAGAATATTGAGAGAAGATGAAGGGTTGATTTTTGTATTGTTGAAGAATAAGGGATAGTCCGCTGGGAGATCCTGACGGGTAGATAGATGGAGAAATTGGGTTTTGGAAGCATTAAAGTTAACAAGGTTTTCTCTGCCCCAATTGGAAATAGTATTTAGATCAGAATTTAAGAGTTCTATGGCTTCATTACGTTTGTCGTTGAGGGATTGCTGGCTGGGGCGTTCTGAAAAACTAATGGAGTAGTGTAAGGTTGAGTCGTCTGCGTATGAATGGATGGGAATTAAGGTACAGTTAAGGAGATCATTTATAAAAATTAGAAAGAGAATAGGAGATAGGACAGAGCCCTGAGGAACACCGGAGTTTATAGGGTGAGGAAGTGAACAATGGCCGTCCACAACCGCAGCTATGGAACGGCCGGAAAGGAAATTAGAGACAAAGGCACAGATGGAGGGATAGAAACCGAAGGAGGGTAGTTTAGAAATTAAAGATTTATGCCAGACTCTATCGAAGTTTGTTAGACATATATTCTTAAAACATTGATTACTTCTACGAACTAACTATTTTATCAATTGACTTACCTTGCCTCGGCGACCGAACCTCGTTTATGAGGCTTAGTATTGCCAACTGATTTGTGGCGATATGATTGAACGTGTCCTCCCCGGGCAATGCATAAAAGCTGGGGGCCACAGAAGCACCAGTTGACTCTGTGACAAACACTATTGTTATTACTGTTATAATCAATATTGTGGAGGACATAGTGAAGGACGGCCACATTGTTTACTAAAGAGTTAAGACACTGAACCAGATCACTGGTAAAGAGAGAGAGAGAGGAGGGAGCTTGTGACTGTAGCTTAGTTAACTTGACTATGGCCTCAAGAACAAGAGGGAAGGTCATCTTATATCATCTGTAGCCTCCACCCCAACCCCAAACTCCTCCCTTGCCCCCACGTCTCTCTCTCTCTCTCTCTCTCTCTCTCTCTCCCTTTTTCGCTCTCGCTCTCTCTCTCTCTCGCGTCCTTCGTTCATGTGTATGTGTGTGTGAGAGAGAGAGAGAGAGAAAGAGAGACCGAGACCCTGAAGGATAAATACAGCTTATCTAACCAAGCCCATTTTCGTCTATTTGTTCAATTAACCCTTTCAGCACGATGACACCCTTTTACCTTCGATTCTGGATAAAATAGACAATTTAATGAAGAACTATGTTGGTCAGAGGGTTTATTGAGATAGTATGTACACCTTTGAGTCGTAAATTATAAACTAAAGAAGATCGTCTAATGGTAACCAGAATATGATGTGTATTATATCAAGGCGCTGAGGGGCTTAATACGTCCTTATCCACACGACATATGGCATTATAAGGGGGTCTTTGTTTTGGCTGGACCCCCTTCTCCCTCATTTGTTACGAGATATTAATTTTAAGACGTTCGCCCCATTAGTTTGGCGACTTTAAGACATTTTGCCCCATTTAATTCAATATTTAGTAGACCCTTCGCGAAATGTTGATGTTTTGTTTTGTTTTTTTTCTTGGCAAGCGATAGCAAGCCTGTAATTTGGAACGAACTTCCGCTGGAACACTTTTCTACTGAAAATGTACAAATGTATATCGAAAAGAGGTCTTGGGGCTGTTGATTGTATGAATGATTGAGTTCTAAGGAGCAAAAATATATATATTTAGCTGAGGTTCCCGACAATCGAAGTATAGGTTGTCTATCTTGGGGGGGGGGGGGCCTTAGCATACATGCCAAGTATGGGCTCTCAATCTTCAAAAACTGAGGCAGTTTGGGGGCACCTTCCCCCCCTTAAAACCTATTCTGGCACCCTCTTAGTATGCATGCCAAGTATGGACTCTCTTGAAAACTGAGGGAGTTGGATCCCCCCCCCCCCCTGCTTAAGATCTGTTCTGCCACCCCCTTGGTATGCATGGCAATTATGGGCTCTCCGTCTTGAAAACTGAGGGAGTTGGATCCCCCCCCCCCCCCGCTTAACCTAACAAGTGCGCATGGGGGTAATTGGAAACGTCCCCCTGTGCTGACGTATTTGAGGTGTTTCTGTCACTAAAATATTCATTGTACCATTAATAGCATTAATACTTATCCATATGCGCCTATTATGGGTTGATTATAAAGGTATTAACCCGAAACAACAATAAAACGAGTGAAAACAGCGTTTGGATGGTCAAAATCGGAGATATAGCCCGCGAGTTGTATAATGTATGGGTGAGGCAAGCTGCTTTCCCGCCAATTTCCCCCAAGGCCACTGAGACACAGTCGATCGATACTCTCTCTCTTGCATTCGCTTGCTATCAGTGATGACCACACCCTGCAACCGGATTTCTAATGTTAGCACGAAAATATACCTCAGAATAAGGGAATAACAGGAAAAATAGGTGATAACTGAAGGAGAGGAGGAAAGTGGGGAAGGAGGGGAGGTAGAGGACTGAGATTTTGCATGGCCCAGGGGCCAATTTTTTTTTTTTTTTTTTTTTTTTTTCGATGTCAAAAGTTGATTTTTTTTTTCACTCACTCTTAAGAGTCTCCCCGCAGTCCGCCGGGGGAACTCTTAAGAGTCTCCCCGCAGTTCCCGGGTTAAGATCTGTTCTGGCACCCCCTTGGTATGCATGGCAATTATGGGCTCTCCGTCTTGAAAACTGAGGGAGTTGGGCCCCCCCCCACCCGCGCTTAACTCTTGATTCGCGGCGACCGTCATATGGGCGAGAGAAAATAGGCCTATACTGAGATGCTCGTCATATGACGAGTGCCATTTTGAGGGAGAGGCCAGGCGTTGGAGGGAGCATAGGGAGGGTCCAACCGCTTACCACAGCCAGCAGGCACACACAGAGGGCGAGATACAGCTGTCTCACTCATGTGAAGTGTCTCACACATCAAAAATAGCCGCTATTTTACCAATGTTGGCCTTCGGTTGCACTGTCTTTGCAAGATAACCAGGTGTCATACAGGGATGATTCTGGAATCATTGGAAAGCTCTATCATTGTACTTTCACAGACATATAATTGTATTATGCTCTGGCTCTTGCTTATGCTTTAAAGAGTATGGAATGAAGGTAATATTTGGCAATCATACCTGCTTGGCGCTACACTGATGTAAACAAGATAGCCTGCAATAATTGAGTTAAAACCTATCCTGGCACCCTCTTAGTTTGTATGCCAAGTATGGGCTCTCCATCTTGAAAACTGAGGGAGTAGTTCGTGAACAAACAGACAGACAGTCAAACGGAAAAAAAAGGGCACTGAAAGTGCCCTTTATATACTGGTAGTAGATAAGAAATTGTTTTTATAATAATAAATAAGATATAATATATAATACCCGCCCCCCCTCATTTAAAGGGTTCTAATTCATGCCAATAAAGTAACACCTCTATTGAATAAACATACTCATAATGACATGAAGTACTAAGTATGTGTTTAACCTTTAAGCGGCGAAGCTTTGTTATTTGAAACGTCCCGCTAGGCGAGGATATTTGATATATAACCAACGGAAATTGTCATTATCCGATAAATATCGTTATTACTTATTCATCTGCACCTATTTTATGTTTAATATATATTAACCCTTTCACGAACATATGATGAAGAGGTTGCCAGATTAGCAATAATAATTAGAGTTCTCTCACTCTTATAATTACCTCTCCAAAATTAGTTTTCTACCCACAGCAAACTCAAAGACAACTGCAGAGGTTGAAGTAACTAAATTAAAGGTTTCTAAATACCCCTGATGGTAACAAAGGCTTTAAAGTATCCCCAATCAGCTCAAATCGCGTCATATGTCGGAGAGGGTTAACATGTAACAGCAATAAAACAAGTGGGAATAGTATTTGGTGGGTGAAAAAGACGAAATATTGCCGACCAATTCATTCATGAGAGGAGAGCCCGCGCAGCTCACACCCTCCCTCTCTCACTTATCGATCGACACTGATGTCTTCCTAGTGAAGTCTCTCTCTTGCCACGATATCTATATGCCTCCGTTTTGACCTTGAAACCTGGTGGGGGATATTGGCGTGGAAATTAAATAGATAAACAAGGGAATAAGAGGAAAAATAGGTGATATTTGAATAGGGCGGGGGGGGGGGGGGGAAAGGGGGGGTTTGGAAAAATGTGGTAGAGTGATAGGAGGTTTGGAGGGGAATGATCTCACTTAATCCCATATTCCTTTGTTTTTAGTGCCACTGGGGTCTTTCAAAAGGGATTTTTTAGGCCTTGGATCTTCAGAGTCCCGTCACCTTCGCCCAGTAAAACCTCTAAAGAGTCTCGGTGCCTTTTCCGGGTTATGGGTTTGTATTCTGGATCCCCATCATCCTCATGTTTAGCCCCTTAACTTGGAGATGCTAAGACATTTGCCCCTTTAGTTTGGCAATTATAACACCTTTCACCCCATTTCTGTCAATTATAAGACCCTTTGTGCCATTGTGTCAATTTCTCATGGCCAACGATTGCGAACTTGTATTTAAACAGCAACCAGCCTTTGGCCGGGACATTTTCAGTAAAAATATGTTCACATTATATCGGGGTATTCTTTTTGCTTGACAGAGGTCTAGGGAGTAAACTAAAAACCTCCCCATAAACTTATGGATACTTGAGTCTCATTGGAAAATGTTAATGACATAAGTAAAGACAATAACTGGGTTTATTAAGTCTCATTTTCATCCCAAACCAGCTCATTACATTTCGAAAATTGCCACACTACTGTTTGACCTATTATAACTCCATGAATTAATAACATGTCGCTTACTAATCATATTAACCGTTTCAGTACATGATGACACAATTAGGTATTGTATTCTGGGTGTTCTTAGATGATATATAGATATATGTTGGCCAAAGACTCAAGTCAGATCATTTAAAAAACTGTTGAGTCATATACTGTATATATACAGTATATTATACAGTATTTATATATATATATATATATATATATATATATATATACTGTATATATATATATATATATATATATATATATATATATATATACAACTCTAGCTCTTCCCAAGCTTTCTGGCATCTAGCCAAAAACCTCTCCAACAATTTTCTTCCTCGTCTTTCCCTCTCCTTTTCCACTCTGATGGCACAACCATCACTTCTTCCTCTGACAGAGCTGAACTCTTTGCTCAAACTTTTGCCAGAAACTCTACCTTGGATTATTCCGGTGCTATTCCTTCCTCTCCACCCCCCTCTCTCCTACTTATGCCTAATATCCTAATCTCTTCTAAAGATGTACTTTCTACCCTCTCTGGGCTTAATACTAAGAAGGCGTATGGTCCGGATGGTGTTCCTCCTGCTGTACTTAAAAACTGTGCTTCCGTGCTGACCCCCTGCCTAGGCAAACTCTTTCGTTTCTGTCTCTCCTCTAACGTCTTTCCTTCTTGCTGGAAGTTTGCTCTCATTCAAACTGTCCCAAAGAAGGGTGACCGCTCTCAACCCTCTAACTATCGTCCAATTGCTCTCATCTCTTGTATCTCTAAAGTTTTTGAAACTATTCTTGCTTCCAAATTTCTTAAGCATTTCTCTTCTCATAATCTGCTCTCAGATCGCCAGTATGGCTTCCTTAAGGGTCGCTCTACTGGTGATCTTCTTTCATATCTTACTAACTCTTGGTCATCCAACTTTCGGGACTTCGGTGAGACTTTTTCTGTTGCACTAGACATATCGAAGGCCTTCGATAGAGTCTGGCACAAATCTTTAATTTCCAAACTGCCCTCCTTCGGTTTCTGTCCCTCCATCTGTGCCTTTGTCTCTAATTTCCTTTCCGGCCGTTCCATAGCTGCGGTTGTGGACGGCCATCGCTCAATTCCTCATCCTATCAACTCCGGTGTTCCTCAGGGTTCTGTCCTATCTCCTATTCTCTTTCTAATTTTCATAAATGATCTTCTCAACTGTGCATCTAGTCCCATCCATTCATATGCAGACGACTCTACTTTACACCACTCAATTAGTTTTCCAGAACGCCCCAGCCAGCCGTCCCTCAAAAGTAAACGTAATGAAGCCATAAAATGCTTATCTTCTGATCTAGCTTCTATTTCCAATTGGGGTAGAGAAAACCATGTTACAAAACTCAATTCATCCATCTTACTACCCGTCAGGAACCTCCTGAGGACTATTCCTTATTTTTCAACAATACAAAAATCAACCCTTCGTCTTCCCTCACTGTTCTCGGTGTCTCTTTTTCTTCTGCTCTCACTTGGAAAGACCATATTACCAGTCTCGCTAAGGCAGCCTCCCAGAAGCTGGGTGTGCTCCACCGCCTCAAGGGGTTCTTTACCCCTGCGCAGCTACTTGCTCTGTACAGGGGCACAGTGCGTCCTTGTATGGAGTATTGTTCTCATGTGTGGTGAGGATCCTCTCACACCGCACTCCTAGATAAAGTAGAAAGGAAAGCTTTTCGTATCATTAACTCCCGTCCACTCACCAATTCTCTGCAATCTCTCTCTCTTCGCCGCAATGTTGCATCTCTCTCACTATTCTATCGCTACTACAATACTCGTTCCTCGGAGCTTTCCCAGTGTATACCACCTCCTCTACATAGGGTACGTAGCACCCGCCTTGCAACACAATCCCACCCCTACTCTGTGTAACTCTCCAACCCAAGAGTGAAACGCTATTCTCAGACTTTCTTCTATTCAACTGCTGAGCTCTGGAACTCTCTCCCAGAATCAGTCTTTCCCTCTTCCTATGACTAAAATTGCTTCAAACTTCGTGTGTCCAGGTATTTTAGCTCGAACGTCCCTTGATTTCGGCCCTGTCATTCTTTGAAATCTGGGGGAGGCACTCGTTGCAGGCAGTTATGCCTTTTGTCTCCCTCATTCACATAGAAAAAAAAATATATATAGATAGATATATACATTCGTCTTTTCCAAATTAAATCTTTCAATCCTAGCCATATTTACACGACTATGAATATTAGCTGCGTTTTCCTTCACCCCAAAGTCTGATAACCTACCCTCTTATCAGTGGGGTGGCACAAAATGTACAAATTTTCCAAGCCTGCCTTCAAAATGTATAGGCCTACAGTCATAATATATACAACATTTGCTTACTATTGTTGAACATGAATGTAAATATGTATTACAAAATGACCACTACAAAGTAAAACAAAGAATATAACAAGACGAAATGTCGTAATATAATAATTATTATGAAGTCTTTCAGGAACTGCAATGATCGACAACTAGACATATCGGCAATAACTTGGAATATATACAATTGAAGATTGTTTGTAACATCATATATGAAGTGGAATAATATAAAACATTGCTCTTTGTAACATTAGAGTAATAAATAATTGCTTAGGTTAACATTTCAATAATTCTGAGTATGAGTGGCGGAATATTGTAGGTGACGAACACTACCATGCAGCCGGTACAAAGGCTATCCCGAAACTCGGTCCACCTCCCAGCGATAGCAAAGGAATACCGGGGTCTTGGAATATATCTCCCCCCAATGGTAAAGCAGCCGCTATGCCCGATCTACATTCGTCCCTAATCTATTCTATGTCAATGTATTCTTACTTGGCTTTAATGTATTGACTAAGCTAACCAATAATATTTAACCTAATCCAATAAAATCATGTAATACACATCAAAATATAATCATGATTACTGATTAACCCATTGGCTGCGGGTGACGTTCTTGAATGTTCTGGCAATTTACAGCAATTTCCAGGCTTTAAAAGCCTGTAAAAGCCGTAGAAATCAAGTGTCAGTGGGCGGGAGCGTGAGGGACCCACCTCCGACCCTCAGAGCAGCGAGCGGCTCACTGAGGGAGACTGTGTCTCGCGCGGGAGTCTCACAACAGTGTTGCCGAGCGAGCGAGAACTAATAATTAGCAGTTTTCCCGTGTGTTTATGGCAACGCTGCGGGTGAACCCCGCCACCTACGGAGCTCGTTCTGGTCCCATTTTGAAGCTATTTTCATCTAGTTTTCGGCAGAATACAGTCCATTTAATGCAGATGCTTGATTAATCATTCAGGAGTGCCTGAATGTGCCCTAAATAGCCCAAATAAGCCTGCAGAGAAAGTGTTAAACACGAATGTAGCGGCACCACGGCTGCGGCTGTGTTCCGACATTTCTAAACAAAATAATTTTGCATCCTAAGATTATTATTTGAGTCCTTATTTCGGGATTATTTTTATCTACTTGAATTTGTACACAATTGTGATGGGTATGCATATAATATAATTGCTTACTTTTGAGTATATGTATACAAAGTCTAATATAGGTTATCACCCTTCCATACGATTATGACGATTCTTTCGGACATTCTGAGGATATAGCTAGGTACATTTATAATTATCACATCCAAATCGAGTATTTGTATATGGCTATGTACAAAATGTCTTAAACCAGTTATCAAACTCAGAAAGCCTGAATTGGATTGAGTCTTGACCCTGTGGAAGAGCAGGTTTGAGATGGCTTGATATTGGACACCCTTGAGTGTGAAATATGACACCTTTTCTAGTCTATCGAAGATAGTGGTGGTGAAGGAAAACGCAGTTTTAGACTACAAACTGTTAATGTTATAATGTTATATGGTGGAGTTAAGGAGATAGATGATGGTTGTATTCAGCTGAGTACGACCAATCCAATACATTATGGGTTAACTGTGGCTGACACCCACCTCATCACTTATGTATCTGTTAGTTCATTTACTCAGTTTATGTTACTCTAAGAATATATACTGTTGTAATGGTTCGTCTGACAGTGCTTTCAAAATAATATATTAAAGGTAACTCTAAGACTTTTGATTACATCTGAGTAAGTATAGATGGGTAAAGCATCAAGCATAGATGTAAGTGTTTGGTAAGAGGCTTACGTATGGAGGTGAGGTACAGTGCATTCATTCGACATATATCGACAGGCCCCACCTGCTTCCACCAGCGCCGTAGACGAAGTAGAGCTTATCATACCGCAATCTCGGACAAGTCACTTGTCACCTTACCACGGAGCTGATAAGAGCTCCAAGTAAAATTAATTATACGATGTAAGAGCGCCTTAATACATGCATATTTGCAGTTATTCTTTACTATACAATATTACCATATACCATAGTACAGATAAGTAAACTCCATTACCATTGTTACCTCGTCTACTTGGGCAGAGCAGAGGTAGAAAATTATTAAGCTCGGCTTAGCGAGCGACTGCGTTTGGGTGTATAGGGTACGGTACCGTAACCGTAATGCCTCTCCCTCCCTCCCTCTCTCTCTCTCATATTGTGAAGTGATCAAAGTTGTCAATGGTCCAAGTATGGGTGAAAGCCGTTGCTGGTAAACTGGTGAATGAAAGACTCCTTCAATCTTCCTGCCTTGAGTTCTGATCTTATTAATTAATGGCTGTGAAACTTTCGTTGCCTCAGAGGTTTTCTTCACCACCACATCAACTGGCTCAGTTTTCTCCTTATCAAAATACATGAATACATTTAAGACAATATTCCTGGCTTGACTGACAAGTCGGGGAGAACCAGCAGGTCTGCCAGGGGTATGGGCAGGAGACGCCATCTTCCCCCTTCAGAAGACAGGAGGGAACTGAACTGACGTTTGAATGGCAGCGCAGTGACAGTTGAAACCTTGAGAGAGAAGCGTTGCAAATGTAGCTTCCTTACCGCTAGATCAAAAAGTATTTACTTGAACAAGGGAATGGAGCTGTTAAAGACAGGCTCCAGTCTTAACATTTCTTTCTCACTCGTTGATGTAGAAATGTAGATGGCTTTGTAGGCCATATTTAATAATTTAAAATTATATATAACTATTGACTTGATCTAGCGGCAAAATTTTACACCTAGCAATAAGAATGCTGGCTATACTCCGAATCTTTTAGCACATGTTATCAATATTGGAGTAATATTCTAGCAATATTAGGTAGGCATTTACTAGTTTGTATTCTTCTAGTTACTTCTGCAAACAGATTAAATAATATTTTTGTGCTGATTTGGTAACCCTGTTGGACACCCGTACCTCGCACAGTTATGCCAGCCGTATGATAACGGTTGGGGAAGTGGGCGGGGCCTGTCGATATATGTCGAATGAATGCACTGTAGTGATTGAGCTGACATGGAATATGTGTATACTTGCATAGGAAACAGGAAACGTGTTTGAATGTCTGGACATTATCATAAGTTTCCGTGTATAAGGAGAGAGTTAAGTGTGTGTGTGTTTAAAAATCACTGGGATATGTCTCTTACCATACTAGGGAGATGGTGCTCGAGCAAGTGAGCGAACAAACAGAGGATCTGGTAGGTGTAGAACAGGGTTGGTTGAGGAAAGGAGAAGGCAATATAGACTGAACCACCAAACCTTATCTGTAGTATTAGTTGTAGAGAAATGTCTGAGGCAAGGAAGGTAGTTTTATGCTGCTCTAATGTACTTGGAGAAACCCTAAGACAGTGTTGTTAGAGAAAGGTTGTGGAAAGCATTGAGCATATAGAGTATATGCAGCGTCTGTATGAAGGTGTAAGAGGTGCGTGTAGAGGCTAAACAGAGCAAGTGTTTTGCTTTGAATTATTTTGATTGTTCAGTATAAAGATGGAAGGAGTCATGAAAGAAATACAAGAAAGATCAGTGGATGTCAGCATACGAGTAAGAGAAGGGAGTGAGTGGAAGTTGCCTGTGCTACTGTTTGCTGATGATACAGTTATGTTGAGTGTTAATGAGTGAGACTTGCAAGGTTTGATAAATATGCTTGGTGTTGTGTGTGAAAGACATAACCGCAGTCTCAATGTGGTAAATACTAAGGTTATGGTCTTTGAGAGGGATAAAGTCACAGAATGTGAGGCGAGGTGGAATGGTCAGAAAATGGAGAATGTTAACTCATCTAAATATTTGTGATCTGTGATAAGTATAAATGTGAGCATAGAGCATGACATGCGATAAAGGGTACATTAGAAGAGCAAGATTGCTGAAACACTGAAGGCAGTGACAAGCAAAAGAAATAGTGAGAATGGGAGTGACCAAGTTATTGCATGATAGTGTGCTAATCTCGACATAGACATGTAGGAATGAAGCATGGAAGTTGTTAGAGAGACATAATATCAACAGTGAGAGAGCTGGAAATGAGGGCGTTGATTGATGGAAGACAGAGGTGCATGGACACGATTAATTTGTACCCATCCCCTCGGGGATCAGGGCGCCTGGCAATTAATAGATAGACAGGATGTTTTTCTCAGGTCTTCCATGGAATCACAATTGTATCTATCTACAGTATGATTATATAGTTTATAGTATAAGTGTGTCCCTTTAGCACCCAGAGCCTTGGGGGTATGCAGCCGAAACTTGGCCTGGGTACTGAGAGAGTTCCAGGCGAAGCTTTATCGTAATTTATCATGTTTTTGTTTTAAACAGAAGCAAACTCAGTCAATAGGAAACTATTTCATCACATCGCCTTAACTCAAATTGTCAGATCAAACTCGGCGTGTGTTGCCCGTAAAGTGTATTACCATATTGCTGCTCTCACAGGATAGTGATATGATCGAGACTATTTGGGACATTTGAGCAGTTCTATAGCGGTCAACTATAACTACAGTAGACTAGCTAAATATTTCCTAACATGGATAAACAATTACAAATGGGTAATGTTGGGGTATACATTATGGGATGTACCTATTGATAATATTGAACATGTACTAGATCACACAATAAATTATGTTCATATTTGTTTTTGAAGTTTTCTTTTACTTCTCTCATTCTTGTCCTTGTCATAAAAATAGTTCCAGCATTTTCAAAGCTTAAGTCTTCAATATAGTTACCTGATATGTCTTGTTCAACTGTTTCTCTAGTTTTACTTCCACTTCTCATATCTTCTAATATCTCTTCCATATTTTGTATTTGCACTTTATCTTTAAGCAATTGTTTAGCTTCGATTTCACTCATTCTGTCTAGATTTTCAGTTATATTGTATTTTTCTTTAAGATTACAAATTTATCTTGTATTTTCTTCTATTGTCTTCACTATCTTTGTTTTCATTTTTACCTCTATTGTTTCATTGTCTCGGTTGCTCAAATTAATATAATATTCCATCTTTCTTTGGTTTATTTTATGTTCAGTTTTTATTCCCTTAATTTCATGGAGTAGGGCACATTTTGGGGTTGTTCTGGGGACTTTAAACAGTTTAGTTAAATACTGTGTTTGGATGTTATTTATTTCTGTTTTTTCTTTTTCTTTTAATTTTTCCCAAACTTCTGCCCCAAACAGTGTCAAAGGCGATACACAAGTGTCATAGAGCTCAAGTCCTATTTGTATTCTATGTTTCTTCATTTCTCTTTAACTTAATATATTTATACACTTATTAGCTGCTACTTTTGTCATTATTATTGTTATTATTGTTTGTTTGCATATAATTAACAATATTCTGTAATATCGATATGCTTGTACATTTTAGATATTTCGCTTCATTTACACAATTCCGTAAGTACACACACATGACAACAAAATACTAAACACACTCCAACCACTGCCACATGTGGAGCCCACATGTGGCAGTGAGAAGACCCTCTGGCCTGAAGTATCCTATTACAACATCAACAAACTGACAGGCTGGGTAATACGACGTAGCTTGGTGGGTGTGGGAAATATTTCCCACAGGCTATCATGTTTGCATATTATCCATACTTTAAATAACTTCAGTAATTAACATTGGTGTGAATATTCTCCAATGTTTATAATAGAACTACATATCAATTTATAATATTGAACATAGTTCGAGCCATCTAGAAAGATACTCGAACGGAGCTACATATTACTGTATATACAGTACAAGGGTGTATTGAAACAACTGTTACAGACTATGACGAACACATTGTAAAATGGAAAATAAACATATTGTTGTATCACATTTTTCCCATCAACGAGTTATTTTAGAGATAAATGCCCTTTTAGATATGTAGCAAAACAGGGTTACAAGTAAAGCACTAAATGAATAATACATGATAAACCTATTTAGTATCGACTTAGCTAAAGGGAAAGCATGGGTTTACCTATTCATACATTTGTAATTACGAAATAAAAGTATCTTAGAATAGTGGTGATGATATTATGTGGTTAGCAGAAAAATACTAATTATTAGCAACGTATTAGCGCAAACAAAATATGTAACATTTGTAACTCTGGTCATGGGACATAATGCTGATGCCCAAGTCTGGGTCGGGTATCCGAACGAAGCAGAAGGTAATTCAATCGTTTATGAAGTGTAGTTCTATTGGGGGCTGATCGTTCTCGCGCAATTGTTACGTATTTAATGAAGATTGTGTTACGATCGGGTCTCGTATAAATCAGTGGCTCTCATACATTGGACTAGACTGGCATAAATGCAACAACGGAAACGCTAGATCCAACCCCTGATATATAATCCCGTCGAACAAAGAACACATATATCCTCCAGAGTTATATCTGCGATAGCGGGGTATCTTAACTCTCAGTATCTATGTGCTTCTACTATAGGCTGATGTTCTCTGAAACAGCCTATTACCTATAACATATGGTTGCTTAGTTATGGTACACAAGGAAAAGATAGTTAACTTAATTAAATCACAAGAGTGATCTAATGCAAACAAGAAGAAGGTTTACTTAACGTTACTTTAATCAATAATATCTGTCACTCCTTTATGAAAGAAAGTGTTGTAAAGTCCTCAAGCACTGAACAAGGAATCTTCTGAATAATGTCGGATGCTACTAAGAAGAACGTATCGGAAATGGAACCACAAAATAGCAGGAGGCAGGACAATGCACATGTAGGCTAAATACACAAAAAGGCTGGACCTATAATGTTATTGGACACAAGAATATTATAAGCGGGGCAACAGTAATAATGCTCGCCACGAAAAAGTAGTACTCCTATTAACAAAACCGGTCTATGCTGGTTGTGTCTCTCTACAGCAACCTAGACCTCAAAATGCCTGTGTAGAAATAATGGGTATGCATAAAAGAGTATATGATCTAATCCAGCTAATGTCTACCCGGGTTAATAAAGTCTAGCTGGGATGCGCAAAGGTACAGAATTCTGGTGGAGCAAGGCAGCTCCTAGCCTAGTGTGGACCTTGGGTCTGTGCGGCCTGATTACGTTAATATGAAGGGGTGCTCTCTTGAGGATTCTCGATCACAAGTATCGAGTATCCTCCTGGCGACCCTCAAAAGTAAAATCAAATAGAGTTAGAACAGTGTTGGGTGGATTAGGCAAGCAGCCCTCACGCACTACACAGTCTAAACTCCAAGGTACACAGACAAAAGATCCACCCAGGTAACCCACAGAATCCGTAGTGTCGTGCAGCTCAAAAGTAGCCTACACACAGTGAAAACACCAACAACAAGGTACCTGATCCCTATTCTAGCATTATTTAACCCTGTAGAAACATTAGTGATTGATGGAGACAGTCCGAGCAATACAATCTCCCAAAAAGACAATGACTATCTTCAAACCTTAGCCTAGTACATAAGAAATGTGAGATCCAGCATATAATACAGTCTGGCCACCAATTCAAGGTGTGGATGCAGAGAACCAGAGGACCTGCTGGCTGGAGTCCCAGTTCGCAGGAATGGCACGAGGGCGCGCGACAGTCGCCCAGTAAGCAGCCGCCTAGTAGGCAGTGTTAGGCAGGAGGCAATGAATCCCGCGAGGCCTATGTAAGGGGGCCAGCCACGCGCCACACTCACCACCAAGTCACACCACCTGGTCTCTCTCTCTCTCTCTCTCTCCCGCTTGCCTTCCCATCATTCAACTACTTAACACAATACATTCAATTGACTAAATAAAATAGAAAGGATTGTGACAGACGAAAATAAAGAACAGTTCTGAACTGTCTGCAATACAAGCTTTCTCGAGAAGGAAAGTACACAATGATAGGTAGACTGTAGCTATATTATCTGCCCTGGCGAGTCCTAGCGAGTAAGCCATGCGGTTCTGGGGGAAGCGGTGAGCGTCACACCCCACCCAAGATTTTTAAGAGGCTCCAACTATGAGCTCTAAATCTGACACGCAGAACCCATACAAAATTCGCCACTCCTAGCCACCCAGTGACAATAAAATGTAAAGCACAGTTCTCTTCAAAATAACACATTATAAAAATGAACAACCCTTCCCAACACAATAGATTATATTACATAGTTATGCTCATAAGAGCGAGCTTCACTAACCCAGCCTTCTGAGAGGAGTACAACTCAGAATTTCTGCTATAACATACTTAAAACAAATTTAACTATCAAAGAAAGAGTTTTTATAGGATTTTTATATTTTTAATATGTTTATGGCGGCTGCACTACAGGGACAAGCCTAGTTTTTTCTTCTATACCAACACAGCAACTCCTACTTTACGACCCAATACGCTGGGCTACACACGCGAGCCAACAAGCACCAGATGTAAACATACTAATCAAACCAAAGTAGGAGGCTACCCTTGTGATGATCTACCCCGGGTCTTCCACCCTCGATAAGCAATCTGCAATCACATTCTCAGAACCGGCAATATGGCGTATGTCTAGGTTGTATTCCTGCAACATTAATGACCACCTGGTCAGCCTCATATTCCGGTTATGGAATTGATTCAGGAACTTGAGGGGGTGATGGTCGGTGTAGATCACCACAACTGGTCCATAGGCTGGAACATACACCTCAAAGTGCCTGAGCGCTAGCACAATCGCCAGCAGTTCCTTCTCAACTACTGAATAGTTCTTCTGCGCCGAGTTGAACTTTTTTGAGAAGAAACTGACTGGGTGCTCCAGCCCATCTTCGTCTGATTGCATCAGAACGGCACCAGCCCCCACACCACTGGCATCAGTTGCCAGCTGGAATGGTCGGCTAAAGTCCGGGGCCCTGAGGATTGGGTGAGTACACAACAGGTGTTTTACTAGCAAGAAAACCATCTCACACTCAGGCGCCCACTTAAACTTTCTATCTTTTGCCAATAGGTCCGTCAGAGGAGCCAGCAGTAGAATAGCCCTTTATAAAGCGGCGGTAGTAACCAATCATGCCCAAAAACCTCATGATCTGCTTCTTGGTGGACAGCCTGGGGAATTGGTTAATAGCCAATATCTTGTTCTGTGGGGGGCACACCTGGCCCAAACCCACCATGAACCCCAGATACTGCACGGTATTCCGCACAAAATCACACTTTCCCAGGTTGACCACCAAGTTTGCCTCGCTTAATTTCTTAAATAGGGATTCTACATGTTCACAGTGGCTCTTGAAATCGTCATCGTAGATAATGACGTCGTCCAGGTACACGGTACAGTTCGGAATGTCAGCCACCAACTCGTTCATCAAGCTTTGGAAGGTCGCTGGTGCGTTCTTTAGACCGTACGGCATGACATTACAACGATATGTAGCATCATCCACCACAAAACCACACACCTCTTTCGCCCGTTCAGACAAAGGCACCTGCCAGTAACCTTTTACCAGGTCCACCTTGGTCAAGAACTTAGCCCTGCCAATCTTGTCTACACAGTCATCGACCCGGGGAAGAGGATATGGGTTGGTGGGAGTCAAGCCGTTTAGCCTGCGGTAATCAACACAGGAACGCACCTTGCCATCCGGCTTAGGTTGCAGCGTTACGGGAGATGTCCACTTTACCGCCCCCTTCTCGATCAGTCCCTGTTGCAACATATACTCCAACTCCGCCCGTAGGGCCGGAAGTTTAATAGGGGGCACCCTATAGGGCACTGATTTGAAGGGTGGGTGGTCTCCGACGTCAACGTCGTGCACCTCATGAGTAGTGAGGCCTGGGTGTTCCGCAAATACAGTAGGGTATAAACAGAATAGGCGCTCGACAGCCACACGCTGTTGCTCAGGTAGGTGTTGCAAAGCCTCATGAGCCGCCTGTCTCGTGTTTCCCGCCCACTGATCTGCAGAAACATGATAATCCCAGTTGTCATCCACCTGCGCATGACTGTCCCGTTCTCCTTCTCCACCTTGACTGCTGAAAGTCATCACGGGGACAGTGAGAGGCTCAGGTGGCCGCCTCACATACTCCTTCATCAGGTTGACATGACATAACTGATTCCTCTTACGCCTGTCTGGAGTGGCCACCAGGTAATCTAAGTCCGAGAGCTTCTCTGCTACCCTATAAGGACCAGCGTACTTTGCGGATAAGGGGTGACCTACAAGAGGGAGTAGTATCAACACCTCCTGACCCCCGTGAAACTCCCTGAGTTTCACCTTGTGGTCATACCTGTCCTTCATGAGGGCCTGAGAGCCTACCAGGTTGCGGCCAGCCAACTCCAGACTACGCAACATTCGTTCTCTACTCTCAAGTTCGACAGCACCGTCACTACACTTGAGAACCTCCGGGTCTTCTAGCTGCAATTTGCGAATATCTGAGGGAGCTAGCCTGTCTAAGTGTTTGCGAAACAACTCATGCCCTCCCCCAACATCGAACTTTGCATCCCGTTGCTCTCTCCGTGTATACCGTTGCTGCCTCTGAGTCTCTTTAAGCCCTGCCTCTACACTCTCAGTGACAGGTGGTGGTGCTTCTCCAGACTCTAATAACTGTGCTAATACTGAGTCCCCGAGAAGCGCAGCTGGTACTAGACTCTCCACCGTATCAGCTTTCAGCACCTCCTCGTGACCGTTCCTCCACTTATTTGAAGACTGTTGGTTAGGCTGTGACTCCCTGAATGCGAGAGATCTGGTTACAACACACGCCATCGGTTGCACCTGACACTTCTCAACCCACTCCTGTTCCTCCCTACTCACGTCGGCCGGCTCCTCGGCAACGACTAAGGGTGAAACCTTAGAAGCAGGCACCGCAAAGTCATTGCCGAGAAGGAGGTCGACGCCCCCAACAGGCAATTTCTCCACGATTCCCACATCCAGTTCGCGAGTCACACCGTCAACTTCAAGCTCCATTCTAACAAGCGGGTATGACCTAGTTGCATTAACTCCCTGCACCACAACTACCCGCGCCGCGTTTATGGGTCTACCAGTGAAATTCTTCAAGAGTGTCTGAGAGGCACCTGTTTCACGTAAAAGCTGTACCCCGTGCTTCTTGCCCCCCCACTTCACGCAGCCATGCCCTCTATGGTCGCAAAAGGCATCGCGGACAGGGTTCGAGCCTTCCGGATCCTTCTTCACTGGCGGTGCTCCATCCTCTGATCTTATGCCTCCAGCAAACACAGAAGACTTCTGGAACACCCCAATGCTGCGAGCCAATGACACAGCCGCCGTGGGAGGTCTGCTCGGACAAGCTTTTGCCATGTGCCCCTCTTTGTGACAGTGATAACACTCAAATTTCCCCTTGGACTTATACTGAAGTGTAAAAGTCCCCTGACCCTTCTTAAACGGGGCAGTACTAGGTTTGTGATCAGCCTTGGTGTCATTGCTTTTAAATTTATGTGTGTCCATATTCCGGGGAGGGGGAGGGTAACGCTCCTTAACGCCTACATCGTTTCTCTGTGCAGAGCCGCACCCCCGAATTAGTGACAACCGACGATCAACCATCTCTGCTGCTTCTACGAGAGTTCTTGGTTTCTTCTCTTTAAGGTTTAAAGTCAGGTCGCCACCCGTACACTTATAAAACTGCTCTAGAAGCATCAACTGTTTCATCTCATCAAACGTAGTTGTCTTCTCTGATCTGAGCCAGTTTCCCATAGCGTCGGACAGGTCCCGGGCGTGCTCCAAGAAGGTACTGTCTCGCCCCTTAGTCACACCCCGGAACTTTAACCTATAAGTCTCGGGTTGTAGCTCATATGCCCGCAGGACAGCCTCCTTGAGCTCTTCATAAACAACGCAGGACTCCAAAGGCAGTGCATCGTAAGCCTTGAGCCCCTTACCTACGAGTCTAGAGGAC
Organism: Paralithodes platypus; assembly: GCA_032716605.1. Classification (NCBI taxonomy): domain Eukaryota; kingdom Metazoa; phylum Arthropoda; class Malacostraca; order Decapoda; family Lithodidae; genus Paralithodes; species Paralithodes platypus. The sequence goes on along the minus strand of CM064492.1, from coordinate 9,044,384 downwards.
ACAAGGGCCGCCCCCTTAACTTCAGGCCACTGATGCTCCCGGCACTTCTTCTCAAATCTATTGAAAAACTCTGTGACACCAGACTCGTCAAATACAGGGACCAGTTTGAGAAGGTGCGACAGAGACTGATCATGCGCACGGTTTCCAGTACCGAGTCGCTGTCCCGTCATCTCAACACGAGACTTCTCTAAATCCATGTCGGCACGGTATCTTGTAGATTCTAGTTCAGTCCTAAGCTCAGCTTCCCTAGTCTGTTGCTGCATCCTAGCCAGCTCTTTTCTCTCTTCTATCTTAGCTAGCTCTATCTGCTGTTTTGCCATCTCGAGCTGAAAGAGCATCTCCGGGGTCAAACCTTGAGGAGGAGGAGGAGATGCAATGATGTTAGAAATACCCGGTGATCCCCCCAGGGGCAAACCACCCTGCCAGTCACTACCCACCTGCGGAAGCGTGCTCAGGGTCGGTACTCCAATAGGAGGATTGGGAGTCAAGTGAAGGGGAGGCTCGGCCAAAGGGCTCTGAGCACTCACCCTACCTCGTACGCCAGTCACCCCACCCAGCACACACGTCATCAGGTCATCCTTGGTCATGCCACTAGTACATACATGACCGATAGCTGCGGCTAAGCACTGGAGACCGTACCGATTCATACAGTCTAGTTCAGTCAGTGACAGGAGAAGGTTGTGTTAATCTGAGCTCCTGCCCGGACCACTTACCAGTGACCTTTAGTGACCATTACACCTACCTGTGTTTGGGGGCAGTGCACTCATGTTATATAAAAGTGTTATAGCTCAGTTTTTAGTTGTTAGTTTACTTGTTTTTGTTTTTCTGTACTTAGTTTCTTGCTCCTCGCTAAGCTTATTGGGATCATGGCAGGTATGGAGTGCGAGTCTCTAACTGATCTGCATCATCTTATTCTCCAGGTAAGAGAGGAGATGGTTGTGGTGAAGGAAGAGGTCTTGGCTCTAAGGGAGGTTAATGTTAAACTTCAGAGGGAAGTGGATTTGATTAAAGACGAAAATCTAGCTTTCAAGCTTAGCCAAGAGGAAATAAAGTCAAGTAAGGGGAAAAGGGAGGAAGTTGATGAAAAATTGTATTCATGGCAGGTTGTTAAAAATACGGGTGGGAAAGTCACACTCAAGAAGCAGGATAGTAGAATAGGTATGAGTGTGACAAATACATTCTCTCCTTTGCGAGACGAATGTGAGGGAAAAGATAGTCAGGATAAGGGAGGGATAACCGAAGTGCCTGCCGCCGACTCAGCTCCAACCTCTGACGCTGTGCTACCTACCACCACCAAGGGAGCTTCTGCCACCACCGGGGGTTCTCCAACTGCAGCTGCTGGATCCTCCCGAGGGAAAGGTAAGTCTGTGTCCCGAGAAGGTAAGTCTGTGTCGATTGTGGGCGACTCCATGGTAAGACATTTAGTTAGGGCTACCTGCACTAAACTTAGGAAGGTTGTGTGTCTGCCTGGCCATGGAGTTGGGAGGGTTTTAGAGAAGATGGACCACATCTTGGAAGATAGTGGAGATAACCCCATTATCTGTCTCAGTGCCGGGAGTAACGATGTTGGTAAGGGTAGAAGTGAGGAACTGCTGCAGCAGTATCGGGATGTGTTAGATAAAGTTAGGATGAAGGGAGGGATCCCTGTAGTACATTGTATCCTACCCAGAAGAGGAGTTCCCAGGGAATGGACATCCAGGGCGATTGGTGTCAATTGCCGTTTGGAGAAATATTGCAAAGAAAAAGCAATACCATTCATTGATAACTGGGATAGTTTCTATGGGAGAGATGGGATGTACGCAAGGGATGGGGTTCATCTTTCACGGTTAGGGGTTTCTACATTAGCTAGTTCTTTAGATAGGGTGGTTGTGGGGTTTTGAACAGAAATATTGAGAGTGTAAATGAGAGGTTAAATGGAACAATTTTAGCGTCAGGCGAAAGCGATAAGGATATTCAGTCTCATGCTAAAAATGATGACTATAATGCAAATGATAGTAGTGATGGTGCAACGGAAGATGGAAATGTCGCTAAAAACAAAGGTAAATTAGGTATAAAGAAAAGAAGTAAATTGAGAGTATATTACACAAACTGTAGGAGTCTATGTAACAAAATGAACGAACTTAGAACCCTTGTTAGCAAAGAAAATATAGACATAATAGCGCTAACTGAAACGTGGATTAATACAGAAACCAGGCATTTTTTAGCAGAATTTGATATACCAGGATATAGTTTGTTTAAATATGACCGAACAAGTAAGACGGGTGGCGGTATAGCAGTGTTTGTCAGGAGTACATTAAAAAGCTGTATTAAATCAGGTATTAGACTAAATAACGATAATGAAAGTGTTTGGGTAGAGGTTAACGAAGGTAGTGAGACCATAGTTATTGGAGTTATGTATAGACCGCCAAATATAAGTAGAAATAACGGAACGTCATTATGGGAGGAAATTAAAATGGCATCAAGGTTTAGCAATGTGTGCATTATGGGGGATTTTAATTTTCCGAATATAGATTGGCAGCATCAAATAGGAGACTCTGATTCTGAGGAGTTTATAGAGGTAGTACAAGATAGTTTTTTATTTCAATTCATAGATACGCCGACTAGAGGTAATATTCTCGATTTAGTTTTCAGTAACAATGAACATATAGTAAATAATGTAGAGATAGGGGACCACCTAGGAAATAGTGACCACAATTCTGTGTATTTTAATATACAATGGAAAGGTAATACCAGAGAGAATACAACATTAATACCTGACTTTAGAAAAGCCAATTATGGTGGGTTAAGAAGAGCCCTATTAGCGGACCCGATGGTCAAAAAATTAAGTCGATCCAGGTGTCCAAATGAGTGTACCCCTTCTCAGGCACCTGTCATCTTAAGTCAGGAAGAGACGTCAACCTTGGTAGATACATACGATAATTTTATCAAGTCAGTATTCAATGCACAAAATAAATACATCCCCAAAAGAAAATTTAGATCAACACAGAACCAACCCAAATGGATGAATAATAAACTATTAGATCTTCTAGGACAAAAGAGAGGAATATATAGAAAAATTAGAAAAGGCGAAATTCACCTACTTGCTTACTATCAGAATCTATCAAGACAGGTAAAAAAGGATATTAGGAAAGAAAAAGAAATTATGAAATTAAGGTTGCCAATGACTCAAAAAATAATCCTAAAGCTTTTTACCAACTATATAAATCCAAGGTTAGAGATGTAATTGGTCCCCTTAAAACTTCGATAGGAGAAATGACAGAAAATGATTTAGAAATGTGCAGTACATTAAATAGTCAATTTCTTTCCGTTTTCACTAATGAAAATTTGGCACAGTTTCCAGAAGTCCGTAAGGTATATAGCGATAGTATAGAAAATAGGTTAAGTACGGTTACTATAAGTAGAAATGATGTGCTTAAGGAAATTGACAGACTGAAACCTCATAAATCGCCTGGTCCTGATGAGGTATATGCTAGAGTATTAAAAGAATGTAGGGATGAGTTAAGTTACCCATTAACATTTTTATTTAACAAGTCATTGGAGACAGGTATAGTTCCAGAAGCTTGGAAGCTTGCAAACGTAGTTCCGATCTTCAAAAAAGGTGACAAATCAATAGCATCCAATTACCGTCCCATTAGTCTTACATCAATCATAGGAAAGCTACTAGAGTCAATTATTGCTAGTAAAATTAGAAACCACTTAGATACATTTAATTTAATAAATTCTTCTCAGCATGGATTCACTCAGGGACGTTCTTGCCTTACTAATTTGCTTAGTTTTTTCTCAGAGGTATATGAAGCAGTAGATAATGACAAGTCATATGATATAATATATTTAGATTTCAGTAAAGCTTTCGACAGAGTCCCCCATGAGAGATTGATGAGAAAGGTTGAGGCGCATGGAATAGGTGGGGCGTTGTTGGGATGGATTAGGTCATGGCTAATTGGTAGGAAGCAGAGAGTCAGCATAAATGGTACGAAGTCAGAATGGGGAGCAGTCAAAAGTGGTGTCCCCCAGGGATCTGTATTAGGTCCTCTGTTGTTTGTTATATACATTAATGACCTTGATTTAGGTATAACTAGTAGGATAAGTAAATTTGCAGACGATACCAAAATGGGGAGAACAATTGATTCAGATAGAGATATAGAGTGCCTCCAAAGGGATCTAGATACCTTACACGAATGGTCAGTAAATTGGCAGATGAAGTTTAACATTGACAAATGCAAGGTATTAAAGATAGGGAAGATGCATACAAATGTTAAATATAAACTAGCTAATGTGGAATTAGAAAACTCGAATTGTGAGAAAGATCTAGGTGTGTTTGTTAGCAATGATTTGAAGCCTAGACAACAGTGTATAAGCGTTCGAAACAAGGCAAACAGGATTCTCGGGTTCATCTCAAGGAGTGTGAGTAACAGAACTGCTGATGTTATCTTAAAACTTTACTTGTCATTAGTGAGACCCCATATGGATTATGCTGTTCAATTTTGGTGTCCTTATTACAGAATGGACATAGATTCATTGGAGAGAGTACAACGTAGAATGACAAAAATGATCCATAATATTAGAAATCTTCCGTATAAAGAAAGGTTGAAGAAATTAGGCTTACACTCGTTAGAGAGACGCAGAGTTAGAGGGGATATGATAGAGGTGTTCAAGTGGGTTAGTGGGATTAACAAAGGGGACATGACAAATGTACTAAAGCTCAGTGATAGCGAAAGAACTCGTACCAATGGTTTCAAATTAGATAAATTTCGTTTCAGAAAAGATATAGGCAAATATTGGTTTGGTAACAGATTTGTAGATGGGTGGAATGGACTACCAAGTGTTATAGTGGGATTAAAAACGATAGGGAGCTTTAAGATAAAATTGGATAAGCATATGGACGAGAAGGGTTGGGTGTGAAGGGGGATCAGCAGGGTTGGGCCAATCAGCGCTCTGCAGACCCCCGTAATCCTGCGTTAATCTCTAACCGTTTTGGTAAGATGATCCTCAGGGTATTAGAGTGTTGAGCCTATAATTGGGCTTTGTAATTGGGGTTGTGTGGGACAGGGATCTGCCTTGCTTAGGCCAATCGGCTTTCTGCAGACTCCCATTTTCTTATGTTCTTATGTTCTTATACCCACCAACCGGTCGGAAGTAACAGGCCATTGTAAAAATTGCCTTGCATCCTCCTCACTGTTCACCAAGTTAACAACCTGACAATGCTGCTCCTCCTCAGCTTCTACATCACGTACTGTGTCTTCATCCTGCACTGATCCGCTATTAGACATGATGCTCACTGAAGATTTTTCACTTTGATACACAAAAAAGAAGTACCCCAAACTCTTATACCACAATATTCACAATACAAAATTCTCGGAGACCACTTAAGTGCTATATTACTTTGCTAAAAAAATAATTCTTGCATGTCCTCAAAAAAATATTCCACAAAATCAACAAATGTTTACTGCCTAAATTGTGAGAAAAATCTGCACAATAACCTGCAATTATATGTCAGTTCACCAAATCCTGAGCTAGGTCGCCATTTGTTACGATCGGGTCTCGTATAAATCAGTGGCTCTTATACATTGGACTAGACTGGCATAAATGCAACAACGGAAACGCTAGATCCAACCCCTGATATATAATCCCGTCGAACAAAGAACACATATACCCTCCAGAGTTATATCTGCAATAGCGGGGTATCGTAACTCTCAGTATCTATGTGCTTCTACTATAGGCTGATGTTCTCTGAAACAGCCTATTACCTATAACATATGGTTGCTTAGTTATGGTACACAAGGAAAAGATAGTTAACTTAATTAAATCACAAGAGTGATCTAATGCAAACAAGAAGAAGGTTTACTTAACGTTACTTTAATCAATAATATCTGTCACTCCTTTATGAAAGAAAGTGTTGTAAAGTCCTCAAGCACCGAACAAGGAATCTTCTGAATAATGTCGGATGCTACTAAGAAGAACTTATTGGAAATGGAACCACAAAATAGCAGGAGGCAGGACAATGCACGTGTAGGCTAAATACACAAAAAGGCTGGACCTATAATGTTATTGGACACAAGAATATTATAAGCGGTGCAACAGTAATAATGCTCGCCACGAAAAAGTAGTACTCCTATTAACAAAACCGGTCTATGCTGGTTGTGTCTCTCTACCGCAACCTAGACCTCAAAATGCTTGTGTAAAAATAATGGGTATGCATAAAAGAGTATATAATCTAATCCAGCTAATGTCTACCCGGGTTAATAAAGTCTAGCTGGGATGCGCAAAGGTACAGAATTCTGGTGGAGAAAGGCAGCTCCTAGCCTAGTGTGGACCTTGGGTCTGTGCAGCCTGATTACGTTAATATGAAGGGGTGCTCTCTTGAGGATTCTCGATCACAAGTATCGAATATTCTCCTGGCGACCCTCAAAAGTAAAAGCAAATAGAGTTAGAACAGTGTTGGGTGGATTAGGCAAGCAGCCCTCACGCACTACACAGTCTAAACTCCAAGGTACACAGACAAAAGATCCACCCAGGTAACCCACAGAATCCGTAGTGTCGTGCAGCTCAAAAGTAGCCTACACACAGTGAAAACACCAACAACAAGGTACCTGATCTCTAGTCTAGCATTATTTAACCCTGTAGAAACATTAGTGATTGATGGAGACAGTCCGAGCAATACAATCTCCCAAAAAGACAATGACTATCTTCAAACCTTAGCCTAGTACATAAGAAATGTGAGATCCAGCATATAATACAGTCTGGCCACCAATTCAAGGTGTGGATGCAGAGAACCAGAGGGGGATTGATATTAATAAAAGGTGCGGAAGTAGTGGAAATGATAGAGGCAGTAGGAGAGAAAGATTCTAAGACAAGAGTGTGGAACAGTTCATGGGAGATGCTTAGAGTATGCTGTCTGGGAAGGATCTGACAAGGATATTCCCATAGACCTGCTGGATGGAGTCCCAGTTCGCAGGAATGGCACGAGGGCGCCCGACAGTCGCCCAGTAAGTAGCTGCCTAGTAGGCAGTGTTAGGCAGGAGGCAACGAATCCAGCGAGGCCTATGTAAGGGGGCCAGCCACGCGCCACACTCACCACCAAGTCACACCACCTGGTCTCTCTCTCTCTCTCTCTCTCTCTCTCTGCCTTACCAGTGGTTGTCCCCTTATTATTATTATTATTTTATTATTATTATTGAAATACCACAGGAACAAAAATTCCTGGGAGCGAAACTTCCACCCCCAACGAGATCCCTCTCTTTCTACCACCTCCCTCCACATGTTACACGTCTCGTTAATCACAGTCTTCTAATATACAAATCACATTTCCTTACCCCCTGACATTCTTGAAATACCCACTAAGTATATTCAATCTCACAATCACACGCTTAAAAAAAAAAAAAAAAAAAAAAAAAAAAAAAAAAAAAAAACCTAAGATTCGACACAAACCAAAGATACCCCTATACAATGACGACACAACAAATACACGAATACACAAACACACTACCATTAAATGTCCGACTCCATAGACAAGCAACACAAATATGGCACAAACTAGAACTATCACAAGACCCAACTCTAGAGAAAATTAAGGAATATTATGCGCAACAACCAAATTTAAGATTCAACAACTGGTTTAAAAGCAGTCTAAATAAAATAAACACAGAAGATGAACCACAGCCAATTTATTAAAGGAAAAAAAGAGGAAAAAAAGAACAGGGAGGGAAAAAAGAAAATAAACAAACAAACACACAGTTTATGTTCAGCATATTAAGTGTTGGTTGACGACCGTTTGACTTCAATGTTCTCTCCGAGTGGTAGTCCCTGGAAACGAGTGCATTATTTGAAGCTTCATTCGGTGTTTAATCAATTCTTGACAATAATTGTATTCAGCTAACTATGATCTCAATAACCATGATGTAATGAAAATATGAATAGTCCTCATACGATTGCACTAGTTCTGTAGTGCTATTATTTACAACCTGTCAATTAATAATTCAGTCACTAGAAGCTTGCTTTTTTTTTTTTTTTTTTTTTTTTTTTAGAGATACGTATATACAGACCATGTGACAATTAAATGAGGAAACTATAATAACACATCTGAATAATGCCAACCTGATTTATAAACACAAATATGAATGTAACCAGACGACGATGCTGTTGTTTCAGTGGAATAATGGCTCTTTGAGCAGTATGTATCGCCTTACTAGTGGTTGTCCCCTCACAGGATGGGGGGCGCTGCTCAATAAACTCGCCCCTCGGGGCAAAATCAAAATCAATCTCTCTCTCTCTCTCTCAACTACTTAACACAATACTTTCAATTGACTAAATACAATAGAAAGGATTGTGACAGACGAAAATAAAGAACAGTTCTGAACTGTCTGCAACACAAGCTTTCTCGAGAAGGAAAGTACACAATGATAGGTAGACTGTAGCTATATTGTCTGCCCTGGCGAGTCCTAGCGAGTAAGCCATGCGGTTCTGGGGGAAGCGGTGAGCGTCAAAATTGTATACTGAATGTACAGTTATGTTCAGGAATGAAGAGTCATCGAGCAATACGAAAAGTTATAGGAGCCAAATGTTACATACCGTACAATTGTGACCATGCATACCTGACCAAACACTCATGTTATAAAAGAGTGAGGTTAAAGAAAATTAATGACATACACAGACATACATACACACACACACACATAAACCTCTTATTTCAATGTTTATGTAAGTTAAATAAAATAAGCGTGACAAAGGGAGACGTGTGTGTGTGTGTGTGAAGTGAAGTTTCCTTAATCATTGCTCATTGTCTCAATTATAACGTCATCGACTATTACCGACAATATTGGTGTGTAATAGTTGCACTGTACAAATAATAGGTTAGATAATTAGAACACATGCATGATATGAGGAGCATATAGGAACAAGGCCGCATAAGCCAATGCCCCCATATTCTAAAATCACCCTTACATTCTGCACTAAACATTCATGAACGAAATATACAGAAACAAAATCTAATGCTCTGTTTGAAACGGAACGATATTTAGCCCTTTATCACAAATGTGGACTCTGTTGTATTGTCTTCGTTTGATATAGGGTTAGGGAAGCACTTAAGTGCGGTTCTAAAATACGGGGATGAGTGCTAATTTGTGATTAAGGGCTAACTATCATTCAGTTTCAGAAAGATCACTATATTTTGTTCCTATTTATTTAATTCATGAAGATTTAGTACAGCACTTAAGTGTGGTTTTCGAATACGTGGGCATTGGCTTATGCGGCCTTGTTCATCTAAGCTCCTCATATCATGTCCACGCCGATAATTCGATATTTGAGCAGATTGGAGTGGAATCAGAAGCTTCATAAAACGCCTCGAATAATTTGTCAAAACTCTATTACATCACTTGGTGGGAATTATACAGTATTTGTTTCAATTAACCTTCTTATTACACTGTAATGACCATGTACAGTCACGAGCATAAATACTGTGACACCAACCAAATAATGTTCGCCCCTTTGTCTCCAAAGGTATTGCAAAACTTTGTATTCAAACTCACAACTATTTCTGTATTTCATTCTAGCTACCGTCAAGAGATTTTATTCAGCTTAGTATAAACCCCTAGTGATGAAGGAGTTGACGTTATCTGGTTGACGTCACAGCATTTATGCTCGTAACTGTACAGCAGTGGTAATTAATTCTGATCGATTTAGAAGTGTCGAACTGATTAAAAGAATCTCTGAATTCAAATACCCAGTATACATTAGTTAGGAGATTCAATTCAACCCAAGACCGCTTCGAATATGTTTGTATATGAATACATGTTCACAACTGTACAATACATTAAATCACATTGGGCAATAACTTCGTAATGCCCACATTGTGTGGTTCTATTTATCATTCAACATTGGTAATAATTACTAACATATGACAGTAATATCTGCAGACCACTTGAAGATCGTAATTTGTTTCATCCAAGATGCCTTCGGTGTTTCCTATGTTGAAAGAAAGATACATAAATGTTTGATATTAACAGAAAATAATTGTAGCTGTAAACGGTTTATAAAGGGAACATAAATTACATTATGTCAACCCGAAAACAAATTATTTTTATAATTCAACATTCCTGGGTATAAACTAGGAGATTGGGTGGAGGAAGGGGGGAGGGGGGGGGGGTGAAGGGGAGACCAATGCCAGTGTTCGGTTTATAGCACATGCTTGGACGACACTGATTATTTTACTGTATATCCTGTAAATCATTAATGCTTAATTATTTTATATTTCATTATAGAATAAAGTAAACTTGTTTTTTTAATCTATACTTGGCACTTAAAGTCTGTAAGTGTTGTTTCAGTACACCCTATATACAGTATAATATAGTTTATAGTTCATGCCATCTAAAAAGATACTCGAACGAAAATTAAGGAAACGGTATTCACATAAAAACATGCCGTAACTGACCAAAACATATCACGAATCAGTCCGAAAGTTCATAATTATGCAATATTACTGGTTCGTGAAATAGTGAACCATTAAAGTCTAGATGTTAGCCTGCACAAAGGAAAACGTCAGGTCTTACCACGGGATCGTCGGGATCACACGCATATAATAGTGGATAATATTAACAGCTGTAGTGATTATAAGCGCTCATACGTGTTAAAGTAAATTATAAAGTAAAAGGTGATCGTGGAGATTTACTACACAACACGGTCCTGGATATTGTACTGCAGCTACACCCAACAAACACATTATATCCGTTTTATATACCAGCTGGCCAGTTAGGTAGGAGAAGGATATCTCTGAGGAGGGCGTTACGAGGCAATCCCTCTAAAAAACAAAAGTGATATTTCGTAAATAACTTGCGTTGATAACGTCAATCTTAGCCACGTGGATTTACTTTACTGATTAAAAAGTTTGCCACAGTAGAAATTATGAATGTCTATAAATTAAAGGGAGAAAATACAACCAAATATAAAGCTAATAATACCAACCTTTGCTTTCAGATTTACTTGTTTAGTGAAGGAGTCTACCTCGAATCGTGAGTAAATTATAAATTCAAACAAGCCCGTTAATAAACTTGTGTGAAGGTTACTGTCAGTCGAGGGGCGGCTAGGGCGGTCGTATTAGTCAATTTTCACAACAGTGGGGTGGGGGTTGTGCAACCGGGGAGGGGTCGGGGTTTTCTCATTTACTTCCTACATACACACAGTGCTATACTTGCTTAGTGTAGTTTGTTACTTTGTTCATGCAATGGAATCAGTAAAATCATTGTAATTTAGTTTGTTAGTTACAGCGAGATTAATCAACAATTATACCACCGAGGAACAGTTCACAATATTCCCCAAATACCAGGAATTTATTTACTGCTAGGTGAACTAATATTGGTGCTACCATTTATACTGTACACACTGTTCAGAGATTTACATATATTCACTGACCACACAGATCTTACGATCCGGGACTTAATCCCAGTCGAGATGGCAACCCTAAACATAATTGAAACTGGATGGAAAGGATACCAAAGATGAAAGCTCTCTCCTCGCCCTCCGCTCCCCCCCCCCCCCCTCCCCCCTCGGTAATTTGCCGTAGGCTACATGCAATCTGTTAAAAGGGACTTGGAAACGCCTGAAGGAATGTATAGAATAGTTAGACATGGAAAATCTGTGTGATGCATAGCTTCACTTTTTTATTTTATTTTTTGGTCTGCTCTCTTCGACTGAACAAGATGTTCATTTCGGTTATACTGATGTTTTGGACCGACAGTTAGCCCATCGATCTGTTTAGGCCTAATAGGTCCGGTAGAGCATATACATCATTGCTATATATGGCATTAAGAGCGGAAATTTATTGCAAGGGAGAACAACAAAAAACGCTAAAATACATGTATAGGCCTAGGCTACTGTAAAACAATAAGTTTTTCAGCCAGTACCCAACCAGCGGGGGTGTGGGGGCGGCAGCCCCCCACCCATATACTAGGTTAGGTTAGGTTAGGTTGTTAAGTTAGGCTAATGACACAAAACAAAAAATAAAAATAAATAAAAACAAAAAATAACCCAACCAGCGGGGGTGGCAGCCCCCACCCATATACTAGGTTAGGTTAGGTAAGGGTGTTAGGTTAGGCTAATAGCCTAGAACATTAAAAAAAAAACAAAAAAAGTCTAATAGGGGCGTGTTTTTAGATTATTGGATAATGGGTAAATACTAATTTCCGCTCCTCTTCAGTATAAACCAACACTATATCTGAAGGAAAAAATACAAAAAACAAAATAAAACTTACTGAAATCGCTGTCGGTCCAAAAAGTCAGGTTTACCTTCATTTCTGCCAGGTTCTCTTGTCAGTAATCATTTTCAACTCCAGACCAACTGCTCTGTGGTATGAGAGAGAGAGAGCGAGAGAGAGAGATGAAAATCAATCCCACAGTCACAAATGCAAAAGGGGAAAATTTAAAAGATTTTGTAATATTTTGACTTGTGATTTTAGGCATAAACCTCCCTTGTTTCCAAACATTAGCATTATATTAATGTCTGTATTCGAATTATATAATGGGATATTTTACCTACTGAGTTAGAAGTTCAATAGATAGCGTAAGTTTGTGAGTACTCCGAAGTGATGAGTCGAGATGATAAGACAAGAGTATTATTTTCATTTTTTAATTAGTTCTAATGTATTACATTTTTTTGTTCATTATACTGGCAGATAAATATCAATGGTTACAAGAAAACTGTTTGGTGAGTGGAAACATTCCTCACTGCAATGGCGGAAAGTAGAGATTATGTTGAACAGTGTTGCATGTATAAAAGTATATGCTAGCACCTGATCAGTATGGATGAGATGATTACACTGGTTACAGACTACATTCACATCCACAGACATTTTAACAGTATGATAACATTCACATGTATCACACACACAATGCACAACAACGGGTGGTTGGTCTAGCAAGCCTCCACAGAAAACAAGCTACAACTTGGAATTGCATCGGAATATGAAGGCGATTCATTTGCGTCAACCCTCTGGAATCAATACATAAATAAATACATACATTATTATAAGTTAACCCTCCAGCCCCGGCTACGCATTACATAAATATTCCCCGAAACCTGGGTGTTTTGGCCGAAAAACGTCTAGGCTAGGCTACCGTATATTTGTTATTCTGACTGCTTCCCGCATTCCCGGGCATCCCCAAGCGTAGCTGTGTTATTTACTTGTAGAATGGCGTTAAGTAGAGCTCTCTAAGTCAACTGGTTGAGTTGTGATGATGATTTCATTGGAGATAACTTTATGGTAAAAACAGCCACTTTACACTACTTTTCGATACTTAACAACAACATACAGGCACACACGAACAAGCGACGCTCTCCTTCTTGTGGCCGGAGATGCGGGGCGTCGGTCCAGCCGGCTGTTGTTTACATGCGTCGGACCGACGCCTCGCACACGAAGCTCACAGGCTTTCAACCACTGGGCGTTCAAGAGCCCTTCCGGGTACCTGTTATATGCTTTTTTATGGGCGTTCAAGAGCCCTTCCGTGGTGTAGGGGTTAATATAAATAAAAGTAAAAACAGGAAGACCGCAAAAAGAACTTACTACTCAAAACTTTCTCGATCTAATACATATTTCAGGATATGAATATACAACATTTTCCAGCTTAGAAATATGATTGTAATATTCTTCGTATGTCGGGTGGCATAGATTGTCATGGACTGCAGACCATAAGTCCGACGGTTCGAGTTAAATAGAAAGCTGATATATTTATATGGTGATCCCGACAATCCTACAGATATAAAGTATTGTATTGAGGCTACAGCAATACAAGAAGACAATTCCCAACATAGCGTCACCAACTAAATGGATTGATGATACTATGACTATAAAATAGCAATACTTATCTATCAACATGTGACATGTTTTATTACGTGCTGCCATCTTCTGTCTCAATATATCAAACATTATATTTATAAAACAAATTATTTGAGTATCCAGATCCTATGATTAACATTTCAGAGTTAGAGACTTTTATATAACTACAATTTGGTGACCTACTTTGACTAATTATTATTCATAATTCCAAAAATTGTGTTAACCCCTTTAGTAAGAGTAATGCCTATATTGAATAGGTGCATCAATGGACTTTGTTTCCAGTTTAGGAATGACATGCGCTATTTAAATGGTTAGTATAATAAATATATTATTTGTTTTATCCATGACAACATAATTATGTAAGCTAAAAAATAATAATTGCAATAATAAAATAACATTAGCCTAGACATAATGCATACATGTGTGTGTGCGCGCGTGCGTGTGTGTGTGTGTGTGTGTGTGTGTGTTATAAAAAACTGTTGACTGCTTAAGCAAGCTAAGCCATCCTGTGTGTGTGACCTCCGGTCACACATACTGGCTACATGTTTATCATGGTACTATGTATGTGTGGATGTGATATGTACACATGTGTGTGGATGTGATGTGTACACATGTGTGTGGATGTGATGTGTACACATGGGTGTGGATGTGATATGTACACGTGGATGTGATATGTACACATGGGTGTGTGTGTGAGGGACCCCCTCCCTCCGGTCACACATACTGGCTACATGTTTATCATGGGACTATGTATGTGTGTGGATGTGATATGTACACATGTGTGTGGATGTGATATGTACACATGGGTGTGGATGTGATATGTACACATGGGTGTGTGTGAGAGGGACCCCCTGCCTCCGTTCACACATACTGGCTACATGTTTATCATGGCACTATGTATGTGTGGATGTGATATGTACACATGTGTGTGTGGATGTGATATGTACACATGGGTGTGGATGTGATATGTACACATGGGTGTGGATGTGATATGTACACATGGGTGTGTGTGTGAGGGACCCCCTCCCTCCGTTCACACATACTGGCTACATGTTTATCATGGCACTATGTATGTGTGGATGTGATATGTACACATGTGTGTGGATGTGATATGTACACATGGGTGTGGATGTGATATGTACACATGGGTGTGTGTGTGTGAGGGACCCCCTCCCTCCGTTCACACATACTGGCTACATGTTTATCATGGCACTATGTATGTGTGGATGTGATATGTACACATGTGTGTGGATGTGATATTTACACATGGGTGTGGATGTGATATGTACACATGGGTGTGTTTGTGAGGGACCCCCTCCCTCCGTTCACACATACTGGCTACATGTTTATCATGGCACTATGTATGTGTGGATGTGATATGTACACATGTGTGTGGATGTGATATGTACACATGTGTGTGGATGTGATATGTACACATGGGTGTGTGTGTGTGTGTGCTTATGTTATACAACAACCAAAAGAGTATTAGTTTGTGTGTGAGTGTGCGCACAAACTATTATTGACTCCATTATTTGCATGCTGATAATAATGAACAAAATAATATACTTTGGTAATCAACGATGCAAATATACAGTACATTGGTATTATAGTAACTTTTAGAATATATAAAACATCATAACATTGTTGGTATTATAAAGATTCCATGGTAGAAACTTGTTACATATTTTAACCCTTTCCCTGCGGGTGACGTTCCGGAACTTATAGGCAATTTACAGCAACTTCCAGGCTTTAAAAGCCTGTAAAAGCTGTAGAAATCGAGTGTCGGTGGGCAGGAGCGTGAGGGACCTCCCTCCGACCCTCAGAGCAGCCAGACGCTCACTGAGGGAGACTGTGTCTCGCGCGGGTGTCTCACAAGAGTGTTGCCGAGAGAGCGAGAGCTAATAATTAGCGAGTTTTCCCGAATGTCTATGGCAACGCTGCGGGTGAACCCCTCCACCTACGAAACTCGTTCTGGTCTCATTTTGAAGCTATTTTCGCCTAGTTTTCAGCAGAATGCAGTTCATTTAATGCAGATGCTTGATTAATCATTCAGGAGTGCCTGAATAAGCCATAAATATCGCAAATATAGCCGCAGCCAGTGGGTTAATACTAAAGCACATCTGACCAAGTATAATTGTGATGCGAGATCAACATAGTCTCTCACCAGCCCCAGCAATACTGCCCCCCCGAGTTATGAGCAAAGCCCAACTTCCCCCAAGTATGAAACTGCACAGTGCCAGCACAGATTCGATGAGGGGTGTGGTCCATACGACCGCCGCCCCTACCTCACTGCCTCTCTTGTCGGTGAGATTAAAGCCTCCTACGTTCCCAACTCTCCCCAGGTTCCTGCCAGGCAACAGCGGGACAATCAACAACACTAGACAAGAGTGAGGGAAAACAGGAGAAGGAAGTCTCTCTCCTAAATCAGGCAGACCTGCCACTAAATCTACCTGGTCTGTGATTGGTCCAACCAAGAAAAACAGAAAAGCCATTCGATCCAGGCCGGGCCCACATTAGGCCAAAATTTATCCCCCAGAGCGGAACTGGTTCAGAAGTTTGTCACATGAATAGAACTTCCTCTCCCTCCTATCCCCCCTATCCCCCTCCAGCAGCAATAAGCCCTCCCTGCACCAGACCAAGGCATTTAGAACTTGAGAAACCTTCTCAAAAAGCATAACAAACAAATGAGGCCTGACAAGTCCCAAAAAGAAAGTAATACAAATGTAGATACTCTCAATCCGCCGCCCAAATCTGGCTCGCAGGAGGAGAACCTGTCCGACTGCGAAGTATTACAGGAGCTGCAAGACCTGCTAAGTCCTCATGATGATTACTTCAAGCAGTTGATCCAGCAGTAGGACAAATTGCCCCGGATGCTACTGGAGTGGAGAGAAGACTCGCTGACTACGTCATAAGGCTCTGCAGGAGTGTATCGCCCTATATGTAAAAACCTGCATGACACCCCTGCCAGTTGTGATGACCTTCGCATAAGGTAGAGAGAGGGACGCCTATTCAACTCCTGCACCACTTACCCGCTTGTACTTCCCCTTCATCAGTAGCTGGACTGGGCACCCTCGTGGCACAAGTCATCACACTGCCCTCCCCTTCACCACCCCAATAGCTGGATTGGACAGTGTCAGCCATAGCACCCTCTTATTTTCTCCCTTCCAGTTGTGACGCACCATGAACGCTGAGCGTGGCTGTGATGACAATCCTGACAACCGTCCCTGGTCACTGTCACTGACAAACTGTCACCAGAGCCTGCCGTCAAATTTTGCTCTGACCTTTTGGAAATTTACTGAATATCCAATAATCCCATGGCCATATTAACCTTCAAAGATTGACTTAAGGAATTAGTGCATAGATTTATGTGAGGAAAATTTTAAATAAATGCTTTTAATAGTTCTATTTTTTGGCAAAAACTCTCACTGAAATTATGCCTACTGGAAATCCCCAGTCCTATCCATATAATGTAAAGAGTGACATGGCAGACTAGTAGCTGAACCACAGACAAGATAAACTCTATCTGATCCCAACCAAACTCTAGCAAAAATCGTGAGGAAATTCTGAATCTCCTGGATCAAAAGGGGAGGCATTTTAATAACACCATGGACCGGCTTCAACTTTCTGTGATAAAACTCTGGAATATAATTATGAATGATCTAATAAAAGAAAATGCTTGATATCATTGCACGCTTAGAATTTATTCTGCAGAAATTGGAAGACACTTTAGGGAAACTTAAGACCGGTAAAAATTAGAGAAAGGAGAGTGCAAACAAAAATCAATCCCTTTCCGAGGTGAACAAAGAGTTGAAAAAAGCAACTAAAGCAAATATTAAAAACAAGAGTGGAAGACAAGAGTACCTTGACGATTTTAGCCGAAGGAACAACCTCCGCTTTGCTGGAATTCCTTAAGAGCCGGGAGAAAACTGGGAAAAAAGTCAACAAAAAGTCAGCAACATCCTCTGTGAGAAATTTGGAATGACATACAGTATATATATGTTGCTATTGAGAGAGTGAATCACATTGGGAAGACATTGCAGAACAAACATCACGATAAAGTTCCAAGATTATCCAAGTCTATCTATCTATTGCCTGACGCCGTGATCCCTGAAGGGGTGGACATGAACGAACCGCCCCCATGCACCTCTGTCCCCAGTCAGTCGACGCCCCTCCTCCCAACCAGCACCGCCTTTATCCATATACTTCCCCACTCAATCCTTCCACCTCTTTCAATTTACCTCTCCCTCTCTGTCCTTCCACCTCGCTCTCGTACACCCTCTTAGCCATTCTCTCGCTTCTCATACGTTACATATGGCCGAACCATGTCAAGGTTTTCCTTTTCACACTTTCCAGCACATCTACCTCCACACCACACCTCATTCTTACTTTCTCATACGTGTGTCTATCCCTCCATGTAACTCCGCACACACTTCTCAAGTAACTCATTTCCACCCCTCTCACTCTTGGTCGGAGGTTCTTCTCCAACGTCTATGCTTCCCTTCCATAAGTCAGTGTCGAGATTACCACACTGTCATGCAAGGACTTCTTTACTTCCATCCTGACCACCCTTTTTCTTGTTACTGCTTTCAGCGTTCCTACAACCATCTTCTCCTGTTACACCCTCTCCCGCACTTCTTCATCCATTGTCCCATCTTTACTCAACACACTGCCCAGATACTTAAATGAGCCGACAATCTCCATAGCCTGACCGTTCAACTTCACCTCACACTCTGTGGCTTCACCCCTTTCGAAGACCATAACCTTGCTCTTCCCTGCATTTCCCTTCAGATTCCGTTTTTCGCACACTGTTCCAAACACATTTACCAGACCCTGCAACTCCCATTCATAATCGCTCATCAGAACTGTATCATCAGCAAGCAGCAATACAGGTAGCTTCCACTCATTTCCCTCCCTTATCAGCAGTACACCAACATCCACTGCTCTTCCTTGTATTTCTTTCATGACTCCATCCATATAATACAGTAAACTACCACGTGGACATCACAGACCCCTGTTTCAACACAACATTCAAGTCAAAGACTCGCTCTGCTCATTCTCCACACTTACTGCTACCTTTGCACCCTCATACATGCTCTACATAGCTTTCAGCAACTTGCCATCTACTCCGAATATTCTACCTTTTGTTGCTTCTCCAGATATTTCTCCACAACGCAATTCAGGGTAAAAATCTAATCTACGCATGCTCTTCCCTTCCTAAAACCGCCCTGCTCGTCACCTATCCATTTCTCTGTTCTCACTCTCACTCTCTTAATCACTACCCTACTGTACACCTTCCCTACTACGCTTAGAAGACATATTCCTCGGTGGTTACCGCACACTCCTCTTTCCCCTTTTATAGGGTGACTATTATGCCTGTCTTCCAGTCATCAGGTGCACTCACCTTCTCCCATGCTAGTTTGCAAATTTTCCATACCCATTCGATCAATATCTCACCACCATACCTCAACATTTCCCCACACATTCAAAGTGTTCCTGGTGCTTTACCCAACTTCACTCTTTTCATGGCTTCCCACACTTCTGACCTCCTGGGGCCGGATACTCAAAGCCCTGCCTTAGTTCCAGGCCTTGGTGGTCTTATGGTACCTTCCACTAAGGACAGGATATGGTGCCATAGTTATGGGACAAATTTCCCATACACAAAAGTTTTTCAAAACGCCTTTTGTTGTTCGTAAGTCGCTAAGGGATATATATCGGTATTCTCACCGTATTTTGCTCCACCAATCACGGAGTTGTTATTCTTGCATTAAAAACTACCTACCAATCACAAAGGAGAACTATAGTCAGCTGATAAATGTAAACAAAATGTACCGGACACAGAGAGAGCTGTCATGTCACATCCAAGATATTATTATGCCTTTATTGATAATAAATAAGTGATTATCGTAAAACTGTAGCCCTACAAATATGTCAAGGGGAGACTGTTGAAGTGCAGCAAGATATAAGCAGGATTGTAAGGCCAGACACGAGTGCAGGGCATAGTGCAGAGCCTGCAGATTTAGGCCAGAGGTCATTCTAGTGAAGCCTAGACCTACTTCAATATAATTATTGACACTACAGCTAGGCTATGTAATACTGTACTTAATTTTGGCTACTCATATGTTACGATTGTATAAATCGAGTCGTGGAGTTATACAATGTAGGCTAGGCCTAAGCCTATTTTTCTTTTTTCGGCTAGGCTAGCCTAGCTTTTTCTGTAGAACACCAACAATAAAGTTATTTTCCCCTTACCCAAAGACAATAACACATGACAATCAATGACCTTCATCTCTCTCTCTCTCTCTCTCTCTCTCTCTCTCTCTCTCTCTCTTTCTCTCTCTCTCTCTCTCTCTCTCTCTCTCTCTCTCTCTCTATATATATATATATATATATATATATATATATATATATATATTACATATATACTGTATATTTAATAGGGCCCCTTCATCATTGACGACTTCGCCTATTAATAGTAATAGTCTCCATTCAACATCCTGCGCCAGCATTTTGAATAGCCCGCGCGGAAGTATTATGGAGTCATAAGTGCAGCTTAATTCCCTTATGGGATCGTCATTTTGATCGGGTACCCTACAGAAAAAAACTCTGTAAAAAAATAAAAAATAAAAAATATCTTCATTATCTGTTATCATATGACTTGCCATATGCGTGGATTTCTCCTGTTTTGCTTCCACGACACCAGGCCCTCTAGCGGCCATCTTTGTCCTTCCTACTTCCGCGGCCTTACAATCAACAGGGCTCGCGCCGTGTCCGCTTCATTCGAAGTTCGCAGAGCTTCTAGCGAGTCCTTACTCATTTGTATACATCTGTGTTGTAGTAACAAGGTTTAGATTAGCTAGCACGGCTGCCAGATTGGTATGTCCGCAGGAAGTGTGTGTTAAAATAGGGTACTATTGTCACAGGCATCTACGGGTCCCAGATCGTCGTACCGCGTATGTTATTGTTGTGATACGCCTTTAGCTCTTGTGTTTACTTAGCTAGGAGGGTACCACTCTACAAGGCATGATACAGACTGTCAATATTGAGGAAAATACATGCCATATTCTTCATATATCAGCAAATGCTCTGGTTTAAGGGTGTCTGCACGTGGTGCTCCACCTTCCAGGGTTCGTGTTTTGCTTAGGCCCCTTGGGTGGGCCTCCCTCATTGGTGTGCTGCTGCCGGGTGTCGGAGCGTCGTCGGCCAGGATGTTCTTCGTACCTCATGGTCAGCCTAGTTAGAGGTCTCTGGCGTAGGCTTCAGGTAATTTAGGTTTCTAAATTATCTGTCATTTATGTTATGCCTATTTATGCCCTATTATACGTTCATGCATGAGGGTATGTTCTTTTGGGGTAAGGGAGACGTCTCTATATGTCATTTTACTACTGTGTATGTGTGGGACTTCGGTTAATGGGGATGTGCCAACCCCATTTCCCGGTAGTTTTTGTCTGTTCCGGCAGCCCCGTGCTGTGGGTCCAGGTTATCCGTCTCTAACGGGTAGGAACGTTCAAAAGATCCCGGCGTGGTTTAACTGAACCACTCTCTCCCAGCGGAATTGCATTCCTAGCAGGGCTACAAACTCGGCCCGCCGAGTTAACTCGCCCTGACTGACCCAGTAACACGTTGAGACTTTACCGCCTTCGGTGCCACGAGTCGAGTGTACAAGAAGTGGTAAGATTAGTTTTGCAAACTTTCTCATTTATGATCAGACACTAACGAAAGGTCAAGGGACCTGTGGCTCTCATCACAGGTAAGTAGTTGAAAATCAGCTGGACGGATCCAGCGGAAGGTTAGAGTAGTGGTACACTATAGCTAATTTTCCGGCGGATTCAGGTTAGGATGTTTAATACCTCACAGGTTATCCTTATGAGCATTGATTCCTGGAATTTTTTTCCAGGCCCCAGAGACTGCTTCTCCGGCGGAGTTGGCCATCTGATCCCGGCGGTGGGGGGAACCTCTCTTTACGGCACCATGCCTAGATTTGAACTATGCATTACTCCTACCTGCTCCCTTTTGCCTATTTTTGCTCACAAATTATGCATAAAGTGTGTAAAGTGTTTAGATCGTTCTAGAGGCTTATGGTTATCTAAACGTTGCTCTATTTGCTCTGAGTTAAAAACCGCCTTAGTGGCTAAGAAAGACTTATCGTGCCTGGCAGCATTACACAAGATTAAAGCCTCATTTAATTCTTATGCAAAGGACACAGCCCATAAGGCACTTCACTGCATTGACGAAGTCCTATGGGCGAATCTCGTTATTAAGTCACCACTGGTTAAACCCGGTTCCTCTAAATCTGTACTACCCAAAGTTAAATCGAAAGCCCTCAGCAAAGAGGTAGTGAGTAGTAGCAGTGAGAGCGAAGTCACCGAGGTTCCCCCTTCTGACCGTACCAAGAGGAGGTGCTCGCCCTGCCCACGGAAATCGAGGTCCAGGTCGAAGTCCCCCCCCGCAAACACTCTCGCCACTCTACCTCGGACTCTTCCCGGTCTCACAAACGCTGGAGAGAGGATTATGAGGACACGACGAGCAGCCGGCAGGACACTCCTCAGCTGCCGCATCCTACCCCACCCTCCGACACGCCTCTACGTGATTCGGGGGAGTCGGAAATAGGATCGGATATATTGGAATCTACACCTAGTCATGAACAATCATTGAGTGTGCCTCCTAATGTTACCTTTGCCATTCCAAAAATTTAATTTTGTGCCCCGTAGTGTTAGATCTACAGGCCCTAGTAGGGTTCTAGCCGACCAGTACAGGGGTTATCCGGCAGGGTCCCAATTCCGCTCTCAAGTGACTCAAGACTCCCAGCCCGTGGTGGCAGGGGGTTATTGGCGTCCGTCTGAACCCTCTCTTTTTAACGTCCTTATTGAACAACCTGAGGACGGTAACATAGAAATGTTACCATCATCAGTGCCAGATTTGCCATGGCCCCCGGCGGATAACGAAGTAGAGAGACAAGAGAATTCGGAGCAGAGTGAGGAGCCAGCAGATGGTGTGTTCTCCCCGGCTCCTCAGTCTCTCCCAGGTAATGATTCTGAGGCTAGTTCCCACTCATCTAAAGACTCTGATGGTAAATGGATGACTTCGGATCAGATAAGCGAGTTATTTCATAAAGTTATGCAACATTATCGGGACAGAGGTGCATGGGGGCGGTTCGTTCGTGGCCACCCCTTCGGGGATCACGGCGTCAGGCAATAGATAGATAGATAGATCAAACCCCTGCCTCTTCGGATCCCCCAGTCAATATCTCAGCTGCGCCCCCTAGCACTTCTGTTGTCAGACCCCTAAATCCTCCTGAATTAATTCTTCTTACCCAACTCCGGTGGTAGCCTCGTCTCCAGGCACTACAGTGCCGGCGACGCTAGCTATGTCCACCCTGAGGGTTGTTGCGGATGTCCCCCCACCTCCCTTAGATAAGGCACCTCTGAGGAAGGGCCCCATGCCCCTCCTCTATGGTGCTGATTGCTCTTGGGTACCTGTGTTACCAGAGAATCCCCTTTTAGCTCAACCTTCGGTGTCAGGGGACTCTCCAGTTCCCGGTGAGTGGTCCATTGAGATCAATAAGACCCATAAATTTAGGGCCAAAGATGAGGCAGGGAGGGTATTGGATGTACTGATTAAGGGTGTACCAAGTTCGTACAACCCGTCTTATTTTGTGTATTCAGCCGCGCCGGCCATTCCCCCTGCTGCATCTGCACGACTATTTGCTGATTGGTCTAAGGCTGATGTCATCAACGCATTTCCCCCAGGGGGAAGGACGAAATATGCTGTCAACAAATATAAGCATTTAATGAAAGTAGAAAACTAAGTAAACATGTTTACTTCAACTATAAAACGTTGGTGATTAGAGAGCAGAACCATGCAACAGTGAAACCGAATATACTCCAAGTTTCTCAGACTGCATCCTCCACTCAAACCTCAACCTGTATCTCTCTGTCTCACCCCGTGGCAGCCCCTTCAGCCCAAGATATACAATATAAGGTATATATACTACAAGGTATTGACACGCGCAGATCTCGTGACGTTAGATTGGCCCCCTGACCTCACCCTTTCTTTCTTTCTCTCTCGGGGTCATAAAGAATGTCCACACCGACCCACCATAACTACCCAATACTTTGAAACTACCTGCTTCTCACTCTCTCTCTCCCCGTATACAAAATATATTGGATCATCATCTCCACTTGTATCATGTGTTACCCTTGCTATTATTATTTTGTCAACGTATTTGGGAACAAATAAGGTCAATTAGTGTCAACATTGTATTAATACACTTTACACACAAACACACATACTCTATAATATATATATATATATATATATATATATATATATATATATATATTCACCGATTTGCTGTCCCTTTTAATGCTTATATATAAATTTCTTAGATAATAATACCCTTGTTTTTACTTTATATGTAATTAGTTTATCACACTACATGACAGAATATGCTAGATTAAAGAAATGGAAATGCATATACTGTTATGTCGGGTTATACTAATTTACAACTCGTGATATAGTCTGTATAACGATCCAATTATGGATTGATAGACCTTGATAAAGCTTGACAGGGTCACATCTAGCACGTTCTTAACAACACAGAATAGGTATTCAATTAGGGTAATACAGAACTCAATAACAACATAATTATAGGTACATAAATGGTATTTTATTCAAAGAGCTGTCTAGGTGGAGGAGTCGTAGACTGTCTTTACATAATGCATAGATTATGACAAGATACAAATAGATATTTGTATACTTGGTGTGATTCACAATATATAATAACAATAACACACAGACAATATAATGCTTGTGGGTTGATACTATTAATCAGAGAATGATATAAATCACTTGTTGTTAATTATAAGGGAACCACATAAAGCAACAAAAGTACAAACTTATAATAATATCAAACCCTCAACACAATAATCAATGAGGGTCGAGTGTCTTCCGTGAAAGAAGTGTTAAAGTAGCTAAACAATGATTAAACTCCAGAGGGGAGCTGGGAGGAATTGAGAATTTAATTTATAGTTAATGCAACTACGAATGGAGTTTTAATATAAGTTCAAGATAACTGGTGGCAGAAGAATGAACTATTTAATTTACGCAAGGTTAGGTTAGTAGAATAATTAAATATGAGTTCTTATTTTATATCTTATATTCACGTTAAGTGATCGTATACAATAGCAGCAATACTAACGAATCAAACTTAGGAATTCAGATGTACAATGAATATATATGAAGGGCAAAATATACTGAATCAATACAATTTAAGTTAGAGACAGACTACGTTGAATCAACAAAGTTAATCAATACTGCTCTGAGAATGCGGGTACAGGTGAAAAGTGTACAAATATAATCAATAAAATATTAATTAGTAATAGATTGGCGCATACAACGAAGTTATGCTCAATAATACTTATAGCAGTATTAAACAAGAGTTCTGAACACGTTAACAAAGACTTTAAATTACATACACTTAATATACGAAGTGTAAGAAGAATGATGTTGAATTAAGCAATAGAAACTATGCGATACTGGAATTTCTGCGCATGAAGAATCAATATTACTTACATCAGTAATCAAATGAACGGGAATAAAAGTGCATAAAACAATTACAAAAGCGATTAGGGAAAGGAGCATAGAAATGGGGCTCGGGAAGTAAATGAATTAATATGGGAGAGCAAGTAAATTCGTTATGAAAATGAGCGTAAGTTCTAGGTAATATGTTTAAGTAAGGAAATTAATTCACGGAATATACTGCGACTTCAACTCACAAAATACACAACAGAATACATATAAATGGAAAATCTGCGAGCGTGTGGCAAGGTGATTGATTGAACACAATTATATAACGTATGCGTAATACTTGGATGGCAAATTAACCAATGAACAGGTTTCGAAATTAAGCACAAATCTAACACTGGTTCTATATAATATTCTGAAGGATTAACACAGTATGTAAGGTAAAGGATCTTGGGCACAGATCACAGAATAACTTCACACAACACGTTTTACATATTTTACCTTATTACCTCACAACAATAACACAATGTAAGATACACAGGGACACTTAGGGTATTTGGAGGGCAGGGGACGAGAGTACAAGTCTGGCCCACGTTGATCGTGGGTCCGTGGAGAAGCACTTCAGGGGTGTACGGCGTCACTCGAGTAGAGGTCCAGGGTGGTCCAGACTTCAGGTAGGCAGGGCGTCCACAGGCAGGACTTCAGGAGTACTTCAGGCAGGTACTCTCCAGGTGAGTAGGGGCAGGCTGGTGCAAGCCAACACGCTAATTAGCTACTCTGAGCCCGAAGGTTTTAGAATAGTATTGTTGTGTGGTTGCATACCTCTCTCTATTTCTTTAGAGGTAATATGCGGCATTATATTTGACACTCGTTTCTCAGGCCTCGAGGTCACAAGGTTATAGGGAAAATGGTTATGTGGTTACTGTGAGGTAAATACTTAGCTTAGCCTTGGAAGTTGGGTATTGACATAATGGTATACTTCCAAGGTATCATCATACATATTTAATAATAGTTTACTTATCTTAATGATTGAAAAATCTCTTATAAACTTGGATAGGCCTTTAATCCTAGTTCAACATGAATACTCTTATATCTTTGCAGGTAGATATAGTTACCTGTAGGTTCTTGTACCTATGTTTCCGTCGTCTTCTAGGGTGTCTTTCATTCCCATTTATATCTGTAGGTCTCGGAGTGTTTATGCTGCATTAGCATAAACATATTCTCGGTGTAATGCAGATCTGGATAAATGGGAGATGCTGGGTGCTGGATCGTCTACTTCATTCGAAAGGCGGGAGGTGGTTGGTTGACACAGGAGGGCGGTGATTGGTTAAGGTTTCCCATTCTCGAGCTGGCGGTTGATGATTTCGAGCATGGGTTAATTTGGCTAACTGCGAGGGGTTAATCAGGGGTGACTCGTCTACTTTGCTCCTGGTTCCATGCTGCTTCTTCTTCTTCGGCTGTGGTATACGAAGACTGGCTATCTTACACTTTATTACTTCCGGGCTTGCTTTTAGGCCCGTCATTTCATATACCTTATATTACATGAAGGAGAGAAATTCAATATTATCTATATTTTTATACAAAAATATATACATAGTAATTAATGAATGCATTCTACACATTTTTGGTACTGGACTTAAACCATGCCATACCTCCCCTATTTCAACATTGATAACATCTATGATTGTCCTATGAATTAGAGTATTTCTACTTATGTACAGAGTTAATATAATATGTGAAGGTGAAATATGTCTGTAGAATGTGGCTGTACCGTACGGCACAATTATTTGATTACTTGGAGCATGTTACGACCTTGTTTCCGTGCTGACTTTATATTTTTGTTTCATACGACAAAATATGAGACACCTACCGTAATAGGCTATTACTTCAGTAGGGAGTGATAGGGATATTATATCTGAGGTAAGCTGTTTGATGGACCCTTTACCTGGCTTTACAGCTTTTTTTCTGTGGTGCCAAATATCTTTTCCATAATTTTCAAATATATATATAATATATATATATATATATAATGTATACAGTATGTATACAGTATATATATATAATATATATATATTTAAAGTACTGGGTAATTAGATATATAATTGGAAATAGTAAGACTCGCCTCTTTATTTTGGTAAGTGAAGTACCAGCCTTATCCTGGAAAAATGATTTCTTTCAGATGCACTTGTCTTAAAATGTAAACTGCATATCCTTGCAGTAGCATCATTAATAAAGTCTGATCTCTTACAAAGGTGATTCAATTTCTTCTTTGTATCGTCGTCTTTAGGAAAGTGGTGAAAAGAGAGATGCTTATCACTTGCTTTTTTCCTGCTTGATAAACACCTAAACACTGCACAGTTGTTGGGCATGTTTGAACACTTGCTTAAGCAAAGCAACACAGTAGAACATCGGGGCTATACAAAAAACACTTCACTTTATTCTGGAGAGATGTGCGCGACCTTCATAAATCAAAAGGAGGAAGTAATGAGGGAGCCAGGGAAGGGGTCCATTTCATGTCACTGCGCGGGAAAGAAAAGTTTAGGAACTCTGGTGACAATACCTTGCTTCAACCTACCACGAGTTCTCTCGCCCCGTACCTCACCACCTCGCTCAGCGCTTCGCCAATTCCCCACACACCACCAAAGCATCCTAGGACTGATCCAAAGTCACTGCAAGCTACAGGAACAGACGGTGTGACCTGTGATGCAGATCAGATAATCTTGGTACCGAACTGTAAGATTAGTGTTCGGAATTTCGGTGTGAGTATCCTGGGTTTGAGTCCTTGGAGTCTATCTATCTATTGCCTGACGCCGTGATCCCCGAAGGGGTGGCCACGAACGAACCGCCCCCATGCACCTCTGTCCCCAGTCAGTCGACGACCCTCCCCCCAACCAGCACCGCCTTCGTTCATGTACTTCCTCACTCCATCCTTCCACCTCATATTCGGTCTACCTCTCCCCCTCTGTCCCTCCACCTCGCTCTCGTACACCCTCTTAGTCATTCTCTCGCTTTCCATACGTTCCATATGGCCGAATCATCTCAAGTTGTTCCTTTTCACACTTTCCAGCACATCTACCTCCACACCACACCTCCTTCTTACTTCCTCATTAGTCTGTCTATCCCTCCATGTAACTCCGCACGCACTCCTTAAGTAATTCATTTCCACTGCTCTCACTCTTGGTCTGAGTCTCTCAACCAACGTCCATGCTTCGCTTCCGTAAGTCAGTGTCGGGATTACCACACTGTCATGCAAGGACTTCTTCACTTCCATACTGACCACCCTATTTCTTGTTACTGCTTTTAGCGTTCCTACAACCCTCTTCCCCTGTTGTACCCTCTCCCGCACCTCTTCATCCATAGTCCCATCTTTACTCAACACACTGCCCAGATACTTAAAAGAGTTGACGATCTCCATAGCCTGACCGTTCAGCTTCACCTCACACTCTGTGACTTCACCCCTTTCGAAGACCATAACCTTGCTCTTCCCCGTATTTACCTTCAAATTCCGTTTTTCGCACGCTGTTCCAAACTCATTTACCAGACCCTGCAACTCACATTCATTATCACTCATCAGAACTGTATCATCCGCAAACAGCAGTACTACATGTAGTACATGGAGTACTAAATGTATTTATAACTGTCATTGATTTCATTAGTTAGGTTTATTTGTTAATTAATTGGTGGGTTGGTGAAAACAAATATGAATTTATCCAGGTTCAAGAGTAATTTATATCAAGGCTTTCCTTTGTGGTTAAGTGCCCCATTAATTACCCCTTCCATTCGTCTAAACATAAGGCTACCATAGAATAGTTGGGTGTATGCACACTCACGCGTACTAAAATCTACTCATGGTTGGGTCCTTTATTCCTCGCCCTCCACCCTGGGCAGGTGGAAGGAGGAGAAGTCTTAGTCTACTCCACCTTCCACCCCTAAACTATCCCCAACTCCCCCACCTTCCTCCTCTAGCGGCCAATTAATGATTGGCCACGCTCGTCCTCATGTCTTGTAATTTACAGCTAAACCATCATTGCACATGTTTATAATGGTCAACATTATTGTTGTATTAGGAATTGATTTATACAATATGTAATTGCATTCTCAAAATTAGTTCATACACACATCACGGGTTACACGAATCTCGGCTGTAGTGGTCTCCTGCTCCTCTCTCTCTCTCTCTCTCTCTCTCTCTCTCTCTCTCTCTCTCTCTCTCTCTCTCTCTCTCTCTCTCTCTCTCTTAAGACCAGGACTTAATGTGTTGTGTAAATATAAATACTATTACTGTAATTAAATTAAATCATAAATTTACAATCATTGCCATACACATCAACATGTCATCTATGGTCTGCTCCTAGGTTCTCAAATGACTTAACGACAATCGGGCCTTTTTAATATACAAGTAAATGACAACAGTATCGCCTTTGACACTGTTTGGGGCAGAAGTTTGGAAAAAATTAAAAGAAAAATAGAAAAAAGAAATGCATTACATCCAAACACAGTATTTAACTAAACTATTTAAAGTCCCCAGAACAACCCCAAAATGTGCCCTACTCCATGAAATAAAGGGAATACAAACTGAACATAAAATAAACCAAAGAAAGATGGAATATTATATTAATTTGAGCAACCGAGACAATGAAACAATAGAGGTAAAAATGAAAACAAACATAGTGAAGACAATAGAAGAAAATACAAGAGAAATCTGTAATCTTAAAGAAAATACAATATAACTGAAAATCTAGAAAGAATGAGTGAAATCGAAGCTAAACAATTTCTTAAAGATAAAGTGCAAATAACAAATATGGAAGAGATATTAGAAGATATGAGAAGTGGAAGTAAAACTAGAGAAGCAGATGAACAAGACATATCAAGTAACTATATTGAAGACTTAATGCTAGAACTATTTTTATGACAAGGACAAGAATGATGGAAGTAAAAGAAAACTTCAAAAACAAATATAAACATAATTTATTGTATGATATTTGTCAAAATGAAAATGAAAATCAAATGCACCTGTTCAACTGCGAATCATACAAAGACCTATACAAAGATCTGAGAGGCAGGGGCAATTTAAAGGAAATATTTGAACAAAATGACTTGAAAAGGGTAGCAGAGACTATAAGAACAGTTTTGAAAAGGAGGGATAATATCATTAATTTGAGAAAACAAAATATATACGTAATATGTAGAGGGTTTAAAAAAAAATATATATATATAATAATAATAATAATAAAAATAAAAATAAAAACAACAAAATAAATAAATAAATCATAAATGAAACTGCCATCGTTCAAAGAACGAACTCCTGGATAGGAGAGTGCGCCAGTAATAACAACAACAATAACAACTAGCAAAGATTGGCTAGAATAGCAATGCGACCCTTATAAATTATTTAGTTTATCATTTCAGTCAGTTTCTCCCATTTTTCAAAACCAAACACACTTTAAACGGTTTGTATTTAATTATGTGTGGTCTATGCACTCGGTTTGTATTTAATTATGTGTGGTCTATGCACTCGGTTTGTATTTAATTA
This sequence comes from Paralithodes platypus, assembly GCA_032716605.1. Classification (NCBI taxonomy): domain Eukaryota; kingdom Metazoa; phylum Arthropoda; class Malacostraca; order Decapoda; family Lithodidae; genus Paralithodes; species Paralithodes platypus. The sequence goes on along the minus strand of CM064492.1, from coordinate 9,013,508 downwards.
TGTGTGGTCTATGCACTCGGTTTGTATTTAATTATGTGTGGTCTATGCTCTCGGTTTGTATTTAATTATGTGTGGTCTATGCACTCGGTTTGTATTTAATTATGTGTGGTCTATTCACTCGGTTTGTATTTAATTATGTGTGGTCTATGCACTCGGTTTGTATTTAATTATGTGTGGTCTATGCACTCGGTTTGTAATTTGCTTCGCAAAATCTGAAATTGCCCTGGAGGAGGTTACTAGTTTCAATTGTCCCTATTTTGATTATTCTATATACAAATTAATTTCTGCTGGTAAATTTAAATACATATGTTGCATCTACCGTTCCCCAAATACTCCTCCAGAGCAAAGTCTTTTTGATTCTCTGTCCTCACAACTCAGTGTCCTCAACTTAAATGCTTCTTCTGAAATCACTGTGTTGGGTGATTTTAATATCCATAATGTTGAATGGCTCACTCATTCAGCCAGGACTGATGATGCTGGTCTTGAATGTGAGCTATTTGCAGACTCATTTAATCTCCCTCAACTAGTCAACCAACCCACCCGTGTACTAGATAATCCTAACCATAATCCCCACCTACTGGACTTATTTTTAACAACCAATTCAGAAAATTATGATGTTACAGTGAGGTCCCCGCTTGGATCTTCTGATCACTATCTGATACAGGCCACCTGTCTATCACCTACCACACCTTCCCACTCTGAACCTGTTTTGGTGACTAAATGGCATTACGATAGGGCAGACTGGGAGGGTCTTCAAGGTTTCTTTATTAATATTCCCTGGACATCTTTCTTTTCTAATGATGCACACTCCACCTTGAGCCACATACAAGATTTTGTAAAAATTGGAATGGAAACTTTTATTCCTCCTCAAAAGTACAGTAAAAGATCTAATTCACCTAAATGGTTTGACCATAATTGTGCTAGAGTAACTGAACAAAAAGCAATAGCCTACAATGCATACACAAGATCAAAAACACATGAAGCCTTTAATTACTTTAGAAACATCAGAAATCATGCCAAAACTGTATTAAACCTAACTAAATCAAACTTTCTCCACAAGCAGGCAAATAAACTTCTAAATAATCCAAATGATAACAAAATATTTTGGTCTACTCTTAACTCATTAAAATCCAACTTCACAACTGCTTCATCCATTCCACCATTAAAATCTCCGACTGGCAATCTTGTAAGTGACCCACGAGGTAAAGCTAACCTTCTTGCGGATATTTTCTCCACCAACTCAACCTTAGATGAAATAAATCAAGATGTCCCTGTACTTAATTTTAATTCGCCTGAAATTCCCTCACTTAAGATCCACACCAGACATGTCAAAACTATTTTGCAGAATCTCTCAGTAGATAAGGCTCATGGTCCAGATGAAATTCCTCCAGTAGTACTTTAGAATTGCTCCTTGGTGCTCGCTCCTGTATTGGCAAAAAACTTCCGTCTATGTACTCATACCTCATGCTTCCCAGTACCCTGGAAAGAAGCAAACATCCATCCAGTTCCTAAAAAAGGCGCCTCTTCAGATCCATCAAACTACAGACCAATAGCTATAACTTCCACTCTTGGTAAAGTCTTTGAAATTATATTAAATAATCACATAATTAAGCATCTTGAGAATAATAAATTAATCAGTGATAGGCAATATGGTTTTAGACCATGTCGATCAACTGCAGACATTCTTTGCCTTCTTACGCATCAAATCAACCAAGCTACAGACCAACATGGTGAAACACATACAATAGCACTGGATATATCAAAGGCATTTGATAGAGTCTGGCATCAATCCTTATTGTCGAAGATGTCACACTACGGCCTTGCATCATTAGTTCCACTAATTTCTTCTTATCTTCATAACAGAAAAATACGTGTAATGGTAGATGGCCTTTATTCTCAATTTCACTCAATAAATGCTGGTGTTCCCCAGGGATCAGTTTTGGCCCCAACTCTGTTCCTCATTCATATCAATGATCTCATATCTACCACTCGTAATCCAATACATTCCTACGCAGATGACTCAACACTCCACAGTTCCTTCACATTTACCAATTCTTTCACCCAACCCGATCTTATAAATTCAAAAATAAGCACTGCAATTTCTCTGAACCAGGACCTTTCTAGAATTGAAGAATGGGGACAAAAGAATCTAGTTTCCTTTAATGCACAGAAAACCAAGTACATTCAATTTTCTAACCGACAGAACCTCACTGACTCCCATATATTTTTTAATGATGTAAATATTCCCACTTCCCCTAGTATTGACATTCTCGGTAACATTAACTACTAACTTGAGCTGGACACATTATGTTAGAAGCATTGCTAAGAATGCCTCTAAAAAACTGGGACTCCTGTACAGAGTTCGAGAATTCTTCACTGATGAGCAGTTGGCCGTAATATATAAAGGTCATGTGCGTTCTCAGATGGATTACTGTTCACCTCTGTGGAGTGGAAGTGGAGTGGTTGCATTGAGGCAGTTGGACAAAATTCAAAATAAAGCTATTAGATTAATCAATAACCCTGCAATCACACAGGACCTTCCTACATTATCCATACGAAGAAACATCCCTTGCATTATTCTACAGATATTTTCACAGCAATTGTTCCGAGGAACTTGCTTCAATTGTGCCGCCTCTCCACATCTTTGCCCGTAGAACTAGGGCAGCTGAGAGCGCCCATGAATTTACACTTTCTCCTCCACAATGCAGAACTTCTGCTTATCAAAATTCATTTATCCCTAGAACTACTACTCTTTGGAATTCACTTCCCTCGAATTGCTTTCCACAAACTTACAATCTACAAATGGTTAAATCCAGTTGTTACAAACATTTTATGAATGGAGGATGCCTTTAGGCACATGGACCTTTTTGTTTTATCTGTGTTTCCTTCCTCCGTTCATTGTCTCTTTAAAAAAAAAAAAAATATGTGTGGTCTATGCTCTCGGTTTGTATTTAATTATGTGTGGTCTATGCACTCGGTTTGTATTTAATTATGTGTGGTCTATGCACTCGGTTTGTATTTAATTATGTGTGGTCTATGCACTCGGTTTGTATTTAATTATGTGTGGTCTATGCACTCGATTTGTATTTAATTATGTGTGGTCTATGCACTCGGTTTGTATTTAATTATGTGTGGTCTATGCACTCGATTTGTATTTAATTATGTGTGGTCTAAGCACTCGGTTTGTATTTAATTATGTGTGGTCTATGCACTCGGTTTCAATCATTTTAAAGTAGAACTCGATATATACCTTACGATAAAGGTCGGTGTAAACTTATAGTATTGTTTGAGTATCGAGCCCCTGATTGTAGTGCTCGGCTTCCCACAGCCCCCGCCTCTGTCTCTGTTTGTATTCCCAATCTCTAATCTCTACAAACCCCCAACTAACGTTTAGGGTTAATAGACAGTTTTACCATCAACTTTCCTTTATGTGAATCGATTGCAGGCAACATTCATCACACACACACAATAAAGATGGGAAATATACTTTATCCAGACAATAGTAGGAATATAAGTGTTACAAAGTTTACGGGTCTATGTGTGCACGAATTATGCACATTCTACTCTCAGCAACCATATTGCAAGGTTTATGTTGGTCATTGTGATGAAACATCGCAATCATACTTCATTTGTCAGGATAATATATATTAATAGCCACGATCTCAATATAAATTACAAGTTCAAATCCTGAGAGAGAGAGAGAGAGAGAGAGAGAGAGAGAGAGAGAGAGAGAGAGAGAGAGAGAGAGAGAGAGAGAGAGAGAGAGAGAGAGAGAGAGAGAGAGAGAGAGAGAGAGAGAGAGAGAGAGAGAGAGAGAGAGAGCCCCCCCACTGCAGCCTAGATTCGTGTAACCCGTAATGTGTATAAACTCATATTGAGAATGCAATTACATATAGCATTATTTAATGTATAATAAACATTGGATGTTGACCATTATAAACGTGTGCAATGATAGTTTAGCTATAATTTACAAGACATGAGGACAAGCGTGGTCACTAACTGGCAGCTAAAGGTGGGGGAGTTGGGGATAGTTTGGGGGTGGAAGGTGGGGTAGACTTGGATTCTCCCCTCTTCAACCTGTCTTGGGTGGAGGTGGGGGGGGATGAAGGACCCAACCCTGAGCAGCTTTTAGTACTTGTGAGTGTAGATAACTATGCAGTATTCGAGAATGCATAATATATCGTAGGCTTTTGCATAAACCTTTAACCCACTGAGCCCCAGCAACGTAGGGTTTGCATCCACAATGTATGTAATGCTAAACCCCAGCGACGCAAACCATGCGTCCTGGCCGGTCCGGTCCCAATTACTCCGGTCCTATGGCACCTAGAGGGCTCAGATTTGTATGGGACCTGTGTAAGTATCCCACGCAACCATGCCGATGGTTGAAAACTCTCAAAGTCCAACCGCGTGCACGTGAGCGCGCAAAAAACGGTATTTTGGGTGTTATTGCCTTCAAATTTTTACTCTTGTAAAATCGACTTTCGGGGACTCCGTAAGACACATTTTTTAAATTTTGTTGTGGGTTTTCCTTCATTCCTAACCCATTCGCTATTGTTTCTGGAAAAAAAAAATCGGAAACAGCTGGTCCCTGGTGGTACATTTATTATAAACTAGCTGGGGCTCAGTGGGTTAACTATCATGATAGCGTAATGCTTAATGTGTGGAATTTCGGTGTGAGTATCCTACAGTAGGTTTGAGTTCTTGAAATACCACTTGTATTCATAACTTTTATTGATTTAATTAGTTAGGTTTATTTATAAATTAAATGGTGGGTTGGTGAAAACAAATATAGATTAATCGAGTATTATGACACGGGAAAACAACAGCAAACAATAAGGCTAGTGGGGCAAGTTTTATTGTGTCTGAAACCCGAGATGATAACAAGAGGAAAAAACTAGAGACACAAGTGCTTGAGTCACAGCCTCGGGGCTTTCTGAAGGTCATCGAGGCACTATCACCACTCACATCATCAATAACACTAACACCATTATCTTCATTAACACAATCATCACCAATAACATTATTGCCATTACTATCACCACCACCATTAACACCAACACCACCACTAATACCATCACCAGTAACCCTATCACCACTAATACCATCATCATTATCACCACTAATACCATCATCATTATCACCACTAACACCATAACCATTATCAACATTAACACTATCACTATCACCATCACCATTATCACCACTAACATCATAACCATTATCACCACTAACACCATCACCATTATCACCATCACCACTAACACCACTAACACCATCACCATTATCACCACTAACACCATAACCATTATCACCACTAACACCATCACCATTATCACCACTAACACCATCACCATTATCACCAATAACACCATCATCATTATCATCACTAACACCATCACCATTATCACCAATAACACCATCACCATTATCATCACTAACACCATCACCACCGCTAACATCATTGCCACTAATAACACCACCAACACCATTTACACAATCACTACCTCTACCAACATCAACACCCCTAGAATCAGTGCCATCACCACCACTAGAACCACCATCAATACTAATACTATTGCCACCACTAAAATCATCATCATCACTAACACCATCACCACCACTAAAACCATCATCACCACAAACACCATCATCACCACCAATACCATCACTATCACAAAAAACATATTCATCACTAACACCGTCATCATTCACCACCAGTAAAACCATCATAACGTCATACTTCTATCTATCTATCTATTGCCTGACGCCGTGATCCCCGAAGGGGTGGCCACGAACGAACCGCCCCCATGCACCTCTGTCCCCAGTCAGTCGACGACCCTCCCCCCAACCAGCACCGCCTTCGTTCATGTACTTCCTCACTCCATACTCACTCCATTCCTCACGTCATACTTAAATCGCTGTATTTATCATCTACTGGTACTTATATTAGTTCAATTAATTAAAAACCCAATAGCTATAATATCATATCAGTAAATCACCATCCCCCTTATGTACCACACAGATTGAGTGGAGAGAACCCCTTTAACTTAAATCCCCTTCCCACAATAAGGGATGCCAAATACTATCAGCCGAGTCCAGATACTTTGGGCCAGCATTGTACGTACGTAATTAAGCAGCCGGCATAGGCAATGAGCGAGGGTGGTGGACACTGGTGGTGCTGTTGTTGGGAAGGATGCTAGACATCTCATCACCATGCCATCTCACCACACAAACAAGACGAGTCACCTCAACACCATGCCATCTCATGACCAGACCTTTTCTTCACCAGTCGGTTTCATCACCATACCAGCTCCATACCAAGCCAACTCAATACCAAGGCATCTCAATACCACACATTGCCACATCTAATGTCCTGTACAGCGATCAGGGGTTTCCTACAACCTCTCTCTCTCTTTCATCTATGCAGTAAAGATAGGGATACAATTTGTTCTCTACCCACTACAGGGAAATGTTTTTGTTTATTTTGACACACACATAGGCCTACACGTATTATATATATACATACATACTGTAGTATTTATTTTATTTTCTCTACGATACTACTTATGTGGGGGATAAATCGACAGTTATTTAGAAGTTCAAATACTGTATTTAACAAAACTTCCTAACTACTCTAATAACGGTTTCTCTGTTCGGGCCAAGATGAGTTCAAGACACGGATTGAATATTACGTCGATTCATGATAGGTTGTACTTTGGAACCCTAGAGCTCCCGTTACTCCCTAACTGAATTCCCGTTATTCAGGTATTGACTCAAGTCGACTTCGATCCAAAAGGCACGTTATTAGTGTCTAACTTAAATAGTTTTTTTATGCAGAGCCCTGTTGTGTCTACTGTGGAGACCAGGGCCGAATGAATCCATCGTTATTCACCTATTTTAAACAAAAGTTATATTCTTTATCTATCCTTAAGAATTAACCACGTCCACTGAGCCTACTGTGTCTACCCCCGAGACCAAGGCGTTAATACATATAATCTCTTTACTAATATTTCCTATATCTTACATTAACTCATATGACACAGACGTCGTTACAACAAGGGTACCTCAACACTTCTCTGAGTATACAATAAATTCCTACAAATGAACCGGCCAGGATTACAAGTTATTAAGATTCCCCTCTCAAATACAATATTGGGTTCTATCACCCAGTTACTCAAATGAATAGGTTGTTTACACTATTTACCTTGATAAATCTATTTGATAACACCTTCCGATTATGGGCTCACGCAACCCTATTACAAGTAAACTATATTCACAATAAACACTTAATCAATAATCTTTCTAAAAGGGGTAAACTGTACCTCAAAACATCTACACGGAAAAGATTCACGATTACAATCCTTTATATAAATTCTGAGGAATACATTGCTATATGGGACGTGATGTCCTTAACACTTCCCCAAGACTAACTCAATTGTCCTTTCTAATGATATGGATATAGTTTCCTTTCTAACAAAAGAGTCCGTGATTTATATGGACTAGTGTCCTTTCTATATAGTTTCCTTATTAACAAAAGGGTGTATGAGAGCGAGGTGGAGGGACAGAGGGGGAGAGGTAGACCGAATATGAGGTGGAAGGATGGAGTGAGGAAGTACATGAACGAAGGTGGTGCTGGTTGGGGGGAGGGGCGTCGACTGACTGGGGACAGAGGTGCATGGGGGCGGTTCGTTCGTGGCCACCCCTTCGGGGATCACGGCGTCAGGCAATAGATAGATAGATAGATTAACAAAAGAGTTCGTGATATAGATGGACTAGTGTCCTTTCCTAACTATAACTGACCTGTCGGGCAACTAACCAAAACAGTTTTCCCCTGAGCTTATTGGTTGCCACTCATTCTTTAAGAATTGATCTTTCCCCCCCTTTTTACTTTATACTTAAATCTTTCCTATCAGATCCTATCTAATTACAACTCTCGGCATTACGCCTCTACTAACAAAAATAACTATTCATTACACATCATCATTTTATAAGTCTAGATCTTTCACTTTAGCCTGTCCTATATAAGGACACCTCAAATATTATTTCTGGTGGCCACTGGGTTAGTTCTGCAGTTTCTCTCTTTCTTTATATCAACTGGAAATCTTTGCTGCCCCTCTACTATCTTTCGTCCTCTAGAATCGCTTGGCTGTAGGTATGCAAGCCTGCGATGCGACGACAGGTGGCCGGATAATGCAGGTGTATCTGCCTTAATAGGGAAGAACTGATGATAGGCTTGAGGGCGAGGGCTGGGAGGCTGGAGCCGAGTTCCCGTGGGTGCCCAAGCGAGAGAGAGTAAGTAGGTTGCGAGAAGATAACCCAGTGCCGTCCGAGCGGCGAATGAATTGCAACATCGCCACCCCCCCTTCCCTTTATAGTCCTGCCCCCGCTCTCCCGCGCTGTGATTGGCTGAGCGGCTCGCGCGGCAGCCCGCTTGCTTTGATTTCTCGCATTCCACCCCTTCACTCTTTTCTATTCATATTAAGTTCCTGGAAGCTGGTTGCAAATGTTTTTCAGTGGCTTACGGGAGTATAGGGCTGGCACCGAAGTATTAGATCTATTGTAACCAGAGGAAACTGTCCGGGAAGAGAACGAGAGCGACTTTTGAGGTGAGGTGGAAAGTTCAGTTATGTGCTCCGAAAATGGAGGCCGCTGATTGGCTGGCTGGGAAGGTGTGGCGTGTTGATAGAAGGGAGCGCGGTGATTGGTGGAGGGCTTTTCTACTTTATCACCCCCTACTAACTTAAGGCGAGCTACTGATCGCCGCAACACTGTTCCCCTAATATTTTGGCCATCCGGCTGCCACTCCACCAGTCCACTGCTCACAAAGGCATCTGTGTAGCTGGAGTGCAGGATTTTGATTCCCCACGGCAGTTTTAGCTACTATAACATGCCCGGGATGACTAAGAAGCTGTTTGAAGGCCCTAGTAGTGTTTATTCTTTGTCCTTTTCTATCGACCATTGCTACTAGTCGTCGGAGTCGGTACTGAGGGTCAGAGGGTAGAGGCATGGTGCCTTGCAACTGGCAGGCACGTGCCCCGGGGATCCTATTTATAGCCTCGTCCGGGTACCTGATTGGTGGACGGCGAATCCTACCACTAAGAGTAAGGGTTTCTGCGGGGCCCGTGGGTTTAGACGCTCTAGCTGGAGTTTTATCCGGAACATTAGGCATGGGATTTTCTTTAGATTCATTTACTTTAGCTGAGGGAGAGCCATTTATACGTTTGCCTTCAAGAAATTCGTCTCTCGTTTCTACCTCGTCTTGAAAACACTCTTCCTCACTACTTAAGTCTTATTGAAATCTCTCGTGAGATCTGAAACTTCGCTGTCGGGGACCGTAGACTTTTCATCCTCGGTAAGCTCATAGTAATCATTTTCCCCACTAGGTGTGGTCTCTTCGTCTCCTACATTTCCCTCTTGCCCAAACTCAGGGAGAATTTCATTATTATTTTCATCTTTGCCCCTTTGACATCCCAAACAATTTTGAACAACTTCTTTAACAATCTGGTCGGCCCTCTTGGTCCAGTACCTTTCATTAAATTGCTTTAGAACTCGAGACTGTCCCAAATGAGCCCCCCTTCCTTCTTGTCCATGAAGGATTTGGATCATGTGTTTAGCCTCCGAATAATCAAGTACGACCCGATCTTTAGAATCCCTCCTGGCTCCCTCCGAGAATTTTACTTTGTCGCCATACCTAGGGTCATGCTCTTCCCTGTTAGGTTCAGTGTGTTGGACGGGTGCTACCGGTAGTCGAGACAGGCCATCGGCATTAGTGTGTAGTTTACCTGGTCTATGTCTAACTTCAAAAGAGTATTCTTCCAAAATCCCCTTCCACCTGACAAATACCCCATCTTCCGTTTTCATTTTCCTGAGCCATTGCAAGCTATGGTGGTCCGTGATAACTTCAAAATGGACCCCGGCTAGATATGGACGGAAATATTGTACAGCCCACATTAGAGCCAGACATTCCTTTTTTGTAACGCTGTAATTCTTTTCGCCCTTATTCAGCGTCCGGCTAGCACAGGCTACTATGCTTTCCTTTCCGTCCACTTTCTGGGCCAATACTGCTCCGAGCCTTTCATCAGAAGCATCGGTGTATAGCTGAAACGGCTTGGTAAAATCCGGGTGACAAACTATGGGGTTAGAAGTTAATTTTTGTTTCAGGTGATCAAAAACTATCTGACAACTCTGATCCCAGTCGAACCTCCTTCCCTTTTCCAGTCTCTGAGTCATGGGACGAGCAATTTTTGAAAAGTTGGGTATGAACCTTCGATAATAGGATGCCATTCCCAGAAACGCTCGGATCTCTTTGACAGAGGACGGGGGTGAGATTTCGGCAATAGATCTCTCTTTATGTGGGTCCGGTTGGATACCTTTACTGGAAACCACGTGCCCTAGATATGCCACCTCACGAGCCCCTAATTGGCATTTTGAAGGCTTCAGTTTAAGTCCTGCCTCCCTGATTCTTTCTAACACTTCTTGGAGTCGATGAATATGTTCCTCCCAACTAGCGGAGAAGATTATAATATCATCCAAGTAAGCTAAACAAGTTTTCCAGGTTAATCCCCTCAATACTTCGTCCATGACTCTAGTGAAACTGGCGGGTCCATTGCAAACTCCGAAAGGCAAGACGGTAAACTGGTAAAGTTTTCCTTCGCTTTTGGCAAATGCGGTTTTCTCTTGGTCCTCTGACCTAACTGGTACTTGCCAGTATCCACTCTGTAGGTCTAGGGTAGAGAACCAGGTTGACCCTTTGAGTGATTCTAACGAGTCATAAATACGAGGTAGGGGCTGCGTGTCTTTGATGGTGACATAGTTTAATTTTCGATAATCTACACAGAACCGAGTAGACCCATCTTTTTTTTTTACTAGGACTACTGGAGATGACCACGGACTGTAGGATTCCACTACTATCCCCTACTTAATAATTTCCTCGACTTGTTCCTTTTCTTTTTGTCTCGTAATGTGATTTTGTCGTCGATAGGGTTGCCTAATAGGAGGGCCTTGAGTGTGTATCTCGTGGGTGTGTCGGCTTCTGGTCGATCCGTGGTCCTCTTCGTTTTGAGCAAACAAATCTCGGTACGTCCAGAGCAATTCATGTAAGGGATTGGCTTGATTTGAAATTAATTGTTTCGGAATTTCAGGTAAGTTCACAGGTCCGTCAGTTCCAACAGCGGTGGGATGAGCGGGTGTGACTTGTCCTAACAGTTTTCCTTTTTGATAATTAATCGTGTCATCGCCAAAGTTGGCTAGAACTAGTTTCCTCTGGTCGGTAGTAATAAAGGTGGGAGATATTCTCACCTTATTCTGTGCATCAGGTTAAAAAATCCCGGCAGTCATGCCTGGGGTTGGAGGAATCTCTATAATTTTCCAAGATCTAGGGGGGATAGACAGTTTTCCTGTGGTAGCTACTATTTGAAGTCGGAGGGTGGTCGTTGTGTCTTTCGGCCCACACTGGATACTTACCCCCAACTTACTCATGAGATCTATCCCCAGATATCCATCGACTCCACTATTCGATTTTCCCGATAAAACACAGAAATCAGTGGTGAATTGAATTCCATTCCATTGTACTACCACCGTATTAGTTCTCCCTAGGATCGTCAGTGGTTGACCCCCGGCTCCTGACAACTGAATACTGGTTTGATTTAAGGGGCCCATTTCTTTCTGATTTGTTTTTACAAAATTCTCTAAAAGACAACTTCTGTTTGCCCCCGTATCAATTGGCATGTTGGCGGCTTTCCCATTTATGACTATAGTTTCACAAGGCGTTTGTCTCTAAGATGTTGACCTCATTATACCGCCCTTCTATGTGAGGTTTAACAGAAAATTTTCTCTCTTCCGGCATCGTGACTTTTGGCTGGCTTTCTGTCTCCCTGTTTTCTACCGGAAGCATTCCTCCCCGGTTTGGATCGGTTCCCCTTGGTAGAGGTCGATCGTTTGGAAGTGCGGGTCTGGGGTCAAATCTAGGGGTTGGGGCTTGTGGACGGTTGGAACAGTTCCTAGCTAGGTGTCCGGTCTGTCTACATGTGAAGCATCGGATCAGGGCTCTCGGATACCCTTTGTTTGGGCTGTCCTCCTCCCCTTTCTTTTTTTCCTCCCTTACTTCTCGAGCCTCCATGATCTTTTTAATGACCTCCATGAGTTCCTTAGTAGTATTCACTTCATGAATAATGCAGTGCTTTCTAAGCTCCACCGGGCATGCTTGGATAAAAATCTCCCTGATCTCAGTTTCCTGGCTCTCTTGATCCATATGGGGATACGCCAGTTTGACATTTTTAGCAATTTCCCTTCTCAGGGCTCTCACATTTTGGCCGTCGAGTTTCAGACTCTGAAAGGTGGGGGCTCATGGGTTGAGATAAACCTGGAATGATAATCGCCAAGCTGTACATAATTATCTTGCAAAATGCAATGGCACTGAAATAATTATTAACAATGGTATAAAGGATTTTGTGGATCATCTATACTGGGCCTGTGACGTCATAGTGACGTCACATCAGTATCCTTATCCTAGACTGGATGGTGGACTCACACTCTTGTGACGTCACAGGCCCGATATAGACGATCCACAAAATCCTTTATACCATTGTTAATAATTATTTCAGTGCCATTGCATTTTGCAAGATAATTATGTACAGCTTGGCGATTATCATTCCATGTTTATCTCAACCCATGAGCCCCCACCTTTAAGTTTGTCTCTGGCCTTCCTGTGCATCTAACTCGAACTTCAAACTTATCTGACTATTAAGCGATTTGAAGTTGACTGAAAATAACAATAACACGAGTTGAAAAGTATACATCTACAATACATATATACCGATATTAGAAAGACGAAATGAATGATATACAACAATTCATATGAAATAACTTGTAATCCCGGCCGGTTCATTCGTAGGAATTTATTGTATACTCAGAAGTGTTCACCCTACCAGTTGTCTCATACGAGCTAACCAAGTTACCAAGCCAGTACAAATTTCCAAAGTCTCGCCCTCTTCCCAAGAACCCAAAAATTTAAACCCTAAACCCAAACCAATGGTCAATCAGGAGAAACCGAGTAAACCTACCACTTGTCTCCTCCGGACCACTCAAGCTGTCATGTCCAAACTAGTGACACTTCCCCCTCATCATGAAAGATGGGTACCCATATTACCCCCCTAACCTGCGGATTAACACCTTACGAGCGGCCTATGCGGTTTATTTATATGTACCGCCCAGCGGGGTGTTTTTAGCCAAAATAGGGCTGTTTACGTGATCATTTTAATGCCTAAATAAGACTCAGAACGTAAAACAAGTATCTATCCCTGAAAGGGCATAAACAGAGCTTTCGAATGACACCATAACGATCCTTTTATGATGGCTAGTTTTCTTGCAATAACCGTGCAACGCGAGTGCAAAAAGCATGTAATTAGGCACTTTCCCCATACAATTCCGTATATAGCGAGTGAGAGAGGGAGGGAGGAGGTGGGATTCGTGTCAGTAGGTTCGCCGCGGTGATCTGGAGCAGTCATACGCTCGCTACTCTCCTGCCACCACTTGTCTCTCTCTCTCAGCAACATTACGTGCTGAAATTGCCACACGACCTATGTCGAGCGCCGCCACATAGTCCAGCTTTATTTAACTCGACTTATGTTGCTCGCCGCTAATTAAGGGTTAATGACCCATCACCTCCAAAGCCCTTTTGATAGGGATTGCCTGACTGCTCCAAGCCTAATCTCAAATCAATTTAATTGCATAAAGATAGCAAACATCTCCGATCAACCTATTACCTTTCCAAAAGGGATAACCATTGGGGAACTTGAGCCTTGTGCAGAAGAACTATCTTTATCTTCAGAAAATACCTCCCCAACTCCTTTTCCCTTACCTGATATTCCTTCCCATTTAACCTCTCAACAACAAACCGACCTACGTGATTTAATGACTACCTACCAAGACATCTTCACTACTTCCAACCGAGACGTCGGGAAAACCAACGTACTTCACCATCCCATACATACTGTTGGACATCCGATCAAACAACCGATCCGGAGGAAAAATCCAATACAAAGACAGGAAGAGGAATCCCAAGTCAAAGATATGTTAGCAACTGGAGTTGTCCAACATTCCACGAGCTCTTGGTCATCTCCGGTGGTACTCGTCCGGAAGAAAGACTGATCCACCCGTTTTTGTATTGATTATAAACGGCTAAATGACGTCACCATAAAAGATGCTACCCCACTACCCAGGATAGACGACTCTTTAGATTCCCTATTAGGAGCTAAATGGTTCACTACCCTGGATCTGCAACCAGGGTACTGGCAAGTACCAGTCCTCCCAGAACACCAACAAAAGACAGCTTTTGCCACTAGTCAAGGATGATTATATGAATTCACAGTATTGCCGTTTGGTCTATGCAAAGGCCCTGCAACTTTTTCCAGGTTAATGGAATCTGTCCTACAAGGATTAACCTGGGAAACATGACTGGCGTACTTGGATGACATAATCGTGTTCGGGAAAACCTGGGCTGAACACCTACAAAGATTAAGACAAGTATTTCAGAGGATTAGAGAGGCAAAACAAAAATGGTTTTTTTCTATATTCCAACTACTCCCTCTCGGGTATAGGCTAATAGCCTTTACACTCTACCGCTGAACACGATGAGGCCCGTGAGGTCTTGTTCCAGTCTAGGGAGTGAGACATGCGAAGCACCCATTCACGGCTCGAAGCAATCCCATCTCTGAAGCCGCCTCGCCTCTGCGTTTCACAGTCTCATGCCCCACACTCGGACCCTCACTCTCAAACCCTCTAAATGTACTCTGGCCAAGAAGAAAGACCAATTTCTAGGACACATCGTCTCAGAAAAAGGAATTGCCCAAGATCCAGACAAACTAGATGCCATTAGCCACATAACTCCTCCAACAAATGTCAAAGGAGTCCGAGCTTTTCTCGGTTTAGCTTCCTATTACCGCAGATTTGTCAAACATTTTGCCACCATTGCCAAGCCCCTTCATGATCTAACCAGAAAAGACGAACCATTCTTATGGACAGAACAACGTCTAACAGCATTCAACACCCTAAAAGAACTATTAGTAGCATCTCCAGTAGTATCATTCCCAGACTATACCCAACCATTCCGCTTATACACAGATGTCTCACAATTGGGTATAGGATCCGTTCTAGGACAAACTAGAGAAGGAAGAGAACATATCATCGCATGTGCCAGCCGAACACTAAATCCATCAGAAATCAACTATCCAGTAACCAAAAGAGAATGCCTAGGTATCATTTGGGCCTTGCAACACTTCAAAGCTTACCTAGCAGGTGTCAAGGTCACCATAATCACCGATCACCACGCCCTCCAATGGCTACGCAAATCTGACACCAAAAACGCCTTGACCATCAGGTGGCGAGAATCATTCGAAGAATTTAACTTTGAAATTGCTTATCGACCAGGAAAATTCGATACCAATGCTGATGCTTTATCCAGGATTCCAACTAACCCAACCAAGGACACCTCCAGCCAGAACACTGAAATTCAACCATTTTTAGCAATCCATCATCAAGACTCATTTGATCAAGACCAACAAGAACTGCTTAAACAAATTCAACGACAAGAAAAAACAGACTGGATGCCTAGAAGTATTTTCTCACAACTCACCAGAAGAGGAGATAATTTGTTCACTCCAGACGGAAAATTGTTATAACGCCCAATGCAGCACTCTCAACTATGCAATCCATCCATATGCACAATGGCATTCATTTAGCCCAGAGGACGTTAACTGCTACCTTCCAACAAGTGTACTGGACTCCCTCTCCTTACATCACAGCTAAAAGAATTACGGAAGCCTGCAGAACCTGTGCAATGGGCAAAGACAGGACCCGTACAGCCGGACCTACAAGAAAATTAGTAGCGTCCAACCATGGCAACTTCTAGAAGTAGATGTGATGGGACCCATGGAAGGAAATCAAGGCTATAAATACATTATCACTTTTGTAAACACATACTCGAAATACGAAATTGTATGTCCAGCAATAGAACATTCCGCTTTAGCAGTAGCTGAGGCACTGATACAGCACGATTGTCCTTATTTTGGATTACCTGAAGCTATTCATTCGGATAATGCCCCTGAATTCACCAGTCACATATTGGTCCCAACTATCCCAGATGTGTGGATTCAAAATTAGCCACTCCTCCCCGTATTGGCCTCAGGGTAACTCAATTTGTGAAAGAAGCCACCGAACAATTGCAAACCATATAATTCTGAACATGCCTGCAACAAATGAACACCAAGGATTGGCCCAGCCAAGTGAAAATAGTCCAGTGGTGGATAAATACCTGGCCCAGAAAAGACGGAATTTCACCACATGAACGGGTGTTTGGAGTACCACATTTACTCCTACTTCTACGTCAATTGTCTGTCATTTTTTGTTTTCTTTTTTTTTTCTATGTGATTGAGGGAGGCAAAAGGCAGAACTGCCTATAGCGAGTGCCTCTCCCATTGTTGAAAGAGTGACAGGACCAAAATCAAGGGACGTTCGAGCCAAAATGCCTGGACACACAGAGTTTGAAGCAATTTAAGTCATAGGAAGAGGGAAAGACTGATTCGGGGAGAGAGTTCCAGAGCTCGGCTGTTGAGTAGAAGAAAGTTTGAGAGTAACGTTTCACTCTTGGGATGGAGAGTTGCACAGAGTAGGGGTGGGATTGAGTAGCAAGACAGGTACCATGTGCCCTACGTAAAGGAGGTGGTATACACTGGGAAAGCTCTGAGGAACACTGATTATTATAGTAGCGATAGAATAGCGAGAGAGATGCAACATTGCGGCGGAGAGAGAGATTGCAGAGAGTTGGTGAGTGGACGGGAGTTAATGATACGAAAGGCCTTCCTTTCAACTTTGTCTAGGATAGCGGTGTGAGAGGAACCTCCCCACACATGTGAACAATACTCAATACAAGGACGCACTATTCCCATGTACAGAGCAAGAAGCTGTGCAGGGGTAAAGAACCCCCTAAGGTGGTTGAGCACGCCCAGTTTCTGGGAGGCTGCCTTAGCAAGACTGGTAATATGGTCCTTCCAAATGAGAGCAGAAGAAAAAGAGACACTAAGAATATTGAGAGAAAATGAAGGATTGATGTTTGTATTGTTGAAGAATAAGGGATAGTCCGCTGGGAGTTCCGGACGGGTAGATAGATGGAGAAATTGGGTTTTGGAAGCATTAAAGGTAACAAGGTTCTCTCTGCCCCAATTGGAGATAGTATTTCGATCAGAATTTAAGCGTTCTATGGCTTCATTACGTTTGTCATTGAGGGATTGCTGGCTGGGGCATTCTGAAAAACAAATGAAATAGTGTAAGGTTGAGTCGTCTGCGTATGAATGGATGGGAATTGAGGTGCAGTTGAGAAGATCATTTATAAAAATTAGAAAGAGAATAAGAGATAGGACAGAGCCCTGAGGAACACCGGAGTTTAAAGGGTGAGGAAGTGAACGATGGCCATCCACAACCGCGGCTATGGAACAGCCGGAAAGAAAATTAGAGACAAAGACACAGATGAAGGGAAAGAAACCGAAGGAGGGTAGTTTAGAAATTAAAGATTTGTGCCAGACTCTATCGAAGGCTTTCGATATGTCTAGTGCAATAGAAAAAGTCTCACCGAAGTCCCAAAAGGAGGATGACCAAGAGTTAGTAAGATATGAAAGAAGATCACCAGTAGAGCGACCCTTAAGGAAGCCATACTGGCGATCTGAGAGCAGATTATGAGAAGAGGAATGCTTTAGAAATTTGGAAGCAAGAATAGTTTCAAAAACTTAAGAAAGACAAGAGATGAGAGCAATTGGACGATAGTTGGAAGGTTGAGAGCGGTCACCCTTCTTTGGGACAGGTTGAATGTGAGCAAACTTCCAGCATGAAGAGAAGACATTAGAGGATAGACAGAGACGAACGAGTTTGCCTAGGCAGGGAGTCGGTACGGAAGCACAGTTTTTGAGAACAACAGGAGGAATACCGTCCAGACCGTACGCCTTCTTAGTATTAAGCCCAGCGAGGGTAGAAAGTACATCTTTAGAAGAGATTAGGATATTAGTCATAAGTAAGAGAGAGGAGGGTGGAGAAGGAGGAATAGCACCGGAATCATCCAAGGTGGAGTTTCTAGCAAAAGTTTGAGCGAAGAGTTTAGCTTTGTCAGAGGAAGAAGTGATGGTTGTGCCATCAGAGTGGGAAAGGGGAGGGAAAGACGAGGAAGAGAAATTGTTGGAGAGGTTTTTGGCTAGATGCCAGAAAGCTTGGGAAGAGCTAGAGTTGGATAGTTCAGTGCATTTATTATTGATGGAAGAGTGTTTGGCAAGTCAGTCGAAGAACAGATTTGGTTTGATTCTGGGCAGAAACATAGGATGAATTAGAGTCTTGAGTTATAAGGCGTCGGTACCGTTTGAATGCTTCCTCCTTATTGCGGACAGCAGTAGAACAGGCGTGAGTAAACCAAGATTTTTTTAGCATTAGTCTGAGAGAAAGAGAATGGAATGTACGCTTCCATGCCCGATAAGATTACCTCGGTAATGCGTTCAGCAGTCTCCGAGGGTCCCCGGCCACGGAAGCAGAAATCATTCCATTGGAAATCAAAGAAGTACTGCCGGAGAGCCTCCCAGTCTGCAGCGCCAAAGTGCCACAAGCGCCGCCGGCTAGGAGGATCGGGTGGCCATACTGGAGAGATAGGACAGGTGACAGAGAAAACTTTATGGTCGGCGGAGCCCAAAGGAGAGAAAAGATCAACAGTATAAGAAGAAAGGAAGTTCGAAACCAGTCAAGAATGTTGGGCCGATCTCCGAGGCGATCCGGGATACGGGTGGGTTGCTGAACTAACTGCTCTAGTGTAAGGGGGGGGGGGGGGTTTCCTAGTCTTTGCTTTTCTTTTCTAATGTTCCTGGACTTTGCTGTTACCCCCTCCTTATTTATTATTTCCTGTTCATTCCATTATTGTACGTGTTTCTTCCTTACTTGATGATTGGTCCAACTTATTACTCTGGTAGCTTAATGGCCGTTGCATGCAAGAAAATACAGGTGAATGAATGCAAATGGTCTAAATGACACAGGATGAATAAAAACACAATATACCGTTTGGTATTCTTTACTATATTAAAACACTGTAAAGAGAAATACACTTTTCACTGTGATACACAAATCAATATGATTATTACTTTAGTCAACCACAGAATATATTGGTATTATTGGCGCAATGAACTACTTCTTATCACTACATCAAAGTTAACTAAAACCCTTCATAAGGTGACCCCAAGGCCACTACCCTAGTAAACACACACTCGGTCACTAGGTTCATACGGCGTACAACAGCTCACAATGGGGTGAAGGTTAGCTCAAGGCTCAATAACACCAACAGCATCCTGTCTCAGTACAGCCACTAGGTCATGCCCACTGGGGTGGATACAGGACTCTCTGCACCTGGTACTTCTCCTGGGACTTCACTCCTGACCTGGGACCTGGTATTAACATTACCATTAATAAAACCAACAACATTCTATATCTTAATTCATATTAACATTACAAAAGTGGTCAAATGTATCAATTAAGAGACAACAAAATAGCCGTTGTATAAATTGTTGGGTCAGATAACTTTTACTTAGTTGACCCTCAAAAATATATAAAGAAAAATGATACAAATAGAAAATGGAGGGTTGGGGATACAGATATATTTTACTTAGTTGACCCTCAAAAATATATAAAGAAAATAGTTTCAAATAGAAAACGGAGTGTAGGCCTATATACACCCTATTCACAAAGGAATGTTGGTTACATTAAGTTACATATACTGAACTCGACATAAGGGATATCATTGCTGTGATAATACTACACTAACATAATACAATTAACAATATTATCGTATACATAACTAATAAGGTTGGCAGCACAAATAAAATGGAATTTGAAATCTAAATGATTAATTATCAGACGGAGTGAATAATTTCACCTTCGACCAAGACAAAGGATGTCTTATAATTTCGTAGTTACATATAAGAAACTGGGCTTAAAAATGGTCTTAAAACTGATCTTAAATACTTCACAATTCATTTCAACTCTCCTTCAACAGAAGGTTTTATCTAAACACAACACAAAGGAAATGTATACTGAGTTAAGTCAAATATTTCCCCTTAGTCCGCCCGAGGCTGGCGACTGGGAGGGAATGAAGGCACCTAGAGAGGTAGGGCCCTGCTGTAGGACTCGGGGTCAACGTCATTTGTCATAACAATAACCATACCTTAATTAAATGAGCTCAACTTACTTAAGAGTCTAATAAGACTTTTAAAGGATAATTGAATTACTTATATATAATGCAAAGAATTTCAGGCACAAACATGTTAATTATTACTTACGATATCCTAGGTAAGACTATAGTTTTTAAGTTGGAGGTAGGTGTTGTGTTGTCATTACTCACCTGTAATATGAGGATACCAGTGTTGGTTATATCATACAGAAGCCATCACTTTATCTGCCATATACAGTATGTTATTCATGTAGGCCATATTATCCCTAACTCGTCGCCAATGTGTTGTGTTGTCATTACTCCCCTGTAATATGAGGATACTAGTGTTGGTTATATCCTACAGAAGCCGTCACTTTATCTGCCATATACAGTATGTTATTCATGTAGGCCATATTATCCCTAACTCGTCGCAAACTTGTCAATAGAGGGGATAAATGATACTGTGAGGCAAACTACATCTTTACTGTAAAAAGGCGGGAACAGAGCACAGAGTATATACAATAAACTGTTGATGCAGAACATTGATCATAATAGTATTGGATTCCGTATAAAGGATTCGACAGCTATAAATAAGGGATTCAATTCTTCTTGTAGGGTGTCGGATCCTTACCTTCAGTTACTTATAGTTTACATCAGTTTTCTTTGAAGGTATACTAATGGTATACTAATGCATTACATTCCTTCCCCCTGTGAGAAAAGTAAAAGCACACATGCAGTAGGGTACTCTCATAATAATAATGATGATTCTGTAGAATTATACATAACATATCTACATTTTTAAATCTTAAAACTTAAGTACTTTAACTTAACCTACAGATCCAGCTTTTCTCTTGGAACACCTCGGTTTGGCCTGTTAGGTAGTACCCTACGAGTTGCTGGAATCTCTGTGTCTTGGTTAGTGTTATCTGGGATCTCTGTGTCTTTGTTAGTGTGATCTGTTTCTTCACTTGTCTGTCCATCCACATGTGTGTTATTAGATTCTGAGTGTCGTGTGAGCTGCTGATCAATGTTAACTGTGTGTGGCTGTACTGGTACTGGTGTGGATATGATTGGTTGGTCAGAATTAACTGTGTCTGGTAGTAGTTGATCAATGTGACGTCTCATAATCCTTCCTTCCACTTCTACCTCATAGTTCATGTTACATATCTGTCTTGTGATCTTACCTGGAGACCACTTGTGTGCTGTGTTATACATCCTAACTTTGACCGGACATGAAGGAGTGAAATTTCTAACTTTACCCTGTTGTTCTAATTGTGTCCACTGTTGGTTGTTGAGATGTATCTGAGTGTTTGGCATCATCAAATCCATTCTATTCCTGACTCTCCTTCCCATCAGCAAATTTGAAGGTGTTTGTCCAGTAGTGGCATGTTCAGTAGTGCGATAGGTTAGCAGAAATTTACTGATGCAAGTGATTACATTGGAAGGTATAGCTCCCCGGCACTTCATGTTGCGTTTAAAACTCTGAACAAACCTCTCTGCCTCTCCATTAGTTGCTGGGTGGTAAGGAGCGGACCTAGTATATTGAATGCCATTCACCTTTAGGAAATAAAGAAATTCCACAGAACAGAACTGAGGGCCATTATCTGACACAATGCGCTCAGGTAATCCATGCGTGGCAAACACTGGCATTAAAGCCTTTATTGTCGCTTGTGAAGTAGTTGACTGCATTGGAATTATCTCTGGCCATTTACTGTATGCATCCACTATGATCAGATATGTATGACCTAAAAATGGGCCGGCAAAATCAATGTGCAAACGTTGCCATGGATGTCTAGGCAATTCCCATGGATGCATGCGTGCTGGCCTGGGGTCGTTTTGTTGTGCTGAGCAACTAGGGCATCCCCTCACATTTTTCTCAACATCTTTGTCCATCCCAGGCCACCACACATAACTCCTGGCAATTGATTTAGACCTTGATGATCTGCATGGATTTCCTTGAGAACCTGGTTTTGCATAGATTTTGGAATCACTACTCTGGCACCTCTAAGAATACAACCTTGCTCTGTGGTAAGCTCGGACCACACTGACAGATATGAATGGCAGTCTCCCTGATCTGACATTAAATTAAGACTTGAAGTTAAAGCTTGTAGAACTTTTGATAGTACTGGGTCTTGTTTTGTGTGTTTAGCTATGGTCTGTGCTGTGATAGGAAGGTTGTAACTCTCAATTAGAAGTATAGTACTGTCATGGTCAGATGGAGCTTTATCCACTGGCAAACGTCACAAGGCATCAGCATTTCCCATCTTACCGGTTGGCCTATACTCTATATCATATGAGTATGCGGCTAGTGTGATAGCCCATCGTTGGAGTCGGGCGGCTACTAGACTGGGTAAGCCCGCCTTAGGTCCTAAAATGGCTAATAAAGGTTGATGGTCAGTAACTAGTGTGAATCGTGTTCTTCCATACAAATATATGTGGACATTTTTTACACCATACACTAGAGCTAATGCTTCCTTCTCAATCTGGGAGTAGTTTCTTTCAGCTTTGTTTAGAACACGGGAAGCAAATGCAATGGGTCTTTCTACACCACCTGGCATGACTTGAGCAAGTACTGCACCAATACCTATTGATGAAGCATCACACACCAACTTCACTGGCAAGTCAGGTTGAAAATGAGTAAGGAATCTAGAAGATGTAATCTCTGACTTTATCTGCTCTACTGCAGTTGCACAAGAATCTGTCTAGTTCCACTGGGTATTCTTTTGTGTGAGCTGATACAGTGGACTAGCTATAGTGGCTAAATTAGGAATGAACCGACCATAGAAAGTTACTCAACCTAAGAATGATTGTAACTCACCCACATTCTCAGGCACCTTGGCATCTCTGATTGCTGTAACTTTCTCACTAGTATTGTGGATACCCTTGTCATCAATTCTGAATCCTAAATATTCTAAGGATGATACTTGAAACTGACATTTATCTTGGCGGATCCTCAGTCCATTGTCTCTGATTCTCTCTAAAACTACCTTTAGTCTCGCCTGATGTTCTGCTATATCTTTACCTGCTACTAATATGTCATCAACAAAACAAAATGTACCTGAGAGACCATGGAAAATTCTGTCCATTGTCTGTTGCCAAAGTGCTGGACTGCTGGCAACACCGTAAGGCAATCTCTTTGGGCGGAACAGACCTAAGTGGGTATTGGTTGTACATATTTCCTGTGATTTTTCATCCATTTGGAGCTGTTGAAATGCTTGTCTAAGATCTATTTTAGAAAAGAGTTTACATCCACTTAGTGCTGCAAACATATCATCAGGTCTAGGAAGAGGATGTTGAGCTACTTGTAAATTAGGGTTTAGTGTTACTTTGTAGTCACCACATAACCTAATACTTCCGTCACTCTTAACTACAGGAACTAAAGGAGTGGCCCACATTGAGTAAGTAACTCTCTCCCAAGTCCCATTTGCTTCTAATCTTGCAATCTCCTGTCCAACCGCGGGTTTTAGTGCGAAAGGAATTTGTCTAGGAGCACAGAATTTTGGAGTGATATCAGGTTTAAGAGACAAACTGGCCTGCACTCCCTTCACTGTCCCAACATTAACATCAAAGATATCTTGAAATCCTGTTCACAAATGATTTACTGCTGTTTCTTTGTTAATGTTAGAGTTGACTTTTAGCACATTTTGTAAATTTAATGGGATGTGCTTCAACCAATCTAGACCAAACAGTGATGGCCTCTTACCTTCAACAATGGTTAGGGGTAAGCTCTTGAACTCTTGCTGGCCGTAACTCACATCAACGTTGGCTGCTCCTTTAACCTGAATAGCTTGATTATTATAGTCCATTAATATCTTAGTACAAGGTTGAATATTTATGTTTGGAATAGCCTTAGCAACTTCCTCAGACACTACCGTTACGTCAGCTGCTGTGTCTAACTGCATGGTTACTGGTTTTCCATTTAGAAAAACATCCATCATGATCCTATCATTACATTTACTTAGTGTTAATCCTAAAAGCAAAGTTATCATTAGCATCAGAACATTGTTGTGCCTGACTAACACCTGTGTCTGCGGACTGTTGCTCTGACCTCTCCGAAGTTGAGTTAATCTTTTTAAATCTGCACTGTTTACCAAAATGACCTAGTTTTCCACATTGGTGGCAAGTTTTGTCTGTGGCAGGACACTTTGTTCTATCCCATGGAGTATGATCTGTCTTACCACACCTATAACGTGGCTTAAAATGCTTAGCTTTGTTATCATGACTGTGGTTGTTAGTGTTAGTAGGCCTAACTGATTGACTACTATGGTAAGCCTTTGCTTTAGTACCTGTATGTGCCTTGGGATTCTTGTTGTGACCTTTAAATTGTTTGACTGCTGAAACATTTTTTACCTGGCTTGTCTGTTTACTACTGTCAGGACTTTCTATTGTTTTGGCCTGTAGGTTAGCTGCTTCAAGTGATCTAGCAATATGGAGAACTTTATCCAGTTTTACTTTGGGATCCTGGAGTAACTTTTTCCTTAATTCAGAAGATGCACAGTTAATTATAACCTGGTCTGTTATGATATCATCTATATCATGAAATTCACAAGTAGAAGCTAATTTCCTAAGCCTAGTAACAAAAGCATCTGTTGATTCCTGAGGTCCTTGAACAGTTTGAGAAAATAGAAATTTTTCATACCTAAAGTTTAACTGTGGTGAAAAATATGTATCTAGAGCATTTGTAGTTTCCTCAAAAGTACCTTTTGGATCTGGCAGGGTTTCAAAAATGTCTTGAACCTCAGACCCTGCTGCATGGAGTAACAATGCTCTCTGCTGTACAAGGTTTGTGACTCCAGTGGCGGTGATATAGAAATGGAAACTTGTCTTCCACTTCTTCCACCTCTGTGCTACTGATGAGGGGTCCTCTGCTACCGAGAATGCCGTAGGGGGAGGTACATCCAGAGGCATAGTGATGAGTAGGCTATGCTACTAGGTTAGGCTAGGCTCCAGGGTGCTGCTGAGCTCGTCTCCACTTGTCGTCGCCAATTTGTTGTGTTGTCATTACTCACCTGTAATATTAGGATACCAGTGTTGGTTATATCATACAGAAGCCGTCACTTTATCTGCCATATACAGTATGTTATTCATGTAGGCCATATTATCCCTAACTCGTCGCAAACTTGTCAATAGAGGGGATACATGATACTGTGAGGCAAACTACATCTTTACTGTAAAAAGGCGGGAACAGAGCACAGAGTATATACAATAAACTGTTGATGCATAACATTGATCATAATAGTATTGGATTCCGTATAAAGGATTCGACAGCTATAAATAAGGGATTCAATTCTTCTTGTAGGGTGTCGGATCCTTACCTTCAGTTACTTATAGTTTACATCAGTTTTCTTTGAAGGTATACTAATGGTATACTAATACATTACAGTAGGACTCATAAATTTCGACCTGTCAAACCCTGGGCACTTGTCGCTAAGGCCTCAGAATCAGGGTGTCACACTAGAGACCCGGTACAAGCAATTATTAGGCCAAACTTCTGCATTATACTAGATTCATAAAGTTAAAGTTATGCTTTGCAATTAACTTTATACACCTGGAAGTGATTAAATGGCCAAAACAAGTAAATTTCATTCTAATTCCAAAACAACATTGCTCCGATTGTGACGTCACACCCCTTTTCTAAACTTAATAAAACAATACCAAACAATTATATTTAATATGTAAAGTTAGAATAATGACCCTCGTACCTATGAGACACCATTGGGCCTATTTAATTATTTCTTTTTAGTCATTACAATTTAATATATGTCAACTGATATCTTAATCACGATAATAACATAATACCGAACATTTCAACTAATCTCAACACTGACTGGGTCATTATTGGGCTTAAAGTGAGTGAAAAGTAAGTCTTGGTGTAAATATTGCCAAAATCAAGCCTAGTTAATTTAGACCCCTTACACAGCTTTTTTTTTCCTTTAAACTTTTACTCACTCACTTTCAGCCTAAATTATTACAATACAGTGCCTTACAAGGAAATGGGCACAAACATAACACGATTACACTTAATCAACTGAGCCATAGGAGTCAGAAAGAGCACCATCCTCGTGATCGTCGGACATACCCAATTAAAAAAAACTTCCAGTAGTACATATAAACAATTAAACCAAAACAACTACAACTGTGTGTGGCCCACCTTTAACTAACCCAATCATTACAGCCCAGAACACCTCCCTCCACCCCTAATACTACTGTGAACCCCAGAAGCCCAGGTGTAGGTAGAGTGCGGGCATTCACCAGACAAGGTTGCCCTACACACTCGGTGAGGTAGACGAGTCCTGGGAGAACCCGTAGGCTCCCCCTTCTACACTGCTACCCCACGTCCTGATGTGATCGGTCTATTCCCTACCCCCGAAAACATCTGTCTGCGTTGTACTAAAGAGCCACTCCATGGAGGCTATACACATGACTTCCCAAAAAGTCCACAGCAGCTCCAGTTACTATGAAGAGATTTACCTGCCACCCAAACACGGGCGACTAACAAGGGCAACAACACGCAAGACTGGCCAACCAAAGAGGGGTCACACACCACAATACAGTACTACAAAATAAGGCTCTAACCCTTTTAAACATTACTCATCCACTCTATGGGGCTTCCTGCGATCACGAGGTGCTAGTTTCTACTCCTCTACTCCACTTCTCCATTTCCTCTGCACTGTTCCACTAACCATTCCTGCCATCGATCACCTCTCCTTCACCCATGTGGGTGGTGAGAGGATTGTCACCCCAAGCTCCCCCTTCTTCACCCACGTGGATGTTGAGGGAATTGGTTCCTTCATTTTTCGACATTTTACAATACAAACCCATTCCGTACTTATACATAACTATGGTAATCATAACAACTGAAACGTGGTGGTAACGCGACAAAACATTAAACACTTAACATTTTTGCAATATCTCTTTTCTGAAATGTGGTAGCGTGATAAAGATATATGCAAGGCAATCGGAATAAAGGATACGGATAATCCTGGGAATAAAGACAAGCGTTGTCACTAATTAAACCCAACCTTCCCAGAATTATCCCACCGCTGTGTACACTGTAAGGGGGGGTTTTCGTAGTCTTTACTTTTCTTTTCTAATGTTCCTGGACTTTGCTGTTACCCCCTCCTTATTTATTATTTCCTGTTCATTCCATTATTGTGTTTCTTCCTTACTTGATGATTGGTCCAACTTATTACTCTGGTAGCTTAATGGCCGTTGCATGCAAGGAAATACAGGTGAATGAATGCAAATGGTCTAAATGACACAGGATAAATAAAAACACAATATACCGTTTGGTATTCTTGACTATATTAAAACACTGTAAAGAGAAATACACTTTTCACTGTGATACACAAGTCAATACGATTATTACTTTAGTCAACCACGGAATATATCGGTATTATTGGCGCAATGAACTACTTCTTATCACTACATCAAAGTTAACTAAAACCCTTCATAAGGTGACCCCAAGGCCACTACCCTAGTAAACACACACTCGGTCACTAGGTTCATACGGCGTACAACAGCTCACAATGGGGTGAAGGTTAGCTCAAGGCTCAATAACACCAACAGCATCCTGTCTCAGTACAGCCACTAGGTCATGCCCACTGGGGTGGATACAGGACTCTCTGCACCTGGTACTTCTCCTGGGACTTCACTCCTGACCTGGGACCTGGTATTAACATTACCATTAATAAAACTGACAACATTCTATATCTTAATTCATATTAACATTACAAAAGTGGTCAAATGTATCAATTAAGAGACAACAAAATAGCCGTTGTATAAATTGTTGGGTCAGATAAATTTTACTTAGTTGACCCTCAAAAATATATAAAGAAAAATGGTCCAAATAGAAAACAGAGGGTTGGGGATACAGATATATTTTACTTAGTTGACCCTCAAAAATATATAAAGAAAATAGTTCCAAATAGAAAACGGAGTGTAGGCCTATAATTATACACCCTACTCACAAAGGAATGTTGGTTACATTAAGTTACATATACTGAACTCGACATACGGGATATCATTGCTGTGATAATACTACACTAACATAATACAATTAACATTATTATCTTATACATAATTAATAGGTTGGCAGGACAAATAATATGGAATTAGAAATCTAAATGATTAATTATCAGACGGAGTGAATAATTTCACCTTCGACCAAGACAAAGGATGTCGTATAATTTCGTAGTTACATATAAGAAACTGGGCTTAAAAATGGTCTTAAAACTAATCTTAAATGCTTCACAATTCATTTCAACTCACCTTCAACAGAAGGTTTTATCTAAACACAACACAAAGGAAATGTATACTGAGTTAAGCCAAATATTTCCCCTTAGTCCGCCCGAGGCTGGCGAATGGGAGGGAATGAAGGCACCTAGAGAGGTAGGGCCCTGCTGTAGGACTCTGAGTCAACGTCCTTTGTCATAACAATAACCATACCTTAATTAAATTACCTCCTCAACTTACTTAGGAGTCTAATAAGACTTTCAAAGGATAATTGACTTACTTTTATATGATGCAACGAATTTCAGGCACAAACATGTTAATTATTACTTACGATATCCTAGGCAAGACTATAGTTTTTAAGTTGGAGGTAGGACTCATAAATTTCGACCTGTCAAACCCCCTTGAGGTGGGCACTTGTCGCTAAGGCCTCAGAATCAGGGTGTCACACTAGAGACCCGGTACAAGCAATTATTAGGCCAAACATCTGCATTATACTAGATTCACAAAGTTAAAGTTATGCTTTGCAATTAACTTTATACACCTGGAAGTGATTAAATGGCCAAAACAAGTAAATTTCATTCTAATTCCAAAACAACATTGCTCCGATTGTGACACCCCTTTTCTAAACTTAATATAACAATACCAAACAATTATATTTAATATGTAAAGTTAGAATAATGACCCTCGTACCTATGAGACACCATTGGGCCTATTTCATTATTTCTTTTTAGTCATTACAATTTAATATATGTCAACTGATATCTTAATCACGATAATAACATAATACCGAACATTTCAACTAATCTCAACACTGACTGGGTCATTTATTGGGCTTAAAGTGATTGAACAGTAAAAGTCTTGGTGTAAATATTGCCAAAATCAAGCCTAGTCAATTTAGACCCCTTACACAAGGTCATTTAGGATAGAAAAGACGTAGGCTTGTTCACCAGGTTGGTCAGTAGTGTGAGAGGAGAGCCATTGGCGGTTTGAACGTTGAAATCTTCTAAGATGGAGATTTCTGAGATAGGAGAAATGGATAGAATGTGTTCCACTGTAGAGTTTAGATAGTCAAAGAATTTGGGAAAGTTGGTAGAGTTAGGGGAAAGATAGACAGCACAGAAATATTTAGTAAGAGAATGCCGGATAGTTTGAGTCATAAAGTTGAGAATTCAGAGGAGTCGAAATCGGGAACACGAGAGCAAGTGAGTTTGTTGTGCACATATGCACAACATCCACCTTTGGCTTTGAAACTAGGATAGAGAAAGTAGGAGGATACAGAGAAGGGCCTGCTGGATGTAACTACAGACACCTGAGTTTCGGTGAGGAAGAGAGGATCAGGTTTGTAGGAGGAGAGATGATGTTCAACAGAGTGAAAGTTAGAGGAAAGTCCGCGAATGTTGCAGAAATTAATAGAAAGAGTATCAGGCCGAGGTCCAGCTAATTTCGTGGGGTCGTCAGGGGATGGTCGGGCAGGGGGGCGTGGGGGCATTTATGGTCCCCCCCCCCCCTGGGGACTCCGAGGCTGGGCTAAAATTCATATTTTTTTGTTAATTTTGGTGTGGAGGAATGAAGTGTGGTGTGCATGTTTAGTTTAGTGAAGTGGATAGGAGGAGGAGGTCTTGTGAGAGCTAGCTGGATTGCTCTCAGTGTAAATGAGGCACAAAGAAAATCAGTAAGAGAGGCCAGGCAAATGAAACAGGAGTTCAAGCAACTCTTTATCACATGCCAATAACCTTACGAGCCCTCTTTAAATTTTGACCAATCTTTAGTACATCTAAAGAACCGCCTTCGACAGCTGCAATATATCCAAGACCTACTGTACAACCTGACGAAACAGCCAAAGTTAGTCCCCACCATGTCGGCGATCTTGTCATGGTTGCTCAACTGCCAGTGCCATCCAAACTCAAACCCAGATATCGAGGTCCTTTCGAGATCTTAACTGTTCCAAACTGCTACCAGGTTACCATTAATTATTTTGGGGAGTCACGCACATACCGAAATAGATATATACGTAGGTTTCAACCCATTGATGAAAATATGATTATGCTTGCTGACCCCAAAGATGATGACATATTGCCTGCAACTAATAACCAGAATTTAGGATCCACAGAACCATTGACACCTCCCACTCTTCCACCCATCTCTCCTCCACCATTAGTGAAACCAAATCTTGCTCCACAACCTATTCAACCATTAACTAAACCTAATATCAACCAAAAGTCTCTTGCACTATTTTTTCCCTCACACACCTTTGGCTCTGAAACTGCCCCTCCAATTCCTAAGCGGATTGTCTCTGCACCTTCTAAACTTCCTACTCAATCTAACAAGACTGTCACTAAACTGAAATCAACTCCTCCCATTTCCTCACCTGCCTACATCTTACCTGTTTTTCCTGAATCACCCTGCCCTTTACCTACCACTCCAGCCATAAATATCATTCCCTCGCTATAATGTCAAACTTCTCCTTCACTGTTTGAAGCGTCATCAATGTTACCCACTCATCAAGACACCCAACCAACAAATCTATCTAATCAAAACAACAGTTCGACTACAAATAGTTCTGAACCTCCTTCTCAACTACCTATACCTCTCACTAAATCTCATACTTCTCCTTCCTTGTCTGAAACATCATCAACGCCATCTGAAAATAGCCCTGAAACTTCTTTGCAACTACCTATACCTCTCACTAAATCTCCTAAACCCTCTACCTCTACTCATAAATCAACTACCCTTTCACCTAATCCTTCCACCATTTCTAAATCTAGCTATACCACCCCCCATCCTGTTCCAAAAATGAAATTAAGGTCACCATCTTTAATGCCACCTTTATGTAATCCACCATGTCGAAGATCTGGCCGACGTGTGACTCCACCTAAAAGATGGGCCCCCACCTTCAAGCCGACCTACAAAAGGCGGGCTCCCACCAAAGTCACCACCTCGCAACATCAGAAGGTCACCGCCACTCTACAACCTGCCTCACCAGCCCCTACCAAAGGGACAGGCCCCCAAACCAACAAGCCCTCCCACCTGGACCAAGCAGTTCTACAACCTCAAATATTGGCAGTACACTACCAACTCCTCTAACAGCCACAGCTCCAAATCCTACTGACCCTTCCACCACGATGAAGATCAACAGCTTGTTTGTGTCCTCAGACAACACCAGGACCATCATCAACTCTCCTGCCCATCTCCTTCATGTGGCAAAGTCCTCAAAGAATCCTCTTCAGCTGACCGTGGAAATTGACACCAACTGCCCTATTGACATCCCTTCAACCATCTGGTGTCTACTACTACAAAACCTAGAACCCTCTCTCACTACCAAAACCTTCAGAACATATGATCTTAGATCTCGAGGCCGAGATTTTGCTTTGGAAGAAGGTGGTGAGATGACAGTGTTGGGAAACCATGGCCTTGAGCAGCCTAATAACACCAGAATAGCGGTCATCAAAGAAACAAGGAGGAACAGGAGAAGACAACACCAATAGAAGGAGAGAGATAATAGGACCCGACCAGTTTCCCAGGCTTTAATACCGGCCGGAATAGGTCAGTCTACCCCTTTTCCCAGACCTACCCATGCTCTAATCTCCGGGAGTCTAGGTCAGTCTGCCCGAGAAAGGTGTTCGAGCCCAGACCAATCGCAGGGACTCCTGCTCCTCCAATGGAAAGGACAGAGACAAACGCCCAAGGCATATAACCAGCTCCAGCCCGATTTGCAATATAGTGAGGAACTATTTATGCAAGTTTCCCACCAAGAACCGTTGCAATATCGACATCGATGGGAATCCCAGCACCCCCTCTACAGCACCTCCCGGGAAGACTGGGAATAGTGCAACCAAAGTGATAAATAAAGAACCTATGGTCTGCAAACTAAGAAAAACCAGATATCACGATGAACATAAAATCATTCATTACGCAACCGTGCCACCTTTTAAAGATAGGAGGGCCATATCGAGAGATTGAGAATCTCTGTAGGTTTAGATAAATAACTTCAGTGTATTTTTAGATTAAGAATTGCCTTCACCATATCCAAAACAATGATATCCACATGTCCCTATGTTATTGAAATAGATCAACCTAAGATCTAAAAATAAACTGACTATAGTCTGATTGAAACTGAAGGTAGTTGTTGTTGTTGTTGTTGTTGTTCCCCAAGCTGCCTGGCCGAACAGCCCCAAGGCCCTGAGCAAGGCCAAGGCCATAACCGAGCGCCCCCACAGAACCCTCCCCGCCGACCACAATAAAGCCTGGGTGACCGAAGCCACTCCATGGCGGGGAGCTGAGGAGGGTGCGGAAATGCCCGGGAAACCAAAGCCCCACCCAGGGCCCTGTGTCCCTCAGCAGTTATGAAGAGAAAGTTGAGGGGCAAGGGAAAAATGTGACGCTTTGGCTTCCAATCTTGGTAGATTGGGAGGTCAATCCACGTTAGAGACGCCGTCACTTGAGATCTAGAAAATATATAAGTAAAAGGAACAGTCAGAGTAAGCTATGGGTATGGCAGAGATTGCTCAGTTCTCACTCTGATAGACCAGCCCATCACCACTGAAGGTAGTTAGCAAATACTATTGCTTCCTTCCACTGGTTAAGCCGGCTGTGGGAAAGGATTGGTATCGAGTCTCAACCTGAACGAGTGTGTGTAGAGGAGCCCAGAACCAACTTCCCTGTACCTGAGAGAGAGGCAGTTCCCCCTGACGTCCAGCCCAGCAGAACCACGAGTCCTACGTCGTCCAGATTCTCGTTCATCACTACCTCTACCCTTTACCCTAAGTGTCACTGAGTGTTTTAAGTTGTGGCTATTATTGTGAAGGTAAGATAAAATATGCGAGTATTCTATTACATTTAATTATAAATCTGTGCCTAAGATCTATCCTGAACTTTTGATTCCCATGTAAGATTCCTATAACTTCGATGCGTACAGTGATTCAGTAAGTACGAGATATTGCTAAGAGAAATTGTGTTAATTCTTCAGACCCTTAACTCTCCCAGACATATATGACGCGATCGCGTCATATGGCAGAGTGAACCAAAAACACATATGACGCGATCGCGTCATATGGACTTATTATATTGCTAGAAAATAAGTTTATGACGCAATTGAGCCGGTTTTTTGGCTGGTAAGTCCGATAAGTTAGATGTACATGTGGAAAAATCTAGCAACCCCCTAGCGTCCCTGTGAGGGCCCCGCGGTGGTAGAGAGAGTCAGTTTCTTCCCATCAGCCAGCCTAGTAGGTGGGTGTGTGCGGCCCTTTAAACCAAGGGGCCTCCATTTTGCCCAGCCTGGCTGGTATTACCGCCCTAATATAACCCAAACGAAGTGCTATATCGTTGGGTTATCGATGGATTATTGTGTTATTCTTATTTAGGGTATAAAAACCATGTTAGTGAAGTGTTTTGCTAGTCTGGTGTACGTGACCAAGGTGGGCTCCACGAGGGGCCATGGTTTCGCTTGTTTGTGGATCACTTTCATACCATATTGAGTCAATTATATTGCTATTTATCACTTGAAGTAGTGTATTTTACTTGTATAAGTGTTTATAGTGAAAACACTTTCATTACTGGTCGAGCATATGTCGCCATGCTCCCTCAGCCCTGTGCATTTTTGCTCGATAATTTAGTGGTGGAAAGTGCTTGCATTTTTGCTCGATAATTTATTGGTGGAAAGTGCTTGGGAGGTAAGTTTTTTTATGGGCAAAAGCACTCTACATATACGGCTTGGTGGCCACGAGGGAATCTCAGCAGTGTGAGTAAGTACAGTCAACATTTTTGGTGGTGGTGGTGGTGGTGGTGGAGGTGGTGGAGATGGTGGTGGTGGTGGAGATGGTGGTGGTGGTGATGGTGGTGGTGGTGGTGGTGGTGGTGGTGGAGATGGTGGTGGTGGTGGAGATGGTGGTGGTGGTGGTGGTGGTGGTGATGGTGGTGGTGGTGATGGTGGTGGTGGTGGTGGTGGTGGTGGAGATGGTGGTGGTGTTGGTGTAGATGGTGGTGGTGTT
This sequence comes from Paralithodes platypus, assembly GCA_032716605.1. NCBI lineage: Eukaryota > Metazoa > Arthropoda > Malacostraca > Decapoda > Lithodidae > Paralithodes > Paralithodes platypus. The sequence goes on along the minus strand of CM064492.1, from coordinate 8,979,062 downwards.
GACACCAATAGGGTAGGGTCCCTTTTCTGACCGTGGGTCAGGTCTGAAAATGAACCCAACCCTATTTGTGTCAACACCACCACCATCTCCACCAACACCACCACCATTTTATTATTTTTATTATTTTTGTGTTTAGGCCTATTTTATTATTTGTATTATTATTATTTATTATTATACCTGTTATTCCTGTGTATGGGATCACCCATAAAAAAGTATTTATATTTGTATTTCATTTATATTTTTGCTTTATTATATTATAATTTATTATTATTATTATTATTATTATTATTATTATTATTTATTATTATACCCAGCATAAATGTCCCCCACCACAAACTCTTATTATATAATTATATAATTATATATATCTATATATATATATATATTATATTTATATATATATATATATATATATATATATATATATATAATATATTATTATATATATAATTATATATAATCTATAATCTATATATATAATATAATTCGTGTTTATGTATTTATCTATGTTATGCCCCCTCCCCTTCCCTCCCCCCCGATTATACCTCCCTCCCCTCCCCCCCCTCCCCCCTCCCTCCCCCCCTCCCCCCCCCCCCCCATTATACCTCCCTCCCCCCTCCCCTCGCCCCCCTCCCCTCCCCCCCCCCTCCCCTCCCTCCCCCTCTCCTTCCCCCTCCCCCCCTTTATATATATATATATATAATTTTTTTATTTTTTTTTTTTTTTTTGGAGGTTTATTTTTTATTTTCATTTTATTTTTCTAATTGTAGATTGATATATACATAAATATAATATAATTCGTGTTTATGTATTTATCTATATTATGCCCCCTCCCCCTCCCTTCCCCCCCCATTATACCTCCCTCCCCTTCCGCCCTCCCCTCCCCCCCTCCCCTTCCTCCCTCTCCCCCTCCTCCCCCCCCCCATTATACCTCCCTCCCCCTCCCCTCCCCCCTCCCCCCATATATATATATATATAGTATATATATATATATATATATATATATATATTTTTTTTTTTATATTTTTTTTTTTGGGAGGGGAGGGTTATTTTTTATTTTTATTTTATTTTTCTAATTGTAGATTGATATAATATATATAAAATATAATTTGTGTTTATGTATTTATCTATGTTATGACCTCTCCCCCTCGCTCCCCCCCCATACCTCCTCTCCCTCCCACCTCCCTCCCCATTATACCTCCCTCCCCCCTCCCCTCCCCCTCCCCTCCCCCTCCCCCATATATATATATATATATATATATATATATATATATATATTTTTTTTTTATTTATTTTTTTTTGGGTGGGGGAGGGTTATTTTTTATTTTTATTTTATTTTTCTAATTTTTTTTTTTTTTTTTTTTTCTATGTGATTGAGGGAGGCAAAAGGCATAACTGCCTATAGCGAGTGCCTCCCCCATAGTTGAAAGAGTGACAGGGCCAAAATCAAGAGACGTTCGAGCCAAAATGCCTGGACACACGGAGTTTGAAGCAATTTAAGTCATAGGAAGAGGGAAAGACTGATTCTGGGAGAGAGTTTCAGAGCTCAGATGTTGAGTAGAAGAAAGTTTGAGAGTAACGTTTCACTCTTGGGTTGGAGAGTTGCACAGAGTAGGGGTGGTATTGAGTTGCAAGACGGGTACCACGTGCCCTACGTAAAGGAGGTGGTATGCACTGGGATAGCTCTGAGGAACACTGATTATTATAGTAGCGATAGAATAGCGAGAGAGATGCAACATTGCGGCGGAGAGAGAGAGATTGCAGAGAGTTGGTGAGTGGACGGGAGTTAATGATACGAAAGGCCTTCCTTTCAACTTTGTCTAGGAGAGCGGTGTGAGAGGAACCTCCCCACACATGTGAACAATACTCAATACAAGGGCGCACTATGCCCCTGTACAGAGCAAGAAGCTGTGCAGGGGAAAAGAACCCCCTAAGGCGGTTGAGCACACCCAGCTTCTGGGAGGCTGCCTTAGCAAGACTGGTAATATGGTCCTTCCAAATGAGAGCAGAAGAAAAAAGACACCAAGAATATTGAGAGAAGATGAAGGGTTGATTTTTGTATTGTTGAAGAATAAGGGATAGTCCGCTGGGAGATCCTGATGGGTAGATAGATGGAGAAATTGGGTTTTGGAAGCATTAAAGTTAACAAGGTTTTCTCTGCCCCAATTGGAAATAGTATTTAGATCAGAATTTAAGAGTTCTATGGCTTCATTACGTATATATATATATATATATATATACATTACTTTATTTTATTTACGTGTACAATAGAATTATTTCTGAATTTATTACCTGAAGATTACCTGGCTTTCTTATTTTGTTTTTTCAGTGTCAACCCAGGAGCCATTTCCCTTCTCGTTGGAAAGGGTGTATATTGTGGCAAAGATATACAACTGTATAAACATTCGCATATATTTTCATAACAATAACAATGCATGGAAACAATTGCGCATAGCTCACGAACCAATTACTCTATATTATTTTTGTTTTCACCATTGGAAAGAGCACAATTTTCTGATGCCGGTGATATATACAGTTATATACGTATCCGACCAAATAACGCAACCACGAGGTGGGGAACAGCTCGGAACCCGGCTAGCATCGCCGGAACAGAGACGGGTGAAGCGTAAATATTCGCATTTTGGCTCTTCATTTCAAATATTCATAGCGCAAAAAGTATTTGTCCTAGGAACTTCTAGTTTATTTTATACTCATCAGCATTATTTGCCGTATTCATTCAGCCTAAATTTAAAACCATACACTTCGTAGCAACGAAATAAATCGCAAATGTTATAAACCATATCAATCGAAATAAGATTTTTTTTTTTTCGGTCACTGCATGGAAACAATTGTGCATAGCTCGCGAACCAATTATGCTATATTATTTTTGTTTTCACCCTTGGAAAGAGCACAATTTTCCGATTCCGGTGATATATACAGTTATATACGTATCCGAGCAAATAACGCAACCACGAGGTGGGGAACAGCTCGGAACCCGGCTAGCATCGCCGGAACAGAGATGGGTGAAGCGTAAATATTCGTATTTTGGCTCTTCATTTCAAATATTCATAGCGCAAAAAGTATTTGTCCTAGGAACTTCTAGTTTGTGTTATACTCATCAGCATTATTTGCCGTATTCATACAGCCTAAATTTAAAGCCATACACTTCGTAGCAACGAAATAAATTAAAAATTTTATAAACCATATAAATCAAAATCATTTTTTTTTCGGTCACTGCTTGAGAACTATTGAAGATAAACAATTTCTGTTTTCAGATTTGGAAAGAGGAGAAAAAATACTATTATTTGAGCAAAAAAAATATATGGTCATCACTCACAATTTAGAGCTAGGACGGTGTGAAGACAATTGCATGGGAAATAATTGTATTCCGGACTCATTTACACTTTCATATTTCGATTTATTTACATTTTTTTTTATTTTATCATGTACTATAAATATTCCTCTTTCCATTGATATATGATACATCACAATAAACAGCATTCTGGTGGATGGAAATCGCGAAAAATGTAAGGCTTCGACAACACTCATGAGCCAAATTCAAGACCCAAAATACTTGTCAAGCGCCTCCTTGGACTTATTGAAACATAATATGTTGGAGGGAGTTAATGTACATACGTTACATAGTCATTGTTACACGTGTTACTTAGTTAGAATACTCTCAGATTGTATTTGTATGTGTTTAATATTCTATGTGTATCCAAGTCGAAGTGAAAGTGTATAACATGAACTGATTCCATTTTTTAAACCAATATATACCTATATCCTACACCCAATTCAAGATCCATATATCCGCCTAATTATCGCCAGAGAGTACTTATGATATCATTTCCCTTTTTTCAAAGTCAAGAACCCTTTCTGATGAGTTAGAATTAATTCTTTATCAAGATATCTGATCTCTATTAGTTCTTGTGAATAATTAGATGATATACATTACTCGGGTCATGTAATTCTTTCCACACCAATCTAGGAATTCAGATTGTATATTCCTTTATCGATTCCGCCTACTATTTGGCTATTCATTCTATTTATTACTTTATCTAGTAATCCCTTGATTATAATTGTATTTACGATATAATACAACGCTACAGTAGTTCTGCATTCTTTCAGGAATTTGTTAATTTATTCAGAACTCCTTTCCTGCCATATTTGGTATTTCATAGGAGCAACTTCGTCGTGTACGCTATTTATTAAGCTATATTATCACGCTCTTTCATTCGCGTGTCTTAATTAGTTGGTTAATTTTTCTCAATCTATATTAAATTATATTTTATCTATTCCGATTCAGTCACTATATTTATTGTGAATCTGAGTTCCTCAACGCGTGTGATTTGACCTCATCGATGATCGAATATTATTTTTTGTGTCTCGTGTGAGAGATTATTCGCAATAAACTCTTAGATAGTTGAATTCAGATTTAAACTATCTTTCCCCCTAGACTCAAATAGAATTCATATCTTTAGTCCCTGATTTTATTTCGCACTAAAAGAAATTGTTATTTCTTGAGTCCCCAGTCCATCCGAACTAGAGTCCTCAAGGCGTCACCTTTGATGGTCACCTGAGCGCGGCCAAATTCCCCTTTGCCCACCACGCAGACTCACGCGCAGCTGAGCGATAAGTTCCATATTGTACCTTGTCTTTGTCAAAATACTTCGCGTTAGACACTTTACTCGCATATGTATTATTGTCAATGATTCTTGTTTGTGTATACAGTATATGTATCGGTCAATCATTGCATATTTTCATTTTTCAACGACAATGTAAGTGACAAACTGACCTTCATTAGAGAGTAAAACTAGTAAACTCTCTCCGTCACTAATTTACTTACTTGCTATTGAATATATAGTAGAGTATAGTACCATATAACCTGTATTCTATGCCAATGAATAAATAAGAGTATAATCTAACCTGTGTGTTTATTGTGTTATCGTTGCCTGATTGAGTAAATACCTATCATATTCACTAAGCTCGATGTGTTCCTGTTGAGCATATTCCAAGTCTAAATATCCGAAACCCAGATTGATAATAGATAATACTGAAGCGAGTTGGATTACAACCCGGCATAACATATTCTGACATACGGAGCCCTGTATGTGTTTATTTAAGAGTTAGAAATAAGAGTTGAAAGAGTGCCGAATTACCCAGGCGGCGAAGCAGACCAGCGAGCGAACCAGCGAGTGGGAAACCAGCTCGTCTGCATACCAGCAAACAAGCCTTCACTCCTGTGTGTGTCATATGGGACCCGCCTCCAGATTCGTTCCTACACCATCATTGCATAGTATATAAGACCCGAGTAGTGGGCATTCAAATCAGTCTCATTTGGAGTTGGGAAGGTGAACTTGCAGCTGGAGGAAGACGGGGTGAAGTATTATAATGGGATTGTGACTGTCAGTCAGATTATATAAGTGTGTGTTAAGTGTGTTCGGTGTAAACACTTACGTTATGTTGGTTAGTGAGATATGTGATTGGGAATTAACGTTAACGCTACTATTATGTACTTAACTATTTTAGTTGACTGACTTGTGGACTAAAGCAACTCTTTAAGTAATTGAGTTATGATAAAAGTAATACTATTGTTTTATATTAATACTTGCGAGTTCTTTAATTTTCTTTTAATTAAGCTTACATTGCTGGTAAGAACAAGTACGGTGATACTATTGTCTCATATTAGTAATATCGCCTTAGACTAACATGGCTGTTTTAATGTTACTTCTAGTGATTTCCTAAGCTGAAGAAAATTCGTTTAGCTTCAAAATATTATTTTTGCTTTTCATATTATTTGAGTGAGACCTGAATCGAATCTATGAAGCGATCCTGTAACTTAATTTACTCATAATCAAACCTCAATGTTACGTGGTTAAGAAATACATTTAACTAATTATTAAATATATATCTAACTTTTTATGTGACTTTGATATTAATCCTGATAATAATAATCTTTATTTCATTAATTTCACTACAACACCAAACACCCCCAATGAAATTAATTAAAGTATATATGATCCACCGGAATTCGAACCTGGGTTATCACACACAGATTGTTGCCACCTTAACCATTACACCACCAGGACGGTTAAAGGTTTATGCACACGCCTACGACTTATTATCCATTCTCGAATACTGGATATTAATCTATTCATGTTCATATTCCCAACCCCGCTATGTATAATACTATTAACGTAAAACAAGAACCAAGAATAATAACTACATTAAATATAAATAAAAGGACATGATATAAAAAACTAGCTATTCATTTCAAAAAGGGTAAGAGACAGAAATATTCTTACCTTAATATTTATCTTTCACGACTTGATCTATAATTAATAGTCCTTCTTTAGCTATAACTTATTCGGTTCATAACCATAGCCTACTAAGCTTCGGTTAATTAATAATTCTTTATAAATACTACATGACTTTAATTAGTTTCAGTATTTTTTCATAATTAAAGAGTATCAGTCAATAAAGGATACCAAGTCCTAAGATCCAAAAGGAAAGGAAGCAACAACAGGAAATAATTTTATTAGATTTTACTTTTGTTTTGCCTTCAGCTGACTGATACCTTAATATATATCTGTGCTATCTAGTTTCATCAAGTTAACCACTTGAGGATCAAGATACGTAACATATATATATATATATAGATATATATATATATATATTTACATACATATATATATATATATATATATATATATATATATATATATATATATATATATATATAATTACAAACATATATATATATATATATATAAGATATATATATATATATATATATAATTACATATATATATATATATATATATATATATATATATATATACAGGGTGTTCCAGTAATGCTTTTCATAAATTATATGGTGGACTCCTCAGACAAAAATAAGAATAAATTACTCTATGAACATGAGGTTGAGTATTTATAATAACGGAGTTATTACACGATTTAAGTTAACGATAGATACAATGCCATTCAGTCCAAGGGGTAATGTTGCCATTTTAGTGGATTCTATCCATTTGGCCTTCGCTATCGCTTGCTAGCCTCAAGATAGTGAGCAGTAGCGATCTGACTTTTCGGTAGAAAAATATGTCCGGCTTCGCCGGATTTGATTATCCTACCGAAAACATCAGCTCGCTACCGCTCGCTAGCCTGAAGAGAGAACGCCGATTGGATACTGCTCACTATCTTGAGGCTAGCAAGCGATAGCGAAGGCCAAATGGATATAATCCACTAAAATGGCAACATTACCCCTTGGACTGAATGGCATTGTATCTATCGTTAACTTAAATCGTGTAATAACTCCGTTATTATAAATACTCAACCTCATGTTCATAGAGTAATTTATTCTTATTTTTGTCGGATGAGTCCACCATATAATTTATGAAAAGCATTACTGGAACACCCTGTATATATACAGTATATACTGTATATATATATTTATATTTATACAGAGTTGGGTCGATTAACTCATTAAATTAACTAGTTAAGTTAAGTTAATTTTAAAAGTTAATCGGTTAAGTTAATTAATTAACTCTTCCTTTCATTTAACTTTTCAAGCTTCCCAAACTTGAATTTCTGCTTCTTCTATAATTATTTGCACATTTTCTTTTTTTAATTTGTGATTGGAAACATCTATTTATATATGTATTAAAACCCTGGACAGGATTCGCGTTCTAACGCGTACGGTAAGGGAAACGGTGGTTGAAAGTGGCACGCCGCACTAAAATATTCGCCAAAAATCAGGTAATTGAGATAGATTTTTTGTCTACAATTGACCATGTAATATACGGAATGCTTAATCTAATGTGAAGTGGAATTGAAAATCAGAGTGATTTTTATATTTTTAATGATTATTCTAGAAAAATAACTTAAGAAAATGACTAAGTTTACTAAAAAATAAAAATAAATACTTAATGTTCCCTGAGGATAGTGAAACGCTGGTGACTAGTAGGGGGATGGTATGGACCTCATCAGCTGCAGTATTGTCGACCTGGGTCCCATAGGGCGCGATCTGTGAAAAGAATAAAAAGGGTTAATTTCGAAAACTCAAAACAATTATCAATGGTTTACAAAAAATCATTAGGGTGCCTAAATATTGATGGATTTAGCTGACATTATGTCAAAATAGTGCCAAATAACACTGGAACACAGGGAAACCCTAAATATTGAGATCAGAACTAGTAAGTAGCAATGACATAGCATTGTGTACACATAACTCCGAGACGTCAGACAGTTTTCGGCAAAAATTTGAGAGAAAAAAATTCATAACTGAACAAATTGTTTATGAATCTGCCTATAAATCACCATGGACATTCCTAAACAACCTATGTACAATATCAGTATGAATAATGGGGGTTTGGAGTAGTTATACACACACAGTACTGAAAGGGTTAACCTTATCTCCCAGCACCGCTCCGGCCGCAACCCTCTGAAAGTAGACAACACTTTCCACAATGTATAGGATGATTTTAAATTCATGGATTTTGATCACAACTCGTGAATGATGAATACTGCTTGAATAATACATACTACACCCTAAAAATTAAATAGGCATAACATAAATGCCAAAAAAACAAAAAATTATGTTACATTGCAAGGGAAAACTTGTTGAAGAAATGAGGTTGGTAATTATTAACCTTATTTACTTTATATAAACTTATAAAAACAATAACAATGTATAATAATAATGTAAAATCCCTTACCTTTATGTTGTGCAGTTCAAGCAGGTCTGCGACACATGGCTGAAGTGCCCCGCGGAGTGGCGTTTGGCCGCGGCAAGATATTTGGTGGGGGGTCGTCAACTTCTTCGTCAGTATCGTCGTCATCATTGGAGGGAACCCTTACCCTATGCCTAGGCAAGCCTGTCCTGGAATTTCTGGGGGTAGAGATGGGTAGAGACCTGGTCCTGGCGACAGTGACAGTGGGGGTACCGATGGGTGGAGACATGGTCCTGGCGGCTGTGACAGTGGGGGTAGCGATGGGTGGAGACCTGGTCCTGGCGACAGTGACAGTGGGGGTAGCGATAGGTGGCGACCTGGTCCTGGCGACAGTGACAGTGGGGGTAGCGATGGGTGGCGACCTGGTCCTGGTGACAGTGATAGTGGGGGTAGCGATGGGTGGAGACCTGGCGACAGTGACAGTGGGTGCAGAGGTGTTGTGGGCGGCCCTGGTGTTCCTTTCCTCCCTCCCACGGAAGGAGAAATCGCGTCTTAGTGTCGCTAAGGTGCTGGTCCTCCTCATGACACACGGGGTGGTGGCAATGCGAGGTTGTGTGCATGGGCGAGGGGGTGGTCTCACGTTCGAGAGAGTCGTCATGTGGTGCGTGGATTATCATGTCGTCTTGGATGTCATCCTCTTCCACATGATCTTCGAACACCTCATCATCGTCAGCACCGTCAGCATCACCTTCCCAGTCCTCCAGCAGGATGCTTGAGATGGCCTCCGGGGATAAGCCCTTGCGAGCCATGGCAAAACCTGAAAAAATAATGCATTAGAAACAAGTAAAAATGTAAGTAAATGGGTAAGTAGTCCCTGGGGGTATCACAGGTAAGTACTTGGTAAATGTCAATCACCAAAAACACCCATAGCGAAATCGGAAAAAAAAATCGAAAAAAATAAATAAAAACACAAAATTGTGGGGCATAACAGGTAAGTACTTGGTAAATTTCAATCACCAAAAACACCCATAGCGAAATCAGAAAAACAAATCGAAAAAAAAAAAATAAAAACACAAAATTGTGGGGCATAACAGGTAAGTACTTGGTAAATTTCAATCACCAAAAACACCCATAGCGAAATCAGAAAAAAAAAAATTGAAAAAAAATATAAAAAAAAAAAAAATTGTGGGGGCATAACAGGTAAGTACTTGGTAAATTTCAATCAGCAGGAACAGGTAAAATGGTAATAAAATGGGTAACTTGTCCCTGGGCAACTGGGGGCATGACAGGTAACTAATTGGTACCAATCAATCAGCAGAAACCAGGTAAAATTATAAGGAAATGGGTAGGTAGTCACTGGGGGCACAACAGGTAAGTACTTTGTCATATTAAATCACCAGGAACAGGTAAAATGGTAATAAAATGGGTAGCTTGTCCCTGGGCAACTGGGGGCATGACAGGTAACTAATTGGTACCAATCAATCAGCAGAAACCAGGTAAAATTATAAGGATAGGGGTAGGTAGTCACTGGGGGCACAACAGGTAAGTACTTTGTCAAATTCAATCACCAGGAACAGGTAAAATGGTAATAAAATGGGTAGCTTGTCCCTGGGCAACTGGGGGCATGACAGGTAACTAATTGGTACCAATCAATCAGCAGAAACCAGGTAAAATTATAAGGAAGTGGGTAGGTAGTCACTGGGGGCATAACAGGTAAGTACTTTGTCAAATTCAATGAGGAAATACACCAATAGCGAAATCAGAAAAAAAAATCGAAAACAAACCAAGAAAAAAAAATTGTGGCGGCATATGGCAACTCAGATATCTGGCAACAGTCAGGACACGACGTCACACAATCTAGCCATCATGTGTAGAAGACTGAAAGTCCTAAGTCTAATACAAAGGCATGAAATACATGATTACTGTAACTTTCAACAAATATGGTACAAAAACTTACAGTGTTTACTGGGTCATACTTTATGACCCAGGTGGGGGAGGTGTGGTGTAGTGGTCTTGCTACTGGCCTGGTAATCCAAAGGTCCCGGGTTCAAATCCCGATGTATCAATGGGAAGATATTATTGGGATGGAATTTGTGCTGTACCTAGTATCAGTGCATTACCACAAGCCCACCGAAACGTCAATAAAATACCCTCATTGTTCCCTGATTAAATAGCACTGTATGAATATTCCCATATTCAAAATATGCTATAGGGGTGCAATTCCTGGTGAGTTATCTGCTCAACAGGTGGCGTTGTGTGTGTGTAAGTGTGAGAGTCCGAGTGTAGGGGGTGAGACAGTGAAGCACGGGAACGAGGTGGCTTCAGAGATGGGGTCATTCCGGTCCATGAGTGAGCACAGTGCCTCATGTGAAGGCAAGATGGCAGGTGCTCGTTGTACTCTACGTGCTTCACATGTCTCACTCCCTAGACTGGAACAAGACCTCACGGGCTTCACTGTTCATTGTAAAGCGGTGAATGTTAAGGCTCTCAGCTTATGCCCGAGAGGAAGTAAGTTGGAATATAGAAAAAAAAAATAAAAAAAATAAAATAAATATGTGGCACCGGAAAAGGGGTGAAAGGGTTGTGGTGGGAGGAGCGAGCGGCGCAGGTCTGTCTTTGGTGGGGTCCCAGCTCCTACTGATAGATGGCTTGCCTCACCAGGAAATTCAGCCTCCTATTGGCTTCCCCGGTCACGTGACATGCAAGCATATACAAAGGCGGATTTTCGCGTTCCTTAAATGACCCCACGAATCCTGTCCAGGGTTAAGCAAAACGTTCTGTAATATGATTAATATTAGCCTACTCAATTTCCTTACACAATTTAGTATCAATGTGTCAGTTATTTCCTTAAGTAGGTTATCATTCCCCTCCAAATTTACTTATTATGATGAATGCAAGCAAAACCCTTTATAAGCTCCTTCATGACAAGTATATCTATATAATTTTGTTTATTATTTGTTGGACTGTTTCAGGGGAATTACAATCAATCATATACTGTATAATTCAGTTTTCAATATAACTAAGTAGATATTAGAACTCATCTCACTTGGCTAAATTACTCGACTCGTCGATTAGTCCAGGTGAAGATATCGAGAGATAATGGACACCCTGATCGATGTATATGATGCTAGAAAGAAAAAATTATATATGCACTTCACACTACTTTGACTATCGGATTTCAATGTATTACATACCGGTATGTCCACGTTAAACTCTTAACCTAGTATGTGTTTGTATTATTATTAACTACAATAAACTACTTTAGGAGCCTGTTCATAATGAAATACATTTACTAAATTGCTTTGTTTCCTTACAAGTAACAACTGTAATCTACACATACTTATACAGTGCATCTAACTCGAACTTCAAACTTATCTGACTATTAAGCGATTTGAAGTTGACTGTATATAACAACAAAATGGGTTGGAAAGTATGCATCTACAATACATATACCGATATTAGAAAAACCGAAAAAAATGATCTACAACAATTCATATGAAATAATTATATGACAGGACAACCTATCACGATTTGTTTCTTTCATACTACAGATCAATAAAACTTGAAAGACGGCAAAACGTTTCAATAAGTATTTTGTCTTATGTGTGTATGGAGGAGACAAACGGCAGGCTGCCTGTAACGAGTGTCTCCCCCAAAGCCAAAAGAGTGACAGAGAGCCAAATTCAATGGTCGTTGGGGTCATAATGCCTGGACACACGGAATATAAAGTAGTTTAAGTCATAGTATGAAGGAAAGATTAATTAAGGGAGAGAGTTTGTTGAGCAGAAGAAAGACCGAGAAAATTTGCTAATTCTTGGGTTGAAGAGCTGGACAGAATAGGAGATGAGTTTCGCTGAAGATAAAGCCTGTGTGGGCAAAACAGAAAATAAGTTTAGATAGGGAAAGAAACGATATATCAGCTAGGAATGTAATAGAACCCCAGTCACATATAAATGTTAGTAATTATGATAGCATTAACTGCAGTGAAATCGAAGGAAATAATAAGTTAGTTAAAAACAATAGAAAATTAGTTACAAGAAATAGTAATAGGTTGAGGGTATATTATACAAATTGTAGAAGTTTATGTAACAAAATGGACAACTTAGGGCAATTGTTAGCAAGGAAAATATAGACATTGTAGCGATTACAGAAACCTGGATAAATACTGACTCGAGACATCTATTAGCAGAATTTCATATGCCAGGATACAATTTATTTAAATACTACAAAACAGACAGAAGGGGAGGTGGAGTTGCAATTTATGTCAGGGATACTTTAAAATGTTGCCTTAGATCAGATATTAAAACAAATAGCGATAATGAAAGTGTGTGAATTGAGATTAGCGGGGAAGGTGAGACAATTATTTTGGGAACCAATTACAGGGCAGCCTGTCTTTGTCGAAATTTAGGCAAATTATTATGGGAAGAAATCAGTAAGGCATCTCAGAATAATATTTTTTGCATTTTAGGGGACTTTAATCTTCCAGGTATAGACTGGGTTAAGCAAACTAGCAATAACGAATCCGAAGATTTTCATGAAGTAGTACTAGACAACTTTCTCTTTCAATCTGTAAATTAGCCAACTAGGGGATATAATATTCTAGACCTAGTTCTTAGCAACAGAGATTTTTTTTTTTTTTTTTTTTAGAAGTGGGCGACCAGCTAGGGAACAGTGACCATAACTCAATATATTTATCTATAGAATTAAATTATAAATAAAAGGAAAATAAGGTTCTTATCCCTGACTCTAGAAAGGCAGATTTTAGGGGATTAAAAAAGGTCACTCAGAATTAAAGGTGAGGCAAGAGATTTAGGTCAAGTAAGCCCATTAGTTCCAGCAGAACAGAGAGGTCGGGGCCAGGTGGGTCACACAGCTGCGACAGTTAGACAACCAACTGAACATTTAAATAGTGTGTATAATCAGTTCATCTCTGCCTTACAGAGCGAACAAGATAAGTATATACCAAAAAGACAATTTAGATCACATTCAAACCAACCAAAATGGATGACAAATAAATTATTATATCTTATAGGTAGAAAGAGAGGTATATACAGAAAAATACAGAAAGGCGAAATCCACCTTATAGGATATCACCATAACTTGTCGATGCAGGTAAAGAAGGAAATTGAGAAGGAAAAAAGAAACTACGAAATCAAGGTAGCAAATTAATCCAAAAACAACCCTAAAGCATTTTATTAATTGTATAAATCTAAGATAAAGGATACAGTAGGGCCCCTTAAGAATGTGATAAGTGAGATTACAGATGATAAGTTAGAAATGTGCAATACTCTAAATAGTAATTTCCTTTCTGTTTTTACAAACGAAAATTTAGATCAAGTTCCAGTAGTCAATCAAGTTTTTAACGGTAGTATAAACGAAATATTAAGCACAGTTCAGGTCACTAGTGACGAAGTAATTAAGGAAATAGTTAGACTAAAACCTCACAAATCTCCAGGTCCAGATGAGGTGTATGCTAGGGTATTGCAAGGATGCAAGGACGAATTAAGTTACCCATTAACTCACCTATTTAATAATTCACTAGGTTTAGACTTAGTTCCTGATTCATGGAAGCTCGCAAATATAATTCCGATATTTAAAAAAGGTGATAGCATCAAATTACCGTCCTATTAGTCTCCTCAATTATAGGGAAGTTGCTAGAATCAATTATTGCCAGGAAAATTAGAAATTACTTAGAAATGTTCAAGTTAATAAAACCCTCTCAACATGGTTTCACTCCAGGACGATCCTGCCTAACAAATTTACTCAGTTTTTTTGAGGTTTATGAAGCTGTAGATAACAACAAGTCATATGATATAGTTTACTTAGACTTCAGTAAGGCCTTTGATAAAGTTCCACATGAAAGGTTGTTAAGGAAGATAGAAGGACATGGTATTGGGGGGATGCTACTCAAGTGGATTAAGTCATGGCTGATTGGTAGGAAGCAGAGAGTTAGTATAAATGGTGTAAAATCGGACTGGGGATTACTTAAAAGTGGGGTCTTCCAAGGGTCGGTTTTGGGGCCCCTTCTGTTCATTATCTACATAAATTATCTTGACTCAGGAATAAAGAGTAGGATCAGTAAATTTGCTGATGATACTAAAATAGGTAGGATATTAGAGTCAGCTAGCGACTGGGAATGTCTTCAAAATTATCTTGATCATTTGCACGAGTGGTCCATAAATTGGCAGATGAGTTTTAATGTAGACAAATGTAAGGTATTAAGGATTGGAAATGGTAATTTAGATGCGAAATACAAACTAGACAATGTAGAATTGGATAACTCAGAGTGTGAGAAGGATCTGTGGGTGCTCGTTAGTAATGATCTGAAACCCAGAACAAAAATTATAAGTGTTAGGAATAGGGCAAATATAATTCTAGGATTCATATCTAGGAGTGTTAGCAACAGGACTGCTGAAGTTTTCTTAAAACTATACTTAGCACTAGTAAGACCCTATTTAGACTATGCTGTTCAATTTTGGTGCCCTTATTACAGAATGGATATCGACCCTTTTGAGACAGTCCAAAGAAGAATGACAAAAAAGATACATAATATTAGAAATTTATCGTATGAGGAGAGGTTGAAAGTCTTAGGCTTGCACTCAATAGAAAGACGAAGATGTAGGGGAGACATGATAGAGGTATTTAAATGGATAAAAGGTTTAAATAAGAGCGATATAGTGGAGGTATTAAAGCTAAAAAACGGCGACATAACCCACTCAAATGGGTTCAAGTTAGATAAGTTTAGATTTAGGAAAGATATAGGAAAGCACTGGTTTGGGAATAGAGTTGTGAACATGTGGAATGCATTGCCCAGAACAGTAATTAGCTCAGAAACAGTTGAAAGCTTTAAGCATAAGTTGGATTCCCATATGGGTGATATGGGCTGTGTGTGAATAGGAGCTGCCTCATGTGGGCCGCATGGCCATATGCAGTTTCCCGCAATCTTGTGACCTTTTGTTTTTATGTCATTGGGGTTTGGTGTGACAGGGATCTGCTTTGTGTGGGCCGATCGGCTTTTTGCAGACTCCCATTTTCTTATGTTCTTTTGACTGTGTTGAACGGCGGGTGCCTCACACTCACCGCACTGAGAGTGATTTAAAGAACATTGATTGTTGAAATACTGATAGAAGAGTGAAACATTTCACAAACTTTGCTTGTCAACTGGTCAACACATAAAGAAAAGGACCGTGATAACTAAAATGCATAAATTGAAAGATTACTGAGCATACAAATCCAAAAAAGAGAATAAGCCATGTTCTTGTTAGTATTTCAATAAATTACGATTGATAATATTTATGTAGGACTTTTGAGGTTAGAGTATTTGACATAAAATGTATACAGGAATCAGTGCACAGGTACAGGCTATTTCCGGAAATTTTCGATCGACAGTGATGTTTTTGGCAGCACTATGAGGCGCTATTATGTATATAATTGACAATTATACTGAGTTTGAATGATATAATGACAATGATATACATTCTAGTAATAAAATATATCTAGAAGCTTCCAAAATTAACATTAGATATTCCAGAATATAGTTGCCCAGAAAAATGGCCGGGGGAAAGGTGACCGAGTTAATCCTATATAATTATTATACCTTCTCCTCCTACTCTAATCCTTCTAATCGGTCACGCCATTAGTCTCCTCACACACTAAAACACAGAACATTCCTATTCGTACAATGCTTCACTAGTATTATAGTCATCCTCCTATGAAATGAGCTACAAGGTGGAGTCCCTAGCCCTGTGCGGTGTTGTCAAATATTCAAAGCTTTAACAACAAATGTTAGTTTTTCAGGCTATTAACAAATTAATTTTAGCTTTTATGACTATATATATTATATTACAATTTTTAAAGGTTATGTGGTGTTAAGAAACATATCATTTTAAGGATATATAGAAGGAATTTATACAACATATGGCACGCTATTTAGAACATGCTGCCATTTTTCTGGGGACAGCTATAAATAGATTTAAGGAATGGTAGGATATGCGATGTTGCCAAGTAATGTCAATGCGGTTCTGTTGGCTACGCACGCACTCACACACACCCCTACAGATACACACAACACACACATACATACACAATCTCCAAAATGCAATATAGCACAATGTAATCCCATCAAAAGAGAGAGAGAGATTGAGCTGGATACGAGTAATGGCAACGCTTTAAATGGCCTCAAACTACGACAACAACATCATCCAGGTCAGACGGTCACTAACCCTCATTCATAGCGCGACCACCATGGAATGAAAAACTCGGAAAAGTGACTCTCATCTTCATAGCCAGGCAAGGGAGATGCTGTACAATGTAAATAGGTATATACAAATATAGCCTACCTATTATTTCGTTTCTGTAACTTTTATACAAGAATACCAATAACCCTTCCAGACATAAAATCGTCTTTTACATTAATTTCAAGTCTCCCTTCTAAATGTGGTTTTCCTTGGTTTCCCGTTTTCTAAAAGGTTTGTTTTGGTCGACAAGTGGCAACACCGCATAGGGCGACCTTGACCTCGTTGGAGCTCATTTCAGTTGAGTTTGACTATAGTATATATTTGTTATGATTTGCTCCTTGAATATGAGCTATATATACTCTCTCTCTCTCTCTCTCTCTCTCTCTCTCTCTCTCTCTCTCTCTCTCTCTCTCTCTCTCTCTCTCTCTCTCTCTCTCTCTCTCTCATATGGAAGTCTTATATATACTGAATGGGTCAGACAATGTGGATTACAACAAAATGCTTAGCCTCAACATTACAAAGAGTTAGTAATATAAATATGATGAAAAGTTAACCAATTAATCTGATGATATTTAAACTAAGTTAAGTCCGGAAATGAGATAACACATATTATTCATAGCATTATTTTATTATGAATGGACAACATTTTGTCGTCAACATAATACACAAAATTTACATCCTTTTTAAGCCATTTTAGAGTGTGGAAGGCTAACAAACTTCAAAGTGTGGGCCAAAAGACTTCAAGGTGTGGGCAAACGAACTTCATTGTTTGGGCGAACAAATTCCTAGTGTGGGCGAAAAGACTTGTGGGCGGATATACCGTAAACCCCTATCATATCTTAAATCAAGGATGGGGAACCTTTTTCTTATCAAGGGACATTTGGATATTCATGACATCATTCGGGGGCCATACAAAGTGATTTACTTAAAATGTCTCACAGGAAAATTTACCTCCCCCGATGCTTCGTATAGTGTGTCTACCTATACCCAGTCAGTGTACCACCGAGGTTATGCTTCGTATAGTGAATCATTCACCGAGGTTATGAGTCGTTCACCGAGGTAGTGCGTCGTTCACCGAGGTCATGGTTCGTATATTGCGTCGTTCACCGAGGTCATGGTTCGTATATTGCGTCGTTCACCGAGGTCATGGTTCGTATAATGCGTCGTTCACCGAGGTTATGCTTCATATATTGCGTCGTTCACCGGGGTCATGCTTCGTATATTGCGTCGTTCACTGGGGTCATGCTTCGTATATTACATTCTGCTACCTCAGACAGCTTCCTAGGCAAAATGTCCCCTAGTACCCCTTCTGAGCCGACGGTGTAGGAAAATCGTAATAACTCTACAGAGATGGCCCATCTGTGAAGCCTACCAGCGTTGGCAGAATCGCCTCCCGGTAGCCACTAGCGCTCACCAGGGCAGTGAAATGGGCTGCAGTTATCAGAGAATGTTGTTCTTTCTTTCATAGTGTTCGTGTTGTTACAGACAGTCCTGTGGTGGTCTTTATTTTCGTCTGTGACAACGGGAAGCATTTTATATCATGAGTAGAACATAAGCTGCATTGTAGTGAAGTTGAGAGAGAAAAGAGCGAACGAGCAGCGTGGGGGCAGTGAGTGTTGATTTCCTCCTCCCACCTCCCTCCCGGAGGAGTTTCTCGCCCGCGTGGCTTTTCTCTCGGTTTTGATTGGCTGGTGGTTCCTGGCACCTTCTGGAGGCCTGCTGCCTTGTGACGTATCGGCCTGTGATTGGCCGACCACCATGCCTTTGTGTGATCCTGAGGGTCCCGAGGAGCTACCTTCCTCTGAGCTTGCTTGACCAGCATAACCTTCACATCTCCCTTGCCATCTGTCCCCAACTTCCACCTATAGAACACTTTCTCTCTCTCTCAACTTCTTACCTCTTATTCTTCTAATCTATTTAACATCATAACTCCCCTTTGGTTCTGCACGATTTCATATATCGGCCATCGTATTATATGCTGAAGCTCTCAGATATTTCATGCTTAGTTAGACATTTTGGAGGGGTTAACATTTTGTCTGTAGAGGTTCGACACATTCGCGGTGTCTCCCTACCTATTTCTTGGTTGTCTGCGGGGCTATTTAATGCTAGACTGGGGTGAGGCTATTTGTGTTGTGATTTCCGATGTGTACCAGGTTTTGTTGAACTTGTACAATCGCAATGGATGCGTGGGAAGCCTAGGTTGTCTTTCTGACTGTGTACCTTGTGAGTTTAGCACTGTGTTGCGAGTGAGGGCTTTTGCCTCTGCCACCCAACACTGTGCTAACTCGTTTTGCTTAGAACTTGAAGAGGGTCGCCAGGAGAGAACCAGATACTAGCGATCTGGATCTCTCAAGAGAGCACCCCGTCATTTAACGTAATTTGGCCGTACAGTCTTAAGGACCTCGCTAGGCTATGAGCCACTTGCTCGGCCATGGTTTCCTAGCCTATGACATCCCAGCTAGACTTTATTCGCCTAGCAGACAACCGATTAGGATTATAAACTCTTATGTTATGTATGCAGCATTTTTATTCACGTTGATTGCATGCCTTGGTTGTTGTTGAGGTGCACCACCTGAGCAGGCTTTTGCGTTGCCTGAGGAAGCACTTCTTTTGTTGTTGGAGATAATACTATTGCACATTTATCATTATTCCCGTGCCAGTTAACACTGTATGTCCCTACACTTGTCATATCTTGTTCCTGCTTTATATAACAGTTCAAAATCCGATTCGATCATCTTAGCAGCATCATACTTTCTTCAGAAGATTCCTGTTCGATGCTTTAGGACTTTCATTCTATCTATCTATCTATTGCCTGACGCCGTGATCCCCGAAGGGGTGGCCACGAACGAACCGCCCCCATGCACCTCTGTCCCCAGTCAGTCGACGCCCCTCCCCCCCAACCAGCACTGCCTTCGTTCATGTACTTCCTCACTCCATCCTTCCACCTCTCATTCGGTCTACCTCTCCCTCTCTGTCCCTCCACCTCGCTCAAAGTCCCAGGACTTTCACTCACTTTCTTTAATATAAGAGTGACAGTTTATTATTGTTTAGAGTAACTTTAATTATACCTTCTTCTTGTTTGCATTAAATAATTCCAGTGATTTAATTAAGCTCTCTATCTTTTTCCTTGTATACATTATTAACGTAATTGTATGTTGTTGTGATCAGGCTGTATCAGAGATCATCAGCCTGTAGTAGTAGTGCATTTATACCGAGTTAGAGGATACCCCGCTATCGCAGATTTAACTCTGGAGGGTATAAGTGTTTTTGTTCACCGGTATTATAAGTTCGAGGGTTGGATCTAGTGTTACCGTTGTGGCTGTGTGCCTTCCTAGTCCAATGATTAAGAGCCCTTGTTTTATACGAGTCCCGGTCGTAACAAATGGCAACCTTGCTTAGGATTTTGTGAACTTAGAGAAATATTGCAGGAGTGTTGTGGTCATTTGTTTTTGTTTGAAGGAATATAGTGGACACAGATTTTTTTTGGCAAGTAGTATAACACTTAAGAGTCTTCAAGCATTTTGGAGTGAATAGTGGTACATAAGAGTTTAGGTACTTCTTTTTTTTTATAAACGTTGAGAATTTTCGGTGGACACTATGTCGAACGACGGATCTATGTACGGGGAGGACACAGTACGGGAAACAGACACTGAGGTGCAGCAGCGGGGTTTGTCCGAAGGCATTAGAGTTGTAACTAGTGAGGAGAATGCAAGAAAGTTTCTGGAGATGCCTATTACTGCTGACCGGGTGTCGAGGATTGATCGGTATGGTCTCCAGTGTTTGGCCACGGTCATGGGGCATGTGGGCACTAGCAGCATGTCGAGAGGTGACCTGGTGGCCTGGGTGCTCGGCGGGGTGCGTTGGGCTTCGGGTGGAGCGGGAGCTGGGGCACCTTTGGCCCAGCCCCCATTCCACTCGACTCCTACCATGGCGCCCCCTCGGGCTCCGGAACCGGGTACGTACCCGCAGGCCGATAGTCACTGGCAGCGTGGTTTGCACTTGGGTGAGTCTCCAATTGTTGCATCTCCTCCTCATCAAGGTTTGACTGCAGATATGATCTTCCAGCTTGAGATGGCTAAGCTTGAGCAACGAAAGCATGAATCTGAGATTGAGATGGCCAGGATTCAGGCTGAGGAGAGAAAGGCCAGACATGAAGCTGAGCTTCAGGCTGAGGCTACGAAGTACTGTGCAGACATAGATCTTGAGAAGTCTAGGGTGGAGTCGACAGGGCGGCGTCTCGGTTCTGGGAATCGAGGTCTTGAGCAGTCTTTATCACACCTTCGTAAGTTAGTCCCTGTATTTGACGAGTCGGGTGTCACCGAATTTTTCATGCGTTTTGAGAAGAAGTGCCGGGAGCACCAATGGCCCGAGGTTAAGTGGGCAGCCCTTGTTTCCTCTAGGTTGGTTGGCAAAGGATTCAAGGCATATGATGCGTTGCCCTTGGAGTCTTGCATCGATTATGAGGTATTGAAGGAAGCTGTTCTGCGGGCGTACGAGTTACAACCAGAGACGTACAGATTGAAGTTCCGGGGTGTAACGAAGGGTCGTGAGTGCACCTTTCTTGAGCATGCCCGGGATCTGTCCGATGCATTTAGAAACTGGCTGCGTTCTGAGAAGGCATCGACGTTTGAGGAGTTGAAACAGCTGATGCTTCTAGAACAATTTTTCAAGTGTACGGGCGGCGATCTGACGTTGAATCTTAAAGAAAAGAACCCGAAAACTCTTCAGGAGGCAGCTGAGATGGCTGACCTTCGGATGTCACTGATTCATGGGTGCGGGTCTGCACAACGGAACGATGCAGGTAACAAGGGGCGCCACACTCCATCCCCCCCCGAGTCAGTGATACACCATATAACCATAACAACAAGAGCAACGATACTAAGTCTGACCATAAACCTAATACCGTCCCGTTTAAGAAGGGTCAGGGCCCTTCCCCACCTCAAGGGATGCCCAAGGGGGAGTTAGAGTGTTTTCATTGACATGAGAAGGGGCATTTTGCAAGAGCCTGTCCAAGCAAGCAAGCTAATGCAGTTGTGTCTTTGGCTCGCAACATTGGGGTGTCACCGAAGTCGTCTGAGTTTGCCCGGGGTATAACGTCAGAGGCTGGGACACAGCCAGTGGAGAAGAATCCGGAAGGCTCGAACTCTGTCCGCGATGTCTTTTGCGACCATCGAGGGCGTGGCTGCGTGAAGTGGGCTGGTAAGAAGCATGGAGTTGAGCTGTTGCGAGACACGGGTGCCTCTCAGACTTTGATGAAGAACTTTACTGGTAGACCAATAAACGCGGCACGGGTGGTTGTGGTGCAAGGTATCAATGCTACCAGGTCATACCCGTGGGTCAGGATGGAACTGGAGGTAGATGGTGTGACACGAGAGTTGGATGTGGGAATTGTGGAGAACTTGCCTGTTGGGGGCGTCGACCTCCTTCTCGGCAACGACTTTGCGGTGCTTACTTCTGAGGTTTCACCCTTAGTCGTTGCCGAGAAGCCGGCCGACGTGAGTAGGGAGGAACAGGAGTGGGTAGAGAAGTGTCAAGTACAACCTATGGCGTGCGTTGCTACTAGATCTCTTGCATCCAAAGTGTCACAGCCTATTCCTCAGTCTCTAGACCAGCGGAGGAACGGTCGGAAGGAGCAAGCTAAAGTTGGGAGTTTTGTGAGTTTTGCTCCAGCGGCTCTCCTTAGCAGCTTAGTACTTGACCCAGAGGTGAGCTCCGGAGTGGCCCCAGAACCTGTCACCCCTAGTGACATGGTTGGGCGTGATGGCACTCCGCGACTTAGTAGTTCCCAGTTGGAGGAGAGTTGTGGGAACGGGGCTATCAAACACGAGGACCGGGAAACATGTCATGTGAACCTGTTGGAGGAGTTTGTGAGTCAACCACCTGAGCAGCCTACTGTCCCTGCGTTGGTCTGCAGCGGCCAAGGAGGAGGAGAGGGGGGCAGTAGGGCACAGGTAGAGGAGAGTTGAGATTGTCATGTCTCGGCGGAGCAGTGGGCGGGGGACACGAGTTTGGTGGCTGTGGAAGCGCTAGAGCACCTGCCTGAGCAGCAGTGTGCAGCGCTTCAGCACCAGCTCGGTTCATACCCCACTGGTCGTGCCGAGCACCCGAGCCTCACAACTCAGGCGGTGCAAGATGTTCCGCGGGCAGGTCACTTGAATGTCAATAGACCTCTAGCCTCGTTGTTTCGGTGGTTCAAGGTGGGCGACGAGGCTTGGACATGGTTGTCAGGTCAGGGTCGACCCATGGCTGCCAAGGGTGGTGGTCAGAAGGAGGACATTGAGCAGATTGGTGAGGTTGGCTGTGGAGTGGATGTGCCCGGTCGTCGCATAGCCTCCCAATGCTGCTCTAGTCGAATGCAACAGCCCTACCATAGACCGACTGTATCTGGCCATGTCGCTAAAAGCGGTGATGCTGCGCAGGCAGATGTAGTCGCAAGGAATGCGGGGGTGCGCATGTACGGTGTAGGCGGGGAAGCCTTAGCAATAATGAACTATGGGAGTGACTGCACAGGTGGTACTGATTGTCCCTCTCATAACCTGGCTGTTCTAGGGACGAAGGTGGAGAAGGAGGGAGACTACAGGTTAGAAGCTGCAGTCTCGGCTGGGTTGTGGGAGGGCACTAGGCATGTTGTTCTGCGAGATAAGTTGTTTACTAGGCTGTGGCAGTGCATCCGCATCTTTGTTGCTTCTCCAGGCCTGATGTACGGGGTAGAACCCGACATGGAGGCTGGAGACAGTGCAAGGTTTAAGTTAATTCCCTACCGTATAAATCCTGCTCAACAGCCTGTCGTGAAAACAGCGCTAGACGACATGTGGAAAAAGGGTCTGAGGGATAAAGGATATCGTGAGTGGTCGTTGCCAGTGAGGTTGCAACCTGAGTTGAGTGGCAAGATCCGTGTGTATGGTGATTGCAAGAGTGTGGAAGCATTATCCCTGACAGACGCCTATCCATTACCTAGAGTTGACGATACCATAGACCGCTTCGGGGCTGCCTCGCTCGTCACGAAGGTAGAACTAGTGAAAGGTTATTAGCAGGCCCCGTTGCCGGAAAGAGCGAAGAGAAGTGCCACTCTTGTGATGAACTGAGCAGGTTATCAGTGTCAGGTGTTGTGTTGCTGCCAGAACACAAGTTGGATGTGTGGCATGCTAAGGGCACTGATAATGTTTTGGCTGATTGTTTGTCACGGGAGGGTTTGTTTGCAGGAGAACCCTCGCCGTTGAGTCAGTGTGTGTTGAGAGTGGAGAAAAATCAGGCTTGCCCCTGTAGTGCAGCCGTCAAAAACAACATTAAAATTAAATAAAAAAATAACGTAAAAACTCTTTCTTTTGATAGTTAATTGTAAGTTGCCAATGTTATAGCTAAAGTCCTAAGTTGAACCTGTCTTTCACTTAGGAGGCTGGGCTCTGTGAAGCTCGCTCAGGGAGCATAACAGGCTAGAATTATACTATTATGTTTGGGAGGGGTTATAAGATTTGATTTATGCTAAAATGTTGTTTTGTTTATGATTGAGCTTTACATTTCATTTTTTTCTGGCGGGGTGGCTGGTTGTGGCGGGTCTTGTCGGCATTCTGCCTTGTCAGATATGATGCTCGCCTAATGTTGAGCGTCCCATATCTTGGGCGGGGTGTGACGCCTACCAGCGTTGGCAGAATCGCCTCCCGGTAGCCACTAGCGCTCGCCAGGGCACTGAAATGGGCTGCAGTTATCAGAAAATGTTGTTCTTTCTTTCATAGTGTTCGTGTTGTTACAGACAGTCCCGTGGTGTTCTTTATTTTCGTCTGTAACAACGGGATGCATTTTATATCATGAGTAGAACATAAGATGCATTGTAGTGAAGTTGAAAGAGAAAGAGCGAGCGAGCAGCGTGGGGGCAGTGAGTGTTGATTTCCTCCTCCCACCTCCCTCCCGGAGGAGTTTCTCGCCCGCGTGGTTTTTCTCTCGGTTTTGATTGGCTGGTGGTTCCTGGCGCCTTCTGGAGGCCTGCTGCCTTGTGACGTATCGGCCTGTGATTGGCCGACCACCATGCCTTTGTGTGATCCTGAGGGTCCCGAGGAGCTACCTTCCTCTGAGCTTGCTTGACCAGCATAACCTTCACATCTCCCTTGCCATCTGTCCCCAACTTCCACCTATAGAACACTTTCTCTCTCTCTCAACTTCTTACCTCTTATTCTTCTAATCTATTTAACATCATAACTCCCCTTTGGTTCTGCACGATTTCATATATCGGCCATCGTATTATATGCTGAAGCTCTCAGATATTTCATGCTTAGTTAGACATTTTGGAGGGGTTAACATTTTGTCTGTAGAGGTTCGACACACTCGTGGTGTCTCCCTACCTATTTCTTGGTTGTCTGCTGGGCTATTTAATGCTAGGCTGGGGTGAGGCTATTTGTGTTGTGATTTCCGATGTGTAGCAGATTTTGTTGAACTTGTACAATCGCAACGGATGCGTGGGAAGCCTAGGTTGTCTTTCTGACTGTGTAGCTTGTGAGTTTAGCACTGTGTTGCGAGTGAGGGCTTTTGCCTCTGCCACCCAACACTGTGCTAACTCGTTTTGCTTTGAACTTGAAGAGGGTCACCAGGAGAGAACCAGATACTAGCGATCTAGATCTCTCAAGAGAGCATCCCGTCATTTAACGTAATTTGGCCGTACAGTCTTAAGGACCTCGCTAGGCTACGAGCCGCTTGCTCAGCCATGGTTTCCTAGCCTACGACATCCCAGCTAGACTTTATTCGCCTAGCAGACACCCGATTAGGATTATAAACTCTTATGTTATGTATGCAGCATTTTTATTCACGTTGATTGCAAGCCTTGGTTGTTGTTGAGGTGCACAACCTGAGCAGGCTTTTGCGTTGCCTGAGGAAGTACTTCTTTTGTTGTTGGAGATAATACTATTGCGCATTTATCATTATTCCCGTGCCACTTAACACTGTATGTTCCTACACTTGTCATGTCTTGTTCCTGCTTTAT
The DNA here is from genome assembly GCA_032716605.1 of Paralithodes platypus. Classification (NCBI taxonomy): domain Eukaryota; kingdom Metazoa; phylum Arthropoda; class Malacostraca; order Decapoda; family Lithodidae; genus Paralithodes; species Paralithodes platypus. The sequence goes on along the minus strand of CM064492.1, from coordinate 8,953,182 downwards.
ATAACAGTTCAAAATCCGATTCAATCATCTTAGCAGCATCAGACTTTCTTCAGAAGATTCCTGTTCGATGCTTTAGGACTTTCATTCACTTTCTTTAATATAGGAGTGACAGTTTATTATTGTTTAGAGTAACTTTAATTATACCTTCTTCTTGTTTGCATTAAATCATTCCTGTGATTTAATTAAGCTCTCTATCTTTGTCCTTGTATACATTATTAACGTAATTGTATGTTGTTGTGATCAGGCTGTATCAGAGATCATCAGCCTGTAGTAGTAGTAGTGCATTTATACCGAGTTAGAGGATACCCCGCTATCGCAGATTTAACTCTGGAGGGTATAAGTGTTTTTGTTCACCGGTATTATAAGTTCGAGGGTTGGATCTAGTGTTACCGTTGTGGCTGTGTGCCTTCCTAGTCCAATGATTAGGATGTGTTGTGACATTACATATTAGGTGAAATTATAAAACATATTTATTTGTTTAATAGTAGAGCAAGAAATATTCGCATACATAGACATTTAAATAATTCTGAGGAGTGACAGATTAATTACCGTGACGAACGCTGATTTTCTGAACTTGACTCTTGGTCAAGGTCACGAGGCTAGATGCCCCACCCACCCACCCCTCGATCCTACTGGCCCTCACGCAGCCGTGGTGCTTAGCGCGGTCGAACCTATGCCGCATTTTCCTTCACCATCACTATCTCCGATAGACTGGAAATGGTGTCGTATTTCACACCCAAATGCCATAAAAGGTTGTCCAATATCAAGCCAACTCAACCCTGCTCCTCCACAGGCTTGAGGAAGTAAACAACTGGGTTAAAGTCAAGCCGATTCGGGCTTTAAGTATATATCTGTAAGCAAGTCATCATATTTCATTGGCGAGTGTTAACAAATTCTATATCTAAATGTAGTCTTAAATTAGCCCAAACATACGCCAAAGTAAAGATATTCACGATCATTCTAAATTGGGCTTTTATGTATTTCCTCTCTAACAAGCATGTGTTTATACTTATAAGAGTGTGCAAAATATAAATATGGTCTAATGTATAACTAGGAACCCCAAAAGGTTCACCAAACCCAAATATATGAAGCAAGCGTTTGTTGACGTTCTTAAAAAAAAAAAAAAAAGGCTTGCGTTCGCTTATACGATGCCAGGAGAGGAATGCTTCTTTATTAAACCCTCTAAGTAGCATATTATGTGAATGTTTCTTAAACTAATGGAACTGAAATTGTGTACATCGCCTTCCAAACCGATCGGATGATCTCTGGACTTTGAAATAATTGTAATAGTTTCGAAATCTGACCTTGATCATTATAACGGAATGAAGGTTCTTGGTACGATGTTGCCAATGTAGCGGCTACTGCTAGATCCAGCGAATCACTTCCATCACGACATCTAGCGACATCAAGATGTGATAAATTCTAGCGATATTCAAGTTAGTTTCCCTATTTTAAGGAATTGGAGAGATGTTTTGATTGTTAAAGATTATTCTAGATAATTCAACATATGTTTTCTAGTGACATACAAGTTTTTAGTGTCTGGTGACTATCTAGCGATTTGTCAATGCTATTCTAGCATACATTTGTGATTTAGTTTATCTTGCATTTTTGTCTAAATTTGCCCTATTTCTCCAGAAGACTTCCTACATGGTATAGTGTATTGTTCTAGTGATAATTAAATATTATATAGGGCTATTTTAAGTTGGCTGATGAATATGAAGCAGTAATATGCTGGACGATGAGAACACTGTATGTAAACATGTCTCGGATATCACTGATAATTTTTGGCATTTTCTGCCAATAGCCCAATGGCTTATCAGTGGTGGTAACACAAAATGCAGCTTATTATCAAGCCAACTCAACCCTGCTCCTCCACAGGGTTGAGGAAGTAAACAACTGGGTTAAAGTCAAGCCGATTCGGGCTTTAAGTATATATCTGTAAGCAAGTCATCATATTTCATTGGCGAGTGTTAAACAATTCTATCTATCTAAATGTAGTCTTAAATTAGCCCAAACATACGCCAGAGTAAAGATATTCACGATCATTCTAAATTGGGCTTTTGTGTATTTCCTCTTTAACCTCTGAAGTGCGCATGGGGGTAATTAGACACCTCTGCCTGTGCGCATGTATTTGAGCTGTTTCCATCACTAAAATATTAATTTTACCATAAATAGCATTAATACTTATCCATATGCACCTATTATAGGTTGATTATAAAGGTATTAACCTGTTACAACAATAAATCAAGTGAAAACAGCGTGTGGATGGTCAAAATCGGTGATACAGGGCGGGAGTTACATAATGTATGGGTGAGGCAACCTGCTTTCCCGCCAATTTCCCCCAAGGCTGGAGAGACACTGTCGATCGATACTCTCTCTCTTTCTGTTGCACTCGCTTGCTAACAGTGATGACAATGCCCTGCTTGCAACTCGCTAATATTAGCACGAAAATATACCTCCGAATAAGGGAATAACAGGGAAAATAGGTGATAACTGAAGGAGGGGAGGAAAGTGGGGAAGGTGGGGAGGTAGAGGAGTGATATTTTGCATGGCCCAGGGGCAAAAAAAAAAAAAAATAAATAAAAATGTCGATGTTTAAAGTTGATTTATTTGTTTTCTCCGACTCTTAAGAGTCTTCCCGCAGTCCGCCGGGGGAACTCTTAAGAGTCTTCCCGCAGTTCCCGGGTTAACAAGTAAGTGTTTATACTTATAAGAGTGTGCAAAATATAAATATGTTCTAATGTATAACTAGGAACCCCAAAGGTTCACCAAACCCAAATATACAAAGCGTTTGTTGACGTTCTTAAAACAAACAAAAAAGAACAACAGCTTGCATTCCCTTATACGATGCCAGGAGAGGAATGCTTCTTTATTAAACCCTCTAAGTAGCATATTATGTGAATGTTTCTTAAACTAATGGAACTGAAATTGTGTACATCGACTTCCAAACCGATCTGATGATCTCTGAACTTTGAAATAATTGTAATAGTTTCGAAATCTGACCTTGATCCTTAGCTGCATTTTGTGTTACCACCACTGATAAGCCATTGGGCTTTTGGCAGAAAATGCCAAAAATTATCAGTGATATCCGAGACATGATTACATACAGTGTTCTCATCGTCCAGCATATTACTGCTTCATATTCATCAGCCAACTTAAAATAGCCCTATATAATATTTAATTATCACTAGAACAATACACTATACCATGTAGGAAGTCTTCTGGAGAAATAGGGCAAATTTAGACAAAAATGCAAGATAAACTAAATCACAAATGTATGCTAGAATAGCATTGACAAATCGCTAGATAGTCACCAGACATTAAAAACTTGTATGTCACTAGAAAACATAATTATGTTGAAGTATCTAGAATAATCTTTAACAATCGAAACATCTCTCCAATTCCTTAAAATAGGGAAACTAACTTGAATATCGCTAGAATTCATCACATCTTGATGTCGCTAGATGGAAGTGATGGAAGTGATTCGCTGGATCTAGCGGTAGCCACTACATTGGCAACATCGTACCAAGAACCTTCATTCCGTTATAATGATCAAGGTCAGATTTCGAAACTATTACAATTATTTCAAAGTTCAGAGATCATCAGATCGGTTTGGAAGTCGATGTACACAATTTCAGTTCCATTAGTATAAGAAACATTCACATAATATGCTACTTAGAGGGTTTAATAAAGAAGCATTCCTCTCCTGACATCGTATAAGCGAACGCAAGCTGTTATTTTTTTTTTTTCTTTTTTAAGAACGTCAACAAACGCTTCGTATATTTGGGTTTGGTGAACCTTTTGGGTTCCTAGTTATACATTATAACATATTTATATTTTGCACACTCTTATAAGTATAAACACTTACTTGTTAAAGAGGACATACACAAAAGCCCAATTTAGAATGATCGTGAATATCTTTACTTTGGCGTATGTTTGGGCTAATTTAAGACTACATTTAGATAGATAGAATTGTTTAACACTCGCCAATTAAATATGATGACTTGCTTACAGATATATACTTAAAGCCCGAATCGGCTTGACTTTAACCCAGTTGTTTACTTGCTCAAACATGTGGAGGAGCAGGGTTGAGTTGGCTTGATATTGGACACCCTTTTATGGCATTTGGGTGTGAAATACGACACCATTTCCAGTCTATCGGAGATAATGATGGTAAAGGAAAATGCGGTAATTATAACGGAATGAAGGTTCTTGGTACGATGTTGCCAATGTAGCGGCTGGCTACCGCTAGATCCAGCGAATCACTTCCATCACTTCCATCTAGCGACATCAAGATGTGATGAATTCTAGCGATATTCAAGTTAGTTTCCCTATTTTAAGGAATTGGAGAGATGTTTCGATTGTTAAAGATTATTCTAGATACTTCAACATATGTTTTCTAGTGACATACAAGTTTTTAATGTCTGGTGACTATCTAGCGATTTGTCAATGCTATTCTAGCATACATTTGTGATTTAGTTTATCTTGCATTTTTGTCTAAATTTGCCCTATTTCTCCAGAAGACTTCCTACATGGAATAGTGTATTGGTCTAGTGATAATTAAATATTATATAGGGCTATTTTAAGTTGGCTGATGAATATGAAGCAGTAATATGCTGGACGATGAGAACACTGTATGTAAACATGTCTCGGATATCACTGATAGTTTTTGGCATTTTCTGCCAAAAGCCCAAATGGCTTATTAGTGGTGGTAACACAAAATGCAGCTCTATATTTCACAAATGTTATGATATTTATATATATGCGTGTACTGTTACTTAGTAATATTGTATTGTGTAACCTAATCAACCCGAATGATATACATTTAAGAAAGAATACACCAAAATATAATCGTGATTAGGCGCGAATGGAGTGTCACCGCGGCTGCTGCCATGTGCTCCAATGTTTATAAACAACACGCTTTAGGCCTACATATCAAGATCAATAATTAATGATCCATCATTTCGATATTGTTTTGATCTAGTTGAATTTGTAAAAAATTGTGATGACTATTCCTATAATATAATCTCTTACTTTGAGGTATTATATATAATAACTCCGGTAGGTTATCGGCCTTCTATAGGATTATGACGCTTCTTTTGGAGATTCTGAGGATATAGCTAGGTACATTTATAATTATGACATCCAAATCGATTATTTATATATGGATATATACAAAAAGTCTTAAAACTGTTATCAAGTTCCGAAAGTCTGAATCGGGTTGAGTTTCGACCCTGTGGAAGAGTAGGGTTGAGTTGGCTTGACATTGGACACCCCTCAGGGCATTTGGGTGTGAAATTTCCAGTCTATCAGAGATAATGATGGTAAAGGAAAATGCGGCATCATTTTATAAAGAAATTGCGGACAGGTTGGTAGACAGGTACCATGAAGAAGTTTCGAACACACTGATGACAGGTATATTTGGGAGAACTGGGCACTTTCATCACTATGCCAAGTGGTGAAGGTGCCCAGCCTTCCGTAATATACGAGTGGCTAATAGGTTTGAAACCTGGACATTTTACCTCTCTCTCAACAAGTATTATTATTTTATTCATGTGCATAATATTATTATTTTTTCTTTGCAGTTCCTCGATCGTTCATGACAGAGGGGTGGCGACAGCGACGCGACCATGGAACTGGGCCCAAGGGACGATGAACACGAAGACAGGGATATGATTCCTGCCGGTGACCCCCTGCTACGACCCCAAGGGAAGGGGAAAGGAAAAGGGAAGAAGGGTCTCAAGCGGAGCAAAACTTCCCTTCGCTCCGACGATGATGATGTCTTGGTAAGCATCTGTTCGTTCTTTAATATTCTTATATATATATATATATATATATATATATATATATATATATACAGTATATACACGTAGACATTTCATTACATATATATATATATATATATATATATACATATATATATATACAGTATATAATTATATATAATATTATTTATATATATATATATATATATATATATATATATATATATATACATTATATATAGATATCTTTTTTCATTACATTGAACGTATTTATCAATACCAAATATCAGTGTGGAATGTTAACCCAAGGCCTTAACCTTGGGATCTGTATATACACGTAGATATTTCATTACATATATATATATATATATATATATATATATATATATATATATATACAGTATATATATATAATATTATTTATATGTATATATATATATATATATATATAAATATATATATATATATATATATATATATATATTTCCTTTAGTATGTTATTATCTTATTATGTTGTTAGTTAGTTAGTTTTGTCGACTGTTGAATTTTCCATCCTTAACCTAAGAAGTGCGCATGGGGGGTATGAGACACCACACTCCTGTGCTGACGTATTTGAGCTGTTCCCATCACTAGCATCCTTATTTTACCATAAATATCATTAATACTTATCCATATGAGCCTATTATAGGTTGATTATAAAGGTATTAACCTGTTACATCAATAAAACAAGTGGAAACAGCGTTTGGATGGTCAAAATCGGCGATACAGGCCGGGAGTTACATAATGTATGGCTGAGGCAACCTCCCTTCCCTCCTCACCTCCCCTTGTCTGGAGAGACACTGTTACGCCATAGTCTCTCTCTCGCTCTTTCCCACGCTTGGTAACAGTGATGACAACGCCCTGCTACCAACTCGCTAATGTTAGCACGAAAATATACCACAGAGTAAGGGAATAACAGGGAAAATAGGTGATAACTGAAGGAGGGGAGGAAAGTGGGGAAGGAGGGGAGGTGGAGGAGTGATATTTGGCATGGCCCAGGGGCAAAAAAAAAAAAAAAAAAAAAAATTTTTTTTTATTTTTTTCGGTGTTTTAAATTGATTTTTTTTTTTCCCTTACTCTTAAGAGTCTTCCCGCAGTCCGCCGGGGGAACTCTTAAGAGTCTCCCCACAGTTCCCGGGTTAATCTCGCGATCATCGCCTACAGGCATGACCACTGATAATATTTGCCCAGGGGTGTTCTTCACCCATGACAAATGTACAGGCGGAGAAATAGGTTATGTAGTTCGTAATTATGTTTGTCATTTTCCCAGTATTAATGTTATATTATAGTTTGACAAAGATGGAGAAATTAAACTATGACACAGTCATAATTGTAACTTTGTATTCACCCACTACATTCATATATAGCCATTCTCGGTTTTCGTCCTCATTCGTTGACTCACTGCATAGGTATTTTGACACAATCATATTAAAAAATCTGAGTATGCCTCAACATTCGCCACCCACTTTACTCTGATTATATAAACATTCTCAGCATTTGTTACCATTCGTCATACAGTGAATATGTTTGCTGGACGGGGTACTGGGAAGGAGATGGTGGTGTCCAATTTCATTCAGATAAGATAACGTGGCGAAACGCCATATGTCACACTCGGGGTAAAGTTGACACCACACACTGCTCACGGTCCTATTTGTCTGACATCAAACAATGTATGATATGATTTGTGTATGAAAAAATAATTATTTTATTTTATAAACGTTCCCTTTCTTCACACAGGTGTTGAGGGATCGTCGGCTGCAAGTGGCGGAGCTGGAGGAACCGATAGCCAAACTAACAGAAAAGAAGACGCCACTGGAGGAGGAGGTGGATTCATTCGCTTTGTTCATGGCGAACACGCTGAAGTACCTTAATAGGAACATCAGCCAAAAATGTATTAGCAATGCGCTAGAACTCCTCGGCAATGCCCGAATAGAAAATATTAAACTGGATAGTGGTGAACCTGAAGAGCTTGTGAAAGTTCGGGATATAGCCCCAGTTGAATATCGGGCGAATCTTCCTCCTCCAGTGGCAACACAAAACGTCGCCACTCCTCAGTTGACACCAACCACCGCACCTGTCCAGCCTCCACAAACAAGCCCTGGTATCATGAACTTGATCTACCACCAGGGCCCGCACACGTCTAGGCAGCAACCAGATGGGTGGACCCTGAGCCCCGCACTGCAACAACAACAACAACTCAGCCCCGCACCGTAACAACATCAACAACAACCACAACAAACTCACGGGTTGACACACAACCCGAGTTTTCGTGGAACAAAACCTGGGGGCTGGTCTAATCTCCCATTCCTACTGCGATTTTGTTTTCCCATAGCTCTATATGTACCTGAAATTTTGTATCCACATTAAACATGTCTCATTCATAAATTCACCATCATTTAATTAAGTGCCTATTTATAAGTGTTACACAAATTTATTACTAGCCTCATTCATAAGTTCACCATCATTTAAGTCATAAGTTCACCATCATTTAACCCTCTCCGTGTCATACGACGCGATTGCGTCATATGGCGGTTCCACCCAAATGTATCATATGACGCGATCGCGTCATATGAGCCTAGTGAAATAGCTCAAAAATAAGTTATATGACGCTTCTGCGTCATTTTGAGCTCAGTAAGTTAGATAAGTTAGATCAGAATCTGTCGATTGGTGGCAACCCCAAATTCCTTCGACTTCTAACGGTCCCTCAGTGTGAGAAAGACTTGTAGGGGAACTACCGGGCGGTCTGCCAACCCGTCAGTAAGTTAATATATTCTGTCTGAGAGGGTTAAGTAGGTGCCTATTTTTAAGTTTTCTACAGATATATTTATTGTTTTTTTGTTTTTTTGCGGTTTGAATAAAATAATATAAAATGTTGTATCGTATTCAACACCAATTTCTACTAAATTTCCACCCACTTTAGATGATTCCATCTTGCCAAGAGACACGACCTGCTCCTTGATAGTAGTCCTTCAAGTACAGTCTGAATCTCTTCCCTGCTGCCGAGGAAGTATTGTGTGAGAAGGGTTTGAGCGAGATTAGCTCCCCCTCTTGCCTCCACGTACCAAGGTTAACACGCCGAATAGCGTGGTCCTCCTCATCCACATGCGCGATGTTGTGGGTGGGGCAGCGAGTCCTAAGGAGGTTGTGGAGACAACAGATTGCCAATACTGCTGACTCTACATTCTTCGGATCAAGGAGAATGGTAGTCAGCAGTAGGCGGAACCTAGGGAAAAGGGAAAAAGAACTGATTATTATAAAGAATATTAATTTGATAAACAAATAAAATGGTAAAAAATGAACTGACGGAAAAGGGAAGAAATAATTATTATTATGAAGAATATAAATTTTAAAAACAAATAAAATGGTTAAAAATGAACCGAGGGAAAAGGGAAGAAATAATGATTATTATATAGAATATAAATTTTACAAACAAATAAAATGGTTATATACATAGAAACTGACATATGAATAAACATTATAAATTATAAATTATGAGTACATAATAATAGACAGGAATAAGGTAAAAAAAAAAAAAAAAAAATACACAAATCCTCAGGTGACAACCAACCTTTTTTATGAATGTTAATATAATAATATATTTTCATGCAGACATTCAGACACATACATCAATACTAATGACTTGACTTATTTACCTGTTCGCCATAATCCCGAAAGCATTCTTAACCACTCGGCGAGTTCTTGAGAGGCAGTAATTGAAGATTCGCTCTTCCTTCGTCATTTTGCGGTGAGGGAAGGGCTTCATCAGCCAGGTCCTGAGTCCAAAAGCGTCGTCCCCGACGATGAAGTACGGAACAGGCTGATTCCCACCAGGTAGAGGTTCAGCTTCTGGCAGTCCCGCACAGCCCTCCTCGAGTGCAGTACGCAGTGGGGTGTCCAGGAACACACCACCATCAGATGAAAACCCGTGGGCTCCAACATCAACATACAGAAATCGATAGTTGGCATCAGGCAAGGCCATCAGGACTAACGAATGGAACTTCTTGTAGTTGTAGAATTTGGAGCCCCCGTTGGGAGGACATTTGATGGCAATGTGTTTGCCATCCAGGGAACCGCAGGTGTGTTGGAAGTCCCAGTGGAGAGCAAATTGGTCTGCCACTGCCTTCCACTGAGCAGGTGTCTTTGGGCAGACCATCACCTCCCCCATGTACTCCTCAATTATTGCATTGCACACTTCAGGGACAATCTTGGAGATGGTGTTTGGTGCAACTCTGAAGGCATAAAAGAGGTCTGTATATGTGTTTTCCGAGGCCAGGAATCGCAGCGTTATAGCCAGCCGCAACCCTGGTTCGATACTTGCACGAAAGGTAGTGTCCTGCTTGGCAATCCTTGGCCCGACACGACGAAGCAGCTCCCTGAACATAACGACGGGCATCCTCATAAAGTTTTTGAACTTAGCACTATTCTCCTCTGCCAACTCCACCATCAATTTGTGATACACCCCATACTCTTCACGACGTAAAAGCATAGGTCAGACATGCCACCTCCTCCTCCGTTCTAATTTCCTCTTCTGCTTCCTTGCTTGTTTTCTTTTGATGAGAGCCACAAGCAACTCGATCTCTGCATGTTCACGCTCCAGTGCCATTACCTAATCATCTGCGGTCGCAGGTGGGATCAAGGGAGAATGTACCTTCGATAGTCGTCGGGCATTCGCCATAAGTCGCACAACCTCTGCAGTGTTATCTCGTCACATCGTCCAACATTCGAAGGGCAATCGTCGTGCATTAGCCATTTTTGCCATCATTGTTTGCCACATTCGCCATGAATTGCCCTCAATTGTTGCACAACATTGGTAATTTTCGCCAAAAAATTCGCCACATTCGCACTGTAGTCGTACTTCCGTCGCACTGCAATCGAGGAAATTCGCCTTTTTTGCTTTCATTCGCTTCTGAAAAACCCCTATTCGCCGCGAATTTACGGACATAGAATATAAATACTGTCGCACGGCATTCGCCATCCAAAAGTCGCTCAGTGGGATACCCCCTTAAATAAGGAGTTTAGGGAACTCTGTATATTTTTATCACTTTTTGAACTCTAACTTATGTCTGCCTCGTCACTGGCATCGACTTAGGTATCTTTTCTTCAATCCTTCTTTTCTTAGAGATGTAGAACATTAGCTGCTTGAAGTCTTCTGAGTCTCCGTAGGCCGTCCAGGTTGGCCGGTCGTGGGAAGTAATTTTACAGACGGGTTAATGGGTGTGGGGTCTTAAATATGGCTCCATAACTTGTAATCAAACAGTTGGGCACCATATCGGACTAACGCGAGTGTTTGAGCCTATAGCTTTATCATTTATACTCGTCATATCCTGACCGTTATATTAACCGGTGATGAAGTTCTATTAAGGTACTCTTGGAATGAGGTCTTTAATATCGTGCCTCAGTTATGACGGAATAGCACGATATCAGACGAATGCAAGAAGATTTTAGTACTTATCTTCTTGACTGTCTCTAACCGTTTTAAGAGGTTCAAGGAACTCAGGGCGGTGTTTTAACCTTTTAGTTGCAAAGTCTAATGGGATGCCACAGACAAAATGCACCTAGGACTTATGTCTGCAGAGTCCCTGTGAGGGTGTCTCGCCAAGCCTTATAACACAAAAGATCGTGGGATGCCAAGATCTCCTGTGAGAAGTGGGAGTGTAGACTTTCAGTAGTAAATTGTTGAGGGGTAGGGATTCCTGAGTCCCTCAACTTTTACTAAGGAAAGTGTAACTTAGAAGAAGGCGACTATGTTAAATACTGGGATGCCAGTACTAACAAAGTTCCTCCAATAAGACACTTGTGAACTTTCAATAGTGAAAGTATTGAGGAGTAGGGATGCCCGAGTTCCTCAACTTTCAACTAGGGAAAGCGTAACCTAGAGAAGATGGCTATATTAATCACTGGGATGCCAGTAATAACACAGTTTCTTTTATAGGACACAGTTACTGTACTTACAATATCACAAGTAGAAGTGGAGTTCTATGTACTTCATGCTTTAATATTGGCGATACAGCCTATTAGAGGCCTCTATGTTAACTAATGTGATGCCACATTTAACAAAGATCCCTTAATAGGTTTTCTTTAACTCACAGGCAGTGTAAGGACTTCTGGGTGCCGTACATCCAACTGAATGGAGGGGTAATCTTGAGGTTTCTCAACTTGGGATGCCAGTGATCAAGAAGCCTCAAAATTGCTTAACTACCTTCAGATTTCCCTGGCATAGCATTCAAAATTACTGAGGGGTACCCGTCCCCCTTTGAGGAGAGCATGGGTGAGAGCGCGCACTCTCTGTTCGAAAAGGAAGTCCTTCTTTTCCTAGGGGGAGGTCGACTCCTTTACTTTACTTAATAACTCTACTATACTTGAAGATATTACAAAGGTGGTATTTTATGTAGATGGTACTCAAGCCAAGGCTTATTTGGATTTACAGATCACAGGTGGGGTCATGAAGTTGCGGAGATAATTTAATTTTTGTTCAAGGTTTGAGGATGTTTGGGCTTGAACTTTGAGGGGGAAAAATTCAGGGGTGAAGGAGGTACAAGAAAATTAGGTTTCTCAGGCGTATCCTGATATTATTCTGCAAACAATAGTCTGTCATCTTTAGTATTTATATCAGAGACAGGTGAGCCTTTATATTAGCTCACTATGTGTAACACTGGTAATTTTGGAGCTTCTGTACGCGTATATATGAGATGGAAATATACATGTGTGTGTGGATCCCAGAATGTTGGTAGTTCGGCGAGTTCATGTTGGTACTCCTGGGGTCAAGAGATTAGCCGGAAGGTGGGAAGATTTGGGGTGGTGAGGTGTTCGACTGGTAGTAGTGAATATAAAAAGTATGAAAGAAGGGAATGTGGTTTGTTTACGAATATAATAGCTTGGTGATGATAAGGCATGTACATATGTGTGTGGTATAAATTAGATAGAAGAGTTTTAGCTACGTGATCTGAAAGGTTTTTTGCATAAGTGACAAAGTCTATCAAAACGTTTAGTTAGTTGATCACAAGATTTGGAAAACATAGGAGATCTGTCATATGACATTCTTAACATTATAATGATACATATTATTTAAGATTAACATAAGTTGTTTTATTATGGGTGGTTCTAGTATTACAAAACATGGCACATAGATATATACAAAATAATTAAATGTTCTTTATTCAAAACTTCTGGCTGAAGACTATATTTCTTCTGGGAGAGAAAGTGATCGCCATGGGGTGAATCATCTTCCCTGGGGTCGCAGGACATCCTGTCATCATCGTGGCGACTCGGGCGTCCCTGGGGGTTGCTACAGGTGTGTGTAGTCCTGGCGTTGTTCGTCTAGGTGGGGTTGTGTGTTTTGATTTGGTTTCCCCTTTTGTATTTCGTTTCTTTTTGCTTTCCTTTTCGTTTCTTCTTGTCTTTTTCTTTGGTTTCTTCATTTCATTCTCTCCTTCTTTCTCTGTAGTTTCTTCCTCTACTACTGGGGTGTCTTTCCATTTTCTCTGTATTTTACTTCCCTCCACTTCGTAATAGGCACGTCCCTGTGCCTCAAGGGCGAAGGTAAGAACATTTCCGTGGTGGCTAGTCAGAGGAAGAGAGTGTAGATATTTCCACCAGTCTATAGAACGTTGATCTGGTTTTCTCCCGGGGTCGATGGTGACAGTAATGGAGGTCTTCACGTCATCCATAAGAGAGGCTGTAATGGCCTCGTGAATGTGGCGTATCCTGTAGAATTGGGCTTGGTTGACTGACCATTTGACATGTTTGATGAAAGGTGTTGAACAATCCATGTTTGTGGCTGGAAGCTGGAGGCGGCTGACAGACGCTGCTGTTGTGGCGTTGGTATCGGTTGGGCAAGTGACCTTTGACATGAGGGTAGTTAATACTATTTGCGGACGTAAAGGTACCAGGGATTACCCCTTTTTCAGAAGTTGGGAGTGGGAGAGTTGAGCTTGTTGATTTTGTGTTAGCTATGCAGGCAATTCTTAATGTATTTGATTTGTTGGTGTGTGTTGTGTTGATTGTTTCTGCAGATTTTGGTAAAATACTTTGATTTTTATGTAATGGTAGTATAATTGGTGTAAACCTAGCTGGTAGTTTTACTAGACGACCCAATTTAGTGCGAAAGTTCGTTCAAAGAGACGGTTCTGGGCTAGAGTCTGATGAAGATGAAGCCTTGTAATGGGGGGTCGAGGATTGGGGGTGTGTGGTGGAGGAGATAGGTTCTTATTGAGGTTAGGAGTTTGATTTGTGGATGTTTTGTTGGTTGGGTTGGTGCGTGTGGGTGATACAGTGGACGGAAAAGGGGAGAGGTTTGGTGGAGCAAGACAAGGTTGAGAAGTAGGAGAATTAAGTTTGTGTTTAGAGGTTGATGACTTAGGTTGTGAAGGGGAGGGTTGTGTGTTTGGTAAGAAAGGTTTAGGAATGGGAATTTTTGTTGGTGTTTGGGGAGTAGAGAAATTCTGTTTGCTTATGGTTGTGGGAACTGTGGGAGAAGGTTTTTTAGTAGCGAGAGGTTGTGGAAGTAGTTCAGGAATTGAAGATGTGGGTGATGAAGAAGTGGGTTTGGAAGTGTTTGAATTTGAAGTGGATCTGGGTGGTGAGGTGGAAGGAGAGAGATAGGGACTTTGTCTTTTGGGTGGCGGTGATGTAGGAGGAGAGGTTGACGAGGTAGAGAAACGTCGGTGATGAGGTTGCTTGAGGTTAGTGGTTGTAGTTCGTGGTTTGTAGGATTTTGTAGTGGTTAACTGAGGGTATTTGGTTTTGATGGGAGGTTTCAGCTGGGTTCACGGTCGCAATTTATAGTGTGAGGGTATAGGATTTTTTTTTTTTTTTTTTTTACGTGTCGGTTTCAGTTTGTTGTTGGGGGGGAGCTGCACATGGAGAAGGAAGTAATGGGTGTGGTGTTCGCGGTGTGTGTTGAAGAAACGTTTTTTGCTGACTGATGCTGGTGTCTGTTGATGTAGTGTTCGGTTGGATGGAAGGGGGAATTGGGACTAGGCACAGGTATTGGGTTAAGGTAGGAATTAGGAGAATTTTGGAGAGTTGAATCGGGTTTGTACATGGCTGTCTGACATAGGGGGTTCTCTTCTTTGATGATTGGATGGTAAATTCTGATTAATCTATTTCTATAGGTTCGCATCTCCCCGTGGTAGTTAATTATTACTTGATAAGGGTTTGGGATTTGGGAGATTGTGTAGGGGCCCACATACCGTGGACCTAATTTATTGATGAATGGTAGCTTGGCTACCATTACTGTGTCGCCTATTGCGAATGAATTTTATTTATTGGTGGTATTTTTTTTATATCCTGACAGGTTTGAGCGGTATGGAGGGTGTTCTTCAGATGTTGAAGGGGATCAATAGTGAGTTGAGTGTGGGAGGATTGAGCAAGATGGTGAAAAGGTAATAAGAGGGGGGCGACGCCATAAACTCTTTCGTGGGGGGAAATTCCGTCCTCTTTGGGGCAAGTGTTCATCCCCCACTGAATCATCTTTACTTGGGATGGCCAGTCAGAGGTGTTTAATTCAATCATTTTCGTGCGTAATTGATTATTTATGGTGCGATGACTACGTTCGCATACTGCATTCCCTTGGGGCCAGTAGGGGGAAGAGTGTTTAATGCGTATGCCGCGTTTCTTAGTGAAGGCTTCCCAAACTTGTCCTGTAAATTCAAGGGCGTTGTCAGAAAGTAGGGATGTGGGTAGACCGAATATAGGGAAAATTTCGGTGGCAAGTAATTCAGCTATGGTTAGAGCACAATGATCTTTGGTAGGGCAGGCTATTAGGAATTTTGAAAAGATGTCTACAAACGTGACTATGAAACGTTTACCATGGCTAATGGGAAAAGGTCCCATTACATCGAGGGAGAGTGTCTGGAATGGCTTATGTGCTGAAATAGTTCCTGCTGGTCCTGGTGTCCTACATCTATCATTTCCTAGAGCACAGGGTTTGCAAGCTTCTGTGACTCTTTTTGCAATACCAGACGGGTTGATGGTCCGGTATTGATCTTGGAAGACTTTGAGCATTTTCTTTTGTCCTAAATGAATTCCATTTCCTTCGTGAATGTATATCATGTATTCTTGGTTCTAGAACTACATGTCCTGATTCTATGGTCAGATGGTCTCCCCAACGGCTAAGATGTTGGAAGATGTGTTTTGGAATCCATTTCGGCTTGGTTTTCTTTTCCCAAGATTGAAGTAGGGTCAGTTCTGGGGGCGTCGTGGTCACAGATGCTGGTATGCTGGCTAGGGCAGTTTGTTGCAGAGCAGCGAGATTGGTGGGTATTAGTTCTGGTACGGGAAGGCGGGAGAGAGCGTCTGCGTTCGTATGTAACTTGCCAGGTCGATAATGAATGACAAAATCATACTCTTCTAGTGTCTCTCTCCAACGTACTAATAAAGCTGAATTGGTTTCGCATTTTCTAAGCCACTGTAGGGATTGGTGGTCCGTTATTATATCAAGTTTTACTCCTAAGACAAACAAACGAAAATAGTTTAGTGCCCAGATAATACCTAAACATTCTCTCTTGGTGGCTACATAATTGTGTTGGGTGGTGTTTAAGGTTGAGCTGGCATAAGCAATGACGTGTTCTTTTCCGTCTTGCACTTGAGCTAATACGGCTCCAATGGCATATAGGGATACGTCGGTATACAGACGAAAAGGCTGTTGGTAATCAGGAAAAGATACTGTGGTAGCTTGAACCAGTTTGGCTTTTAAGGTTTCAAATGCTATACTTCTTTCGTGTATCCACACAAATTCTGTGTCTTTATGAGTTAGCTGATGAAGTGGTCTGGCTATTTCTGCAAAGTTAGGGACAAAACGGCAGTAATAGGTGGCTAATCCGAGAAATGATTTTATCCCTTTGACTGTGGTGGGGGGTTGTTGTTTTTGGATGGCTGATAATTTCTTGGGATCAGGTGATATACCTTTGTCAGAGGTAACGTGACCCAAAAAGTCTACCGAGTTACTGGCAATCTCGCATTTGGAAGGTTTGAGTTTTAACCCAGCGTCCCTGATACGTTGTAATACTTGACGGAGTCTGTGGAGATGTTCGGGCCAAGTTCCTGAGTACACAATCACATCATCTAGGTACGCGAGGCAAGTTTCCCAAGTTAGCCCTCATAATACGGACTCTATGAGTCGGGAGAACGTGGCTGGGCCATTACATAATCCAAAAGGTAACATGTTGAACTCGTATAGATGTCCTCCGCTGGTTGAAAAAGCTGGGGTTTTTTTGGTGTTCTACTTTAATCGGAACCTGCCAGTATCCGGCTTGTAGATCTAGTGTGGTGAACCACTTTGTCTGAAGGGAGTCTAGTGAATCATCTATCCGAGGTAACGGGGTTGCATCTTTAATCGTGGTGTCATTAAGGCGGCGGTAATCTACGCAAAATCTTGTTGAGCCATCTTTTTTTTTTGCTAAGACGACTGGTGAGGACCATGGACTGACGGAGGGAGTGGCGATTCCGGCGTCCAACATCTCTTGAACTTGTTGTTCCTCTTCTTGCCTTTGCACCGGGTTATTTCGACGTGAGGGCTGATGAAGGGGTGGTCCAGTTGTGTGGATGGAATGTTCCTCCAGGGTAGTTTGTCCTATTTCGGTAGGGGTTTGGGCAAACACATCGCTGAATTCATGTAGGACTTGTTGCATTTGTTGAGCTTGCAGGGTAGTTATAAGGTGTCGGGAATGGTGGGTAGTACAAGAGGGGAGTTATTTTCAACATGAGTGGGGGCAATTTCATCAAAAGTTTCCAAATCCCCCAATGATGAGGTCTTTGGGTAGGGTTAACACATCATCTGAAATATTTGCTATGAGTATGGAATTTTGGTGTGATGATATAATGGCTGGCTGAATCATGCAACGATCTTGACCAGTAGTGAGTTTGGTGGGGGTCAGAATCATGGTATCTTGCGGCATTTGGTGAATCGACACCCATTTCTGATGTTGAGGGGGAATTGTCATTTTGTTTTTGGTGATAGTGGGGCTGATAATAGTGGGAGGAGGCAAAAGGTTTGTATGGTTTCTTTTTGTATTGGTAGGAGGCGGAAAAGAGGTGGCTAAGTTGTGCGGTTTTTTATTTGTGTTCTTGTTCAAGGGTATTTTGTATCGGGCTGGGGGTTAAAGCTGTTATCACTGAAGATTTAGTTTTACATGTAAGTAACTTGAGGTCATTTTGTTGATTTGCATTTATGTTGGCGAGTTTATGTTCTTTTCCTCGTCTAGTGGGAAAAGGAGAGGGGGAGTTCTTGTTCTGAGTGGGTTGGGTTGATGGGGATTGGGTTGACGGTTTCCTGTTGGTTTTATTTGTTTTGAAAGTAATCAACCTTTGTCCACAGTCTACCTGTGCTTGAAGCTTCTGTAACAGGTCCAAGCCTAAGTACCCGTCGTAATGTTGGCAGTCAGAATGGAACACTACGAAGGGGTGATAACAGTTGGCATGAGGTAGGGGGGTGGTCACATGAAGGGGTCTAGTTTCTCCTCTGATTTGAAGAGGAATGTCTCCTGCACTGATTAGGTTAGTGATTGCGGTTTTTAATTCGCCAAATCTCTTACTGTGTTTGACGTAAAAAGAGTTGAAAATACATGATCGGGATGCGCCTGTATCTATGAGCAACCTTACAGGAATGTCTTTGATTTTTGCAAGGTCGTATATTGGGGGTGGTCTCTCACTAGCATTGTAGGTGGGGGAGGTTTTAAAAATCCTGGGGGTCTGTCTCTTCGTCCTCCAGGATTTCGTCTTGCTCTTCTCCAGTCAAGATGTGAGCTATGGTTTCAGTATCTGTGGATTCTTCCGTCTCTTCTCCAAATTCTTCCTCGTTTGCGGATATGCGAGGTTGGTTTGGTCTGTATTTTGTAGAATCCCGAATATTATGAAGGGAGCATTTATGGTTACAGGCAGGGAAATCAAAAGGATCGATAATGACGAGAGTTTGGTTCTTACCTTTATAGTTGTTGTACGGCTGGTTTCTTGGATAAACCCTTCTCAGCTTATTTGGGGTGAACTTCGGTCTGCTGGGTTGATATTGTCCCGAGTGATAGGTTGGTTTAGGTGATGTAGCTGAGTGTCGGTTGAAGTTGTTTTGTTCTCTGGGTCTGTTGGATGTTTGAGGGCGAGTGGCGGCGATGGTATTGGTCTTGGGTTGAACTGCGAGAATTTTTCTGATGGTGATTAAATCTCGCTTAAATCCAACAGGATCATGTACTGCAAAATGTTCTTGTACCGCTGATTGTAACACTTGCACAAGGTTTACGAGAATATGCTATTCCTTCTGAACTCGAGGAAGAGCGGGAAAAGCAGCTTTCACTTTCTGAGTGATGGTTGCTAAATTGGCGTCTAAATCGCCTTCGTACTTAATGTCCTTCATTCGGGCATGGACGACGGAAATACCCAATGATGGCTTAATTGCATCAATTACCATGGGCCTAAACTGGTCCCAGGTGAGTGCGGGGGTTACCTGCGAGGCAACGAGGGAAACGTCTTTTCCCAAGTGCGTTAAAAGGACGGCTATCTTTTCGCGGTCCGTGTTGTATGCCAAGTCTAGTACTGGCTTCCCTATGTCCATGTAGACTTCGATTTCATATGTTTCCCCATCGTATTTGGAGATTGGAATGTGGGAGCGAGCAGTTGCCATATTTATGATGTTATACTATCTCTATTGTTTCGAGGTATGTGAAATGTAATGAATTCTTCTATCCGAATCAAGAACCACCGTTAGCCACCAATGTTATGCCCAGATTTTATTCAGGTTTAACTATTAGTTCAGGTGAGTTCTTTCGAGACTGGGATTTCCAAGTTAATACAAATACATATAAGGAAGATAATAGAGGATACATATAATGCCAAAATATAGTTTGTAATACAGCTTTATTTCATTAATTCCCTAAGTACATATTATTGAACAAGAATGTGTTAACATGAGAACATAAATGGTACAACTTAATCAAATATCTTCTAGCACGATCACGGATCTAGATGGAGATCAGGTATGCTCAATGCGGCTTAAATTGAATTTCCTTTCTTTAGGATCAAATCAATATTCTCTTTTCGAAAGATTGTATAAATACTTAATCGGTAACTTGGGTATAATCAGCTACTAGTATTTGACAAGGTTTAAGATAAGTCACTATATTTCTTTTCTATGAATATATAACCTTGCACACTGGTATACTTGGCAAGATTTAATTCAAGTTTTGTGGACTCTAAAATATTTTCACTGGTCGGGATTATTTCAGTTAGTTGAGGCGAAAATCCGTCTTATTTGGATTTAATTCTTTTTCTATGTTAGGAAGGCGTAGTAACTAATTTTAACACTGTTACACTTGTAGGGGGAATCTGTTTCTATAGATTCTAATGTGTAAACACTTTGAATGATTTTCTTAAAAATAAGGAGTTTAGGAACTCTGAATATTTTATCACTGGTTGGAAATGTGACAGTTATTTTATGCGAAATCCGTCTTATTTGGATTTAATTCCTTATTTAATTTATAGAGGTTTACTAAACGAATGCTAACACTGGTACACTAGTAGGGGGAATCTGTTTCTATAGATTCCTGTTGATAAACACTTTGAAGATTTATTTATAAATAAGGAGTTTAGGGAACTCTGGATATTTTTATCACTTTTTGAACTCTAACTGTTATGCCCTGATTTTATGCAGGATTAACAATCGGTAAAGGTGAGTTCTTCAAGACTGGGATATTGGAAGTCAGGCAAATACATATAAAGAATCAATAGAGGACATGTATAATCTCGAAAGATAATTGTTAATACAGCTTTATTGACTTATTCACTAGAATACATATGATGAATTGTATTAAAACTTTTTAACACATAGGGTACTCATAAATGGCACAACTTCTCGATTTAAAATCTCCCAGTACATTCACGGCTCTGGATATAAATCAGGTAGGCTATATCTATTCAACTTTATATCTCATTAATTCTTCTTGAGAATTAAGTACACTTATCTCGTTTGCGAACACAGTAACAAATGAAAATCACTAAAAGGAAACTTGGTTCAGTTTCACTACTTTTGAAGGAAATTAATCCCCGAATGATAGTGGTTATGGGGATACGTATTCTCGTATTTATTTGTACCAAACACGATAACTCAAGCCGCAAGGTATTTTCAGTTTCCTCTAGATTGTGGACTCTAAAATATTATGAGTCTCTACTGTGATATTTTTCAGAGTTCGTGAAATTATAGTAATTCTCGCTAATTATTGAAAATTTAGAATTACGGGAGGCAAGGATCATAGATGTAATTCTTATACGAATACTTCACTAATAGGATGCTAATGCTCACTGAATAACTTTACACTTCGCTTAGGTAACTCGAATTTGGGGAGGAACGGACTCTGTTTATTTTTCACTTGGCGGAAAATATTACTGAGTTACTGAACAGGTAGAATCCGTCTAATATCAATATATATGTTATCTGAAGGGTGAGAATGATGCCTTAAAGTTCAATTAGGTTAGGAGGCCTTGATCTTCCTTATTAGTTATCTCTGAATTACATAGTCACTTGTTTGCACTTTTTCCACGTCTTTTAAGAACTTAAGAACTTAAGAACTTAAGAACTCTGAGTATTTCGATCACTTTATATTCGCCTTGAGAGTATCTCGACACTGATACTACTTTCCTGGATTTTCCTATTATTTCTTGTCTTGCCTGTAGAGGTGTACTTTGTTGAGTCATCTTCTGATGTTCCGTAGGCCGTCCAGGTTGTCCGGTGTATGGAGAAGTTACAGTTGGAATAATGGGTTTGGGGTCTTAATATGAGCCTCATTTTCCTTTACCATCACTATCTCTGATAGACTGGAAATGGTGTATTTCACACCCAAATGCCATAAAAGGGTGTCCAATATCAAGCCAACTCAACCCTGCTCTTCCACAGGGTCTAAACTCAACCTGATTCAGACTTTCGGAACTTGATAACAGTTTTAAGACTTTTTGTATATATCCATATATAAATAATTGATTTGGATGTGATAATTATAAATGTACCTAGCTATATCCTCAGAATCTCCAAAAGAAGCGTCATAATCCTATAGAAGGCCGATAACCTACCGGAGTTATTATATATAATACCTCAAAGTAAGCTTGGTGTAGTGACTATCGTCTCGGACTTCCACCCAGAAGGCCCGGGTTCGCGCCCACGCTCGGCGCATTAAAGATTTTTCACAAGCACTGAGTCGTTACCATCCCTCATGAGCAAAGGGATGGGGTATTAGTACAGGACCCCAATGGAAATACGCCTAATCGGCCTTATTGAGCTATCCTTAGCTAGCTTAGCATGTGCTAGCTTTAAGAACTATTATTATTATTATTATTATTATAGGAATAGTCATTACAATTTTTTACAAATTCAACTAGATCAAAATAATATCGAAATGATGGATCATTAATTATTGATCTTGATATGTAGGCCTAAAGCGTGTTGTTTATAAACAGTGGAGCACATGGCCGCAGCCGCGGTGCCACTCCATTCGCGTCTAATCACGATTATATTTCGGTGTATTCTTACTTAAATGTATATCATTCGGGTTGATTAGGTTACACAATACAATATTACTAAGTAACAGTACACGCATATGTATAAATATCATAACATTTGTCAGAGTTTAGCAAAGCACCACGGCTGCGTGGGGAGTGCTGAGGGTAGTGAGGGAGAAGTGGCCGAGCTGTGGAGCATGTGCTTGTAGCCTCGTGACCTTGACGTTGTCTTCCCAAGAGTCAAGTTCAGAAAATCAGTGTTCGTCACGGTAATTAATCCGTCACTCCTCCTCAGAATTATTGAAATTTCTATGTATGCGATTATTTCTTGCTCTACTATTAAACAAATAAATATGTTGTATAATTTCACCTAATATGTAATGTCACAACACATCTTAAATTGTATATATTCAAATTTATTGCCGATATGTTCTGTTGTCGATTATTCCAGTCCCAGACATACCTCATGATATTTGGTATATTACGCTATTTCGCTTTTATTTTTCTTATGCCCTGTTTTTCTACAGGATTAACTTGGGTAATGTGAGTTCTAAATGACTGGGTATATAAGGCTGCATGCACAATACAAGGTATGAGGAATAGAGAACACAAAATAAACACACGGTAACACGACACAAGTTCAAGTTTATTGAAGTAAGTAAATAAAGAGCATGGAAAGATAGTAATTCTCGTACAAAACAAATAATAGAAGGGAACTGCTAGCATTAGCGGATCTGGATGGAGCCTAGTCTCCCACTTCCAACGTTCAGGTATACTCTTCTGATCACGGGTTTAATTAGCAAGTTTTATTTTACTGGAAGACCTCAATATATTTATGTATTCAATATCACTGATTAGATCTCTTACTGGCTGGTCGCGTGCCCAAGTAGCAGCTCACATACATACATAAAACATACATAACATTTTAAGACTGAGTGTTCCACACATAAGTGCAGTTTCAGTCTCTTGTCCTAATGGCGGCGTTCCAGGCAACCCTGTTAAGGGCTGCTTCACTTGTCAAGTTCTTGGATTTGAGATCGGCGCGTATAGTCCGATCCCAGGTCTTCCTCGGTCCACCCCTTGGTGCAGCTCCCTCCACAATCACAGACCTGCATTTTGTCACCCAATTTTGTTCATCCATTCTCTCCACATGTCCATACCATCCCAGTCTACTTGTACGCATCACCTCGCTAATACTCTTTATACCTAAACGTCTCCTCAGCTCAACATTTGTTATTCTATCCTGTAGCCTGGCCCCACACATCCATCTCACCATTCTCATCTCATTACGCTCCATTCTGTTGACATCCTCTACTTTAACGGCCCATGTTTCTGAGGCATACGTCATTGCACTTCTAACACATGAGGCATACACCTTTCCCTTCAGGGGGAGAGGCATTCTTTTCATGGTCAGGATTGGCATCAATTCTCTGAACTTCCCCCAGCCACACCTAATTCTAGCAACAGTGGCAGCCTCGGCCCCACCACCGGCAGAGATGGTATCTCCTAGGTAACAAAACTTGTTCACCAGCTCCAAAGACTCATTTCCAAAATTCACAGCCACAGGATCATCACTTAACACAAGCTCGCCTTTGCACACTACGCACTCAAATTTCTCTATTTCTGACTTATCCTTCGGCAGGGGCCCCTTTATTCTACTACAGCGCTTACTCCCATGGTGTACCCAACATCGACAGATGCTACATTGAATTGAGTTAACGCCCACTCCCTTTCCACACACTGCACATGGGTATGCACCGCTCTTTTCCACATTGCCTCGTCTCAAACTACAATGCATAACCTTGGTTTTGTTAATATTGACTCTTAAACCCTTGCTCGCCATGCCCTCTCTCCACTTTCTGAATTTGGCCTCAGCATCCTGCATACTGTCAGCTATTAGGACTAAATCGTCTGCATAAAACAGTTCCAACGGGAGTCCGCCTCTAAAAACTCTAGACAGCGCCTCCAAGACCATAATAAAGAGGAGGGGGCTTAACACTGAACCCTGATGGACTCCAACACGGACTGCGAATTCATCACTCAGTACACCTTTCACCCTCACCGAACTTCGCGAATCCTCATACATCTTCATTATCACACGCACCAGCCACTCTTCCACACCAAGTTTCCTCATAGCCCACTGTACAACATCTCTAGGTACCCTATCAAAGGCCTTCTCCAGGTCCACAAACACAAAGTAAAGATCCCTGCCTTTTAGTAGGTATCTTTCCTGCATCTGCCTGACTATGAAGATAGCATCGGTTGTACCACGTCCTGGCATAAAACCAAACTGCATATCATCAATAGAGATGCTTTGCCTGATCAAACCCTCAAGGACTCTCTCACAGACCTTCATGATTTGGTCAAGCATTTTCAGGCCCCTATAATTTCCTCTATCTAGCGCATCCCCTTTTCCTTTGTATATATTTACTATTACACTTTTGAGCCAATCCTCTGGGATTTTCTCATCTTTAATAATGGTGTTTATCAACTCAGTGACTAAGTTTACACCAATCTCCCCTGAGGCTTTTATCATCTCAGCGACAATGTCGGAGCAACCTGGAGCTTTACCGTCCTTCATTTTATTGATTGCGTCGCTCACTACAGCTGGTGCTATCAAAGGAGGGGGCCCAGATATTGGTTTTTCGATACTAAGCTGTTCCTTATCCCATTCAAACTCTACATTTAGCAATCGTTCATAGTGTACCTTCCATGCTTCTCTGATTTCATTTTCTGCATACACAATCTTCCCATTATCATCTCTAACACACTGTTCACCTATAATATCCCTACTGTCATTTTTAACTCGCCTAGCTAGGTTGAAGATCCCATTGGGATTGTCAGTGTTACACACTTGTTCGAGGACCAGGTCCTTAATGCGATTTTTAGCATTGTAAATAACTCTTTTGGCAGTTCGTTTAGCTGCCTGGTATTCCTCCCTGCTGCCTCCTTTCTTCCATGCTTTGAAGCATCTCCTTTTCTCTTTCACAGCATGTTCTACCTCATCGTTCCACCACCAAGAGGTCTTATTCCTGGGGTGACCCTTTGTTTTCCCACAGACTTTGTCAGTGGCAGCGATAAGGCTATGCTTAAGAAAGTTCCATTGGCTATTTACATCGTTAGGCCTAGCTTCCTTATTTCTATTCATTTCCTCCAGTTCATTATGAAACCTATCCCTAACTTCCTTGTCCTTCAGCAGCCACACTTTCCTTTTGGGTATGTAAACCTTCTTGCGCTTAGGATCTCTGTATAAGCTCATGTCGCACACAAGTAGCTTATGCTGGGGGATACATTCTTCGCTCGGGATGACCTTTACATCTCGAACTAGTTTCCAGTCTTTCCTGTTAACCAAGAAGTAATCTATCTGGCTACTGGAGACCCCAGAGTTATATGTGATCAGGTGGCTCTGTCTTTTCTTGAACTTTGTGTTACACACAACCATGTTGAGTGCAACGCAGGACTCCAATATATATTCGCCTTCTAGATTTCTCCTTCCGTAACCAATTCCTCCATGTACCCCCTCGTATCCATCTGCAGATGCTCCCACGTGACCATTGAGGTCCCCCCCCACGATAGTTATTTCGTTCTCCGAGAGGCCTGAAATGACACTGACGGTGTCATTCCAGAAGTCCTCTTTTATCTCTTTCTGTAAACCAGCCTGTGGGGCATATGCAGATATCACATTCAGAATTCTTTCACCAACTTTCAACTTCAAAACAATCAGCCTTTCACTAACTCTCGTAATCTGAAGCACACTTTCCGCCAGCTCTTCAGCCACCAGAACACCCACTCCTCCTTTCGCTTTATCAGTCTCCACACCCATCCAGTATATCCTATATCTTTTCCTCCTTCCGACAATCCACTGTACCCCATGCCTCTTCCAGAGTGTTTCCTGGGTACAGCAGATGTCCACTCGCCTCCTCTCACACATCTCAACCACTTCATTCGCACGCAGATTCAAACTACCAACATTCACACTAGCAAGTCTGAGTTTGTGGGGGGCATTTGTCATTGTCCTGTGCGGTTTTGTTTCAAATTACAGTTAGAATTAGACACGCGTATATTGTAGAACACGGAATTTCTAGTAACCTTAAGGGGGTACTGATCTAAGGTTTATATTCTTATGGCAGAAATACATAGAACACAAATCAGTGGGCGAACGTTAGATATCACAAGGGTTTTAATATCTGGATAAGGTAATTACGAGAGTCAATGTCGCCTGTTAATTAATGAGCACTGATACGCTTAGTACGTCCCAAATGGAATGGTTCAATATGAGTTACACTGGGCAAGGTTATAGCCACTTCATAGAAAAGTTAATAAGTGAATTTCGAACTCGTACTATGACACGTTCGTACTAATAAAGTGAATTTTGAATCATATTTGTTGGTCTGGTCCTGGTTATCTTGCTTCCGGTGATGTTGGGGGCTAACGACTGGTTCCTCGGCCGTCCCGGTGGTCCAAATGTAGGAAGTTCTCAAGTCGGATCTTTTGGCGATCGGTGCTGGCTACACACTTATATATCCATTCATTTGTGTGAAGGTTATAAGGTGCACGTCGGGACTTGTACATGGACAGATGCTTCTATTAGTCTTCTCTGCCACGGAGTCTGCCGGCTCTGGAATCTCTCAACTCCGGAACAACACAAGGGCAGAGCTAGAGGTTAACTTCAGGGTAGTGACCACTGGTTGGTGTCTAGCTTTCAACTAATTTGACTGGGGGCGGGAGCTAGGTTTATAGGCTCGGTTCTGGACCCTGTAGACAATAGGGATCTCGAGTCTTATGGACTTATTTGAGCTCTCACTAGATATGGGGACTAGGTAAGATGGTGATTACTGTTGTGGCACATGGCTATAGGAAGCCTTCAATTTGTGATATAACTGAGCCTTAGTAAAAGGTACTATTTTGGCTATACTGGAAGTATTTATGGAAGGGAGACTGGATCTACTTTGCGGGGAGGACTGGGACAGCTGTGATAGGGGCGTCTCTCTTATATTGCTTAGTCTTTGTTCTATTGCATAGCTGAGGTGCTAATTTTAATATCCGAGTATGCAAAACAGGTGAATGGGTTATTGTGGGTGCAGAGAAGTGAGTAAGGGGGTTAGACATGCATGGTTAGTTCATCGATAGGAAGAATTCCTATGCTACCTGGCAATGACCCGGAAGTCAAAACAGGGGTCAGGTATACCTCCGCGGGGGTGGGTGTCTCCCTCCTCGGGTGGGTAAAAAGGGGTAGCCGGGCGCTCTCCCTCTGGGATGGTCGTCCGGCGGCTGTGGCTAGACGCTTGCCATATCACCAGTGTTGGTAATAACCCTCTGTTTATGAGACAGATGTGGGTGTTCTTAATATCAAAACCGAAGGTGCCTTGGCAAGCTGGTGTAATCGGTTGGTTGTTAATTGCATGGCTTGCTGGATGTGGTGGAGACTGGTTGCTAATTCTGCCACATTTATCTGGAAGTATGGCAATAGAAGTTAGTTACTGGCGAGGCGGCGAGCCTCGCACCGACGACCATGGGGGACAGGGTTGTGAATGGGTTGTAAGAGAATAGATGGCATGCAAGGGGTTAGTAAAGTTCTAATGTTGTTCTGGCCTACTAAGGGAAGGCAGGCTGGATAGGAGTATATATATAAAAGGTTGGAGAGCGTTAGCAGCGGAAAAATCAAGGATCTTCAAGAGGTATGAGAGAGAGGCTAGGTCGGACAAGAGTCGAGAAGCGCGGGGTCTTATAATGAGAGGGGAGGAGTTCAGGGGGGCTATAGGGGAATTTGACCCTAAGGTCTCTGGGCGTGGGGGTGGCATTAGGCTGCAGTTGATATTGGAGTTTGAAAAGGCAGTGAAAGTACGATAGCCGAATGCTACCGGGGGATGCAACTATGGGGTGGTATATGAGACTGGAAAAGATAGAATTATGTGGACTGTGGGGCTGGGGGGAAGAATGGGGTGAACTGTAGGCATGTACTTGACTGTGGGTAAAGTGGGGATAAACATGGTGTATTATTCTTCGTCAGGACGAGGGGTTATGGATACTATTAGTTGGCACAAGCTTTTGCACGTTTAGTTGTCCCTGGGAACTGCGTTTTCTATGAAATATATACCAAGAAAAACGGCAGTTCGTAGGGGTACTCAGTTATTGTTTCGAGGTACTTATGACAGATACTGGTAATAAGGTTATCTATACAATCTCTGGTTGGGGTAAGAAGTGTAGGACACGAAGCAAATTGGCGTAGTGTGGACTGTGGATACGAAGGAGGTAAGTGGAAGACGTATGACAATTGTGGAAAAGTAAATGGAAAAAGGTGAACACAATGGCGGATAAAGATACTTAACCTAAGGATTGAATACATAGATTTATGGGGGCGATAGGTCTTCAGAAACTTAGTCTGGCAAGACAAGATTTGTTAAGGAATGTTAATATTAATACGTAACCTAAGGATTGAATACATCGATGAACGACGACATTATAGTCGTCGTCCTAATAAGGTTATGAAACCTGGTTGATCTGCACTTGGCACAATACGACACAAGGACAGTGCCGCTATGTCGTATCAATACTGGTGGCAGTTAATATTTATAGAGACACTTAGTTACTAGAGGAACAATGCAAGGGGGCGACTGAGCACGGGTTACATATATCTATACTCGTCATGGGAAATGATATACGAGGTCTAGGGACAGACGTGGGTGTTTTAACTTCTAAGATATATAACATCTACTTCTCGGATGTAAGAACATACATAGATATATGGCTGTCTGATTTGTTGGCTTTGGCTCAACCTAGGGACAGGGCATGGGTGTTTTTAATATGAATGTATATTCCTGTTCATCATCATTGTAGTTAGAAGTGTAGGACACGAGGGGGTAGTGTACGTGAGGTGTGGAAAAATGGTCAGTTTAGAAGAGGTAGGTAGGTGCGGCCTGGAGCTGCTTAGCCCTGCGGGCTTGGGCCTGTCTGAATTGGCTGGCTCGGTTAGCTGGTCCTTTCGTTCTGTGGACCTTTATTTCGGGTGTTTCTGTGTGGTGTTCGTTCGTGGCTTCTGTGGTGGTCTTCTCGTTCTGAGGCATTTTAATTTTGTCTTTATTTGCTTTGTAATAATTATTCTGCAATGCATATTTACTTTCATTCTTAAAAATAGTCAGGAAAGGTTGTCCATATAATGTATATATTTAAAAGTCTGGATCGCCCCTTGTCATTTTGTGCCACCACACTTTAATGAGAGTGGGTTATCAGACTTTGGGGTGACACAAAATGCAGCTATGGTTCCGTAACTTATTATTCAAAGATAACAGTTGGTCACCACATCAGACAAACGCAAGTATTCTCAGCATTTAACTTCCAACGAATCTTGACTATCCTGACCTTTAATATTAATCGGTGATGAAGTTCTGTTAAGGTACTCTTGAACTGAGGTTTTGAATGTATAAGCTTCAGGTCTTGCCGGATTAGCTTATCATCGGACGAACGCAAGATGAGCTGAGATAATTGCTCTTCTTGACTGTCCTAACCTTTTTAAGAGGTTCAAAGAACTCGGGGCGGTGTTAACCTTTCAGTCTCAAATTCTGGTGGGAGGCCACAGACAATTTGAGCCTAGGATTTATATATGCAGAGTGCCCGTGAGGGTATCTCGCTAAGCCCTTTTAACACAAAAGATCTTTCTATCCTAGATCTCTGTGAGAAGTGTGGGTATAATTTGTATATAGCAAAATATTGAAAGGGAGGTGTTGCCTTACTCTTTCAATGTGTTATCTAGATAGAAATGTAACCAATAAATATAACAATCTTAATCTCTGAGTGATGCCAGAAATAAGAACGTATATTTATATAGTCTCCTTGGTGCACTATTATACAAGAACTGTTTTCAGGGCTCTATGTTAAGTAATGCGTTTGCCACAAATAACAAAGCTCCTAGAATCAAGTAATTGTATCTACAGATAGATTAAAGACTTTCGGGGTGCCGTGATCAATAACTATTGCTGTAAAAATCAATGTTCCTTCAGAGCGGGGTGCCGATCCGGAGAAAAGTTCTTTCTACTTCTTTCTTCTCCCTACTCGGAGTTTATATATTCGTGCACAAAGGGGGGGAAGGTTGATAGAACTGATGTTGTCGGTACTGGAAGAAATGTTATTTAGTTTGATAGGAAGGGTGCAGGGGTATTGTGAACGACAGTTAGAGGAGGAAGTTGTTTTCTAGTTCTGCAACACTTGTTCATGAATAATTTAGAGAAAGGTATAGGAATCAGAGAATTCTATATAAATGCTTAACTCGATGGTAAGAGGGTTAAGTTGGTAGTTCGGTGTCACTAGGGGTCGGTGATGCCGCCACCATTTGTCCTAGGGGGTATTAAGGGGAGATCTCCACTCGAGGGATATTTTTCTTGACCCCTTTCTCCCTCATGTTTAGCCCCATTGCTTTTGATATTATAAAACGTTTGCCCCATTAGTTTAGCTATTTTAAGAACTTTCACTCCATATTAAGACCTTTCGTGCCATTCCTGGCGAGCGATAGCGAGCCTGTAATTTAAGAGGAACCGGCCTTCGGCCGGAACATTTTTCTACCGAAAAATATAAAAATTTATCTTGAAAGGGACTCAAGGGGGTGTAATTTTAAGCTTAATGGAGGTCTAGGGAACCAACTAAAAACCTCACCCTTAAGGAGTGTTTATAGCTGGTTGTTGCCTGAACTCAAGCAGGTAGGATTTATTTATGCCTAAGTGGGCATGGTTATGGTTATACAAATCATAGACGTCACTCTGCCTCTACTTCTACAACATTTGTTACGATTTGTCTCTTAACAATAATATATAGGTAATTTTATATCGAATAATATTCTTAGTCTGCTGATGTGGTTAAGGGTCATCGATTGGGGGTCACTCGGGGGGGGGGGGCGCAGTGGGGCTGCCGTTCCCTTGGGTTTCTCTGCTATACTGTAAATAGCTGGCAAATCTTTAAAAAAAAAAAAAAATCTATGTGATTGAGGGAGGCAAAAGGCAGAACTGCCTATAGCGAGTGCCTCACCCATAGTTGAAAGAGTGACAGGGCCAAAATCAAGGGACGTTCGAGCCAAAATGCCTGGACACACAGAGTTTGAAGCAATTCAAGTCATAGGAAGAGGGAAAGACTGATTCTGGGAGAGAGTTCCAGAGCTCAGCTGTTGAGTAGAAGAAAGTTTGAGAGTAATGTTTCACTCTTGGGTTGGAGAGTTGCACAGAGTACGGGTGGGATTGAGTTGCAAGACGGGTACCACGTGCCATACGTAAAGGAGGTGGTATACACTGGGAAAGCTCTGAGGAACACTGATTATTATAGTAGCGATAGAATAGCGAGAGAGATGCAACATTGCGGCGGAGAGAGAGAGATTGCAGAGAGTTGGTGAGTGGACGGGAGTTAATGATACGAAAGGCCTTCCTTTCAACTTTGTCTAGGAGAGCGGTGTGAGAGGAACCTCCCCACACATGTGAACAATACTCAATACAAGGACGCACTATGCTCCTGTACAGAGCAAGAAGCTGTGCAGGGGAAAAGAACCCCCTAAGGCGGTTGAGCACACCCAGCTTCTGGAAGGCTGCCTTAGCAAGACTGGTAATATGGTCCGTCCAAATGAGAGCAGAAGAAAAAGAGACACCAAGAATATTGAGAGAAGATGAAGGGTTGATTTTTGTATTATTGAAGAATAAGGGATAGTCCGCGGGGAGATCCTGACGGGTAGATAGATGGAGAAATTGGGTTTTGGAAGCATTAAAGGTAACAAGGTTTTCTCTGCCCCAATTGGAGATAGTATTTAGATCAGAATTTAAGAGTTCCATGGCTTCATTACGTTTGTCGTTGAGGGATTGCTGGCTGGGGCGTTCTGAGAAACTAATGGAGTAGTGTAAGGTTGAGTCGTCTGGTCTGCGTATGAAGGGATGGGAATTAAGGTACAGTTGAGGAGATCATTTATAAAAATTAGAAAAAGAATAGGTGATAGGACAGAGCCCTGAGGAACACCGGAGTTTATAGGGTGAGAAAGTGAACGATGGCCGTCCACAACCGCGGCTATGGAACGGCCGGAAAGGAAATTAGAGACAAAGGCACAGATGGAGGGATAGAAACCGAAGGAGGGTAGTTTAGAAATTAAAGATTTGTGCCAGACTCTATTGAAGGCTTTCTATATGTCTAGTGCAATAGAAAAAGTCTCACCGAAGTCCCGAAAGGAGGATGACCAAGAGTTAGTAAGATATGAAAGAAGATCACCACTAGAGCGACCCTTAACCCTTAAAAAGAGGCTCACCACTTAAGTCGTGTTGAAAAAACTGGCAAAAAACGGGTGAAAAAGGGTGGAAATCGAGTGAAAATGGGTGGGATAGTAATGATCCATACGTCCGACATCTGTGGCCTCCCGGCCCACACTAACTCCAGTTCCCCCACCGCGCGTGAGGATGACAGTGTAACCAATAGTTCGCTAAAAGTGAGCAAGGTAGCAAAATCTGCTAAACTTCCATCTTCGAGGTAACACTGTCAGTGCTCCACGAGTGCTACGTAGCTGTATGTGGCGTCATTGTGTAGCGATTTCCACCTAGTTTTCGGCGCAATACAGTTCCTTTCATACTGATGGTTGATATAGCAGTCAGAACGGCCCAGAAAGGCCCAAAACGGCCACAGAGCACCCGCTAGAGGAGGGTAAAGGAAGCCATACTGGCGATCTGAGAGCAGATTATGAGAAGAGAAATGCTTAAGAAATTTGGAAGCAAGAACAGTTTCAAAAACTTTAGAAAGACAAGAGATGAGAGCAATTGGACGATAGTTGGAGGGTTGAGAGCGGTCACCCTTCTTTGGGACAGGTTGAATGTGAGCAAACTTCCAGCATGAAGGGAAGATGTTAGAGGATAGACAGAGACAAAAGAGTTTGCCTAAGCAGGGAGTCAGCACTGAAGCAGTTTTCAGTTTTTGAGAACAACAGGAGGAACACCGTCCGGACCGTACGCCTTATTAGTGTTAAGCCCAGAGAGGGTAGAAAGTACAACTTTAGAAGAGATTAGGATATTAGGCATAAGTAAGAGAGAGGAAGGTGGAGAGGGTGAAATAGCACTGGAATCATCCAAGGTGGAGTTTCTAGCAAAAGTTTGAGCGAAGAGTTTAGCTTTGTCAGAGGAAGAAGTGATGGTTGTGCCATCAGAATGGGAAATGGGAGGGCAAGACGAGGAAGAGAAATTGTTGGAGAGGTTTTTGGCTAGATGCCAGAAGGCTTGGAAAGAGCTAGAGTTGGATAGTTTGGATTACTATAGTGACAAGGTAGATTCTTTGGTAGAGTGACATACTATTCTCTAACTTAATAATATACATCATACAGGTTTCATTTTAAACTTACGAGGGTGGCAATCTTGAAGGTGGCCTTGGCTATTTTGGGGCGTCATAGGTCAACGTGACTTCCGTACCTCCAGCTGCGGGGTGGTATGTCCGGTGGTCACTTTTTCCTCTAGGGAGTAATAAGGGTCAACAAAATTCAGTGGCTGCCTCACTCACTCTGAAGAAAGTTTGTGTGTTTTGTTTGATTCTAAATAAGGAGAATAGTTAGTTAATAAAGAAGATGTGTGCCAGCCGTCCGGCTGGCTCAGTTGATAGCGTGCCTGATTCCCATCTTGAAGGTCTCGCGTTCAATCCCCTCTCAGATTGAAAGGTTTTTCTGGGATATAGCCGGCGGTTACCATCTCCCCATGAGCAAGGGGGATGGGTAATGGTCTCTGGTAGACTAAAGAAAGCCAAGCGCTTGTGAATCCTCGAAGGAGGAGAACGGGCGCTATATAAGTAACCAGACGATTATTATTATTATTATTATTATTATGTGTGTTGGCTTGTCAGTAGGATATCAGTTGAGAACACATCCCTAGGGGATGGTCTGAGGGGACTCTCGTAAATTACGAGGTCCTTATGCATGTTTGGTTTATTATAATTGTATCTCTTTTTGGGGGCAGGTGGCCTTGAGATGAATGACACTCCTCTGGTTCATTTACTTATTTTTTAACAAGGTTTATTTCTTTCTTAACGTTAGGTACAATTTCTTAACATTAGATACATAGATATAGGTCTTCTCTTATGGTTTGTTTAAAATGGTTGTGAGTAGGACTCTACTGGGGGTCGCGGTATCCTAGTCGTGGTGTATTATTTTTCCGGCCGGGATGGGGAGGCTTAGGTCCAGGTGGGCGATCCTCCCGTCTCGCGGTCCTGCCTTCTGGGTGATTAACCATGACCTTGTTGGTGGAGGTGGATTGGTGGTGTTTGTTTTTGTTTTTGTTTTCTGTTGGGCCTTTTCTTTTCTCTTTTTCTTGTTGATTTTTGTTTCCTTCTTCGCTTCTCCTTCTGCGCTTTTTCTTTTCTTCGTTATTTCACTAACTTATTTCTGCCTCGTCACTGGCATCGACTTGGGTATCTTTTCTTCAATCCTTCCTTTCTTAGAGATGTAAAACACTAGCTGCTTGAAGTCTTCTGAGTCTCAGTAGGCCGTCCAGGTTGGCCGGTCATGTGAAGTAATTTTAGACGGGTTAATGGGTGTGGGGTCTTAAATATGGCTCTGTAACTTGTAATCAAACAGTTGGGCACCATATCGGACTAATGCGAATATTTGAACCTATAGCTTTATCATTTATACTCATCTATCCTGACCTTTATATTAACCGGTGATGAAGTTCTATTAAGGTACTCTTGGAATGGGGTCTTCAATATCGTACCTCAGTTATGACGGAATAGCACGATATCGGACGAACGCAAGAAGATAGTACTTATCTTCTTGACTCTAATCGTTTTAAGAGGTTCAAGGAACTCAGGGCGGTGTTTTAACCTTTTAGTTGCAAAGTCTAATGGGATGCCACAGACGAAATGCTCCTAAGACTTATGTCTGCAGAGTCCCTGTGAGGGTGTCTCGCCATGCCCTTATTACACAAAAGATCGTGAGATGCCAAGATCTCCTGTGAGAAGTGGGAGTGTAGACTTTCAGTAGTAAAATGTTGAGGGGTAGGGATGCCTGAGTCACTCAACTTTGACTAAGAAAAGTGTAACTTAGAAGAAAGTGACTATGTTAAATACTGGGATGCCAGTACTAACAAAGTTCCTCTAATAAGACACTTGTGAACTTTCAATAGTGAAAGTATTAAGGAGTAGGGATGCCTGAGTTCCTCAACTTTCAACTAGGGAAAGCGTAGCCTAGAGAAGGAGGCTATGTTAATCACTGGGATGCCAGTAATAACACAGTTCCTTTTATAGAACACAGTTACTGTAACTACAATATCAAGGGTAAAAGTGGAGGGATGCCTATGTACTTCAACCTTTAATATTGGTGATACAGCCTTTTAGAGGCCTCTATGTTAACTGATTGGATGCCACAGTTAACAAAGATCCCTTAATAGGTTTTCTTTAACTCACAGGCAGTGTACGGACTTCTGGGTGCCGTACATCCAACTGAATGGAGGGGTAATCTTGAGGTTTCTCAACTTGGGATGCCAGTGATCAAGAAGCTTCAAAATTGCTTAACTTCCATCAGATTTCCCTGGCATAGTATTCACAATTACTGAGGGGTACCCGTCCCCCCTTTGGGGAGAGCAAGGGCATGAGCGCGCACTCTCTGTTAGGACAGGAAGTCCTTCTTGTCCTAGGGGGAGGTC
This sequence comes from Paralithodes platypus, assembly GCA_032716605.1. Taxonomy (NCBI): domain Eukaryota; kingdom Metazoa; phylum Arthropoda; class Malacostraca; order Decapoda; family Lithodidae; genus Paralithodes; species Paralithodes platypus. The sequence continues at coordinate 8,917,271 of CM064492.1, read as the reverse complement.
GGCTTCCTTTACTTTACTTAATAACTCTACTATACTTGAAGATATTACAAAGGTGGTATTTTATGTAGATGGTACTCAAGCCAAGGCTTATTTAGATTTACAGATCACAGGTGGGGTCATGAGGTTGCGAAGATAATTTAATTTTTGTTCAAGGTTTGAGGATGTTTGGGCTTGAACTTTGAGGGGGAATAATTCAGGGGTGAAGGAGGTACAAGAAAATGAGGTTTCTCAGGCGTATCCTGATATTATTCTGCAAACAATAGTCTGTCATCTTTAGTATTTGTATCAGAGACAGGTGAGCCTTTATATTAGCTTACTACGTGTAACATGGTAATTTTGGAGCTTCTGTATATATGAGATGGAAATATACACGTGTGTGTGGATCCCGGAATGTTGGTAGTTCGGCGAGTTCATGTTGGTACTCCTGGGGTCAAGAGATTAGCCGGAAGGCGGGAAGATTTGGGGTGGTGATATGTTCGACTGGTAGTAGTGAATATAAAAAGTATGAAAGAAGGGAATGTGGTTTGTTTATGAATAGAATAGCTTGGTGATGATAAGGCATGTACATATGTGTGTGGTATAAAATAGATAGAAGAGTTTTAGCTAGGTGATCTGAAAGGGTTTTTGCATAAGTGACAAAGTCTATCAAAACGTTTAGTTAGTTGATCACAAGATTTGGAAAACATAGGAGATCTGTCGTATGACATTCTTAACATTATAATGATACATATTATTTAAGATTAACATAAGTTGTTTTATTATGGGTGGTTCTAGTATTACAAAACATGGCACATACTGTAGATATATACAAAATAATTAAATGTTCTTTATTCAAAACTTCTGGCTGAAGACTATCTTTCTTCTGGGTGAGGAAGTGATCGCCATGGAGTGAATCGTCTTCCCTGGGATCGTAGGACATCCTGTCATCACCGTGGCGACTTGGGCGTCCCTGGGGGTCACTACAGGTGCGGGTAGTCCTGGTGTTATTCGTCTAGGTTGGGTTGTGTGTTTTGATTTGGTTTCCCCTTTTGTTTTTAGTTTCTTTTTGTTTCTTCTTTTCTTTTTCTTTGGTTTCTTTATTTCATTATCTCTTTCTTTCTCTGTTGTTTCTTCCTCTACTACTGGGGTGCCTTTCCGTTTTCTCGGTATTTTAGAAATCTTTTGATACTGTACCACATGCTAGATTGCTAAGTAAACTTGAAGTATATGCGGCAAAGGTAGAATATTGAGCTGGATTAAAGGGTTTCTCTCTGGCAGGCAACAGTTTGGTGGAAATAAGAGGAGCACAATCTGAAAAATTGAGTGTCACCTGGAGTACTGCAGCGGTCAGTGCTTGGGCCTGTTCTGTTTTTGGTTTTCATTAACGATATGGTGCAGAACCTAGAGTGTCCGACCCTACTTTTTGCTGATGACGCTAAGATCTTTAAAGTGATAAACTCTGAGGAAGATATTCAGGCTATGCAAAGGGACCTTGGGAAGTTGCAGGATTGGAGTAAGAAATGGCTACTGGATTTTAATACCGATAAATGTGTGACTATGCATGTTGGCCATAGGAATCCCAGGGTAATATAATTATGAGCTGAATGGTGAAGAGCTCAAATCATCTGATGTAGAGAAAGACCTGGGAGTATTTATATCATCAGACCTAAAAGCAGCACATTGTATCGCAAAAGTGGCAGCAAAGGGGAACAGGATGGTTGGTCTAATTCGAAGAAATTTTTCTTCCGTGGATTTAAAGACCTGCAAAACCCTTTACTGCTCTTTAGTGAGACCTCATCTTGAGTATACAGTACAGAGTTGGTCACCCTACTACAGGAAGGATATTCTAGAATTAGAAAAGGTTCAGAGGAGAATGACCAAACTTGTACCCGAATTACAGGACCTTGACTATGAAGTAAGGTGTGAACGACTGGGGCTGACATCGCTGGAGAAGAGAAGACAAAGAGGAGATCTAATTGAAACCTATAAAATCCTGAAAGGGGTAGAAAATGTTGAGCATCATCTTCTTTGAATTCAGCTAGTTGAGAACAAGATCGAACACACGCAAGCTAACTAAAAAAGGTCACTGTAGAACTCTAGTCAGGGCGAATTCTTTCAGTGTGAGAGTGGTCAATGCTTGGAACTCACTCTCAGAAGATGTAGTCACTGCCCCCACAATCGGTGCTTTGAAAGCTAGATTGGACCAGTGCGCATGGTCTACATCAAGTTAAGTGTATCTCAATTTGAATCCCGACACTGTATTTGTACAATTATAGACATGAAATAGTTATATATATGTTGGAGAACTGCATTGTTATTAGTAAGTAATCGTAAGCTAATTATGAAAAATGTTATTTACGAGTTGTGACATTCGTACTCAAGAACGACCGAGAGATGGGAGCAATTACAAGATATTCTCTTAACCTCCCATATTATTGAAATAGGTAAGCTTGGAAGCCAGGGAATCAAAGAGAGAGAAGCTTGAGAAAGAATTGTGGGGCCAGGGATCCGTCACAGGATTTGAGGAATGGTTGAGCTGCGGTATGATTGGGCTGCGGCATATACTTGTTATTTGCCGCTCTGCTGGCAATATATATGATGATGACAATAAGTCATGGGGGAGTGAGAGGGGGCAAAGCCCCCTCTCAACCCAATATTATATCCCACGGCAGTCAAAATGGACTAGCACGTGATTGCGAGCATACAAGTATTTGGCGCTACGCCTGAATGCTACATGGGCGGCGGCCCAATCGCCATGGGACCAATCGGAGTAGAGGTAGGAGGGGGGATTGATAGTAGTTGGAGGGATTGAAAGTGTCCCTGTGATAGAATGTTCAGTGAAGTTAAATATATATAATCCAAACACAAATCAAATCCAAGTCAAATCTACTCTGAACTAAATTGAACTTAATCTGAATCTAAATTAAATTAAATCCAAAGGTCACTCACATATAATTATATTTAAATAATATTGATAGGGTTAATTGTACACCGGGATTCAACTCACCAACATTCACATGTGACCATGAGTTAGGGAATGGGCCGGTCAAGATGGCGGACGGCGGGTAGGATATGAGTGGCACGAAAGTTCAACTCAGGAAAGAAACCAAAATGATTATGTTATGATAATGGATATGAGTAAATATGCTTATCTGTCAGTCATGGCGTCGATGAGAGCGTCTTTGAAGTATAGGTGTAAAAGATTTTTGGCCGTTTGTTGTAATTATAGGCACTATAGCACAATGAAACGAAACAGAAATCTATGTTGACTGGGTGATGTCTGTGCAGGGTAGCTCTGAGCCCTGCCGGGACCCAGTCTTGCTGCCTGGCTTACGCCAGCCAGGAAAAATATCGTACTACATCTCGAGTTGCTAATACAATAAATTAGTATATATATATATGATAAAGTCATATATATTGCACAAGACCATATCAATATTGCATAATAGCATATTAGGCCTTTTATAATCTTAACTTACTTACAACGTGCCATTTTACTATTCATGATCTAAATTCATATGTCTTAACCATGGAAACGACCGTTAACCAACTACCTAACTAGGTACAGTTGGTCAAAGTTCCAGCTGACCCACCCTCGCTCTGGGGCTCACAGAATTATCTGGCAATACTGGTGTAGGAAGGAGGTGTGTCTTACAAAGATTGGTAGATCTGATTTCGGCTATATCATTGTTAGAACATACACTAAACAAGGGAAAGTAAGCCTATCTCAAATCAAAATGCATAGCCTACATCGCTATGTATGATCCCGAACATTCACCCAATGTTCGTAGATTTGCTTAAATATTAAAGTTATTATATCCACTTATTGGCAACGTATATAAAACCTGCTGGCTGCCACAACATACTTTACTCAATTTTATAAGAATACATATTTCTGTTTTATTGGTGGCTGCTTAATGAAGGAGCATTTAATCTTCACAACGTGAACATTACATAGTTTAATTTGCAGTAATATACAGGACAGGCACAGGTAACACATTAACCCCTTCTGTACCGGCAACATCTTTTTAACTTTATGCTGGCTACTATTAGATGTTATATTCACTTTAAAAGGGGCCTCCAGCAATTAACAGGCTTCGAACTATCTCAATTAACCGTTTTTACTACCACAAATCCTTCTTAAACTGTACAAAATCGTCCAAATATAGCTAGACTAAAATTTATAAAATGTGGTCGGTACGGAAGGGGTTAATGGCAAGTAGTATCCCTGCACCACTACACCAGTATTGCCAGATAATTCTGCGAGCCCCAGAGCGAGGGTGGGTCAGCTGGAACTTTGACCAACTGTACGTCACAGAGACGAACGGTAGCATATATATTGCCTATCTATCGTATTGCACAATACACTCCCCCCACAAGAAAACCTAAACCCCACCTTAAACTAAAGTTGCCCAGAGGCTATTTTCTGACGCCACATGTTAATGGCGCAGCACCACGTCTTGGACGTGTCCCGGTCCGAGTGTGATCACCATTTATTGAAATTGAATCATCTTGTTTAGAGTCCTCGGACACAGCAATATCAGGTGGAGCTTCCGATTATAAAGCAGAATCGAGCTCCAAAGCATACAAACGTGTGATTGGACAAACAGTGGATCCAGTGGCTGTCTTCAATAGTGCCACCCGCTCCACAGACTCTTCCCCCTTGTACACTTCCAACACGCAGCCCAATTTCCAGTATAAACGAGGACTATCTTCCCGTATTAACCCCTTCCGTTATATATGACGCAATCGCGTCATATGGGCGAGTGGCCAAAAACTCTCATATGAACTTATTGAAATCGCTCAGAAATAAGTTAATGATGCGATTTGCGTCATATTGAGCTCAGTAAGTTAGGCAAGTTAGATCAGAATCTGTCGGTTGCTGGCAACCCCAAATTCCTCCGACTTCTAACAGCACCTCAGTGTGAAAAAGAGTGTTGTGACGGAAATACCGGGCGCGCGGCCAACCCCTATCTTAAGTTAATATGTCAGAAAGAGTTAAAACCACTTCACCAACAGTAGGTGCCGATGGTCTACCAGAGGGCTTTATAATCCTCTCCCTCAAAGCTAGCAGATATTCATAAATCCACCTTTTTCTGAAATCCTCTATAACTTTTGATATATACTGGTACTGCTTTGATACCGCTGCTTCAGAGTACAACGAAGGATCATCTAGTTCCACAATTGACCGGAAATCAGGAGGAAACGCAGTCAATGGTTTACCGTAGAGTAAGTGTGCTGGCGTTAATGGCAGTGGTTTTTGCAAGTCGGTGTAGACATATGTGAGCGGACGCTCATTCACGACTGCTTCTATTTCAGTGAGGACTGTCATCAACTCACTCTCTTTCAATAAACCACGTCCTACTACCGCTCTTAGTCCTGATTTAACTATGCCCACGCACCGTTCCCAAATACCACCAAACCAAGATGCCTTAACTGGGATGAACCTCCACTCGCATTTCTTTTCTCCCATACAAGCAATGATTGTCGGATTATTGGCCAGAGGAGCGCGAACCACCAAACCTTGCCGCGGTATTCACGCAGCATGTGGAGGATTCTGCACATCCAGAGTGCATTGGGTGGAGGAAAAGCGTATATCGACTGCCACCTGTTCCTAGTCCTCGCTGAAAGCAACCGGCGGGTAAGGAAGTCCAGTAGCTTGGCCATCTCGTGTGAGGCGAACAAGTCCACCTGCGGATTTTCCCCAGGAGACGGCTAGGACGTTGAAAATGCTTTGTCTTAAAGACCACTTGACCTGGGTGCTCCGTCCCCTTGACAGAGCAGCCGCCCAAAGATAGGCCGTTTCGGGCAGGTATGGTACATGCAGGGTAATGCTGTAAAGTTCGGCCACATAAAACAATTTCTTCGCCAGGACCTGGAGGAGCCCTGCTTTAGAATGCAATGAACCGCAGACATGTTGACCATCCTGAAGGCCACTGACTTGCCCGCTAGGGCCTGCCCGTGAACCCTCAAGACGAACAATGGCACTTAATAATTCCAGGGCATTGATGTGTAGGTGGGATAGTTCCCCCCCCCCCCACCTTTATCCAGATGGTCGGCAGTAGAGCAGTCCAGGGCACCGCTGCTGTGAGCCTGCCCCGAGCGACCCAGTGTGACAATCTCAGACGTATGGAGCACGGTACCGGCCAAAGCCGAAGGAGGGGGGCAATAGAGGGAAGTGCCTGTTGCCCAGTTTAATATAGACTCTTGAGCCTGAGCCGGCCAAAAGGCACGGTCAGAGACACCCAATGAAAAGATCCCACCAGGGATTCCCAGATTTGACAGGCGAACGAGACAGAGTGCAACACGGCAAAAAGCTGTTGAAGAAGCGTCGCCGTGTTCACCAAGCTCTGCGTGACAAGAGCGTTCTTGAGGTCCCAGTGCAAGCCAACTCACGCCACTTCTTGCGACGGCGTGAGGCACGACCAGGGCATGTTTTGTCTGAACCTTTGGTTTGAGACGTGTTTGACTAATGTCAGCGTGTCCTGTACACATTGTGACGAAGAGTCTGCAGCGATGAGCCAATCGTCCAAGGAAAACAGGAGCCGAATCCCCTGCCAAAGCAGAGGATCCAGAGCCCGTTGTACAAGTTTTGTAAAGACCCGCGGTGCGACATGGAGACTGAATGGAAGTCTGTTGAACGTGAACACCTGGTGAGCATAGGCTACTGGAGAGCCAGGTAACCCCGTAAACGAGGAGCCATCGACACATGCCAATAATGCAACCATTAGGTCCTGGGTCACCACCTACGACATGGGTCGGAGTGCCAGTCGCACCTGATTGACTGTCTACAATCTGAAACGGGTGTTCATGGTATGCTGGTTGAGTATCGACAGATCAACCACCTGCCGCATCGCATCGTAGCCCATCATGGGTACCAGAAAAACAAGAGACAGAAAGACCCTGAGGAGTGAACGTATTGTACTTCGATGATTACACCTCCTCCCCCCACTTGCATGGACCGTAGCGCTACGGCCACTGCAGGAGACGCTGGTCAATGTCGGGGAGGGTGCCTGAGAGGAGGCCGAGACCTCCACCTCCAGGACAGACCCCGCTTCACCACCCGACGAGCCCACGACCGATGGGGCCAGCATCAGTAGAGTGGGCGGAAGAAGCCGGTGCGGGCGCCTAGAGTGATGCCCATCACCGATTCGAGGAGGGAGAGGGGACTGCCCAGGAGGAACTACATAATCATTGGCTTGTAGTCCCACTTGGACTGGTCGTGGTGGAACTGGCCACCATGTCCGCCCCCCCGAAACGGTGGACGGGACTCACGTGCCGGCTTGTCCTCCACCTGCCAGGGCACAGCTCACAAAGAGGAGGTCCCCGGACACTGCCGTGCACCCTCTTGACGGGGACAGCGGTCCGGGGACCTATAGGCACGGTAGGACATGGATCCTTATTCCCCGCGGACTTATGCTTCTCCCAGAGTTAGAAAACTGGCGACCCTGGTCCTGAACAGCCCGGCCCTCGCAACTGTGGGTGGTAGAGGACGACGTAGGCTGTGCCGCGTCCTTCCTTTGGGAGACATAAGAGTCCCCCGCCTCCTGCAAGTAAGCCACGCTCCAAGCCTCCTCTGTAAACAAGCCCGGTGACAACAGCACCGTCAGGAGGCTTGACATCGGAGGGTGCTTTCGTGCAGAAGGCAACCCGGAGAGCTTGCCTGCAACGGGTGGCCTCATAGAGGGAGTGGCAGACATCAACGACGCCATTGAGGGCCAGTTGGAGGCAAATCCGCTGCGCATGCTCGAAGGCCTACCGGTGGTCCCCTAGCGGCATAGCGTCAATCAGTGCAGCATCACCACGGCCAACTCCAGTCAGTTGAGGAGAGTTGAGATGTGACGGCCCAAGTGTAGGCGGAGCCAGAAGTCCCAGTCTATTGCAGGCGTGTCCGGGGCCGTGAAGAAGGGGCAAGGAAGACCGTCGGCGCGTTTATCCATGCCCACGCAGGAAAGCCAGAAGACCCAAGGACTAGCCCAGACACGAACGTGGACTCCGGAGGGGGGATGGTGGATGACCCCTCCAAAGACTTCCAGCCAAACTACACTTCTCGGGGATGCAGAACTAGGAGAGGGTGGGGACCGAGAGGGGCTGGGGAATCAAATCCAAGTCCAATCTGGCAGGATGAAAGTAGGGCGCGGAGTAGAGGCTGGTGACAGGAGTATCAGCGGGGACATCAGGCCAGATGAAGAGATGAGCCGTCAGAGGTGGTAAGGGAGCCACCACAGGCGCCGGAGGAGGAACAGGGGTAGGAGCCCCCTCTAGGGCCCGCAGCTCGACCATAGCTGCCTTGAAATCCTCTATTATGTCGGCTCTCAAGGAGGCCATGGAGACCTGCATGGGACATCTCTTGCCTTAGTTATATAGGCAAGTGAATGGCGAGGAGGAGGCTCCACTGGAGCCACTTGGGCAGACCTCTTCATGGCCCTGAAGGTCGTTGATTCTGCGGCCCTCCAGGGAGATCGGATCCTCACCGCAGGGTACGTTGAATGGTACTGGTGAGAAAGAGAAGTAGAGCGGGAGCGGCAACGCTTCCTCCTCCCCGTAGTCACTGACGGCCCCATAGAACCAGGCCAGTGCTCAAAATCCAGCAAGGCAGTGAGGCAACCTCCACAACGGCGACGTCCATATACGTTAGTCGTATAACACGCCACGTGGAGACAACAATCCCCTGTGCCTGCATGGCATCGCGAGGACAGGTGGGGCGGCTCGCTGGTGTAGTGACTAGCGTCTTGGACTTCCACCCAGAATGTACCAGGATCGCGCCCACGCTCGGCGCATTAAAGGGTTCTTTACAAGCACTGAGTCGTTACCATCCCCCCTGAGCAAGGGAATGGGGTAGTAGTACAGGACCCCAATGGAAATACGCCTAATCGGCCTTATTGGGCTACCTTAGCTGGCTTAGCATGCGCTAGCTTTAAGAATATTATTATTATATTTATTATATTATCATAAGCAGCGGCTGGATGGCATCAGGAGTGTTGGAAAAAAGGTGACTGTTAGAACTAGTTGAAGTGAAAACAGTGGTGAGAGCAGTATAGCAGTATAGCATATAATTCAAATAAATATAGCAGACACGACAATTATTGTGCAGTATAGCAAATATGATCATGGTTCAGGAAGGACGAATATAGCAGAAATGACAAGTACTGTATTGTGCAGTATAGCAAATATGGTCATGGTAGGCCTACAGGGAGGAGCAGGAACCCCCCACACAAAACCGTGAGCACCAGAGCTGGAGCCCACCCCAGAGTGGGGTCCAGCCCTAGGAAACATGGCACCCTTCCCAAGAAAGGATAAACACCCCACTACCAAAAAGTGCTTAAGCAAGTACCTGATAACCCAGTAGAAGGGTGGAAGGTGGTGGCACTTGGCAGAAGGTGAATCTAGCTTCCATCTGGATGCATGCGCGAACTCAACATACCTGCCCTCAGCCAGGTACAACCATCAGTTTTCTGCACACCCTCGGTCCGACCTGCACAAATGTTTGTTGCTCTTGTGTTGATGTCTTTTTCCACCCCTTCGCTTCTTTAGGCGAGTTGTGAGCCTTCTCAGGGCTTTTGAAGTTTTAGAAGGATGATTCCGTGATGTAGACATGCTTTTGGGGCAAAATTCTGGGTGTTTGGAGGGTGTGTAGTGAACTGGAGAATATTGTTTACTTGTTTGAAGGTGCATTTTCGCCCGACAATTGCTTTGCGATTGTCAGGAGTCTAGGCCTACTTCACTTTTTCTGTTTTGTGGTTTAATTTTCACTTTTTGCTTATGTAACGTCACTTTGTGGATTACAGGTGTGGGGATCGGTTTTTACACCATACCCGAAAGAGGATTTATGGAGCTCCGATCTTACTCTCAACCATCTGAACAATTTTACCAACACACCTAAACTTCGTTAAATGCGGAAATAGCCTCACAAAAATATCATGCCCTGGTGGGGGCACAAACTCTCGACCCTTGGGTGTGAGGCAGACACCTTACCAGTTAACCCAATAGATATATCCCACTTGGCCTGTTCGGCTCAGGGTATTTCTGCATCCGAGGTCTGTTTAGGCTAGCCTACTTTCACTGACTTTACACAGGCAGTTTTTGCATTGTTAACCAGGTTTAACCTGACAGCTGCAGGGAAACTCTTAACCCGGGAACAGCGGGAAGACTCTTAAGAGTTCCCCCGGCGGACTGCGGGAAGACTCTTAAGAGTAAGGCTATTAAAAAATCCATTTAAAACACCCCAAAACAATGTTTTTTTTTTTCTTTTTTTTTATACCTGGGCCATGCCAAATATCACTCCTCCACCTCCCCTCCTTCCCCACCTCCTTCAGTTATCACCTATTTTCCCTGTTATTCCCTTATTCTGTGGTATATTTTCGTGCTAACATTAGCGAGTTGCAAGCAGGGCATTGTAATCACTGTTAGCAAGCGAGTGCAAGAGAGAGAGAGAGAGTATCGATCGACAGTCTCTCTCCAGACGTGGGGAAAAGTGGTGGGAAGGGAGGTTGCCTCAGCCATACATTATGTAACTCCCGGCCTGTATCGCCGATTTTGACCATCCAAACGCTGTTTCCACTTCTTTTATTGTTGTAACAGGTTAATACCTTTATAATCAACCTATAATAGGCGCATATGGATAAGTATTAATGCTATTTATGATAAAATAACGATGTTAGTGATGGGAACAGCTCAAATACATCAGCACAGGAGTGTGGTGTCTCATACCCCCCATGCGCACTTCAGAGGTTAAGAGGTTTTACTGGGCGACTGCGCGGAGACTCTTAAGATCCTAGGCCTAAGAAAAAACATTTAAAAGGCTCCAGTAGCATTTGAAACAATTATTTTGTTTTTTTCACTCCATACCTCATATCACTTCTCCACATCTGTCAAAGTCCCCTCCTTCCCCCCCCCCTCCCTGTCAATTATCACCTATTTCCCCTTCGCGATTTTGACCATCTAAACACTATTCTCACTTGTTTTATTGTTGTCACATGTTACTATCTTCATATTAAACATAAAATAGGCGCATATGGAAGTATTAATTATATATTTATGGTAAATTAACGATTTTAGTGAGGAATGAATTAAAATACCTACGCACAGGGGTATGGTGTATACTACAGGGGCTGCGCAGCCCAGAGGTTAATGCTCAATTAGAGTAATTTTGCACTGCCTTTTATGATTGTTTTTTCGATAAATTAGGTGAGTTTTTGGCATTTCGCGGTATTCTTGAGTTGGACTTGATTTATTGTTTGAGTTTGGGGCACATGCCTTTATTCTCTTACAACTGTTGCTTTATTGGGCCACTCCCCATTATAGCACACTTCCCTCGTCTTTCACCGACATGTGGAAAGCCTGTCCACCTCTAGTATACTTCGTCTTGCTTTCGCTATTGCCTACTCCTTGAAGTCACTTTGATCCCACCGGTCGGTGACACGGTGTCTGGCAACAGTGTCATGCCATGCGCTGGCCTAGCCTAGATTTTACGTTTTCAGGGGTTTTATTTTAACTGTTAACGTAATTATTTTTGGTGTTTTGGGCAGTGCTTCTTAGCTTTGATGCATAGGTTGTTTTCAATTAGGGTTTCGACACTGCCTTTAGTGTTTTTTCATCTTTTTGATAACCTGTATGTACCTATGCTGGTTCGCTAGTCTACCTAGTGACTGCTTGTGGTGGCCCACTCCCCACTTCAAGCTTGATAAACTTTATGTTCACATGCTGGATCGCTAGTCTACCTAGTGCCTGCTGCTTGTGGTAGTCCACTCCCCACTTCAAGCACACCTACTAGTCTTACACCGGCTAGTCTAGGCTTATGGCTCTAGTTAGTTAGCTTACATGTTCCTTAATTAGGTCCGCCCACTCCCTTAACTCCGGGGGTGGTTCGGTCCTAGACTTACGAAGTTACGTGTACCGGCGGGCAGACCCGTCTGAACTATTCCGCTCCACTCGCGATTGTACCCCTGTGTATAAACGCGGCCCCGCTCTTATACAGATGGTTGGTCGTACTTAGCACCTTATTTACCACACTTGCCCAGCCTATCCACCCCTGGGTGCAGCTCCTGTGTTGCTCACACTCCATTTTTTTCTTATAGCCTGCTCATCGGACCGCTCCGCAGCCCGCAGGTGTACGGTTCTGCCTCTTATAGGCGGTAGTGTCCGTTCCTGCTCTTAGGCGGTCCATTACGCGCTTACGGCGGGAACGTCCAGGCCCCTGCTACGGTTCCTACCTAGATTGAGTGGGCAACTATTTTAATTTTTTCTACCCTACCTTTTTCGTTTTCTATTCTCAATAAGTAGTCTCGAAGTGTGCACAACGTACCTAGTAGAGATTTTAGGTGCTACTCTAGAAGTTATTGGACTGCACATGTAGTACCGATAAATCGGCCCGCTGTCCCAGCGGCTGAACTTATAAGCCCTACGTTGGATAACGTAGAGACTACTACTAAATATATACGTTTGTGGCGCAATATTCGACATAAAATAGGTCGATTCAGGGAACATATCAGAGGAGCGGCCAGTTTGAGCACACCAAACAGGTGCCATATAGTCCCATATATAGTGTGTAGAAGGGGAACGAAGCAGAGCAATATACATTTTAGTAGTTTCAATTTGAAGTTACCAATGTATGATTTCTGGAAATCGCAGACGAAAGAAAAAAGGTACTGTATATTGTCTCATTTTGTTTGAGAGAAATGGTGTTGATACTCCTAAAATCGCGTTTTCTGCAATGTAGTTGTTAGAGAAAACTATAGTAGCCAGAGATTTTTATGGTATACTATAATATAGGCCCATGGGTTGTGCAAATGGGTGAATTATTATATGTAGGCTATATGTGTGGTGTAATTTGATTGATGTTGGGTAGTTATAGGTATTTGTAGGGAGCCTAGGGAGGGGAGTTTTGGGCGGGAAAAGGGAAGCGTCAGACGGTCAGTCAAGTCAGGAGGCGCTCGGGGGAGGACCTTTTTGTGCAGGTTGTAGGGAGCTCCCGTCTTATTTTCTTCGAGTTTAGTGTTCCTGTGGTGGGTGAATTGATTCAGCCGAGGTCGGTAGTTCTTGTGGGCATCACTGCAGCCGTAGGTTAGGTTGGTTTGTGGTGCCAAGTTAAGGTTAATGGTTGCATGCAGTTTCTGGAGTGCTGATGGCGCTTGGATGGGGAACCACTTAGCCTAGCCCTGGAGATATATTCGGTGCTGCATCTACACAGGGATATTCTCACCGTGAGGTAAGGGTGCTTACGGTTTGTATTTTTACCACAAGCTATCTAGGCATATAGGCCTAGTCACCATGTCTGGAAAAGGGATAAGTTAATTGAGTAGTGAAATGATGAAGTCATATGATGGTAAGGGCGATGTGGTGGCGTGGCTAAAGAAGGCAGCATTGGTGGCAAAACTGATGGAAATTAAAGACTTAGCTAGTTTTATACCACTGTACTTGGAGGGAGATGCGTTAGCCTTGTACCTTGAGATGAGTGAGAATGAATAATTGGATGCTAAGAAGATAAGTGATAGATTGAAGGAGGCTTTTACACAGGGAATGTTTGATGCATAATTATGGAAGGCTAAAGAGGGTGAGATGGACAGGTGAGCAAGTGGATGTCTTTGCTAATGAGATAAGGAGGTTGGCAAGGCTAGCTGGGTGGAAGGGAGAGGGCCGTGAAGCTAGCATTTATAACTGGTTTTCCGGACAAGATATCAATGGAGCTGCAGCAGGTTAAGGACGTTGAGTCGGTGAGCGTGAGTGACTTAATAGTTAGGGCTAGAGTATTGGCAGCGGTTGCTACTGGTGGGCTGGAAGTGGAGGCAAAGTGGCAGGCTCCACGGGGTGAGCCGAGTGGCAGGAAATGGGAGGCGCCGCAGACGCGTGGGTTCAAAGATCGCTGCTTCAGATGTGGTGACAGTGCCGATCCGCGCCCCCCCCCCCTGACCGGTCTAAGAGGAGACGGTCACCTTCACCGAAGCGCAAATCTAGATCTCGTTCTAGATCTCCTAGGAAGCAGTCCCGGCATTCTTCCGTCGAGTCGTCACGGTCGACGAAACGCCGGAAGGAGGACTCTGCTTCATCAACGCCGTCCACTTCAAGTCATATAAGTGCCCGTACGGTTATCTCACAACCGCTTCCCCAGCCCTTGCCGAGGTCGCGGCCACCTCCCTCCACTCCTACCTCTCTAACGTCTAACGTCCAATTTGGCGACTCAGAGGTAGGGGCGGAGGGGATGGAGTCTAGTCCCAGGGATGAACAATCATTAAGTGAGCCACAAGAATTTACATTCGCCATTCCTAAGTTGAGTTATGTGCCACGTAAAGGCCCCCCGGTTATATCTAACAGGGTAATAGCGGATCAGTATAGGGGACCTCCTTCTTGCTCACATCAAATTTTTGATAGTTCTCAGGTGATACACAACTCCCAGCCACCCGCGGCACCAAGCCTGGAGACAATCAGAACCCTCACAGGGTAATCTTAATACTCAGGACGGGAACAGGGTAATAGTGGATCAGTATAGGGGTTCTCCTTCTTGTTCACATCAAATGTTTGATAGTTCTCAGGTGATACACGACTCCCAGCCACCTGCGGCACCAAGCCGGGAGGTCTGGAGACAATCAGAACCCTCACAGGTTAAGCTTAATACTCAGGACGGGAACAGGGAAAGTGAACCGGTAGAAACAATCCCCTTGTCAGTCCCTGATCTGGTGTGGCCACCGGCGGCCCCAGTGACTGTTCCCCGGCCACCAACACCGGAAGTGATAGAACTACCAGAGGAGCCGGAAGACATTGACCTGTCCTCAGCTCAACTAGTTAATAATGAAGTAGAGTCAGGTGGGTCTCAGTCCTCCCGAGGATCCCACAGTAAGTGTTACCACTGAGGAACTAAATGATATTCTCCACAGAGTGATGCAGCAGAATCAACTATACCTCCTTCTCAAGCTCCTTCCACTAGCACACCGGTAGTTCCCCCACTTGAGTCTACGGTAAGGCTGTTAGAGCCCTCAGGTGTTTCACATCCCCATACCTCTTTGCCTTCAGTTAACGTAACTCCGGCGACAACCACGGCTAGTAGCATGGCAGTGCCGGCCTCCTTGACTACCACTAATGTACGTGTCATTACAGACATTACTGCTCCCCCTCTTGATAAGCCCCACAGAGGAGAAGCCCTATGCCTCTCCTTTATAGGCCAGATTGCTCATGGGTTCCGTCAATTCCACAGAAACTGCACCTGGCACAAGCTACCATATTGGGGGAGCTACCGGTCCCTAGTGATTGGACCATTGAGGTAAATAAGAGTAGAAAGCTTAGAGCTAAGGACGTGCAAGGAAGGTTACTAGATGTTACCATTAAGGCCATTCCACATGTGCATTGTGCTGATTTCTTTGTGTATTCTGCCTCCCCGGCGATACCTCCGGCCTCATCTGCAGGACTGTTTGCTGATTGGTCACGAAATGATGGCGTAAATGATATAAAAGCTCTGCATGCACTTACGCCGGAACTGGATACAGTCCCGGTACTAGATCAGACAAACACACCAGTCTTGCAGATGGGTGTAGGTCTGTGGGTGGACTGGGAACTGGAGGCGCAGATATTTGCGTCTACCATTACAACTAAATCCTCCCATCAGGTACCTCAGGAAGTTCATTCATGGTTCACTTTACCAGTTAACAAAGCAGGAGGAGTGTCCCCTGCTTTATTTGAATTCCTGGCAGCTCCTAAATTATCTCTTTATGACCTGCACGAACCCTTTTCACACACCCTCCGGCTCACTTAGATAGAGACTTAATTAAGCTACGTAACAAAGCTTATAGACTGTTCTCGCAATACCTCGTAAGTCGCCAGATTGCCCAGTCACTCACAAGAACTATGACAGCCATCTCAGACCAACATGTAAGGAAAGCCACGGATTTGTCACGTAGGCTCCTTTTGAAAAATTCTATTCAATCCTTGGGTGATATCAGAATAGCTATCATGGAGGCGGTTAGAGCGAGGCAAGATTTGAGGGTTTACTTGGTTAAGAAGTTGCCGGAGGACATAGCCCGCCGAGTAACTCTTTCCCCGGTATTAACTGCACCCCTTCTCCCTATAGAGACATGGAGTATTGTTTTCAATTTGGTAGATGCCTGGAAGCAGAGTACCTCCCAGCCATAGAAAGAGACCTTCTGCGGCGCCAATGGCGGCAGGCGGACGCAAGTTTTTGAGGCTCCGGCATATTTTCATGGGAAAGAATAAATAACATGGAATTTCGAGTGCATACGGAGCTAGCAAGGAGAGGAAGGACTTGTGAAGTGTTTGGAAGATAAATTGGTGTGGTGGAGGGGTGATATATAGTGTAATAAGAGTAGAGTAACGGGACAGCGGTAGTGTTGTGAGTTGTTGAGATTGTAACAAACATGGCGGAAGGAATTTCGGGAATGACGGAGGCGGAAGAAAGGCTACAACGTTTTCGTGGGTTTAAGAGTACAGATAAGAAGTTAGAAGAGGTTTTTAATGTTGTGAGGGGTTTGGAAAAGTGGAAGAGTGATACAGAGAAATGGAAGGGGGATATTGGTGAGAAGGTTAAGGTACTGTGTGTACTGTGTGGTGTGTCAGGTGGGGAAGGGAATAGGCCTAGCGAAGGAAGCGAATGTAGGCATATTTCGGAAGTTAACAACTGTGGTATACTATCAATGGAAGTTAAATATTGCTAAGCTATACTAATTCAAATAAAATCAATCTAAATTAAATTGCTCCATATCTAAATTGAATTCAATCTGAAACAAGCTAATTTATATCCAAAGGTCTCACATAATAAAATATATATAAAGTAAGGTTATAAGGGTTAATATTATCCAGGAATTAACTCGCCAATAGTTCCACGTAGCAACAAGACAAAGGAGAACTTTTACCCAATATGGCGGACAATGGGGAAACGAGACACCGGCCCTGAGGCTCGAGTCAAGTGAAAGAAAGAATCAAATTATTATATGGGAATGGACATGGATACTATGCTTATCTGTCAGTCAGTCATGGCGTCGATGATAGCGTCGTGATAGTGTAGATGTATGCATTGCTGTCAGGGTATTGTGATTAGAGGCACAAAAGCTCGATCAACTGAAGGCGGAAATTAGTGTTAACTGGTTGGTGGTCGTGGAGGCTCTGCTGTTTCCAGCTCTATGCCTTGCTGCCGTGGCATACGCCAGGGCCCAAATTATCGTACCGATTCTATGTTGCTCAATACGATAAATTATATTAATATATACGATAAATTCATATATACTACATAAGACCATGTCAATATTGCTTAATAGCATATTAGGTCTTTTATAATCTTAACTTACTTACAATCTTAATTACCATTCGAGGCGATGGTGGGAGGCGGACGCATTTTTTGAGGCTCCGTCACATTATCATGGGCACGATTAATTATAACGGAATTTCGAATACATACTGAGCGAGCGAGGAGAGGAAGGACTAGTGAAGTGTTTTGAAGATAAATTGGTGTGGTGGAGGGGTGATATATATTGTGAAAAGAGTAGTGTAATCAACGGGTCAGCTGGAGTTATAGTGATTGTAAACAAACATGGCGGACGGAACGGCGGGAATTTCGGAGACGGAAGAAAGGTTAGGACGGTTTCGTGGGTTTAGGAGCACAGATAAGAAGGTAGAAGAGATTATTAATGTTGTGAAGGATATGAAAAAGTGGAAGAGTGATATGGAGAAGTGGAAGGTGGACATTGGTGAGAAAATCAAGGTGTTGTGCGAACTATGTGGTGCGTCGGGTGGGGCAGGGAATGGGCTTAGTGAAGGAAGCGAATGTAGGCCTATTTCGGAAGTTAATAATAACCTAGAGATGGTACTAAAAAGGGTAGAGGAATTGGGAGCAGAGAATATGGCATTAAAGGAGCAGCTGAAGGAATACGAAGGACGATTCAAAGAAGTGAAGGAGTCAACTGCATGGACGGTGGTAGGTGAACAGAAAGTTAAAGATTTGGAGGAAATTGTGAAAGAACAAGGAGGAAATGAACAAGACAAAAAAAAAGTTTTGAGAGTGCAGTCGTAGGAGTCATGAAGAACAAGGAGAGTGTCGTGAAGGAGGCCATGGACAGGGATAGAGGTGTAATCAAGCATGGAGATATAGAGGCTCATATGAATGATAATGGAGTGAGAAAAGTGAGAGATATGGAGAAAGTGAAGGAGGTCATGAAAGCTGTTGATGTAGATGGATGTGGATGGGATGGGCAGGTGGAGGAAGTCAGTAGGATAGGTAGATATAGAAGGGGGGAGATGAGACCTATAAGGGTACAGTTTAAAACCAGGGCAGTGGCAGAGACAGTGACAAATTTTAGTTGGAGACTAAACACAAATGAAGAACTGAAACATATAAGATTAAAGAAGGATTTGAGCATAGAACAAAGAAAAAAAATAAAGGAACTACAGGAAACGGCTAATGAGGAAAATGGAAAGTTGGGTAAGGAGGATAAGAAGTTTTTCTGGAGAGTGAGGGACGTGAAAATGAAGAAGTGGTTTATACGAATAGAAGGGAGAAGGAGATCTGGGAGGGAAGAGAATGTGATAGAAGTTGTGGCAGAGGTGGAGAGCAGGGTGGAAGCGTCTCGGGGAGAGACAGGAGAAGAAGCTGCAGACACAGTACCGGTAGTGTGAGGCGTGGAGTAAGGCACGGACAGGAAGAGCGGGATGATGTAGCTGCTGAAGGAATGGTAGAAAGATTAAGGATTATGTTTAGCAATGTTGATGTGTTTACCCAGGACAAGAAAAGATAACTGATATGTAGGATGCAGGATGAAGAGGAAAAACCTGATGTCATAGCCTTACAGGAAATAAGACCAAAAAATGCTAGAATTGAAAGGGAACTGGTGGAGTATAGTTTGGAGGGTTTTGATTTGTATGAGAGGAATGCTATTAGAGCAGAGGTTGGAAGAGGACTGTTTATTTATGTAAGAAAAGATCTTAAGGTAAATGAGGTGGATATGAAACAGCAGTATTGTGAGTATTTGTGTATTGAAGTAAAATGTGCAAGAGGGTCAATTCTAATTGCCTCTATATATAGAAGCCCAAATAATAGTAGGGAAGAGGATGATAGCCTACTGAAAGCAATGGAGGAAATAGACAATAGAGAGAACAAATATAAGATTTTGATTGGAGATTTCAATTTGCCAAGGATCAACTGGGCAAATTGTACTACTCCAGCGGGAGAGTGTAGCCTGGAAAACAAGTTTATAGAGAAAGTGAGAGATTTTTGTTTTACGCAACATATTACAGAGATGACAAGATATAGAGATGGGACGCAGGGGAGTGTACTTGATTTGATTTTTAGCAATGAGGAGGATAAAGTAGAACATATCAATGTGGATAGCCCTATAGGTCGTAGTGACCATGCCTGTATAAGTTTTAGTTGCAATATTAAAACAGAGGGATAATAGAAGCAATACAAAAATATACATGTATGATAGAGCAGATTAGGAGCTGCTGAGAAGGTGTTTGGACATTGACTGGAGGGAATACTTGAACGGTGAAGACGCTGAAGTAATGTGGAGCAAGATTAGAGTCAAACTGGAGAATGCTATATCCAAATGTGTACCAGTAAGGGAATATAAGGATAAAACAAAATTGAGGAAAAGAACGAACCCAGAATTACCAATGAAAAGAAAGCTTTGGACATTGATATGAAGAAAGAAACGATTGTGGGAAAGACTAAAAGTGTTAAAAAAGAACAGGGGGTCTAGTATAGAAGCTAAAGAAGTGGATTTGGAACTTAGACAAATAAACAATAAAATAAGGTGGGAGACAAGGAGGGGGGTGAAGGAGAGGGAGAGAGAGATTACAAAAAACGTGAAGGATAATCCAAAAATATTCGGGAAGTACATTCAGGAAATCAGATGTTTGCAGTAAGACAGTTATGCGAGAAGTATTTAGAGAAGCATAAGGAGATATTTTGGGCTTTTATGGACTTGGAAAAAGCGTATGATCGTGTGGACCGTGAAGCAATGTGGAAGGTGTTAAGGATTTATGAAATAGGAGGAAATTTGTTAGAAGCAGTTAAGAGTTTTTATGAAGGGAGCAGAGCATGTGTGAGAGTAGGAAATGGTGAGTTGAGTGAATGGTTTGAGGTAAAGGTAGGTTTGCGACAGGGTTGTGTAATGTCACCATGGCTGTTTAATATGTTTATGGATGGTGTGGTGAGGGAGGTGAAAAGGAGAACTATGGGAAGAGGATTGGGTTTAGTAGGAAAGAATGGTAGAGATTGGGAGTTGAATCAGTTGCTGTTCGCTGATGACACAGCATTGGTGGCGGATTCTGATGAGAAACTGCAGCGGGTAGTCAAAGAGTTTGGTGTGGTTTGTGGAAGGAGGAAACTGAAGGTGAACGTCAATAAAAGTAAAGTAATGGTGTGTAATAGGGGAGAGCATAGGGTGAATCTAGATGTGAGGCTGGATGGGGAAATATTGGAACAAGTAGAGTGTTTTAAATATCTAGGAGGAACGATAAGCAGGAGTGGAGGTATGGAAGTGGAGGTAAAACAGAGAGTGTGTGAAGGAAGGAAGGTTTTCGGAGCAATGGGAAGTATGTGGTAGACGAGAAATCTCGGAGTGAAAGTAAAAAGTGCACTGTATCAAGGAATTGTTGTGCCAACAGTGATGTATGGGGCTGAGACATGGGCTCTGAAGAAAAAGGAGGAAAGAGGGCTGGATGTGATGGAGATGAGCTGCTTGAGGAGTATGTGTGGAGTTACTCGTAGAGACAGATTGAGGAATGAAGAGATACGTAGGAGAGTGGGGCAGCAAGAACATTTGTCAGCCAGAGTGGACAGAAGGGTGCTGAGCTGGTATGGTCATGTTGAACGAATGGGAGATGAAAGGCTTACAAAGAGAATATGTGAGTCAGGTACAAGGGGAGATAGAAGGGCAGGAAGACCCCCATTGAGATGGAGAGACTGTGTAAGAAAGGCTTTGGATGATAGAGGAATGACTATAGATCAGGCAGGGGAAGTGGTGGTGGACAGGAGTGAATGGAGAATGCTTGTGAATAGTTGAGTGAACACGTGGTCATTTGGAGTAAGGGGTCGGGCGCAAGTTGGACTAGATAATAGTCCATCAGGCGCCTGGCCCGGGAGACGATTAATATGAAGGGTGTGCCTGGAAGTGTGGTGGGAGGGCTTGTGGCTTTGGCTCCGCTGCATGTCTGCCTGCCGAGATCGGAACCTCTCCGGGTGGTCAGGGGCCGGGGGCAGTGCTGGAGCGACCTTGGTAACCCTGGTCTCTGGGTCTTCTCCTGGGTGACCTGGATGTGTGAGAGTTTGTGTTTTTTATCTGTGTTTATTTTTTGTTTTATGTTGTTTTTGTGTTTTCCCTGTTCTTGCTCTGTCTTGAGTCGGCTACCCCCAAAATGGGGATTGGGCCTGAGCATATAGATAGATAGATAGATAGACATTCAGGAAAAGTTAACAAGAAGAGTAGGTATCCCAGAACTGATAGGAGAATTGGATGATAGGAATAGAGCAGAAACTGATAAGGAGAAAGCAGAGGTGCTGGGGAAATACTTTGGGGAGGTACTAACAGTGGAGTCAGATGATGCAGTGCCTACTATTACCATCAAACAGGCACTGGCACTAGAACTAATAGAGTTGTCCCATGCTAGAATAAGAAGGGCTATAGAAAAAATTAACAGAAGTAAGTCCCCATGACCGGATGGGTTACATCCAAGAATCATAAAGGAAGGAGGTGAGATGTTAGTAGAGCCATTACATTTTTTATTTGAGGTATCTTTTAATACAGGGCAAATCCCAATGGACTTGAGAGAGGCGAACATAACAGCTATATTTAAGAAGGGAAAGAAAAATGACCCAGGACATTATAGACCAGTCAGTTTGACAAGTGTTGTGTGTAAACTAATGGAAACGGTAATTAGAGAAGGAATAATGGAGCATATGAAATCAAACCAACTTTTCAGTGGGACACAGTTCGGATTCTTGCCGGGGAGGTCGACAATACTACAACTAATTAAGGTGGTAGATGATTGGATGCAAATTCTGGAGGATGGTGATGTTATAGACGTGGTATATTGCGATTTTATGAAGGCCTTCGATAAGGTCCCACATAAAAGGTTAATAGAGAAAGTTAGAAGCTATAATATAGGGGAAAAATGTGTGAAACGGATAGAAGCCTTCCTGAAAGATCGGAGACAGAGGGTACTGGTGAATGGAATAGGCTCGGGGTGGAGGGAAATTACAAGAGGGGTACCTCAGGGATCTGTGTTGGGACCACTACTGTTCGTTATATTAATCAACGACTTACCTGAAGTTATAACTAATGGAAGTGAGATATATCTGTATGCGGATGACACTAAGCTGTATAGAAGAGTGAGGAGTAAGGAAGATGTGGGTTTGCTTCAAGGAGATGTGGAGGGCATGAAGGGATGGTCTGAACATTGGTTAATGCCTTTTCATCCAAAAAAATGCAAGTACATGCGGATTGGGACAAGCAAGATAGACAAGGTAGGATACAGTATGTATGAAGCGGTGGAGGAAGTTAATGCAGAAAAGGATATAGGAGTAGTGATAGACAATAAGTTAAATTTCTCAGAACATTTAGCGGAAAAGATAAACAAAGCCAATAGAATTGTAAGGCTGATAAGGAGGACATTTGTGTCACTTGACGAAGAAATATTCAGGAATCTCTATACAGCGCTGGTTATACCGCACCTGGAATATACAAAGCAGGTGTGGGCTCCATATATGGTAAAGGATATAGAAGCAGTGGAGAAAGTGCAGAGGAATGCTAGTAAGCTAGTACCAACGTTGAAGAACGCGGGCTATGAGCAGAGGTTGAGGACACTGGGGCTTCCGACACTGGCATATAGGAGAAAGAGAGGGGATATGATAGAGACTTTTAAGATAGTGTCAGGAATGTATGATGAGGATGTGTGTGAAGGTATGTTCTTGATGCGGCAGGGAACAAGAACGAGAGGACACTCTAAGAAAATTTACAAAGAAAGAAATAGGCTTGAAAAGGCAAAGAACTCATTTTGTGATAGAGTGGTAAATGAGTGGAACGCACTGCCCCAGTATGTAGTCGATTCCGAATCAATAAGGAATTTTGAAAGTAATCTTGATAAAGCATGGGGAAGACAACATTTGAAGTTTGATTATAAAGCAAAAATACAGAATAGTAAAAATGTTGCGTCTGCTACCGCCGCCGCCAACAGCGTGAACGACCGCAGCAGTGCAAGTACTGGCACTGAGCTGGATACACAGGCCTAGTTTGCCTTTTTCCAGAGGATCTACTGTAAGAAACTGTAAGAAACTGAAAGATAAGCACATAAATTATCTTACACTATCATATTACACGATACACTCCCCCCACAAAAAATAACCTGAACCCCACCTTAAACAAAAGTTGCCCAGAGGCTATCCTCTGACGCCACATATCAACGGCGCCAGCAGCAGCGCGTCTGGGACGCGTCCCGGTCCAAGAACGATCACCATCCGCAAGGGGTGAATCGTCACATTGAGAATCCTCGGACCCAGCAATAACAGGTGGAGCATCAGATTGCAATGCGGAATCGAGCTCCAAAGCGTACAAACGTGCGATAGGACGAACAGTAGTTCCAGTGGCCGTCCTCAATAGTGCCACCCACTCTACAGAGTCTTCCCCCTTGTACACTTCCAACACGCAGCCTAATTTCCAGTACAAACGAGGACTATCTTCTTTAATTAAAATGACTTCACCAACAGTAGATGCCGTCGGTCTACCAGAGGGTGTAACACTCCTT
The DNA here is from genome assembly GCA_032716605.1 of Paralithodes platypus. Classification (NCBI taxonomy): domain Eukaryota; kingdom Metazoa; phylum Arthropoda; class Malacostraca; order Decapoda; family Lithodidae; genus Paralithodes; species Paralithodes platypus. Next base: position 8,893,553 of record CM064492.1, on the reverse strand, counting down.
TCCCTCAATGCTAACAGATATTCATTAATCCACCTTTTTCCAAAATCTTCGATTACCCTCGATAAATACTGATATCGCTTAGAAACCGCTGCTTCAGAGTACAACGAAGGATCCTCTAGTTCTATGATAGACTGGAAATCGGATGGGAATGCAGTCAATGTTTACCATATAGCAAGTGAGCTGGCGTTAATGGTAGTGGCTCTTGCATGTCGGTGTACACATATGTGAGCGGACGATCATTTACGACTGCGTCTATTTCGGTGAGAACTGTCATTAACTCACTCTTCTTCAATAAAGCACGTCCTACAACCGCTCTGTCCTGATTTAACAATGCCGACACACCGTTCCCACATTCCACCAAACCAAGGTGCCTTAACTGGAATGAACCTCCATTCGCACTTCTTTTCTCCCATAAAAGTGATGATTGTAGGATCACTGCTCATATCCTTCAGGTATCTAGATGCTTGGATAAAAGTAGGAGCATTGTCGCTAAGAATGAGTTGAGGGAATGAACGACGGGCAAAAACCGTGTAAACGCCAGCATAAATTCTTCGCTAGACATATTATCACATAGTTCTAGGTGTACCGCTCGAGATGTTGCACAGGTAAACAATAATATATAAACCTTCTCATGCTTTATCGTCTTCAATGCACCTCTGTAATCTAACCCTATACAGCTTGGAAAGGCTCTATGTGCTTTACACGGCATTCAGGTAGAGATGGAGCTGGTCCAGTTGCATATGGTTTACCCTTTAGTCTCTGGCATATTATACACTTTCTTACTACGCGTCGAGCTACTTGTCGAACTCTGGGTATCCACCATGTGAGACGCAAATTTGATATATGACATACCCCGTAGTGTTTTACTTCCTTATGTGCACGTATGATCAATAGATCAGTAACGTGATGTCTTGTTGGCATAAGTATAGGACGGTTTGTGCCGTCCGTTACACCTGACCACTTCAGGCGACCCTCACACCTGATGAGGTCATTATCTAGGTGCAACCTCAATTGACGCACTAAATTAGGCATTATTGTCTTATTCGAGCTTTGCAAAGATTCTAATTCATTGGAAAAGGTTTCTGCTTGAACCCACTTGATCAAAGTTACTTCAGCTGCTTTATATTCACGAGCATCAATGTTGTGACCCCTGTTGCAGAGTTGGCCCGTTACTTTAAATGTGGTGGGGCATGCGAAATTAAAATTAATTTATAATGTATTTAAAGAGATGTTTAGATCTCCAGTAATCAACCTGACTAATCCTTTGTCAAAACTAATCTTCAATATTAGAGAACAAATCAAAAATAGATATTGAATTGCGACCCCTTGCAACTAGTACTCACGTGAGGATGTGACGTAGGCCCAGGCAAACATTTGGGAAGCAAACATCAGCAAGTATAGCAAAAATGGTGAATAGGTGTGCTGTTTTCGGGTGTAGCAACATCCCTGGACCAAACATAGCACTACACAAGTTTCCAAGTGATCCATACCATTGTAACAAATGGGTGAAGTTTATAGAAAGAACCAGAGTGTGGGAGGCAAAGCCCAAAACAAGATTCATATGCAATGGACATTTTCGTGATGAATGCTTTGACAATAAAGTGCGGTGGAGTATGGGTATGGCTAGATGCACCCGCTGATTGCCTATACGGACTGGGGTCTTGTCACGCCCAGTGCCAGGTCCGTATATATACGGACTCGCCGAAAAAAAATCGTAGCAGCGAAACGACTGCACCTATAGCTTTCATATTTCTACCACATGTACCTTACCCTTCTGGCTTCTTGCTACCACCACCCCAACCCCCTCCCCCAATCCACTCGCCGACCATGGGTTGCCGCATCAGGCCATCACAAAGGAAAAAAAGGAAAATATGTGGCGGCGAAACGACAGAACCAATTCGTTCCATATTTGTTTGACAAGTCCCCTACCCTTCTGTCTTCCCCCCACCACAATCCCAACTTCCTCCCACCACCCACTTCCAGCCAACCCGTAGATCATCACATAAAAAAAATGAAAATCCGTGGTGGCGAAACTGCCTCACCAATCGGCTCCATATTTGTAACACAGTCAATTACCCTTCTACCTTCCCCCCACCATCCCCCAAACCACCCTCCCACCCATACCTGCTTGCCAATTTCAGGAGTCAGTAGAGTGGATAATATGGGCTAACTTAAGTCTAGCCCAAATTATACAGTCAGCGTCGATGGATAGGCTATAGGCCTAACCTAGGCTAAATAAATTTATTGGCTGAAATTCAACTACTAGCAACTAGGCTAACAAAAAAAATAAAAATAAAAAAAACAGTGAGTGGCGCAAACATTGTTGGGAAGGATATGTAGTTACCAGGCGTACGGATACGGTCATCATGTTTACATAAGTCAATCGCCGCGGTTAAGTTCCCGTCTATTTTTACGGCTATTTTTTCTGTTATGTGCACCCTGTTGGCAATGTATATGATGATGACAATAAGTCATGGAGGCGTGAGGGGCGGGCTTTCATTATTGTATCCAAATGCAGTCAAAATAGACGGGGACATGATCGCTAGCGTCCGCCGCGGCTCCGAGTAGTATAAACAAGGCGGGCGGTAATCACAGCTGCTTCTCCCTCCTCTCCTGCTGCTGGATCTCGTCCTACAGGTTCATACATATAAGTCTGGACACCACCAATATTCATCACTTGAGGTTCTTCGCCAAAATCACGGTTATCACCCTCAGTATTGGCAAACGAATCGGAACTACTGTCACTATCCTCCATTTCCACCTGTCAGAAGAGCTTGTTGTGTTGCTGGGCATACGTTATCAGAGCGCTTAAACTCCGAATCCAGAAAGTGTCACCCATATCCTATTTTGGCCATTATATAAATAATTAAGCCATTGTAGCAGAAAATATTGCACCAAAAGCTATAGTGCACACTGCCGGTAATGATTGTGGAGGAAAATAATAGCATGCACACCCACCTTTAAGCTTGATATTGGATATATATCTCAACACCCAAGCTACAACTCTGACTAATTTATTATAGTCACCGAATCTTGCCCATTCTATTATTGGACCCGGTGGCTCATTTGGTTGGGCTGTAACTGCCACTGTTTCCAGTGGCAGAAGTCCCTCACCAACAGCATGCCAAATCGTCCATTCATTTTCATGGAGCAGCCACTTTGGACCATGCCACCACAATTCGGACTTCACTAACTGGCTAGCCATTATACCCCTAGTTATGATATCACTAGGGTTGTCTTTTGTATTTACATAATGATATGCAACGTCTGGCAAAAGGGCTCTAATCTCATCTACCCTATTCCGCACATAAACTGGCAGAGACTTATTGCTATATATCCAGTTGAGTGCGACCTGACTATCGCACCAAACGTGAATTATTTCAATATTTAAGTCGCTCTCGTATGCTGCGCGTACATGTTGCACCAGACGTGCTAATAGCAGCATGGCAGTCAATTCCATTGTAGGGATAGTTACCTTTTTGTCCTTTACTTTAGCCCGGGCAGTAACTAAATGTGCCCCAAATCAAGTAACGACATATATGGCTACCCCGTATGCCGTGGCGCTAGCATCGCAAAACTTGTGTAATGTAACGTCACCGAACGACGCCACTTTACGAGATAAAGGTTTAGTACATAGGATGTCATACTCTTTCAACAACAATGTCCCTTGGTCATTCAAGTCCTCGGGCAAACTGTCATCCCATCCTATTTTGCGTCTCCAAACTTCCTGCATCAGAATCCTAGCTCTTTTGGTAACGGGTAATGCTAGACCCAAAGGATCAAAAAATTGCGCAACTTTGCTCAACAGACTTCTTTTTGAGTGCGCTCCCGTCTGCTGAGCAAAAGACCTTGTTTGAAAAGTTAGTATGTCTTGTTTAGGTTGCCAGATCATCCCCAAATTTCTAGACTTTTCCTGGTTATGAGACGCCGTACCGTCCACCTGTATCAAACTCTGAAGATCTTCACTATTAGTAACCCCCTCGCGGAGAAATAAATGTGCTTCTGTAAACAATCTACGTGCTTGCCAGTAGGTATGTAACAAATCATCCTGACTATCGCTGGAACCCTGCAAATTGTCTATATACAACCCGTGAGATAGTTTACTTGTGTCCTCATGAGTATCTGATAGATGTTTTTTGATAGTGGCATTTAACAAAAACTGAACATGTAGCACCAAAGAGTATGACCCGAAAACGGTAGATTATGACCGGACTTTCAGAGTCGCTAATGTCTTCGAACCAAAGAAAGCGGGTAACATCTCTATCTTCCTCTTTTAGTTTGACCATCAAGAATGCTTTCTCGATGTCACTAGTAAATGCATACTGCCCCAGCCTAAACCGCAATAGATGTTGGAACAGATCCAACACCAAGGACGGATTTGTCAGCAGGCAGTCATTTAGACTGGGTTGTTGACCTTGGTGGGCAGAGCAGTCATACACCACCTGTATTAGTGTAGTGACGCTGTCTTTCCTCACTCCATGATGGGCCAGATAGTGAACCCTTCCCTTCCTAATCGGTTCTTTTACATCGACCCTTTCAATGAAGCCCCTATCTTCATAACTCCGAAAAACATCGTCATACGCCTGGCGCGTGCTCTGTTCATTTGTTAATTTACGCTGTAATGCACGCAAGCGACCTAATGCCGATCCATAGTTGTTTGGCAGGCTTATCTCACTATTCTTCCAGGGTAAACTAACCTTATATTGCTTGTCTGAGGCACAGTAGCTCACAGACTCGTCAAACCTTTTCAGCGCAATTTCCGAGTCATAATCGGTCTCCATAGGATTAATGCCTATGTGATCCAAGCTCCACAGTCGTTCCAGATCAAACTCGGCAGTCATTTTAGGGTCACTAGGTTGGGAATCCTCCCTTCCCAACTCCTCTGCCCGCGGTTACATTCACTCTTAATATAGAGACCGTGTCGACCAGGACATTTGACTGTGTAGTAGGCACCTTTCCACTCATGCAATAGCCAAATTTAGTGGGGATTAAAATTACACCACACATTCTTTTAAATCCAGGGTATACTACATCATAATAATGATCCACACCAAGTAGAACATGCACCTCACTCTGATATCCCATGGGATCTGACAAGTTAACCCCTTTGCTACTTAATGCGTGTTCCACCTTCTTCACTCCTACAGATGCATATTCTGGTAGGGTGTCTACTACGATACATGTCATAAAGTACCTGTTTTTACGGTAGAAATATGAAATCTCCGCTATCTCGTAGACATGTTTGTCAGTAACCCCTGTGAAGCCCTGCAATCGAAGAGTCTCAGCCCCTACGACTCGGTGCTTAAGTCCCATTAATACGGACTTTTTTATAAAGGATCGTCGAGACCCTTGATCAAGAAGTACCCGACAAACCTTGTTACTGTCATTTCCTTCCATGGAAATCTGTATTGTGGGCAGTATAGTGGTGTCTTTCGTGCTACCTAGTGTAAAAGTTGTAGTACCCTCCGGTTTGACGTCTTTGACTTTGTCTACTGTAGGACACAACTTGTCAAAGTGATGTCCTTTACAGTGGCGACAGGGCCTTAAGTATGTAGCAGTACATTGTCCCTGCTTACCATGTTCCTTACTTAGACAACTTACACATAGCTTCAACCTCTTTGCCTGTGCTAGTTTTGTCTCATTTGTTGGGTATTTTACACAGAAACTCCATTTATGTTTGTTGTTACATAGCTTACATAGAATCTGAGCAGGTTTCTTATAATTATGTACCCTCTTTCTTTCCTTTAGTCCCCACCGTCATGCTTACAGTTCCCCTCATCTCCACATTCCCACTCCCTCCCGACACATACTGTACATTCTCCCATTGTTCAACTGTAGATTACTAATTTATTTACTGAACTGAGTTTTGAACTCCCCCAGATCAAACGATCTAACCTTGTCAAGTATTGCCATAGGAAGCTTCTGACATAAGATATGACTATCATTTCCTGTGTGATGAGCTCTGGGTATCTAGCGATTGAGTATGGCACTCCATATTTGCCCAAAAATTTGCTAACTCCTCAACCTTATAATGTGGTTCTGCGAGCTTTAACAAGGCAACGACATGGGCCATCTTCAACTGCTCTTGATCCCCGTATGTGGACTTTAACAATTGTACTGCCTCCAGATAGCTATCACCTACTACCGCAAAACCCTCTATCAAATATAAGGCCTCTCCTTCCATTTGTCCTTTAAGGTAGTGAAACTTACGACATTATCCAAAGAGGATTCATGTACTGTAGACCGAAATACATCCAAAAAAGCTAACCACTCAGTCAATTTGCCCCCAAATGTAGGAAGCTTGAGCTTTGGGAGGTGCACAGTGTGTTTCGGGTCAACCCTTCTATGGGCTTCATTCTCGCCTCCCTTCTTATTTGCGACAGCACGCTGTAATAGGTGCTTCGCTTTAAAGACAGGTTCATCATAGAGAGCGCGATTATCACACTCTGCAATTATCTCTTGCTCCTCTGTCATGCCTGCCACAATCACCTCACTTAGAGCAACAATACGACTGTGGGTAGCCTGGACATTGTCTAACCTAGCCTCTAATTCCTCGAGGTCAGCAGTAGTGATGAAAGCATTGACATCAATAATTAACCTATTTAATACTCCCAGAAGTCCCGCCCTCTGATTTTTAGGGGCTTTGCTCTGCACCCCAGTAGCCTGTGTCTCTTCCGGTTTATTCATTTTGTATACAAGCCTGTAGGCTATTTACACCTAAAATGTTACAATTACAATGGCAAAATAGTAGCCTAGGTAAGAGACGCCGACCGGCGGACTTCTATGTTATGGAGAAAAAATAGCACACAAAATAGCAATACCCACACTAAAGGGTCATATTGAACAAGATTTTTTTTTAGGTCAGGTCATGTCACTCATGTGTCACAGGAAGTCTGAAATGAAAGAGAAAATTATTGGGGGAAGATGATGGGTGGGATGCAAGACTTGGCAGGCGCAACGATATCACCCTGCATTCTGGCTCTAACCATCGCTTGGCTAGTCCTCCCAGTTTATCATAGAGTTGTTCCTGCATCCTGTGTTTTGTCCCATTGCTCATTGCCTTAAAACATTCCTTACTGGTAGCTAATTCCCGGGTCTGGGCACCAATGTGGTATACTATCAATGGAAGTTACATATTTCTAAGCTACAATAATTAAAACAAAATCAATCTAAATTAAATTACTCCATATCTAAATTGAATTCAATCTGAAACAAGCTAATTTATATCCAAAGGTCTCACATAATACAATATATATAAAGTAAGGTTATAAGGGTTAATATTATCCAGGAATTAACTCACCAATAGTTCCACGTGGCAACAAGACAAAGGAGAACTTTTACCCAATATGACGGACAATGGGGAAACGAGACACCGGCCCTGAGGCTCGAGTCAAGTGAAAGAAAGAATCAAATGATTATATGGGAATGGACATGGATACTATGCTTATCTGTCAGTCAGTCATGGCGTCGATGAGAGCATCGTGATGGTGTAGATGTATGTATTGCTGTTAGGGTATTGTGATTAGAGGCACAAAAGCTCGATCAACTGAAGGCGGAAATTAAATGTTAACTGGTTGGTGGTCGTGAAGGCTCTGCTGTTTCCAGCCCTCTACCTTGCTGCCGTGGCATACGCCAGGGCCCAAATTATCGTACCGATTCTATAAGAACATAAGAACATAAGAAAATGGGAGTCTGCAGAAAGCCGATTGGCCTAAGCAAGGCAGATCCCTGTCCCACACAACCCCAATTACAAAGCCCAATTATAGGCTCAACACTCTAATACCCTGAGGATCATCTTACCAAAACGGTTAGAGATTAACGCAGGATTACGGGGGTCTGCAGAGCGCTGATTGGCCCAACCCTGCTGATCCCCCTTCACACCCAACCCTTCTCGTCCATATGCTTATCCAATTTTATCTTAAAGCTCCCTATCGATTTTAATCCCACTATAGCACTTGGTAGTCCATTCCACCCATCTACAACTCTGTTACCAAACCAATATTTGCCTATATCTTTTCTGAAACGAAATTTATCTAATTTGAAACCATTGGTACGAGTTCTTTCGCTATCACTGAGCTTTAGTACATTTGTCATGTCCCCTTTGTTAATCCCACTAAACCACTTGAACACCTCTATCATATCCCCTCTAACTCTGTGTCTCTCTAACGAATGTAAGCCTAATTTCTTCAACCTTTCTTTATACGTTAGATTTCTAATATTATGGATCATTTTTGTCATTCTACTTTGTACTCTCTCCAATGAATCTATGTCCATTCTGTAATAAGGACACCAAAATTGAACAGCATAATCCATATGGGGTCTCACTAATGACAAGTAAAGTTTTAAGATAACATCAGCAGTTCTGTTACTCACACTCCTAGAGATGAACCCGAGAATCCTGTTTGCCTTGTTTCGAACGCTTATACACTGTTGTCTAGGCTTCAAATCATTGCTAACAAACACACCTAGATCTTTCTCACAATTCGAGTTTTCTAATTCCACATTAGCTAGTTTATATTTAACATTTATATGCATCTTCCCTATCTTTAATACCTTGCATTTGTCAATGTTAAACTTCATCTGCCAATTTACTGACCATTCGTGTAAGGTATCTAGATCCCTTTGGAGGCACTCTATATCTCTATCTGAATCAATTGTTCTCCCCATTTTGGTATCGTCTGCAAATTTACTTATCCTACTAGTTATACCTAAATCAAGGTCATTTATGTATATAACAAACAACAGAGGACCTAATACAGATCCCTGGGGGACACCACTTTTGACTGCTCCCCATTCTGACTTCGTACCATTTATGCTGACTCTCTGCTTCCTACCAATTAGCCATGACCTAATCCATCCCAACAACGCCCCACCTATTCCATGCGCCTCAACCTTTCTCATCAATCTCTCATGGGGGACTCTGTCGAAAGCTTTACTGAAATCTAAATATATTATATCATATGACTTGTCATTATCTACTGCTTCATATACCTCTGAGAAAAAACTAAGCAAATTAGTAAGGCAAGAACGTCCCTGAGTGAATCCATGCTGAGAAGAATTTATTAAATTAAATGTATCTAAGTGGTTTCTAATTTTACTAGCAATAATTGACTCTAGTAGCTTTCCTATGATTGATGTAAGACTAATGGGACGGTAATTGGATGCTCTTGATTTGTCACCTTTTTTGAAGATCGGAACTACGTTTGCAAGCTTCCAAGCTTCTGGAACTATACCTGTCTCCAATGACTTGTTAAATAAAAATGTTAATGGGTAACTTAACTCATCCCTACATTCTTTTAATACTCTAGCATATACCTCATCAGGACCAGGCGATTTATGAGGTTTCAGTCTGTCAATTTCCTTAAGCACTTCATTTCTACTTATAGTAACCGTACTTAACCTATTTTCTATACTATCGCTATATACCTTACGGACTTCTGGAAACTGTGCCAAATTTTCATTAGTGAAAACGGAAAGAAATTGACTATTTAATGTACTGCACATTTCTAAATCATGTTCTGTCATTTCTCCTATCGAAGTTTTAAGGGGACCAATTACATCTCTAACCTTGGATTTATATAGTTGGTAAAAAGCTTTAGGATTATTTTTTGAGTCATTGGCAACCTTAATTTCATAATTTCTTTTTTCTTTCCTAATATCCTTTTTGACCTGTCTTGATAGATTCTGATAGTAAGCAAGTAGGTGAATTTCGCCTTTCCTAATTTTTCTATATATTCCTCTCTTTTGTCCTAGAAGATCTAATAGTCTATTATTCATCCATTTTGGTTGGTTCTGTGTTGATCTAAATTTTCTTTTGGGGATGTATTTATTTTGTGCATTGAATACTGACTTGATAAAATTATCGTATGTATCTACCAAGGTTGACGTCTCTTCCTGACTTAAGATGACAGGTGCCTGAGAAGGGGTACACTCATTTGGACACCTGGATCGACTTAATTTTTTGACCATAGGGTCGGCTAATAGGGCTCTTCTTAACCCACCATAATTGGCTTTTCTAAAGTCAGGTATTAATGTTGTATTCTCTCTGGTATTACCTTTCCATTGTATATTAAAATACACAGAATTGTGGTCACTATTTCCTAGGTGGTCCCCTATCTCTACATTATTTACCATATGTTCATTGTTACTGAAAACTAAATCGAGAATATTATTACCTCTAGTCGGCGTATCTATGAATTGAAATAAAAAACTATCTTGTACTACCTCTATAAACTCCTCAGAATCAGAGTCTCCTATTTGATGCTGCCAATCTATATTCGGAAAATTAAAATCCCCCATAATGCACACATTGCTAAACCTTGATGCCATTTTAATTTCCTCCCATAATGACGTTCCGTCATTTCTACTCATATTTGGCGGTCTATACATAACTCCAATAACTATGGTCTCACTACCTTCGTTAACCTCTACCCAAACACTTTCATTATCGTTATTTAGTCTAATACCTGATTTAATACAGCTTTTTAATGTACTCCTGACAAACACTGCTATACCGCCACCCCTCTTACTTGTTCGGTCATATTTAAACAAACTATATCCTGGTATATCAAATTCTGCTAAAAAATGCCTGGTTTCTGTATTAATCCACGTTTCAGTTAGCGCTATTATGTCTATATTTTCTTTGCTAACAAGGGCTCTAAGTTCGTTCATTTTGTTACATAGACTCCTACAGTTTGTGTAATATACTCTCAATTTACTTCTTTTCTTTATACCTAATTTACCTTTATTTCTAACGACATTTCCATCTTCCGTTGCACCATCACTACTATCATTTGCATTATAGTCATCATTTTTAGCATGAGACTGAATATCCTTATCGCTTTCGCCTGACGCTAAAATTGTTCCATTTAACCTCTCATTTACACTCTCAAAAATACGATAAATTTTATTAATATATACAATAAATTCATATATACTACATAAGACCATGTAAATATTGCTTAATAGCATATTAGGCCTTTTATAATCATAACTTACTTACACTCTTATAATATACGATCTACTCATCCTACGCCCTACCGCCCTACCGTGGGAACGAACGTTAGACTGTCGTATACCAATAGTGACGTCACAGAGACGTACATAAGCACATGAATTATCTTACACTATCGTATTACACGATAAAAAAAGCCTAGAGATGGTATTGAAAAGCCTAGAGATGGTATTGAAAAGCCTAGAGATGGTATTGAAAAGGGTAGATGAACTGGGAGCAGAGAATATGGCATTGAAGGAGCAGCTGAAGGAATAGAAGGACGATTCAAGGAAGTAAAGGAATCAACTGCATGGACGGTGGTAGGTGAACAGAAAGTTAAGGATTTGGAGGATATTGTGAAAGAACAAAAGGAAGAAATTAATATGACCAAAAAAAGTGTTGAGAGTGCAGTCGTAGGTGTCATGAAGAACAAGGAGAGTGTCGTGAGGGAGGCCATGGACAGGGATAGGGGTGTAATCAAGCATGGAGATATAGAGGTTCATATGAATGATAATGGAGTGAGAAAAGTGAGGGATATGGAGAAAGTGAAGGAGGTCATGAAAGGCGTGGATATGGACGGATGTGGATGGGAAGGGCAGGTGGAGGAAGTCAGTAGGATAGGTAGATATAAAAGGGGAGAGATGAGACCTATAAGAATACAGTTTAAAACTAGGGCAGTGGCAGAGACAGTGACAGATTTTAGTTGGAGGCTAAACACAAATGAAGAACTGAAACATATAAGACTAAAGAAGGATTTGAGCATAGAACAAAGAACAAAAATAAAGGAATTTAAAATGCCCCAGAACGAGAAGCCCACCACAGAAGCCATGAACGAACACCACACAGAAACACCAAAGGAAAGGTCCACAGAACGAAAGGACCAGCTGACCGAGCCCGCCATTCCAGACAGGCCCAAGCCCGCAGGGCTAGACAGCTCCAGGACACACCCATTTACCTTTTCTAAAACTGACCATTTTCCACACCTCACGTACACTAACCCCCTCGTGTCCTACACTCCTAACTACAAAGATGATGAACAGGAATATACATTCATATTAAAAACACCCATGCCTGTCCCGACGTTGAGCCAATGCCAACACATCAGACAGCCATAATTATATCTATGTATGTTCTTGCATCCGAGAAGTAGATGTTATATATCTTAGAAGTTAAAGCACCCACGCTGTCCCTAGATCTCTTATATCATTTTCCATGACGAGTATAGATATATGTAACCCGTGCTCAGTCGCCCCTTGCATTGCTCCTCTAGTAACTAAGTATTAATATTAACATTCCCTAACATCTTGTCTTGCCAGACTAAGCTTCTGAAGACCCATCGCCCCATAAATCTATGTATGCAATCCTTAGGTTAAGTATTTTTATCCGCCATTGTGTTCACCTTTTTCCATTTACTTTCCACAATTGTCATACGTCTTCCCCTTGCCTCCTTCGTATCCACAGCCCACACTACGCCAATTTATTTCGTGTCTTACACCTCTTACCCAACCAGAGATTGTATAAGATAACCTGGTTACCAGTATCTGTCATAAGTACCCCGAAACAATAACTAAATACCCCTACGAACTGCCGCTGTGGGTGGTATTTTATATTTAATAGAAAACGCAGTTCCCAGGGCCAACTAATAGTATCCATAACCCTCTGACTGATCACATAACTCTATCTTTTCCAGACTCATATACCACCCCATAGTTGCATTCCCCGGTAGCATTTGGCTAACGTATTCTACTGCCTTTTCAAACTTCCATATCAATTGTAGCCTAATGCCACCCCCACGCCCAGGGACCTTAGGGGCAAAATTTCCCTGTAGCCCTTGAACTCTCCCCCCCCCTCTCATTAAGACACCCGCGCTTCTCGACTCTTGTCCGGCCTAGCCTCTCTCTCATACCTCTTGAAGATCCTTGAATTGTCCGTTACTAACGCTCTCCAACCTTTTATATATACTCCTATCCAGCCTACCTTCACTTAGTAGGCCAGAACAACATTAGAACTTTACTAGCCCCTTGCATGCCATCTATTCTCTTACAACACATTCACAACCCTGCACCCAATGGTCGTCGGTGCGAGGCTAGCCGCCCCGCCAGTAACTAACTTCTATTGTCATACTTCCAGATAAATGTGGCAGAGTTAGCAACCCAGTCTCCACCATATCCAGCAAACCCTACAATTAACAACCAGCCGAGTAAAACCAGCTAGCTAAGGCACCTTCGGTTTTGGTATTAAAGACACTCACATCTGTCTCATACACAGAGGGTTATTACAAACACTGGTGATATGGCAAGCCCCTAGCCACAGCCGCCGGACGACTAGATCAGAGAGGGCGCCCAGCTCCCCCTTTTTGCCCACCCGAGGAGGGAGACCCCCACCCCCGCGGAGGTATACCTGGCCCCTGTTTTGACTTTCGAGTCATTGCCAGGTAGCACAGGAATTCTTCCTATCGATGAACTAACCATAAATGACTAACACCTTTACTAACCTCTATTAACTCACAATAAACCATTTACCTTTCTTGCATGCTCTGATCACTAAATTAGCACCTCAGCTATACCATAGAATGAAGATTGAACAATCTAGAGAGACGCTCCTATCACAGCTGTCCCCATCCTCCTCGCAAAGTAGATCCAGTCTCTCTCCCCTAAATACGTCCAGTATAGCCAAAATAGTACCTCTTACTAAGGCTCAGTTATATGAAAATATAAAGGCTTCCTATCGCCCTGTGCCACAACTGTAAATATCATCTTACCTAGTCCCCATATCTATTGAGAGCTCAATTAAGTCCATAAGACTCGAGATCCCTACTGTCTACAGGGTCCAGAACCGAGCCTATAAATCTAACTCCCGCCCCCAGTCAAATCAGTTGAAAGCTAGACACCAACCAGGGGTCACTACCCTGCAGTTAATTTCTAGCTCTGCCCTTGTGTTGTTCCGGAGTGAGATCCCAGAACCGGCAGACTCCGTGGCAGATTTGGATAGAAGGACCTGCCCACGTATTGAAGAACTTCACACATATGGCCCCCCTGGACGGCCGCGGAACCAGTCGTTAGCCCCCAACATCATGGACGCAAGATAACCAGGACCAGACCCATCAGATACTACCCAAGATTCCCTTTAGCAGTACTACATATTACTGTGCTGTTTTAGATTCACTAATTAATATTTCTACGAAGTGGCTAAGACCTTGCCCAGTGTAATTCATACTTAACCATTCCATTTGGGACGTACTAAGCGATCAGTGCTCTTTAATTAACAGGCGACCTTGACTCTCGTAATTACCTTATTCAGATATTAAAACTCTAGTGATATCTAACGTTCGCCCACTGATTTGCGTTCTATGTATTTCTGAGACAAGGATATAAAACTTAGATCAGTACCCCCTGAGGTTACTAGAATTCCCGTGCTCTAAAAATGCGTGTCTAATCTAGTCTGTGAACTACTACTTGTGCACCAGAGCTACCAGTAATAAATCTAACAGTGAATATGAATCTATAAGTAACATTGATGGTCTTCGGTATATAAACCTGTGAAATCAAAGCCAGTGATCAGAAGATTAATACCTGAACGTTGGAAGTGGGAGACTAGGCTCCATCCAGATCCACTTATGCTAGTGTTGTTCAATTCTATTATATTGTCTTACACAAGTATTCTGCAGTGGTATATCAATAAACGTGATCATGTAACTTGCTACCATGTGTTTCTTTGTGTTCTCTATTCCTCATATCTTGTATTGTGCATGCAGCCTTATATACCCAGTCAATTTAGAACTCACATTACCCAAGTTAAACCTGTAGAAAAACAGGGCATAACATTGGTGGCAGCGGTGGGATAACGGTGAAGAGGGAGAGGTTGAAAGTTTAGCTGGGCTCATGATGGTGGGGGACCGACTGGTGAGCAGGTGTTCGGTACGCATGAGGGGGGGGGAATCACTTTGGTGGGGGTCACGCGTGAGGGGGGGATTAACGGCGCGTGTGGGAGGATCAGAGTGGTGGGGTGTGTCGGTGGCAGTGACGGTTTGCTTAGAGGTTATCTGGGGTTGGTGGGTTTGTCTGTCATAAGGGGGTGAGTCAAGTGTGGGGTTTTGAAGTTTATTAGGGGTGTGAATTGTGGGGGGGTGGAAGGGAGCTACTGACGGAAAACTGTCACAAGGGAGATTTTGTTGGTGGGGGAATAGCTGAGTATTTCTGGGGGAAGGGGGGGAACATAGTTGGGTCCTTAGGTCGTCACGCGTGAGGATTAACGGCGGCGTGTGTGGGAGGGGAGAGAGGTGAGAGTTAAAACAGGATTTGTTGGGGGGGCTGCGGCGGGTTGGTGGGGGAAGAGTTAGGTGTAGAACAGGGGTTATTGGTAGAGGACTGATCTATTGATTTGGGGTTGTTAACAGGACGAATTTTAGGAATCTTCTTGGTGGCAGTCACGGTCTGGTTAGCGGTTATCTGGGGTTGGTGGGTTTGTTTGACATTAACAGGACGAGTTTGGGGAATTTTCTTGGTGGCAGTCTCGGTCTGGTTAGAGGTTATCTGGGACTGGTGAGTTTGTTTGACATGAGAGGGCGAGTCAAGTGTGGGGTTTCGAAGTTTTCTAGGGGTGTGAATTGTGTGGGGGTGGAAGGGGGCTACTGACTGAAAACGGTCACAAGCTACCGACGGAAAACTGTCACAAGGGAAATTTTGTTGGTGGGGGGATAGCTGAACATTTCTGGGGTCATGGGGAAAATATGATGTGGTAGGCCTACATAGGTAGGCATAGCTAGAATACGGAGCTTGTTGGGGGGGCTGCGGAGGGTTGGTGGGGGGAGAGTTAGGTGTAGAACAGGGGTTATTGGTAGAGGACTGATGTATTGATTTGGGGTTGTTAATAGGACGAATTTTGGGAATTTTCTTGGTGGCAGTCACGGTCTGGTTAGAGGTTCTCTGGGACTGGTGAGTTGTTTGACATGAGAGGGCGAGTCAAGTGTGGTTTCGAAGTTTTCTAGGGGTGTGAATTGTGTGGGGTGGAAGGGAGCTACTGACTGAAAACTGTCACAAGCTACCGACGGAAAACTGTCACAAGGGAAATTTTGTTGGTGGGGGGATAGCTGAACATTTCTGGGGTCATGGGGAAAATATGTTGTGGTAGGCCTACATAGGTAGGCATAGCTAGAATACGGGGCTTGTTGGGGGGGCTGCGGAGGGTTGGTGGGGGAAGAGTTCACTGGGGTTGGACTTTCACCGGAAGTCATTTTGGAAGGGTGCACGGAGTCTTGGATAGGGGCTAAAAGGTTGGATAGGGGATTCATCGAACTGCGTAGGCATTCTTCTCTGATGGCGAGCATATGTTCTTCGAATAGGCCATACGGGTCGAGATGGGCGGTGATGTGGGGTGGGAGGATGTTTAACAATGCGGTGAATAAGAGTTCATTTTGTTGGTCGTAATCTTCATACCTCTTGAAGATCCCGCTCGACGAAATACCACTCCCATCCCAATCCAACCACAAAACTTTTTCCACCTTGGCTAAACCCCAAAATACTCTCTCTCTCGCCCCAAACAACATAATCAACCTCTCAACTTCAACCACTCCTCGAAATCCCATCCATGTCTCTCCCGGAAATAAAATCAGTCTAAATTCAACCCCTCTCAAACCACAACCCTGCCTGCCCAGACCCCCCCCACCATCTCCCTATCAAATCCCCACACCCCAAACCTCCAAACCACCCGATCATAGTAAACTCTCAACCTTCAGCCTTACTCACCCTTCCCCAAACCCCACTCACGACCACAACTCTCTACACAATTCAACCCCTCCCCAGCACCAACCTCTTCCGCAACAACAACCCCGACTCGACCGGCCCATTTCATCTTTAAAACCCCCCTATCACTACCCCCGACCGAAACCACTTAGACCCCCCCTCCAAAACTGGCCCCGGGCCAGCTCGCCCCCAGACCCACATTCCTAACGACAAGAACTAACGGTAGATCCACCCCAATATTCACTTAAAATCAGGATTGGTAGAGGAGTTGGGTCATGCCGGCTCGTCCACAGTCCAGCCTCCCTACCACTCTTGACCTAGATTCCTAGCTTCACTTCCCATTAAAATGTATAATTTTTTCATTCATTCATTCATTCATGATGAAGATATTATTGTACTTGATTTTTTTATTTTTTTCAATTCCTAGGCGATTGGGCATGATTCTATAAATTTACATGTTTTCCACCATATACTGTATATATTATTTTTTTTCCTTAGTCATACTACTTTTCTTGTTACCTACACTTTTCTGACTATCTTTTAAAATTGCTTTATACATTGTTAAACACTTTACCTCTTCTTAATTTCCTGTGTTCTTAATTATCTGTCCTTTCTTAAATTTACATGTTTTCCATATACTGTATATAGTATTTTTTTTTTTTTTCCCTTGGTCATAATACTTTTCTTGTTAATCTACACTTTTCTGACTATCTTTTAAATTTGCTTTATACATTGTTAAACACTTTACCTCTTCTTAATTTCCTGTGTCCTTAATTATCTGCCCTTTCTTAAATTTACATGTTTTCCATATACTGTATATATATTATTTTTTTTCCCTTAGTCATACTACTTTTCTTGTTAACCTACACTTTTCTGACGATGCTTCTTTTTACTTCACCCTTGAGGCTCGAGGACGAGCCTATAATGAAGGAGAGGGAAGTAAAATGCCCCAGAACGAGAAGCCCACCACAGAAGCCATGAACGAACACCACACAGAAACACCAAAGGAAAGGTCCACAGAACGAAAGGACCAGCTGACCGAGCCCGCCATTCCAGACAGGCCCAAGCCCGCAGGGCTAGACAGCTCCAGGACACACCCATTTACCTTTTCTAAAACTGACCATTTTCCACACCTCACGTACACTAACCCCCTCGTGTCCTACACTCCTAACTACAAAGATGATGAACAGGAATATACATTCATATTAAAAACACCCATGCCTGTCCCGACGTTGAGCCAATGCCAACACATCAGACAGCCATAATTATATCTATGTATGTTCTTGCATCCGAGAAGTAGATGTTATATATCTTAGAAGTTAAAGCACCCACGCTGTCCCTAGATCTCTTATATCATTTTCCATGACGAGTATAGATATATGTAACCCGTGCTCAGTCGCCCCTTGCATTGCTCCTCTAGTAACTAAGTATTAATATTAACATTCCCTAACATCTTGTCTTGCCAGACTAAGCTTCTGAAGACCCATCGCCCCATAAATCTATGTATGCAATCCTTAGGTTAAGTATTTTTATCCGCCATTGTGTTCACCTTTTTCCATTTACTTTCCACAATTGTCATACGTCTTCCCCTTGCCTCCTTCGTATCCACAGCCCACACTACGCCAATTTATTTCGTGTCTTACACCTCTTACCCAACCAGAGATTGTATAAGATAACCTGGTTACCAGTATCTGTCATAAGTACCCCGAAACAATAACTAAATACCCCTACGAACTGCCGCTGTGGGTGGTATTTTATATTTAATAGAAAACGCAGTTCCCAGGGCCAACTAATAGTATCCATAACCCTCTGACTGATCACATAACTCTATCTTTTCCAGACTCATATACCACCCCATAGTTGCATTCCCCGGTAGCATTTGGCTAACGTATTCTACTGCCTTTTCAAACTTCCATATCAATTGTAGCCTAATGCCACCCCCACGCCCAGGGACCTTAGGGGCAAAATTTCCCTGTAGCCCTTGAACTCTCCCCCCCCCTCTCATTAAGACACCCGCGCTTCTCGACTCTTGTCCGACCTAGCCTCTCTCTCATACCTCTTGAAGATCCTTGAATTGTCCGTTACTAACGCTCTCCAACCTTTTATATATATACTCCTATCCAGCCTACCTTCACTTAGTAGGCCAGAACAACATTAGAACTTTACTAGCCCCTTGCATGCCATCTATTCTCTTACAACACATTCACAACCCTGCACCCAATGGTCGTCGGTGCGAGGCTAGCCGCCCCGCCAGTAACTAACTTCTATTGTCATACTTCCAGATAAATGTGGCAGAGTTAGCAACCCAGTCTCCACCATATCCAGCAAACCCTACAATTAACAACCAGCCGAGTAAAACCAGCTAGCTAAGGCACCTTCGGTTTTGGTATTAAAGACACTCACATCTGTCTCATACACAGAGGGTTATTACAAACACTGGTGATATGGCAAGCCCCTAGCCACAGCCGCCGGACGACTAGATCAGAGAGAGGGCGCCCAGCTCCCCCTTTTTGCCCACCCGAGGAGGGAGACCCCCACCCCCGCGGAGGTATACCTGGCCCCTGTTTTGACTTTCGAGTCATTGCCAGGTAGCACAGGAATTCTTCCTATCGATGAACTAACCATAAATGACTAACACCTTTACTAACCTCTATTAACTCACAATAAACCATTTACCTTTCTTGCATGCTCTGATCACTAAATTAGCACCTCAGCTATACCATAGAATGAAGATTGAACAATCTAGAGAGACGCTCCTATCACAGCTGTCCCCATCCTCCTCGCAAAGTAGATCCAGTCTCTCTCCCCTAAATACGTCCAGTATAGCCAAAATAGTACCTCTTACTAAGGCTCAGTTATATGAAAATATAAAGGCTTCCTATCGCCCTGTGCCACAACTGTAAATATCATCTTACCTAGTCCCCATATCTATTGAGAGCTCAATTAAGTCCATAAGACTCGAGATCCCTACTGTCTACAGGGTCCAGAACCGAGCCTATAAATCTAACTCCCGCCCCCAGTCAAATCAGTTGAAAGCTAGACACCAACCAGGGGTCACTACCCTGCAGTTAATTTCTAGCTCTGCCCTTGTGTTGTTCCGGAGTGAGATCCCAGAACCGGCAGACTCCGTGGCAGATTTGGATAGAAGGACCTGCCCACGTATTGAAGAACTTCACACATATGGCCCCCCTGGACGGCCGCGGAACCAGTCGTTAGCCCCCAACATCATGGACGCAAGATAACCAGGACCAGACCCATCAGATACTACCCAAGATTCCCTTTAGCAGTACTACATATTACTGTGCTGTTTTAGATTCACTAATTAATATTTCTACGAAGTGGCTAAGACCTTGCCCAGTGTAATTCATACTTAACCATTCCATTTGGGACGTACTAAGCGATCAGTGCTCTTTAATTAACAGGCGACCTTGACTCTCGTAATTACCTTATTCAGATATTAAAACTCTAGTGATATCTAACGTTCGCCCACTGATTTGCGTTCTATGTATTTCTGAGACAAGGATATAAAACTTAGATCAGTACCCCCTGAGGTTACTAGAATTCCCGTGCTCTAAAAATGCGTGTCTAATCTAGTCTGTGAACTACTACTTGTGCACCAGAGCTACCAGTAATAAATCTAACAGTGAATATGAATCTATAAGTAACATTGATGGTCTTCGGTATATAAACCTGTGAAATCAAAGCCAGTGATCAGAAGATTAATACCTGAACGTTGGAAGTGGGAGACTAGGCTCCATCCAGATCCACTTATGCTAGTGTTGTTCAATTCTATTATATTGTCTTACACAAGTATTCTGCAGTGGTATATCAATAAACGTGATCATGTAACTTGCTACCATGTGTTTCTTTGTGTTCTCTATTCCTCATATCTTGTATTGTGCATGCAGCCTTATATACCCAGTCAATTTAGAACTCACATTACCCAAGTTAAACCTGTAGAAAAACAGGGCATAACAGAATTACAGGAAAAGGCTGATGAAAATAATGGAAAGTTGCGTGAGGAGGATAAGAGGAATGTTTACTGGAGAGTGAGGGACGGGAAATTGAAGAAGTGGTTTATACGAATAGAAGGGAGAAGATCAGGAAGGGAAGAGAATGTGATAGGAGTTGTGACGGAGGAGGAGAACAGGGTGTAGGTGTCACAGGGAGAGACAGGAGACGAAGCTGCAGACCCAGTAGTGCTAGGGGGGAATAGGGTACGGACAGGAGGAGCGGGATGGTGTAGTTGCTGAAGGAATGGTAGAAAGATTAAGGATTATGGTTAGTAATGTGGATGTGTTTACCCAGGACAAGAAAAGAGAACTGATATGTAGGTTGCAGGATGAAGAGGAAAAACCTGATGTCATAGCCTTACAGGAATTAGTAAGACCAAAAAATGCTAGAATTGAAAGGGAACTGGTGGAGTATAGTTTGGAGGGTTTTGATTTGTATGAGAGGAATGCTATTAGAGCAGAGGTTGGAAGAGGACTGTTTATGTAAGAAAAGAGCTCAAGGTAAATGAGGTGGATATGAGACAGCAGTATTGTGAGTATTTGTGTATTGAAGTAAAATGTGCAAGAGGGTCAATTCTAATTGCCTCTATATATAGAAGCCCAAATAATAGTAGGGAAGAGGATGATAACCTACTGAAAGCAATGGAGGAAATAGATAATAGAGAGAACAAATATAAGATTTTGATTGGAGATTTCAATTTGCCAAGGATCAACTGGGCAAATTGTACTACTCCAGCGGGACAGTGTAGACTGGAAAACAAATGTATAGAGAAAGTGAGAGATTGTTTTTTAACGCAACATATTACAGAGATGACAAGATATAGAGATGGGACGCAGGGGAGTATACTGGATTTAATATTTAGCAATGAGGAGGATATAGTGGAACATGTCAATGTGGATAGCCCTATAGGTCTTAGTGACCATGCCTGTATAAGTTTTAGTTACAATATTAAAACAGAGAAGGATAATGGAAGCAATACAAAAAATATACATGTATGATAGAGAAGATTATGAGCTGCTGAGACGGTGTTTGGATATTGACTGGGGGGAATACTTGAGCGGTGAAGACGCTGAAGGAATGTGGAGGAACATTAGAGTCAAACTGGAGAATGCTATATCCAAATGTGTACCAGTAAGGGAATATAAGAATAAAACAAAATTGAGGAAAAGAACGAACCCAGAATTACCAATGAAAAGAAAGCTTTGGACATTGATAAGAAGAAAGAAACGATTGTGGGAAAGACTGAAATTGTTAAAAAAGAACAGGGGGTCTAGTATAGAAGCTAAAGAAGTGGATTTGGAACTTAGACAAATAAACAATAAAATAAGGTGGGAGACAAGGTGAAGGAGAGGGAGAGAGAGATTGCAAGAAATGTGAAGGATAATCCAAAAATATTCTGGAAGTATATTCAGGAAAAGTTAACAAGAAGAGTAGGTATCCCAGAACTGATAGGAGACTTGGATGATAGGAATAGAGCAGAAACTGATAAGGAGAAAACAGAGGTGCTGGGGAAATACTTTTGGGGAGGTACTAACAGTGGAGTCGGATGATGCAGCGCCTACTATTCCCATCTTCTTCTTCTTCTTCTTATTGTTTAAATGTGCAGTTTGCTTGGAGGGTTGTCTCCAGATTACTGCACAGGCGTTTAGATGGGACAGAATAAGAATAGAAGGGGAAAATCATAGAATGAGGAATGAAAAACTACTCAAAATTAGTCACTGAAGCCCCCCAACTGCGTCAAGGAGAGTAGTATCAGGGGGGACTATTCCCATCAAACAGGCACCAGCACTAAAACTAATAGAGTTTTCCCATGCTAGAATAAGGAGGGCTATAGAATAAATGAACGGAAGTAAGTCCCCGGGACCGGATGGGATACATCCAAGAATCATAAAGGAAGGAGGTGAGATGTTAGTAGAGCCATTAAAAATGTTATTTGAGGTATCTTTTAATACAGGACAAATCCCGACGGACTGGAGAGAGGCGAACATACAGCTATATTTAAGAAGGGAAAGAGAAATGACCCAGGAAATTATAGACCAGTCAGTTTGACAAGTGTTGTGTGTAAACTAATGGAAACGGTAATTAGAGAAGGAATAATGGAGCATATAAAATCAAACCAGCTTTTCAGTGGGAGACAGTTCGGATTCTTGCCGGGGAGGTCGACGGTACTACAGCTAATTAAGGTGGTAGATGATTGGATGCAAATTCTGGAGGATGGTGACGTTATAGACTTGGTATATTGCGATTTTATGAAGGTCTTCGATAAGGTCCCACATAAAAGGTTAATAGAGAAAGTTAGAAGCTATAGTATAGGGGAAAAAATTGTGAAATGGATAGAAGCCTTCCTGAAAGATCGGAGACAGAGGGTACTGGTGAATGGAATAGGCTCAGGGTGGAGGGAAATTTCAAGTGGGGTACCTCAGGGATCTGTGGTGGGACCACTACTGTTCGTTATATTTATCAACGACTTACCTGAAGTTATAACTAATGGAAATGAGATATACTTGTATGCGGATGACACTAAGCTGTATAGAAGAGTGAGGAGTAAGGAAGATGTGGGTTTGCTTCAGGGAGATGTGGAGGGCATGAAGGGATGGTCTGAACATTGGTTAATGCCTTTTCATCCAATAAAATGCAAGTACACGTGGATTGGGACAAGCAAGATAGACAAGGTACGATACAGTATGTATGAAGCAATGGAGGAAGTGAATGCAGAAAAGGATATAGGAGTAGTGATAGACAATAAGTTAAATTTCTCAGAACATTTAGCGGAAAAGATAAACAAAGCCAATAGAATTGTAGGGCTGATAAGGAGGACATTTGTGTCACTTGACGAAGAAATCTTCAGGAATCTCTATACAGCGCTGGTTAGGCCGCACCTGGAATATGCGAACCAGGTGTGGGCTCCATATATGGTAAAGGCTATAGAAGCAGTGGAGAAAGTGCAGAGGAGAGCTAGCAAGCTAGTACCAACGTTGAAGAACGCGGGCTATGAGCAGAGGTTGAGGACACTGGGACTTCCGACACTGGCATATAGGAGAAAGAGAGGGGATTATGATAGAGACTTTTAAGATAGTGTCAGGAAAGTATGATGAGGATGTCTGTGAAGGTATCTTCTTGATGCGGGAGGGAACAAGAACGAGAGGATCACACTCTAAGAAAATTTACAAAGAAAGAAATAGGCTTGAAAAGGCAAAGCACTCATTTTGTGATAGAGTGGTAAATGAGTGGAACGCACTGCCCCAGTATGTAGTCGATTCCGAATCAATAAGGAAGTTTGAAAGTAATCTTGATAAAGCATGGAGAAGACAAGATTTTAAGTTTGATTATACTGTAAAGCAAAAATACAGAATAGTAAAAATGTTGCGTCTGCTGCCGCCGCCGCCAACACCGTGAACGACCACAGTAGTGCAAGTACTGGCACTGAGCTGGATACACAGGCCTAGTTTGCATTTTTCCAGAGGATCTACTGTAAGGAACTGTAAGAAAGAAACCTTACTCTAAACCTAAGAGCGGGGGAATGCCCCAAACTACTCAGACTAAACAGTCCTTTCGAGATCCATGGAGAAAGTGCAGAGGAGAGCTAGCAAGCTAGTACCAACGTTGAAGAACGCGGGCTATGAGCAGAGGTTGAGGACACTGGGACTTCCGACACTGGCATATAGGAGAAAGAGAGGGGATTATGATAGAGACTTTTAAGTCCAATCAATTCCTCAGCAGCAGGGAGGTACTCAGCCCAAACCTAGGCAGGGGAAACATGCAGGCTATAGAGGTAAGCCACACCAAAAGCCTACTCAAGGACAGACACCTGCCAAATCTAGCCAACCGTCTAACTCCACTCCGCTGCCACCACCAAAAAACTAGTCAGTTGCATTCTCTCTCTCCCGGGGCCTACCGCAGGCGAGTTGGATTCGAGAGTTGTCCTACCGGACAGACCTAGTACAGAAACTGGGTCGTTCTGAGCATGTCGCAGGGCTTGGCCCCGGCGGACGTGGGCCAGGACAGTGATAAGCAAAGGCATAACTTGGCGGTGGCTCCAGCGACCTCGTTTACGTCAAACTCTAGAATTCAACAATGTTTCTTTAGAGGTGGAGTCACTTGTCCAGGAAATGATCAACAAGTAAATCATTGTCCAGGTAGATCCAACTTGCCCTGTTTTCACCTCCAGACTCTTTCTAATGCCAAAGAGGGACAGTGTGCAGATGCGACCAGTAGTCGATCTCTCGCGTCTGAACGCGCATATTCACAATTCACCCTTCAGGATGCTTACAGTGAATCAAATCAGGCTCTCACTCCCGCCGCGAGACTAGATGTGCTCATTAGACCTGAAAGACGCCTATTGGCATGTCCCCATAAACAAAAGGTTCCAAAAATTCCTCTTCAGGATCAGGCAAGAGACTTACGTCTTTCAGAGAAAGCCTTTCGGTTTGAACCTGGCACCGAGAATGTTTACAAAATTAGTCCGGCAGGCCCTCATGCCCTTGCTAGCCCAAGGTATCAAGGTGTTGTGGTATCTAGACGACTGGCTAGTAGTGGCGGAGTCAGAGGAGTTATGTCATATCCATGTCAAGCAAATATTACATCATGTACAAACTCTAGGATTCAAGGTCAACTTGGCAAAGTTTCTCCTTGTTCCCACAAGAGAAATTCAGTGGATAGCACTGGTCTGGGACATTGCGAATCTGACTCTTACTCAGAGTGTTGCCAATTGCAACAGATTTCGCAGGAAACTGTTTCGTTTTTGTCACAGTCTGAATACGACGAGGAAAACATGGGAGTCCCTGGTCGGTTCACTCAACTGGATCCAATTAACCGTGAAGTTGGGCCGGTTGAAAGTAAAGAGATTAATCATGGAAGGCAACACATTTTTCCCACTATTGCCGGTGGGAAAACTATGGCCGATTCCTTGGTTAAATCACAACTTACTGTCGGTCTGGGCAAAGACCGAAACATTGCACTCTATAAAGACATGGGTTTCTTCCCCACCTACGGTATGGGTAGACACAGACGCTTCAGGGGTAATAGGCTGGGGTTATCAATCCAACCTCGGTCACCAAGCTCAGGGTCTTTGGCACCAATACGTAACTTTTCACATCAACAAACAAGAGCTTCTAGTCCCATTATTTTTCCTTCATGCTCACGGCTCTTCCTTGCAGGGGAAGTCAATTGCATTTCGAATGGAGAACTTGACTGCAGTTCACTGCATTCAGAAGCAAGGGTCAACGTGGTCTCGAGGGTTGATGAGGTTGTCAGAACAGATTTTTGCTCTGGCCGAATCGCTGAGCATTCATCTACACGCTTCTTGCCTCCCGGGGATAGCGAACATCTGGGCGGACGCCTTGTCTCGGAGACAGAGCACCCTAGTAGAATGGGCTCTCAAGCAAACCGTCTTCGACAAGATGATTGCAGAGCCATACCGTCCACAAGTGGATCTCTTTGCGTCCGAGGGAAATCACAGACTACCTCTCTATCTAACCCACCAGGCAATAACTACGGTTGGGGGTCCCGACGCTTTACTAGAGGACTGGAACAGGTGGAATTCAATCTATCTTTTTCCTCCTCCAGACGCTTCACTCATGTGTCAGGTACTTCACAAACAATGGGGTTACCGGGACTAATGCTAACAAATCTTGGTTTACTCACGCCTGTTCTACTGCTGTCCGCAATAAGGAGGAAGCATTCAAACGGTACCGACGCCTTAAAACTCAAGACTCTCATTCTTCATATGATTCTGCCCGGAATCAAGCCAAATCTGTTCTTCGACTTGCCAAACACTCTTTCATCAATAATAAATGCACTGAACTATCTAACTCTAGCTCTTCCCAAGCTTTCTGGCATCTAGCCAAAAACCTCTCCAACAATTTCTCTTCCTCGTCTTTCCCTCCCCTTTCCCACTCTGATGGCACAACCATCACTTCTTCCTCTGACAAAGCTAAACTCTTCGCTCAAACTTTTGCTAGAAACTCCACCTTGGATGATTCCGGTGCTATTCCTCCCTCTCCGCCCTCCTCTCTCTTACTTATGCCTAATATCCTAATCTCTTCTAAAGATGTACTTTCTACCCTCTCTGGGCTTAACACTAATAAGGCGTACGGTCCGGACGGTGTTCCTCCTGTTGTTCTCAAAAACTGTGCTTCCGTGCTGACTCCCTGCCTAGGCAAACTCTTTCGTCTCTGTCTATCCTCTAACGTCTTCCCTTCATGCTGGAAGTTTGCTCACATTCAACCTGTCCCAAAGAAGGGTGACCGCTCTCAACCCTCCAACTATCGTCCAAATTGCTCTTATCTCTTGTCTTTCTAAAGTTTTTGAAACTATTCTTGCTTCCAAATTTCTTAAGCATTTCTCTTCTCATAATCTGCTCTCAGATCGCCAGTATGGCTTCCTTAAGGGTCGCTCTACTGGTGATCTTCTGTCATATCTTACTAACTCTTGGTCATCCTCCTTTCGGGACTTCGGTGAGACTTTTTCTATTGCACTAGACATATCGAAAGCCTTCGATAGAGTCTGGCATAAATCTTTAATTTCTAAACTACCCTCCTTCGGTTTCTATCCCTCCATCTGTGCCTTTGTCTCTAATTTCCTTTCCGGCCGTTCCATAGCCGCGGTTGTGGACGGCCATTGTTCACTTCCTCACCCTATCAACTCCGGTGTTCCTCAGGGCTCTGTCCTATCTCCTATTCTCTTTCTAATTATTATAAATGATCTCCTTAACTGTACCTTAATTCCCATCCATTCATACGCAGACGACTCAACCTTACACTACTCCATTAGTTTTTCAGAACGCCCCAGCCAGCAATCCCTCAACGACAAACGTAATGAAGCCATAGAACTCTTAAATTCTGATCTAAATACTATTTCCAATTGGGGCAGAGAAAACCTTGTTAACTTTAATGCTTCCAAAACCCAATTTCTCCATCTATCTACCCGTCAGGATCTCCCAGCGGACTATCCCTTATTCTTCAACAGTACAAAAATCAACCCTTCATCTTCTCTCAATATTCTTGGTGTCTCTTTTTCTTCTGCTCTCATTTGGAAGAACCATATTACCAGTCTTGCTATGGCAGCCTCCCAGAAGCTGGGTGTGCTCAACCGCCTTAGGGGGTTCTTTTCCCCTGCACAGCTTCTTGCTCTGTACAGGGGCATAGTGCGCCCTTGTATTGAGTATTGTTCACATGTGTGGGGAGGTTCCTCTCACACCGCTCTCCTAGACAAAGTTGAAAAGAAGGCCTTTCGTATCATTAACTCCCGTCCACTCACCAACTCTCTGCAATCTCTCTCTCTCCGCCGCAATGTTGCATCTCTCTCGCTATTCTATCGCTACTATAATAATCAGTGTTCCTCAGAGCTATCCCAGTGCATACCACCTCCTTTACGTAGGGCACGTGGTACCCGTCTTGCAACTCAATCCCACCCCTACTCTGTGCAACTCTCCAACCCAAGAGTGAAACGTTACTCTCAAACTTTCTTCTACTCAACAGCTGAGCTCTGGAACTCTCTCCCAGAATCAGTCTTTCCCTCTTCCTATGAGTTGAATTGCTTCAAACTCCGTGTGTCCAGTCATTTTGGCTCGAACGTCCCTTGATTTTGGCCCTGTCACTCTTTCAACTATGGGGGAGGCACTCGCTATAGGCAGTTATGCCTTTTGCCTCCCTCAATCACATAGAAAAAAAAAAAAAAAAAAAAAAGTCTCGATGATCGCGCCGATGTGGCCGGCTCAAGTGTGGTACCACCAATTGCAAACGTGGTGCAGGAACCCGGTGTCACTCCCGGTCTCTGGCTTCCACTTGGAGACAATTGGCAACCTTCAGACCTCGCTACCTTTTGCCTTATGGACATTTACAATGCCAAATGGCTAACTCAGTATGGGGAAAATGTCACTAGTAAATTTCTAAATCAATATACTCTGTCCACTAGGAGACAATACCAATCACATTGGAAAACTTTCACAACTTGGATAGTAGAAACAGCGCAATCTAGCTGATGCTTCAGTTGCTTTAATTTTTAAATACTTAGATTATTTGTTTGAACAGAAGCGCTTCTCAGTTGTTACATTAAAGAATCACTTATTTGCTATTAGAAACCCCTTTTACGACCTAATGGGTCTATCCATACCGCAGGCGGAGGAGAAGGTGTTCATGAGGGCATGTTTCAAACTATGCCCACCACCACGTCAGCTCATGCCTACCTAGTCGCTCGACAAAGCGTTGTCATTATTTCAATCATGCAAGTTTAACCATGCGCCAGATTTTGAGTCAGTATTGAAAAAGGCGGTGTTCCTTATGGCTTTGGCGACAGGTAACAGAGTTTCAGAGCTGGCGGCGATGAGCAACGAACCAAATTGTCTTAGGTTCGGGAGACTGCACGAACATGTGCAAATCGCGCCATCTCCCACATTTATTGCCAAAAACGAACAGTGTGATCATGTTTTCTCAGAATTCTCAGTCCCGGCGCTTAAACGCGTACCTACGCATCACATTTTATGCCCGGTACAAGCTTTAGTAATTAAGTTTATGAGGATTGCACAACCTCTCCAACCAGGCTTCCTATGTGTTAACCAATAGGTACTTGCATCACAAGAAGGAAATTGGCTTCTTTACTCGTAGACGTCATTAAGGAAAGTAATCCCGCGTGGTAGGCAGAGCCCACGATATTAGGAAGTGGGCCGTCTCCCTCAGATTTATGCAAAAAATTTCCATTAACGACATAGCCGACACTCAGTTGTGGGCGTCTAATCACACATTCCTTAAGCGATACCTGTCGGTCGATCTGGACAAGCCAAAGCGGACCTGTGTAGCTTTACGACAACGGGTCTAGTCGTCCATGTGCTAATTTTATGTAAGTTATTCTTCAGGCAAAAAGGGGGAGGGGGGGGGTATGTGCAAAATAGCCCAAAGACCCACTAGAACCCTTCCGCCGGAGATTGTGATAAATCACGAGCTATAATATGAATAGAACTGGTTTTACAGTTTAATCCAAATTTTATATTTATTTTAAGAAAGCTATCATAGTTGCATTTCTGTAGTATTAACAAAATGTACAAACAGATTATATTGTACAAATAATTTTAAGGCCAGAACATGATCCAAGGGATTAACACCTTAAGAGCGGGTGGTAGGGTATTTTACACTGTGCCGCCCAGCAGTTTTTTTTTACCCTAAATAGGGTTGTTTCCGTGCTCATTTTCATGCATAAACAAGACCCAGAGCGTAAAACAAGTATATATCCCTGAAAGGGCATAAACAGAGCTTTCTAATGACACCCGAACCATCCTTGTACGACCACTGGTTCTCTTGCAACAATCGTGCAACACGAGTGCAAAAACCCTAAAATAAGGTAATTTCCGTACATAATTCCCTGTGTAGCGAGTGAGAGAGGGGGGGAGAAGGGTGGAATACAGTTCAGTACGTCCACGGTGGTCGTGGGGAGCGGTCATAAGGTTACTACGCTCGTCCCACCGCTCAGCTCTCTCTCTCAGCAACATTACGTGCTGAAAATGGCACTCAACAGCTGTCGTGCACCGCCACATAGTCCACATTTATTTAACTCGACATATGTCGCACGCCGCCAGTTAAGGGTTAAGGTTCTTGTTATGAGAGTATAAGAATGTTCTCAATAAACATGCAATAGATCTCAAGTGAAGGTCCAGTCATGTCTAAGCAGATCTTCTTTGAAGTTACGCACTGCTTACCCCTTTTTATATGATTATATTGTATGTACACAATCTATCTATCTATCTATTGCCTGTCGCCGTGATCCCCGAAGGGGTGGCCACGAACGAACCGCCCCCATGCACCTCTATCCCCAGTCAGTCGACGCCCCTACTCCCAACCAGCACCGCCTTCATTCATATACTTCCTCACTCCATCCTTCCACCTCTCCTTCGGTGCACCTCTCCCTCTCTGTCCTTCCACCTCGCTCTCGTACACCCTCTTAGTCAATCTCTCACTTTCCATCCGTTCCATATGGCCGAACCATGTCAAGTTGTTCCTTTTCACACTTTCCAGCACATCTACCTCCACACCACACCTCCTTCTTACTTCCTCATTCGTCTGTCTATCCCTCCACGTAACTCCGCACGCACTTCTCAAGTAACTCATTTCCACCGCTCTCACTCTTGGTCTGAGTCTCTTCCCGAACTTCCATGCTTAGCTTCCGTAAGTTAGTGTCGGTATTACCACACTGTCATGCAAGGACTTCTTTACTTCCATACTGACCACCCTATTTCTTGTTACTGCTTTCAACGTTCCTACAACCCTCTTCCCCTGTTGCACCCTCTCCCGCACCTCCTCATCCATAGTCCCATCTTTACTCAACACACTGCCCAGATACTTAAAAGGGCTGACGATCTCCATAGCCTGACCGTTCAACTTCACCTCACACTCTGTGACTTCACCCCTTTCGAAGACCATAACCTTCCTCTTCCCCGCATTTACCTTCAAATTCCGTTTTTCGCACACTGTTCCAAACTCATTTACCAAACCTTGCAGCTCCCATTCATTATCGCTCATCAGAACTGTATCATCCGCAAACAGCAGTATAGGCAGCTTCCACTCATTTCCCTCCCTTTTCAGCGATACAACAACATCCACTGCTCTTCCAAGTATTTCTTTCATGACTCCATCCATATATACAGTAAACAACCATGGGGACATCACACACCCCTGTTTCAACCCAACACTCAGGTCAAAGAACTCGCTCTGCTCGTTCTCCACACATACTGCCGCCTTTGCACCCTCATACATGCTCTTCACTGCTTTCAGCAACTTGCCATCTACTCCGTATATTTTAAGTACTTTCCACATGCCTTCTCTATCCACCATGTCATAGGCCTTCTCCAAGTCACTTAATAAAAAAAAATTATAATGTTATACAGATTCTCTATGACCTTTGGTATTTAGGTTGGTGGTTTTGATATTGTCACAAATGTTCCCCTCCACTCTTAGATATAAGGCATATCGTCAATGATGGAGGGGTCCCTATTAAATTATAGGTTTGATTCCCGGAGGGAAGTAAAGAAAACCTAATATTTAGTAGGGCCCCGTAATCATTGACGATGTTAGTGCCCTCCCTGCCATCCCCTTCCCATTCGCTTGATTTCTGAATTGTATCTTGATATGTCAGTGAAGGAAGTATGGCTGCTAGAGGGCCAGCATCAGGAAACCACACGCAAGAAATCCACGCATGGGAGAGCTTGAGTATAGCAATTATTAATTTAATTTTTATTTTTTATTTTTACAAAGTTTTTTCGTAGTGAGTACCCGATCATAAGACGATTCCATAAGAGAATACGTGTTGCACTTATGAGGTTAGTACTCCTGTCCTCCCGCGCGGTAGATTCAAACTAGCGACGGCGGTGTTTGATAGGAGACTATCATACTAATAGGCATATCGTCAATGATTACGAGGCCCTACTAAATTATAGGTTTGATTCCTGAAGGGAAGTAGTGAAAACCTAATATTTAGTAGGGGCCCCGGAATCATTGACGATGTTGCCTATTAGTATAATAGTCTCCATTCAACACCCACATCAGTCGTTTGAATCAACCGCCGCGAGGAAGAAAGAGAGTCATCTTCATAAGTGCAACGCTACTTCTCTTATGGTGTCGTCATCTTGATCGGGTACCCACTACGAAAAAACTTTGTAAAAAATAAATGAATAAAAAAGGAAAAAGAATTTCCACTTTAACACTGTTATTCACAAGTTTCCCACATTTGGTGGATTTTCTTGCGTTGTGGCTTCTTACCGCCTCTCGCCAAGCGCAACAATTCGTCCTTCAATGATATACCAAGATAAACTCAAAAATATCAGCGAATGGGAAGGGGATGGCTGGGAGGGACGTCGTCGTCAATGATTCCGGGGTCCCTACTAAATATTAGGTTTTCACTACTTCCCTTCGGGAATCAAACCTATAATTTAATAGTGGCCCCTCCATCATTGACGATGTTGCCTGAATTCCAAGACTGGAGGGGGACATTCGTAGTATGAACATCTTAATAACCGCATGGTTAAGTCAAGAAACCTCATAAGAGGAAAAGCTATTGGTATATGTAGTTGTGCATACAACACAGTTAAAAATATTGACAGAGTGTGAGCAGTGCGTTGCTTCAAAGAAGCCTGCTCCAACAACAGAGGCCTCATACAGGAGGTGTGTGTTGTATCGGGTGAGACAGAGTTAAAAATATAACCCCTCATCACCCTGACCCGGAACCTATGCTGAGCTCAGCTTGGTTGCCGGGCGTAGTCTTATTGACAAATATTAAACCTACTGAAACTAGTGTAACTAGCCAGGAACATATTGGAGTCACCATCTGATCTCTATTGATCGTTTGAGTCTAGTGCGACTAGCCTGGAAACTTTGAAAATTACATAAACCGTAGGGCAATTAATTCTTTATTATTCATAACAACAACATAAGTTGGACAGTTAGATAATGGAAATATTTACAGAGTCACTTAGGACTTATTGCAACTAGTTTCGAAAATCGAAACATAAAAAACTTCCTTTTATTAATCATCATAAAACCCGAGTTTGAATTATTCATAAAAACAACATAAGTTGAACAGTTGGATAATGGAAATCTTTACAGAGTCACTTAGGACTTATTGTAATCTAGTGCAACTAGTTTTGAAAAGTGAAACATGAAAAACTTTCTTTTATTAATCATCATAAAACCCGAGTTTGAATTAAGCAATCTAATTTTCTAAATCAAACAAACTGAGCTTCTAAGCTCATACATATCTCATTTTGGGCACAGCCCGGCATAAACAGCGTCTAGGCTTGTCCTTAAACCCACTTGTAGTTCTGTGTAAGGGGTAGTTCCTCTCTCGTACTGGGATACATACAATCCCCCCCTTTTGTTTCTGAAGCCTTTCTTGGCGCAACTATCACAGTACCTATAAACTAGAACAAAAAACAGTAATGTGCCCACGGGCATACTTATAACAAATGTTTGTTTTTTGTTTTTTAAAGAAAGAAAAAGTAGTTTGAATAGAACACGGGGAAGTAACTATTGCCATGAAAAACTGTCGCGACGGCACTTCCCTCGTCTATTACCGAGCCCCGCCTTCGCGGCGAGGATCAGCGCGTAACTAAGTCGACTATCGTAGGTAGTCCGCCGGAACCCGTATAATCTCAAGTAGGAGGGTATCGAGGTATACACTCGGGGAACCTGAGCCGGAGGTCTTGACAGGCTTCCGCCTTGACCCCAGCTCTTCTCGGAGTGACCCAACCGGCGCATAGACATTATGGTGAAAGGTTGATCTTATATCTAAAACTTAATTTGGCCCAACCGGCACCTAGACATCATGGGGAAGGTTGAACTTAACTCTAAAATATAGTACACCATACAGCCTAACCGGCACCTAGACATTATGGTGAAGGTTAATCTAAACTCTAAAACACAATATACCATGCACCCGGGGCCAGAGAAGGCTCAGGGAGTGCGTGGCTAGTTACTTATTAGAGTAATGATCCAGCTAATCGCAGGGTATCCTACGGCGGGACCGTTTGGTAAGGTCATGAGGGATTGAATGGGAAAGGGAGTTTCCTGTGAAAGGATGAGTTATAGAGAACTAAAATGGCCTCGGGACTAACCGGGCCGAAATGAGGTTGGGGAGCCCTGACCAAAGGCATCAGCCGCCAGGATCGCAGACACATGTACGTGTCCGTAAGATCAAGTGAAGCCTGTTAACGGCCAGGAGTAAGGGAGTGCGGATATGATTCTATAAGGTATACAAGGACGAGTGTCCTAAAGGGCTCCTTTTGCTGACAATGGAACTTGAAAAGAGGTTGGAAATAATGACCCCGGCCGGCAGTGGCTGTTTTGTAAAAAATTGTGTGACACGCTGCTGAGCCGACTCTGACCCCGGGAACCATCTTCCGGGTGTATACCGCTAAGTTAAGTAGGGAGACAGGCCCCAGCCCATTGGAGATAGGAAGAAAAAGACCCGTCAGGGTGATTTCCTATTCCCAACGGCGGGGGGCGATCAGCCGGCAGTCAGAGGAGCCGAAGACTGGAATGGCTTAGTATAGGGAAGAAAACTTATTTGTTACACCGTACCCTTCATATTAAGTGGGGCCTGTGAGGGGACCGACATACATTAGCGTGGGTAAGAATCCTTTAGAGACCTTCTCGCCCCGTTAATGAAGAGTTAGTATTCCATTTAAAGGAGGCAAGCCGGCGGGACGGGTGCCTCCGGCTAGCATGTGTTCAATGAAATGTGAGATACACTCCAGATGCAGTCCCGCCTGGGGGTTAATGGTTGTAGCAGAACCGACCCTGGATGGTGGCCATAGTCCATTGTCCCTGCATAATGAGGTAGTCACTTATCCCTTATGCAGAGGGAGATTATCGGTCTGTTATGCAACGCCATGTGAGGTAAAGTCGCACGACTTTTGGTCTGGCGTGCCTGTGTGGACCGGTCCCGGTCAGTCGGACCGAAGACATCAGTGGGCGCTGCCCCCCGTGGGAACTAACACTTGGTCGAACCTCAAAACCCTATTGCGCTAGCATGGCCGAGGGACTACAAATGAGTACAAAGGAGTACAAAGGAAATCAAGCAACAACAGTTCTAGTGACCCTTCTAGGCTGCTTGTCCTCCAAAACACTGAGGATCAAGTGTCCAAACAGTGGTTTAGAGTGGGTAAGGGAACATTGGAAAGGGAACTACTGCCCTGGAACTAATGTCCGTGGCAGGACTAGGAAGTTAGTAGGGGACATATGGGTTAGTAACTGAGGGGAGGATAAAATAAAGTTATTCATTTACAAACGCAGTCAGTCGCGGGTTTGATGCGAGATATTTGTCTAGGCGGAGTTTAAATTAATCAACGGTGCTGCAGTCTATAACGTCTCGGGGAAGCCCATTCCACAAGTTGACAACTCGATTGAAGAAGAAATTCTTAGATTCGTGTGAGTTAAAAGATTTACCAATAATTTTGCAACCGTTTCCCCGCGTGTAATTAGATTGGTCGATAGTGAAGTACTTACTACAGTTCATATTGTCGATGCCTTTGATGATTTTGAACACTTGAATTAAGTCACCTCTTAATCTGCGCTGGGTTAAAGGAAATAGATTTAATTCTCTAAGACGCTCTTCGTATGGTTTGTTCTTTAGGCTAGGTATCATTTTGGTAACTCTACGTTGAACTCGTTCTAGCTTGTTTATGTCTTTTTGGTAATAAGGGCACCAGCATTGAACGCAGTATTCCAGAAGAGGGCGGACTAAGGAATTGTAAAGGGTTAGGATAACGTCTTTGGATTTATGCTCAAATGACCTGCCTATAAAGCCAATTATTTTGTTTGCCTTCTTAACAACTTCTGAACATTGTTGACTCGGTTTTAGATTACTCGATATTGTTACTCCCAGATCGGTTTCTCTGTTTACATTCTTAAGCTGAGTGCCATTCATCGAATAGTTTGCTTTCTCATTTAGGTATCCGATATGTAGTACTTTACATTTATCCGCATTGAAACTCATTTGCCAAATTTGGGCCCAATGTGACAATTTATCTAGATTGTGTTGCATATTGTCAACTTGTTCTTTTGAGAGTACGCTATTTGCAATTTTTGTATCGTCAGCAAATTTTGAGATTGTACAGGTGAGACCCTCATCTATGTCGTTGATGTAAATTAGAAAGAGAATTGGTCCTAGTACCGATCCCTGGGGTACCCCGCTACTTACATTGGTCCATTTAGATGCCTTACCGTTTATGACTACTCTTTGCTTTCTGTCGCTGAGCCAATTTTCTATCCATTTCAACACACCGTCTTGTATTCCATGAACTTTTAGTTTTAGCAGTAAACGTTTGTGGGGAACTTTGTCAAAGGCCTTTTGAAAATCAAGGTATATAATATCTACAGCTTTACTCTCATCGTAGAGGTTGAGGATATCGTGGAAGAAGTCTAAGAGGTTTGTTAAACAGGAACGTTTTTTACGAAAGCCGTGTTGAGTATCTTTAAGTATGTTATTTTCCTCTAAGTGATTTACGAGTCTGTCTCTTATGACCATTTCTAGCATTTTACATACAACTGAGGTTAAGGTTATTGGACGATAGTTACTGGGTAGGGATTTGCTGCCTTTTTTGAATATCGGTGTTACATTGGCTATCTTCCACTGATCAGGCATAGTTCCAGACTGCAAGGATTTATTGAATAGTAATGTCAGTGGTTTGGAGAGCTCATCCTTAGCTTCCTTTAGAACTCTAGGCGAGATTGTATCAGGTCCAGGCGTTTTATTTACCTTGAGTTTATCTAAACAATTCAATACTTCTCTCTCTGTAACGGAGATATTGCTTAGAACATCTGAATTATCAATCTGAATCGGCGATGGTGTAGGGACATCACTGAGGTTTTCTGTTGTAAAAACTGATGCAAAGAAGGTATTGAGGGCATTACTCATTTGTACTTCGTCTTTGGTGTATTCTCCATTTTCATCGACTAACGGTCCAACAGTTGAAGTAACTTCTTTTTTCTTTCTGATATAACTATAGAATTCTTTCGGGTTTGTTTTACTTTGATTCGCAATATGTAACTCTAGGGTCTTTTTACTTTGCTTAATTAACTTTTTGGCTTTGCGTCGTAGCTCTACAAATTTCACCCGTTCTTCGTCATTTTGTGAGGATTTTAATCTATCATTAGCAAATTTTTTAGCAAGCAGGCAGTTTGAAATATCTTTATTCCACCATTTGGGCTTATTATTATGGCCTGGACGCCGTATTTTCGATGGTATTCAGTCTTGCACTGCTTTTAGGTAAGTGGTTTCGAATAACTTCCAAGATGTATTTATGTCGTTATTGTTAATTAAAAAGCTCCAGTCAGTTTCTTTAAACATAGCTCTAAGTTTATGAAACTTTGCTTTCTTGAAATTAGGGACTTTTTCGATGCTACTATTTGGTTCGTTACTAGTAAAGTTTAAAGTGAAAGTTATCGTACGATGGTCGCTGTTACTGAATTCATCACCAACATTCAAATTCTCTATTAATTCTTCTTTTGTTGCAAGTACAATGTCAAGAACGTTATTACCACGGGTCGGTGTTCGATCAAATTGATAAAGCGAACTCTCTTGCAAGTTCGTATACAAGTCATGTCCGGAGTGTGAAGTAAGAGTATCGCCCCACTTGGTCACAGGTAAATTAAAGTCGCCAAAAAATACGGTATCTTGTGAGTTACTTACATCTGCAATTTGTTCATAAATTTCTCGGTCAGTTTGCACTGATTGAGCTGGAGGTCTGTATATTAATGCAAGTATTATTTTTGTACCTTTATTATTCTTTATTAGCACAAAAGATGTGTCGACGTTCACAATTTGAGGTTTTGACAAGAGGGTCGGGTTAAGACTTTCTTTGATATAAAATGAAACGCCACCTCCATTTTTATTTATTCGGCTTTTCTCAAACATTACATAACCGGGAAGTGAATACTCTGCTAAAAAGTCTCTATCTTTTGTATTGAGCCAAGATTCTGTTATACCAATCACATCATAATTTTCAGTAAACACTAGTTCCTCTAAATCTGAAAATTTATTGCGTATGCTACGAGCGTTTGCATAGAATACCTTTAAAGTTGCGGTTTTAGAATTCACAGAACGTTCTTTAATCAAATTTTTGGTTCTGGTCGGATCTACATTTACATTCATGGCTGTCATCGGTCCTCGGTTGTTATCCCTGGCGGTTTTGAATTTGGGTCGTGTTGGTGGAGCTTTATCAAAATTTTTGGTTCTTGACAGATTAGCATTTAATTCCTTCGCAGGTTGCCGCCCTCGCTGTCTTCGGTCCTCCTTCCTGGTTGTCCTGTGCTGAGTCGATTTCTTCTCCGAAAATCCTTCACCGCATCGTTGAGAAGACGCCCAAAACGTGCTTCTCCCACCTGGTTCAGATGAACTCCATCGTCCGAAAACAAATAGTCATCGTAGTAGAAATTGTCCCAGGTGTCGACGAATCCCACGTTTTCCTTCCTGCAGAGGTTTGCTAGACAACAATTTGTGCTGGTGGCTATGTTGTAAAATCGGCTCTCTACACCAAGCCGGGGGACGATTCCTGAGACGATGATCCTTGATGACTTCTCCTTAAATGACTTGATCAGCTGCTGGTACTTTAAAAGCAAATCTTCCAACCGGGTTCGCTGTACATCGTTGGATCCAACGTGGATGACGTACATTGTATTAGCAGGGGCCAGCTTAGATACTTCGTCAACTGCAGCAACTACGTCGTCCACACCACCACCAGGGATACAAAAACGCTTCCTGGTCTTAGGTGCTCTGGCGCAAAAACTCTGTGAGCTGACCACGTATCATCGAGTCTCCCACGAGCCGGACTTCTTCTATTTCCGCTTCGTCATCTGAGTCTGTGAGTATCTGGAAGCGGTTTTGACACTCGGTAATCGGTATGGGTTTCCTGGTCTTGGGGCAAACGTTGTTCCTCACGACACGGAAATTGTCTTGAGGGGCAAGAGAGTCACCATTTGTTTCTTGAGTATCGGAATCATCAGCTGAAATGGCTACTGCAGGCGTTGAATTGTTGGCAGTTGACGTTGGGGCGTTGGTGGCTGCTGGAGTTGCGGTGACAATTGAAGTTTGTGGTACTCCAACATTGAGTGTTACAAACTCTTGGAGTGATTCCAGCTTCATGGTGAGGACGTTGATCTTGTTGTAGGCTTCATCTAATTTCACTGTCAAATTCTCTCGTTGCTGGCAGAGACGGCAGACTTGAAGATCGACAGTAGCAAACATGGACTCACCAAATCTACTGGTGCAGTTCGTACAAGTGCGAGGCATGGTAACAGTCAGTTTCTTCAGATCACTTCACTCACTTAAAAACACTTAACTCACTTTAAAAACACTAAACTCACTTTAAAAAAAACACTTATCTCACTTTTAAAAACACTTAACTCACTTCAGGTCACTTCACTTACATAAATAGGCCTACAAAAATTTTGAAATACGCACAAATAGGTTATCAGCGGTGATAGCCTAACCGAAAATTAAAACAAAACAAAATTAAATTTAAATACTCAGTGATAACCGAACCGAATTTTGTTTTATTTTTATTTAATCAGAAATAGGCCACCAGGGGTGATAGCCTACCCTAACCGAACACAAAAATAACCAAAAACAAAAATTATGAAATACCGGTACACAGAAATAGGCCACCAGCGGTGATAGCCTAACTGAAAATTTAAAAATTTAAGTACGCAGAAATAGGCCACCAGGGATGATAGCCTAGACTAACCGA
This sequence comes from Paralithodes platypus, assembly GCA_032716605.1. Taxonomy (NCBI): domain Eukaryota; kingdom Metazoa; phylum Arthropoda; class Malacostraca; order Decapoda; family Lithodidae; genus Paralithodes; species Paralithodes platypus. Next base: position 8,853,577 of record CM064492.1, on the reverse strand, counting down.
AAACAAAAATAACCTAAAACAAAAATTATGAAATACCGGTACGCAGAAATAGGCCACCAGCGGTGATAGCCTAACTGAAAATTTAAAAATTTAAGTACGCAGAAATAGGCCACCAGGGATGATAGCCTAGACTAACCGAAAACAAAAATAACCTAAAACCAAAATTATGAAATACCGGTACGCAGAAATAGGCCACCAGCGGTGATAGCCTAACTGAAAATTTAAAAATTTAAGTACGCAGAAATAGGCCACCAGGGATGATAGCCTAGACTAACCGAAAACAAAAATAACCTAAAACCAAAATTATGAAATACCGGTACGCAGAAATAGGCCACCAGCGGTGATAGCCTAACTGAAAATTTAAAAATTTAAGTACGCAGAAATAGGCCACCAGGGATGATAGCCTTAGCTACACTAACCAAAAACAAAAATAACCTAACTTTAAACAAATATATATATATAACAGAATATGTAACTAAATATACAATTCACCAAATAGAGATTATATAAAAATAAAGTGTGACTGCACACAAGGGGTTAATATACTGTGTCAACAGATGGACCTGGTGTCGCTGTAGCCTAGTAAAGCAGTAGCCTACTCTTTTTAGATAAAAAAGTGTATCAGTCAATGGTTACTACAAGATCGTGCAAGCAACAACTAAAATTGCAGATATATATACAGTAGCTACAGTAGGATACTAAATACAATATCTACAGGAGTTAATAATAAAAAAAAAAAAAAAAATTGGCTGCTATAGGCTATGCTAGGCTTGGGTTAGGTTAAAAGCTTGGCAGGTTTAGTTAGGCTAGGTTAGTTTGTACAAATACCACCCTTAGCTTAAAGTAAAATCAGTCTGAGGAGAAAAAGTCAAGAATATATCTATATATATATCACGGAGGGAGGAAGACAGAGGGAGGACTGGAGCATCATAGATAAAAAGTCCGAAAAGTACTGTACATGTGATTCTAACCCCCTGAGCCGGAGGTGAACCCGTCCGCCTGCCGCCTGGAGCCGACAGGAGAGCTATTGATTTTTCTTGTTCTTCAAGTGCAACATTACCCGAACATCACGTTCCGTCTGTTCATCTATAACTCTCGCAGTCAAGACAGGGGAGACCAATATTCTATAGTAAGCATTCATAGGTAACGCTTGAGCCATACCGAGTCTGAGGAGCTGACGTGACCGGACTGCCTCAAACAAGGCTGTTCGAATTTCCGTGAGAGTTCTAGCCGGGGCAGGGAGTAAGTATTGTTGAAAAACTTTAACTAATTCCTGGGTTCGTGGAGAGGGATTCGGCAGAGGTTGGGCAATAGCCTGGGCCATGTCTCTAGTTAATAGGAAGCTAATAAACGCTTTATGGGCCTTATCTCTGACCAGAAATTTTCGTTGAAGTTCAATAGGTTTAGGAGTAATGAGTGGCAAGGGAAAATCTTCCACCGTCAATTGAGGGGGTATAAGAAAATTAAAAATAGGGAACGGAACTCTGCCCGGTCGTTGTGCTAGCCAGTCAAACTCGATATTGGGGGGAGGGGGAATTGGGGACAAGGCATTGGATGTAACATCTACAGCAAATTGTTGCAGTTCCTGATCCCACGTTCCCCACGGCCCTTCGCCCACTTCACTTAGATTCAACTCCCTTTGGTCTCGATGAGGACCACATTTGTGAAATTTACCAGAAGTCTCCTGCCTTGTAGGCAGAGGACGACAGCCAGTAGGGCTACAACGTTTATGACAAACAGGGCAAATGGGAGTGTCTGGGTGAAGAGGATCCTGGACCGGGGAATCCGCCGGAAGAGGAACCAGCTGACATGGGTTGTACACAAAATATTTAAAATTTGTCGGATCCGGCTTGGCATATATAGGAACCTGCAAGACTGTGCCTGTAGCATCTTTGGCCCTAAAGACTTGTTTACGGTTCACTTCAATAGCCCACTCCACCGGCACCGGGACCTCCCCTTGTATTGATTTATGCCCCTTACCTTGAGTTACTGCTGTAACCGGAAGCCAGAGCCTTCCCGGCGCTTTAACTACCTGAGACGTTGATGGAACACCCGGCGGGGCCAATTGGGCACCGGGGTGAGAGCTGGGGGTAGAAGAGGGACACGGCAGGCTACTTGCCATATGGGTCCTGTCTATGGAGGGGGACAAACAAGGTTGGGTATCCTCCGAGCTTACAGAACTATTCAATTTTAGGTGCTCTTGACTATGAACTGACTCAGTGTCCAACCTAATCAAGGGGGATCTAAGGCCGGGAGGAACAATTCCCCAAGGTTCCGCCGGTAGTCCTTGTTTGGGCCCGCCGGCGGAAGGTGAAGTAATATTGTGGGGTTTGAACCCATCCATGAACTCGAGGTCTCCTAAGCCTAGGAGTTGCGTAGAGGTTGAGGGCCGGACTAATGGATCTGGCAACGAACCTGGGTTAACTTTTAACGCCTGCGGCTGCAACTCTTGCCCCGCAGGTCGGGAATGAATTGGTCTGTCGGGTGCCGGGCCCTTGGGCTGCGGGTAGTCAATTATACAGGCCATTGGTGGCCCGGCGGAGGGGACTGCCGGAGAGGAAATGTCTACATTGCTGTGAGAGGGGGCCTAGCTGTACTGTGAGGTGGTCCCGGTGCTGAAGTAGAGGTTTGACCCTGTTTAATGGCACACTGACTCATTACCTTATGTAACAATTCATTCAGTTGTACAGTCGGTAACCTTGTGGTAGTGGCTTGTGTCGATGGCCTATCATGTTGGTCTGTCTGTGTCAGAGTGGCAGCCTGTGTGAGAGTGGCCGTTTGTGTCTTATGAGTGTTCATCAGCGTCAGACTACTACTAGCCATAGCCGGGTGGGGTGAACCGCAAGCCGGTGACTTCTGGTCACGCGGTTGAGGTGTTAATGGGTTGGTCGCATTCTGCGAACTTATAACCATGAGGGCGGCTGTTAAGCCGGACCGGAAGGAGCCAGGAGTGTCGCGTGAGACCTTATGGTCGTAATCGCATCTGTTGTAAGTACACCCGGAGACTGAGTAGAGGTATGAGCCATGTCGTTTTGGTGAGCCTGTTTATGTGACAATACTAACTTAGAACCTTGGAGCCTCACGTGTACAGATTGTCTCGGTCTAGTGGCCAAGTGAGGGGGGTCGGCGTCCGGCTCAGGGAGACCGGGACTAACACCCTGCGTCCCTGAGGTCGCCGAACCTGCCCGCAGTGATCCCGTGAGATCTACTTGTACACGGAGTCGGAGTTTCATTAGAAAGTAGCACACGTCGTGGTGGGCTCGAGAGCCGTCGGATCTTGTCAGGCAGATATTCTGTGCTGTCCATGCGCCTCAGGTTGCCCGCCAGGGGAGCCGGTTGGGTAAGGTGGTGGCTGTCCGGTGACATTAAGCGGCTCCTCTTTGCAGGGGGAGAGGAGCTCTGTGCGTATGCCATGGAGGATGTCGGAGACCCAATGGTCAACAAGGGTATAGGGGAGTTATGTAATTGGTGAGCTATATGATCATCAAAAGAATACAATCGAACTACCCTTAATAATTCCGGGTTATCACATGACAGTTCTTTGTTTTCTACCTGAAAAGCATAGGTTTTAAATTTAGTCTGAACCTCAATGATCGTGAGTAAACAAGACATGTCTTGAGCCGCTAGCCATTATTCAAACAATTCGGAACAAACCGGACATGTACGAGTTGCCCACAAGAAATAGTTTCTGTTTAAACACTGAACACATCTGATACATCTGCTATGGGCTGGTATAGGGAGCAAAAGACAAGAGGGGGTCGAGCATACTGTAAACAAAGGCATGATGCATGGGCTCCTCTCCCCGGCGGGAACGGCGAGGTAGACGGCTGTCCTGAGTGTCCACCTGGAAAGAAAATTTCCAGGAATCAATGCTCATAAGGATATATAGGGAGAGTCTCACCCATCCTAACCTCCCGGCATAATAAGAATAGGAGGCCACAGCCTCCTCTTTCTTATGACCCCTAAGAGGGCGTGAATATCCTCCTCCCATGCCCCTGGGTAACATGAGAAGGGGAAACTCCCAACTGAGGGCCCCCGTTACGGCGTATGCCGTAACAGAGGGAGCCCTTTTACAGCGGACCGCTCTGTGCTCCGTAAAACACTTAAGCAGTCGCTGATTAGGTTACCAACTGGGTCGCCGGCAAGGCGGGGTAAACTTCATTAAGATAAGCGTGCTAGTCAATGGACACCAGTACAGTGTCCGCCGGGGTCTATTACCCACTGGGCCGCTGGCACGGCAGGGTAGACGACCGCAGTAACCCCCGTCAAGAACTGAACCGGCCGAAAGACCTAGGGGGGGGGGCCCCGAACGGCGGGTACCGGAGTGTTCCGTATACGAAAACACCACCCGCTGGAGGACTCTAAGCTCTCGCAACCGCCAGGAGGCAGAGGCAAAGTCCGAGGGGTTGAAAAGCACTACTAGATCTACATCGGCGTCCGCCGGATTCCCGAGGGACCAGGGACCAGGGGGCAGTGGCGCCGCCACACCCCCGACACAAAGACCCGGCGAGGAAGACCTGAGCTCGTGAACACGCCGGCCCGGCGGACCGACCAACGGGTATAAACCGTAGGTTAGCGAGCCCAGCAAAGTAAGGTGGGGGACTCGGAGCAAGGCACAGCTGCGAGGAAACTATACCCTAACCTCACTCACTCCCAAGCTAGGAACACGTTGCCGGACCCCGGAAAGTGGCACACTAACCATCGGGAGACCACAACTCACAGGGGACATAATAAAAAACAATCATAGTAATAATAAAAATTCCCCCAAACTAGATAACCTATCGGCTTATCCGGGAAAAAAACACAGACCACACGAAGAACTCAGAACCCTGCCAAAAGGGCGAAGAGAAAAGCCCCCACGAGGGGCCTCTCTTCGGGCTCAAATGCAGGAGGACGCCCCAACCACATGGGGCGATCCTAACCCTGGCGCGTCTGCAACAAAGATAGGATCCTTAGATCCTCAAGCAGTCCCTAGGAACAGCAAGAAACTTAAAGGAAAGCCTCCTCACTAAGTAAAAAAGCAAAAACTAAGGCGCCTAGCAACAATAAAAAAACACCACGTGTGGTGGGAAAATTGAACACAAGGAGAAGCGCCTAAACGTACCCTAATTTTAACACTTCCTGCGGGCCAAATATAACACAACCCGTGCTAGCTAGTCTAAACCCTGCTCACTATCTCCCAGATACATACAAATGAGAAAAGACTCACTAGAGGAGAGCGAGCATCGAATGAAGCTGGAGCGCGGGGGCACAAGTGTTGACAGTAGGCCCGCGAGGAAGAGAAGGACGAATTGTTGCGCTTGGCGAGAGGCGGTAAGAAGCCACAATGCAAGAAAATCAACCGAATGTGGGAAGCTTGTGAATAATAGTGTTAAAGTGGAAATTCTTTTTCCTTTTGTATTCTCTTTTTTTTACGAAGTTTTTTCGTAGTGGGTACCCGATCAAGATGACGACACCATAAGAGAAGTAGCGTTGCACTTATGAAGATGACTCTCTTTCTTCCTCGCGGCGGTTGATTCAAACGACTGACGTGGGTGTTGAATGGAGACTATTATACTAATAGGCAACATCGTCAATGATGGAGGGGCCACTATTAAATATTAGGTTTTCTTTACTTCCTCTCCGGGAATCAAACCTATAATATATATAATATTCATATGTAATTAACTTGTACGTTAGTGAAGAGCAGGGAACGATATTATATCGAAAGAATATTAGTGTTGTGACAGTTTTAAAGCATATGTATCTCTCTCTCTCTCTCTCCTCTCATCGTCTTTATAGAATACTTAATTATTTCTCCACTGATATAGACAAATCTTTATATAAATATATATATATATTTAATAGGGCCCCTTCATCATTGACAACTTCGCCTATTAATAATAATAGTCTCCATTCAACATCTGCGCCAGCATTTTGAATAGTCCGCGGCGCGGAAGTATCGTGGAGTGCTCATCATAAGTGCACGCTTAATTCCCTCATGGGATCGTCATTTTGATCGGGTACCCTACAGAAAAAACTCTGTAAAAAATAAAAAATAAAAAATAGCTTAATATCTGTTATCATATGACTTGCCATATTCGTGGATTTCTCATGCTTTGCTTCCCTGACACCAGGCCCCCTAGCGGCCATCCTCGTCCTTCCAACTTCCGCGGCCTTCCGAGCAACAGGGCTCGCGCCGTCTTTTTTTTTTTTTTTTTTGACAATGAACGGAGGAAGGAAAAACACAGATAAAACAAAAAGGTCCATGTGCCTAAAGGCATCCTCCATTCATAAATAATAATAATAATAATAATAATATTTATTCAGTTAGCAATTTACAGAGTTGGTACCACATAGTACATAGTATGTTACAAATATGACATGTACCAGCCTTGCATAATTCCAACTAAGGATAGCCCAATAAGGCCGTTAGGCGTATTTCCATTGGGGTCCTTGTGGGATTAGGTTAGCTGGGGAAAAATGGGGAGGATAAAGAAATAGATACTTTAGAGAAAGTATTTCTAGGGGGTTATTTTAAGATACCTTACATCCTATAGTAAATATCAGTAATCCGTAATCAGTAATAATTTCAGTTTGGTTTGTCTATCTCTTATGTCACATTTAGTAGTAGACATAAGCTTGGTGCTCCCTTCTCGCAGCTGTCCAGTTCAGGTGTTCCTTCAGGCTACGTCTGAAGGAATACAGTGTTCTCTTTTCACGGACTGACTGGGGTAGGTCGTTCCAGTCTTTGATGGCGGTGAAGAAGAATGTTTGCTTACCCTGTCCTTGGATTCTCGGGACCTTAAAATTAAACATCCTGTTTCTTGTATTATGTCCACTCCTCTCATTTGCTTTAACAAAATCATTCTTTAGATACTCTGGAGCTCTGTCATAGAAAATTGTGAAGGCATTAGTGAGCCTGATTTGTTTGGCCCTGTCAGAGACATTGAGCATACCTAGTGACTGAAGTTGTTCCTGGCCAACATGTGATCTGGGTCCTAGGTTCAGCATGAACCTAACCATTTTATTTTGAGTGACCTGAAGTTTGTGCTGTGCTGATTTAGATGATGCAGAGTACCAGGATGACACAGAATAGTCAAAATGACATTGAAAAATGTTTGTAACAACTGGATTTAAACATTTGTAAATTGTAAGTTTGTGGAAAGCAATTCGAGGGAAGTGAATTCCAAAGAGTAGTAGCTCTGGGGATAAATGAATTCTGATAAGCAGAAGTTCTGCATTGTGGAGGAGAAAGTGTAAATTCATGGGCGCTCTCAGCTGCCCTAGTTCTACGGGGAAAGATGTGGAGAGGAGGCACAATTGAAGCAAATTCCTCGGAATAATTGCTGTGAAAATATCTGTAGAATAATGCAAGGGATGTAACGTTTCTTCGTATGGATAATGTAGGAAGGTCCTGTGTGATTGCAGAGTTATTGATTAATCTAATAGCTTTATTTTGAATTTTGTCCAACTGCCTCAATGCAACCACTCCACTTCCAACCCACAGAGGTGAACAGTAATCCATCTGAGAACGCACATGACTTTTATATATTACGGCCAACTGCTCGTCAGTGAAGAATTCTCGAACTCTGTACCCAGTTTTTTAGAGGCATTCTTAGCAATGCTTCTAACATAATGTGTCCAGCTCAAGTTAGTAGTTAATGTTACACCGAGAATGTCAATACTAGGGGAAGTGGGAATATTTACATCATTAAAAAATATAAGGGAGTCAGTGAGATTCTGTCGGTTAGAAAATTGAATGTACTTGGTTTTCTGTGCATTAAAGGAAACTAGATTCTTTTGTCCCCATCCATTAATTCTAGAAAGGTCCTGGTTCAGAGAAATTGCAGTGTTTATTTTTGAATTTATAAGATCGGGTTGGGTGAAAGAATTGGTAAATGTGAAGGAACTGTGGAGTGTTGAGTCATCTGCGTAGGAATGTATTGGATTATGAGTGGTAGATATGAGATCATTGATATGAATGAGGAACAGAATTGGGGCCAAAACTGATCCCTGGGGAACACCAGCATTTATTGAGTGAAATTGAGAATAAAGGCCATCTACCATTACACATATTTTTCTGTTATGAAGATAAGAAGAAATTAGTGGAACTAATGATGCAAGGCCGTAGTGTGACATCTTCGACAATAAGGATTGATGCCAGACTCTATCAAATGCCTTTGATATATCCAGTGCTATTGTATGTGTTTCACCATGTTGGTCTGTAGCTTGGTTGATTTGATGCGAAAGAAGGCAAGGAATGTCTGCAGTTGATCGACATCGTCTAAAACCATATTGCCTATCACTGATTAATTTATTATTCTCAAGATGCTTAATTATGTGATTATTTAATATAATTTCAAAGACTTTACCAAGAGTGGAAGTTATAGCTATTGGTCTGTAGTTTGATGGATCTGAAGAGGCACCTTTTTTAGAAACTGGATGAATGTTTGCTTCTTTCCAGGGTACTGGAAAGCATGAGGTATGAGTACACAGACGGAAATTTTTTGCCATACAGGAGCGAGCACCAAGGAGCAATTCTTAAGTACTATTGGAGGAATTTCATCTGGACCAGGAGCCTTATCTACTGAGAGATTCTGCAAAATAGTTTTGACATGTCTGGTGTGGATCTTAAGTGAGGGAATTTCAGGCGAATTAAAATTAAGTACAGGGACATCTTGATTTATTTCATCTAAGGTTGAGTTGGTGGAGAAAATATCCGCAAGAAGGTTAGCTTTACCTCTTGGGTCACTTACAAGATTGCCAGTCGGAGATTTTAATGGTGGAATGGATGAAGCAGTAGTGAAGTTGGATTTGAATGAGTTAAGAGTAGACCAAAATATTTTGTTATCATTTGGATTATTTAGAAGTTTATTTGCCTGCTTGTGGAGAAAGTTTGATTTAGTTAGGTTTAATACAGTTTTGGCATGATTTCTGATGTTTCTATAGAAATTAAAGGCTTCATGTGTTTTGATCTTGTGTATGCATTGTAGGCATACATTGTAGGCTTTTTGTTCAGTTACTCTAGCACAATTATGATCAAACCATTTAGGTGAATTAGATCTTTTACTGTACTTTTGATGAGGAATAAAAGTTTCCATTCCAATTTTTACAAAATCTTGTATGTGGCTCAAGGTGGAGTGTGCATCATTAGAAAAGAAAGAGGTCCAGGGAATATCAATAAAGAAACCTTGAAGACCCTCCCAGTACAAAGGATATCAAGCAAAGGAAATCAAGCAACAACAGATCTAGTGACCCTTCTAGGTTGCTTGTCCTCCAAAACACTGAGGATCAAGTGTCCAAACAGTGGTTTAGAGTGGGTAAGGGAACATTACAAAGGGAATTACTGCCCTGGAACTAATGTCCGTGGCAGGATTAGGAAGTTAGTAGGGGACAGAGGGGTTAGTAACTGAGGGGGGGATAAAATAAAGTTATTCATTTACAAACGCAGTCAGTCGCGGGTTTGAAGCGAGATATTTGTCTAGGCGGAGTTTAAATGAATCAACGGTGATGCAGTCTATAACGTTTCGGGGAAGCCCATTCCACAAGTTGACAACTCGATTGAAGAAGAAATTCTTAGATTCGTGTGAGTTAAAAGATTTACCAATAATTTTGCAACCGTTTCCCCGCGTGTAATTAGATTGGTCGATAGTGAAGTACTTACTACAGTTCATATTGTCGATGCCTTTGATGATTTTGAACACTTGAATTAAGTCACCTCTTAATCTGCGCTGGGTTAAAGGAAATAGATTTAATTCTCTAAGACGCTCTTCGTATGGTTTGTTCTTTAGGCTAGGTATCATTTTAGTAACTCTACGTTGAACTCGTTCTAGCTTGTTTATATCTTTTTGGTAATAAGGACACCAGGATTGAACACAGTATTCCAGAAGAGGGCGGACTAAGGAATTGTAAAGGGTTAGGATAACTTCTTTGGATTTATACTCAAATGACCTGCCTAAAAAGCCAATTATTTTGTTTGCCTTCTTAACAACTTCTGAACATTGTTGACTCGGTTTTAGGTTACTCGATATTGTTACTCCCAGATCAGTTTCTCTGTTTACATTCTTAAGCTGAGTGCCATTCATCGAATAGTTTGCTTTCTCATTTAGGTATATATCCGATATGTAGTACTTTACATTTATCCGCATTGAAACTCATTTGCCAAATTTGGGCCCAACATGACAATTTATCTAGATTGTGTTGCATATCGTCAACTTGTTCTTTTGAGAGTACGCTATTTGCAATTTTTGTATCGTCAGCAAATTTTGAGATTGTACAGGTGAGGCCCTCATCTATGTCGTTGATGTAAATTAGAAAGAGAATTGGTCCTAGTACCGATCCCTGGGGTACCCCGCTACTTACATTGGTCCATTTAGATGCCTTACCGTTTATGACTACTCTTTGCTTTCTGTCACTGAGCCAATTTTCTATCCATTTCAACACACCGTCTTGTATTCCATGCGCTTTTAGTTTTAGCAGTAAACGTTTGTGGGGAACTTTGTCAAAGGCCTTTTGAAAATCAAGGTATATAATATCTACAGCTTTACTCTCATCGTAGAGGTTGAGGATATCGTGGAAGAAGTCTAATAGGTTTGTTAAACAGGAACGTTTTTTACGAAAGCCGTGTTGAGTATCTTTAAGTATGTTATTTTCCTCTAAGTGATTTACGAGTCTGTCTCGTATGACCGTTTCTAGCATTTTACATACAACTGAGGTTAAGCTAATTGGACGATAGTTACTGGGTAGGGATTTGCTGCCTTTTTTAATATCGGTGTTACGTTGGCTAGCTTCCACTGATCAGGCATAGTTCCAGACTGCAAGGATTGATTGAATAGTAATGTCAGTGGTTTGGAGAGCTCATCCTTAGCTTCCTTCAGAACTCTAGGCGAGATTGTATCAGGTCCAGGCGTTTTCTTTACCTTGAGTTTATCTAAACAATTCAATACTTCTCTCTCTGTAACGGTGATATTGCTTAGAACATCTGAATTATCAATCTGAATCGGCGATGGTGTAGGGATATCACTGAGGTCTTCTGTTGTAAAAACTGATGCAAAGAAGGTATTGAGGGCATTACTCATTTGTACTTCGTCTTTGGTGTATTCTCCATTTTCATCGACTAACGGTCCAACAGTTGAAGTAACTACTTTTTTCTTTCTGATATAACTATAGAATTCTTTCGGGTTTGTTTTACTTTGATTCGCAATATGTAACTCTAAGGTCTTTTTACTTTGCTTAATTAACTTTTTGGCTTTGCGTCGTAGCTCTACAAATTTCACCCGTTCTTCGTCATTTTGTGAGGATTTTAATCCATCATTAGCAAATTTTTTAGCAAGCAGGCAGTTTGAAATATCTTTATTCCACCATTTGGGCTTATTATTATGGCCTGGACGCCGTATTTTCGACGGTATGCAGTCTTGCACTGCTTTTAGGTAAGTGGTTTCGAATAACTTCCAAGATGTATTTATGTCATTATTGTTAATTAAAAAGCTCCAGTCAGTTTCTTTAAACATAGCTCTAAGTTTATGGAAGTTTGCTTTCTTGAAATTAGGGACTTTTTCGATGCTACTATTTGGTTCGTTACTAGTAAAGTTTAAAGTGAAAGTTATCGTACGATGGTCGCTGTTACTGAATTCATCACCAACATTCAAATTCTCTATTAATTCTTCTTTTGTTGCAAGTACAATGTCAAGAACGTTATTACCACGGGTCGGCGTTCGAACAAATCGTAATGCCATTTAGTCACCAAAACAGGTTCAGAGTGGGAAGGTGTGGTAGGTGATAGACAGGTGGCTTGTATCAGACAGTGATCAGAAGATCCAAGCGGGGACCTCACTGTAACATCATAATTTTCTGAATTGGTTGTTAAAAATAAGTCCAGTAGGTGGGAATTATGATTAGGATTATCTGGTACACGGGTGGGTTGGTTGACTAGTTGAGTGAGATTAAATGAGTCTGCAAATAGCTCACATTCAAGACCAGTGTCCGCTTCATTCGACGTTCGCAGAGCTTCTAGTGAGTCGTTACTCATTTGTATACATCTGTGTTGTAGTAACAGGGTTTAGATTAGCTAGCACGGCTGCCAGATTGGTATGTCCGCAGGAAGTGTGTGTTAAAATAGGGTACCATTGTCACAGGCATCTACGAGTCCCGGATTGGCGTACCGCGTGTGTTATTGTTGTGATACGCCTTTAGCTGTTGTATTTACTTAGCTAGAAGGCGACCACTCTACGAGGCATGATACAGACTGTCAATAGTGAGGAAAGTACATGCCATTTTATTCAGATATCAGCAAAAGCTCTGGTTTAAGGGTGTCTGCACGTGGTGCTCCGCCTTTCAGGGTTCGTGTTTTGCTTGGGCCCCTTGGGTGGGCCTCCCTCTTCGATGTGCTGCTGCTGGGTGCCAGAGCATCGCCTGCCGGGATGTTCTTCGAACCACGTGGTCAGCCTAGTTAGGGGTCTCCGGCGTAGGCTGCAGGTAATTTAGGTGTCTAAATTTTCTGTTGTTTTATTATTGCCTATGTATGCCCCCTTTTTAGGATTCATGCATGCGGGCTTGTTCATTTGGGGGTAAGGGAGACGTCCCAATATGTCATTATGTTTACTGTATATGTGTGGGACTTCGGGAAGGGGGCTGTGCCAACCCCGTTTCCCGGTAGTTTTTGCCTGTTCCGGCGGCCCCGTGTGGTGGGTTCTAGTTATCCGTCTCTAACGGGTAGGAACGTTTAAAAGATCCCGGCGTGGTTTACCTGAACCACACTCTCCCGGCGGAATTGCATTCCTAGAAGGGCTACAAACTTGGCCCGCCGAGTTAACTCACCCTGACTGGCCTTGTGACACATAAGACATTATCACCTGCGGCGCCATGAGTCGAAGTGTACACCAAGTGATAAGATTAGTTTTGCAAACTTATTCAGTAATGATCATACACTAAAAGGTTAAGGGACCTGTGGCTCTGGTCACAGGTAAGTTATTGAAAGTCAGCTAGACAGATCCGGCGGAAGGTTAGAATAGTGGTGCATAATAGCTAATTTTCCGGCGGATTTGGGTTAGGATGTGTAATACCTCGCAGGTTATCCTTATGAGCATTGATTCCTGGAAACAAAATTCCAGGCCCCAGAGACTGCTTCTTCGGCGGAGTTGGACATCTGATCCCGGCAGAGGGGGGGACCCTCTTATTACGGCAACATTCCTAGGTTTGAACTTTGCGTCACGCCTACTTGCTCCCTTTTACCCATTTTTGCTCACAAACTTTGCATAAAGTGCGTAAAGTGTTTAGATCGTTCTAGAGGCGTGTGGTTGTCAAAAAGATGCACCATTTGCTCTGAATTGAAAACCGCCTTGCTGGAGAAGAAAGACTTATCATGCTTAGCAGCCTTACACGAGATTAAAGCCACATTTAATTCTTATGCAAAGGAAACAGCCCATAAGGCACTTCAGTGTGATGACGAAGTCCTATGGGAGAATCTCATTATTAAGTCACCTTTGGTTAAACCCGGCTCCTCCAAATCTGTCAGACCCAAAGTCAAAACAAAGGCCCTCAGCAGAGAGATAGTGAGTAGTAGCAGTGAGAGCGAAGTCACCGAGGTTCCCCCCTCTGACCGTACCAAGAGGAGACGCTCGCCCTCCCCGCGGCGATAGTCGAGGTCTAGGTCGAAGTCCCCCGGAAACACACTCGCCACTCCGCCTCGGACCGGTCTCACAAGCGCCGGAGAGAGGAATATGAGGACACGTCTAGCAGCCGGCAGGACACTCCTCAACCGCCCCCTCCCACACCTCCCTCTGACATGCCTATACGTGATTCAGGGGAGTCGGAAATAGGATCTGAGATATTGGAATCCACACCTAGTCATGAACAATCTTTACGAGTGCCTCCTAATGTTACTTTTGCCATACCAAAATTGACTTGTGTTCCCCGTAGTGTTAGGTCGACAGGCCCGAGTAGGGTGCTAGGCGACCAATATAGGGATTATTCGGCGGGGTCCCAGTTAAGCTCTCAAGTTATCTGTGACTCCCAGCCCATAGCGGCAGGGGGGTATTGGCGTCAATCAGAACCATCTCTTTCTCTCCTTAACGTCATCCCTGAACGGACTGAGGACGGTAACATAGACGTGTGACCATCGTCAGCGCCAAATTTGCCTTGGCCCCCGGCGGATAATGACATAGAATCACAAGAGACCTTGGAGCAGAGTGAAGAGCCGGCAGGGAGTGTGTTCTCCCCGGCTCCTCAGTCTATCCCTAGTAATTATTCTGAAGCTAGTTAACACCCATCCAAGGATCCCCATAGGAAATGGATGACTTCTGATCAGGTAAATGAGTTATTACATAAAGTTATACAGCATTATCAAATCCCTGCCTCTTCGGATACCCCGGTCACTCCCTCAGCTGCGCCCCCTAGCACTTCTGTTATCAGACCTCTAGACCCCCCAGCATTCATTCCTTCATGTCCAACCCTGGTGATAGCAACGGTCCCAGGCCCTACAGTGCCGGCGACGCTAGCTATGTCCACCATCAGGGTTGTTGCTGATGTGACTCCACCTCCTTTAGATAAGGCACCTCTGAGGAAGGGCCCCATGCCCCTCCGCTATGGTACTGATTGCTCTTGGGTACCTGTGTTACCAGCGAACCCCCTTTTAGCTCAACCTTCGGTGTCAGGGGACCCACCAGTTCCCGGTGAGTGGTCCATTGAGATCAATAAGAGCCGTAAATTTAGGGCAAAAGACGAGGCAGGGAGGGTATTGGATGTACTGATTAAGGGTGTACCGAGTTCACTTAACCCGGCTCATTTTGTTTATTCAGCCGAGCCAGCCGTTCCTTCCGCCGCATCTGCAAGACTATTTGCTGACTAGTCGAAGGCTGATGGCATCAATGATGTCAAAGCCTTGAATGCTCTTACGCCGGAGTTGGCTACAACTCCGGTCTTGGACCAAGCTCAGACTCCGGTCCTGCAGATGGGGCAGGTGGGAGTAGGCCCGTGGGTAGATTGGGAGTTAGAAGCTCAGGTTTTTGCCACTACTATCACCTCAAAATCTTCTCATCAGATTCCTCCGGACAACCATACTTTTCCCTACCGGTAGCCAAAGCGGACGGGGTGTCCCCAGTCTTACTAACATTTTTGGCGGCTCCCAAAGTGTCCTTACATGCCCTTGATGAACCTTTTTCTCCCCCCCGCCCCCCCCCCCCCCCCCCCCGGCTGCTCACCTGGAGCAGGATTTTAAGTTACGCAACAAGGCCTACCGGATGTTCTCTCAGTACTTGGTGAGTCATCAAATAGCCGCCTCTCTTGCACGCACTATCTTGGCCATAGCTGACCCCCAAATTAGAAAAGCTACTGAGCTGTCTCGTAGACTCTTGCTCCAAAATGCCATTCAGTCACTAGGGGACATTAGAATTGCAATATTGGAAGCGGTTCGATCCCGCCAAGATCTGAGAGTCCATCTGGTGAGGAAGTTGCCGGCGGACATAGGTCGCCGGGTGACTCTCTCCCCGGTTCTTACTGCCACCCTCCTTAACTCTGAGACTTGGAGTCTGATTTTTAATATGGTGAGTGGGTGGAAGCAGGTTACCTCCCAAGCTAGGAAGGACCCGGCTAAGAAACCTTTTCATAAGTCAAAAGGCGGTAACAAACCATATCAACCCCAAACTAAGCTGTCCTCAAGAGACCCCAGGCCACCTCCTAAGCAGGGAGGTAATCAGCACAAACCCAAACAAGGTAAACAACATGGTTATAAGGGTAAGACCACATACAAAGGTCATCAGGGCACTGCATCAGCCAAAACTAGCCAAGCGTCCGATGCCAACCCACCTCCCCCTCCAAAAAAACTAGCCACTCATACTCTCCACATCCCAAGGCCGAGCTCAAAGGCACAGAATTGGAGAGTTGCCTTGAAGGACGAACCCCGGTTGCACCTAGGTTCGTTCCGTTCATTCCGCTCGGCCTGGCCCAAGCATACCTGGGCCAGGAAGGTAGTTAGCAAAGGAATCACCTGGCGGTGGCGCTGGCGGCCTCGACTGCGTCGGCCGCGGGAATATACCGAAGTGTCACAGGAGGAGGAGGCCCTATTGCAGGAAATGATTGCCAAACAGATCCTTATTCAGGTCAATGCCTATCAGCCAGTATTCACGTCAAGACTCTTCTTAGTGCCAAAAAGGGACAGCGTGCAGATGCCACCAGTTCTAGATCTCTCGCATCTGAACACCTTTATAGAGAATTCACCCTTCAGGATGTTGACTGTTCAGCAACTCAGACTCGCACTTCCGCCGCAAGGTTGGATGTGCTCGATAGATCTCAAAGATGCCTATTGGCATGTCCCTATAAACAAACGGTTCCAAAATTTCTCGCTCTGAGAGTCCGGCACGAGACTTATGTCTTTCAAAGGATGCCGTTCGGGTTGAACCTAGCACCGAGATTATTTACCAAACTCGTCCGGCAAGCTCTTTTACCCCTGTTAGTTCAAGGCATACAGGTGTTTTGGTATCTGGACGATTGGCTAGTAGTGACAAACTCTTTGGAATTATGTCAAGACCATGTAAACCAAGTGTTAGCTCATGTACAAACCCTAGGGTTCAAGGTGAACTTGGCAAAGTCACACCTTGTCCCCTCAAGGAATATTCAGTGGATAGGGCTGGTCTGGGACACCTGCGCTCTGACTCTTACTCAGAGTGTGGACAACCGCAGCAGGTTTCGAAGGAAACTGTTCCGGTTCCTCCACAGTCTGGATACGACCAGGAAAATGTGGGATTCCCTGATCGGTTCTATTAACTGGGTACAATTAACTGTCAAGTTGGGCTGATTGAAAGCCAAGCGATTAATCCTGGAAGGCAACAAAGTGTTCCCTCTCTTGCCAGAGAAGAAATTATGACCAATTCCTCCATTAATCCACAACTTACTATCGGCCTGGACCAAGCACGAAGTCCTCTACTCGGTCGTGACATGGGTTTCTCCACCCCCCCTATGGTATGGGTAGACACAGACGCCTCGGGGACACTAGGTTGGGGGTATCAGTCAAGCCTAGGACACCAGGGTCAGGGCAGCTGGTCGTCGGACAGCCCATCACATATCAACAAGCAAGAGCTTTTAGTTCCCCTGTTCTTTCTCCAAACTCACGGCATGATATTGAAGAACAAATCAATAGCGTTCAGAATGGACAATCAAACTGCAGTTTTTTGTATTCAGAAGCAAGGCTCAGTGAGGTCACGAGAGTTGCTGAACGTTACAGAACAAATTTTTACCCTAGCCGACTCGCTAGGAATTTCCCTGCATGCCACCTACCTCCCCGGCATGGCGAACGTCTGGGCAGACGCTCTCTCTCTCGCCGGCGGAGCACTCTAGTAGAATGGACAATCAAACAGGCTATCTTCACCAAGATGATTGCAAAGTCCACAGGTGGACTTGTTTGCATCAGCAGAGAACCACAGAGTCCCTCTTTTTCTCACACGTCACGGGGTAACCCCGGCGGGGGGACCCGATGAATTGCTAGTGGACTGGAACAGGTGAACCTCAATCTATCTGTTTCTGCCGCCAGACTCTGTGTTAATGTGCAAAGTCATTCACAAACTGAGGGATTACCGGGGCCGGGTAGCTTTGATCGCGCTGCTGTGGCCGGCCCAGGTTTGGTACCACCAGTTGCAACAGTGGTGCAGGACCTCGGTGTCCCTCCCGGTCTCCGTTTTCCGCTTGGAAACGATTGGCAACCTTCGGACCTCGCTCAGTTTTGCCTTATGGATATTTACTATGCCAAATGGTTAAATCAATTTGGTCCAAGTGTCACTAAGAAGCTAATGAACCAGTACACACCGTCTACCAGGAGACAATATCAATCACATTGGAAAACTTTTACAACCTGGATTATTGAGTCAGGGCAAGCGACTGCCTCGGGAGCCTTAATTTTCAATTACTTAGACTATCTTATTGAGCAGAAGCATTTTTCGGTCATAACGTTAAAAAATCATCTGTCTGCCATTAGGACCCCCTTCCTTGATCTCACCGGCCTTTCCATACCGCAGGCGGAGGAGAAAGGTTTTATGAGGGCATGTTTCAAGCTTCGTCCACCTCCCCGCCAGGTCATGCCCACCTGGTCTCTGGATAAAGCCTTAGAATTGCTTCAATCGCGCAAGTATAATAATGCGCCGGAATTTGACTCACTTTTAAAAAAGGCTGTCTTCCTCATGGCACTTGCCACCAGAAACCGGGTGTCTGAGCTGGCGGCAATGATCAACGAACCAAACTGTCTCAGGTTTGGGAGACTGCACGACCATGTTCAAATCGCGCCGTCTCCCTCTTTTATTGCTAACAATGAACATTCTGAATGTGTTTTTTTCTGAATTTTCCGTCCCGGCCTTGAAGAGAGGCCTCATTCATCACCTTTTATGTCCTGTGCAAGCACTCACACAGTTTATGAGGGCTGCACAACCTCGCCAACCAGGTGCTTTATGGGTCAACCGAACAGGTAAGTGTATTACAAAACAGAAGTTGGCTTCCTTGCTTGTCGACGTTATCAGGGAAAGCAATCCCGGCGTGTTAGGCAGGGCTCACGATATCAGGAAATAGGCAGTATCCCTCAGATTTCTGCAAAATTTTCAATTGATGATATTGCCAAAACTCAATTTTGGGCTTCCAATAATACGTTCCTTTCACGCTACCTGTCTGTTGCTCTAGATAAACCAAAGCGTACCTGTGTAGCTTTACGGCAACGGGTACAGTAGGTAATGTTCTTTTATAAGTTGTGTTGTTTTAAAAGGTGAGGGGGGGGGGGGGTGCGGAATAGTCCATATCCCCTCTGTACCCTTGGAGATTGTGATGCATTACGAGCTGTGATAGGACGGGTTCTACAGTCCAGTATTAATTTTATTGTTTTTTGTTTTTTTTAATTCTAAGAAGATATATCGCATAGTTGCACCTATGCCTGTGTTACCAGAGTGTACAAATATATTACTGTACAAATAGTTTAAGGAGAGGACAAATAACTACTGCAGAGTTATTGTTCTACAGGACACATGCATGTCACAATTTTCTTCATGCATACGATCAATTGCAATGATCTGACCATGGGCAAGCAGTTTCTTAATGCCACGCACTGCTTGCAAATCTTTTATACCTTTTTCTACATGTTGTATTGCATACAATAAAACTTAGAAAATGTTATCCGGATTCTTCTTCCCTAAGGTTAGGATATTTTACGAATGTCCCGCCTCCAGTCTTGATATTCAGGCGATGTCGTCAATGATGAAGGGGCCCTATTAAATTATAGGTTTGATTCCCGAAGGGAAGTAGAGAAAACCTAATATTTAGTAGGGCCCCGTAATCATTGACGACTCGGGCCCTCCCGACCATCCCACTTCCCATTCGTTGATTTCCATAGTTTATTCTTGGTATATCAGTGAAGGACGAGGTTGGCCGCTAGGGGGCCTGGTGCCAGGGAAGCAAAGCATGAGAAATCCATGAATATGGCAAGTAATATGATAACAGATTTTATGTTATTTTTTATTTTTTATTTTTACGGAGTTTTTTTTCTGTAGGGTACCCGATCAAAATGACGATCCCATGAGGGAATTAAGCGTGAACTTATAACGATTACTCCACGATACTTCCGCGCGGGCTATTCAAAATGCTGGCGCAGCATGTTGAATGGAGACTATTATTATTAATAGGCGAAGTCGTCAATGATTACGGGGCCCTACTAAATATTAGGCGTTCTCTACTTCCCTTCGGGAATCAAACCTATAATATATATATTTATCTATCTATCTATTGCCCGACGCCGTGATCCCTGAAGGGGTGGCCACGAACGAACTGCCTCCATGCACCTCTGTCCCCAGTCAGTTGACGCCCCTCCCCCCAACCAGCACCGCCTTCGTTCATATCCTTCCACCTCTCCTTCGGTCTACCTCTCCCTCTCTGTCCCACCACCTCGCTCTCGTACACCCTCTTAGTCATTCTCTCGCTTTCTATACGTTCCATATGGCCGAACCATCTCAAGTTGTTCCTTTTCACACTTTGCAGCACATCTACCTCCACACCACACCTCCTTCTTACTTCTTCATTAGTCTGTCTATCCCTCCATGTAACTCTGCACGCACTTCTTAAGTAATTCATTTCCACTGCTCTCACTCTTGGTCTGAGTCTCTCAACCAATGTCCATGCTTCACTTCCGTAAGTCAGTGTTGGGATTACCACATTGTCATGCAAGGACTTCTTCACTTCCATACTGACCACCCTATTTCTTGTTACTGCTTTCAGCGTTCCTACAACCCTCTTCCCCTGCTGTACCCTCTCCCGCACTTCTTCATCCATAGTCCCATCTTTACTCAACACACTGCCCAGATACTTAAAAGAGCTGACGATCTCCATAGCCTGACCGTTCAGCTTCACCTCAAACTCTGTGACTTCACCCGTTTCGAAGACCATAACCTTGCTCTTCCCCGCATTTACCTTCAAATTCCGTTTTTCGCACACTGTTCCAAACTCATTTACCAGACCCTGCAACTCCCATTCATTATCACTCATCAGAACTGTATCATCCGCAAATAGCAGTATAGGTAGCATCCACTTATTTCCCTCCCTTTTCAGTGATACACCAATATCCACTGCTCTTCATAGTATTTCTTTCATGACTCCATCCATATATACAGTAAACAACCACGGGGACATCACACACACCTCTGTTTCAAACCAACATTCAGGTCAAAGAACTCGCTCTGCTCACTCTCCACACGTATTGCCGCCTTTGCACCCTCATACATGCTCTTCACTGCTTTCAGCAACTTGCCATCTACTCCGTATATTCTAAGTACTTTCCACAAACCTTCTCTATCCACTCTGTCATAGGCCTTCTCCAAGTCCATAAAGGCAACATACACCTTTTGTTTCTTCTCCAGATATTTCTCCACAACACAATTCAGGGTAAAAATCTGATCTACACATCCTCTTCCCTTCCTAAAACCTCCCTGCTCGTCGCCTATCCATTTATCCGTTCTCACTCTCACTCTCTCTCAATCACTACCCTACTGTATACCTTCCCTACTATGCTTAGAAGACATTCCTCGGTGGTTACCACACACTCCTCTTTCCCCTTTGCCCTTATATAGGGGGACTATTATGCCAGTCTTCCAGTCATTAGGTGCACTTCCCTTCTCCCATGCTAGTTAGCACATTTTCCATACCCATTCGATCACTATCTCACCACCATACCTCAACATTTCCCCACACACTCCATCTGTTCCTGGTGCTCTCCCTAACTTCACTCTTTTCATGGCTTCCCACACTTCTGACCTCCTGATCCCCACCTCCTCCTCCACTACTTCTCTTCTTCTCCCTCCCATATCATATCCAACTATGTTTGCTGGCTCTTCATTCCTTAAATTTAGCAACTCATTGAAGTACTCCCTCCATCTTTCGACTCTCTCTTGCTTCTCGGCTAGCATTCTCCCATTCTTATTTTTCACACCCTTACTGTTTCCCTTGCTACCTTCCCTAACTTTCTTGACTTCTTTCCAGAACAGTTTCTTACTCTCCCTCCATTTTACACTCAGATTCCTTCCAAATTCCTCATCTACTCTTCTCTTACTTTCTGTAGCGGGCGGTTTATGGATGAGGCACTGATAGTCTAGTTGCCATCCCTATACTTCCTATAGTGAACCCTGCAATGTTTACTACTTCAAACTTTTTTCACAGAAATGTGTTCTTTGTAGTTAGAAGAGCCAAATTAGCTTGGTTGCTACTTTTGCAACGTTGAGCATTTCCCAGAATTCAAGATGGCGGCCGCCGCCATTTTGAATCTTCAACTTTTTTTCTCAATGACATAGAGTCATGTAATACCCATTTTTATAGGTTTTAGAGGGCAGGGAGTCCATTTCTGGAATAATGTTTTGTATATGGGGTAAAAGTTAAGGTCAAATCAAAGGTCAAAGGTCAAATTTGACCAAAAATAAGACAAAATTAACAGTACTGACAAGTACATGTTGTTCTTTACAACTGTTTTCCTCATTTCAGAGTACTGTGAGTTTTCGTGATCAGCATTACTCCTGTCACTGGCGTATCTAGGGTGGGGCAAGTAGAGCACGTGCCATGGGCGCCACTTGAAGGGGGGCGTCAAATAGTTTTTTTTTTTTTTTTTTTTTTTTTTTTTTTAGTAATAACCTAAACTATCCTAACTTAACCTAACCAGGGTATTTAACTATAGTGCAAATCTAATATCAAGTATTATGCCTAAATACCTATCCTATCCATTCGTCATTAATATAATTATATAATAGGCTATGATGAATAATAACGCCATAACGTGTTTTTATAATTATGTACAGTTACTACAGTAATCACAGTAGGCTATATATATTTTAAATATAATTACATTTTAGCCTTTTAGGCAACGAATTCCTGCAAGCCATTGCCTAAACATATCAATAGACAATAGTTAAGTTATCCCTCTAAATATTTTCGGGGTGGTTTTCTTTAGTTACCGGTATTATATTTTATGCAACGTTGAATGGTGTATATACAGTATGTATTGATATTCTGGATTATTTCTCATTTGACTGATTAGTTAATAGTAAAATATTGTTAGTACTTTGAAATTTACTTTATAAGAGACCCACAAGAAAATCAGGATATACTTTCTTACTTGAGAGCCTCCATGGGTCAAGGCAGACTTTGTGATCTTGCTCTGCTCAGTGTAGAAAGAGAAGAAACTGAAACAACTGACTTTGAGGACATCATAGACCAATTTGCATCAGTAAAAGCAAGGAAAGTGTAGTTGTGATTTTCATATACAGTATCAGTAGATGTCAGTCTGTCAGATGTCAGATGTAGTGCAATAATTTGTTAATTAAACTGTTAACGAGATTGACTTTCGATTTTTTATCCTGTTTCAGTGATTATATGGATTTATGAAATCTAAAAGATAGGTGTCAGATGATTGAACAGGGTCTTAACAAAAGTATAATACAATCCAAACTCAAAATAGGTATCATTAACCTAAACCAAACAATGAACCTAACACACACACACACACACATTATATATATATATATATATATATATATATACCGGTATATATATATATATATATATATATATATATATATATATATATATATATATATATATATATATATATATATATATATATATATATATATATATAAATATATATATATATATATATATATATATATATATATAAATATACGGTATATATTTAAATATATATATATATATATATATATATATATATATATATATATATATACGGTATATATATATATATATATATACGGTATATATATATATATATATACATATATATATATATAGCCTACTGGTATATCATTCATTATTTAGTGTTTCAATTACCTATATATATAGCTTTGAATATGGCTTTAAAATGCTCCTAGAATTGCTCATATTTCAAAAAAAATCTCGGGGGGGCTTACAGCGCGCCCTGAACCACACTCTCCCGGCGGAATTGCATTCCTAGAAGGGCTACAAACTTGGCCCGCCGAGTTAACTCACCCTGACTGGCCTTGTGACACATAAGACATTATCACCTGCGGCGCCATGAGTCGAAGTGTACACCAAGTGATAAGATTAGTTTTGCAAACTTATTCAGTAATGATCATACACTAAAAGGTTAAGGGACCTGTGGCTCTGGTCACAGGTAAGTTATTGAAAGTCAGCTAGACAGATCCGGCGGAAGGTTAGAATAGTGGTGCATAATAGCTAATTTTCCGGCGGATTTGGGTTAGGATGTGTAATACCTCGCAGGTTATCCTTATGAGCATTGATTCCTGGAAACAAAATTCCAGGCCCCAGAGACTGCTTCTTCGGCGGAGTTGGACATCTGATCCCGGCGGAGGGGGGGACCCTCTTATTACGGCAACATGCCTAGGTTTGAACTTTGCGTCACGCCTACTTGCTCCCTTTTACCCATTTTTGCTCACAAACTTTGCATAAAGTGCGTAAAGTGTTTAGATCGTTCTAGAGGCGTGTGGTTGTCAAAAAGATGCACCATTTGCTCTGAATTGAAAACCGCCTTGCTGGAGAAGAAAGACTTATCATGCTTAGCAGCCTTACACGAGATTAAAGCCACATTTAATTCTTATGCAAAGGAAACAGCCCATAAGGCACTTCAGTGTGATGACGAAGTCCTATGGGAGAATCTCATTATTAAGTCACCTTTGGTTAAACCCGGCTCCTCCAAATCTGTCAGACCCAAAGTCAAAACAAAGGCCCTCAGCAGAGAGATAGTGAGTAGTGGCAGTGAGAGCGAAGTCACCGAGGTTCCCCCCTCTGACCGTACCAAGAGGAGACGCTCGCCCTCCCCGCGGCGATAGTCGAGGTCTAGGTCGAAGTCCTCCGGAAACACTCTCGCCACTCCGCCTCGGACCGGTCTCACAAGCACCGGAGAGAGGAATATGAGGACACGTCTAGCAGCCGGCAGGACACTCCTCAACCGCCCCCTCCCACACCTCCCTCTGACACGCCTATACGTGATTCAGGGGAGTCGGAAATAGGATCTGAGATATTGGAATCCACACCTAGTCATGAACAATCTTTACGAGTGCCTCCTAATGTTACTTTTGCCATACCAAAATTGACTTGTGTTCCCCGTAGTGTTAGGTCGACAGGCCCGAGTAGGGTGCTAGCCGACCAATATTGGGATTATTCGGCGGGGTCCCAGTTAAGCTCTCAAGTGACCTGTGACTCCCAGCCCATAGCGGCAGGGGGGTATTGGCGTCAATCAGAACCATCTCTTTCTCTCCTTAACGTCATCCCTGAACGGACTGAGGACGGTAACATAGACGTGTTACCATCGTCAGCGCCAAATTTGCCTTGGCCCCCGGCGGATAATGACATAGAATCACAAGAGACCTTGGAGCAGAGTGAAGAGCCGGCAGGGAGTGTGTTCTCCCCGGCTCCTCAGTCTATCCCTAGTAATTATTCTGAAGCTAGTTCACACCCATCCAAGGATCCCCATAGGAAATGGATGACTTCTGATCAGGTAAATGAGTTATTACATAAAGTTATACAGCATTATCAAATCCCTGCCTCTTCGGATACCCCGGTCACTCCCTCAGCTGCGCCCCCTACCACTTCTGTTATCAGACCTCTAGACCCCCCAGCATTCATTCCTTCATGTCCAACCCTGGTGATAGCAACGGTCCCAGGCCCTACAGTGCCGGCGACGCTAGCTATGTCCACCATCAGGGTTGTTGCTGATGTGACTCCACCTCCTTTAGATAAGGCACCTCTGAGGAAGGGCCCCATGCCCCTCCGCTATGGTACTGATTGCTCTTGGGTACCTGTGTTACCAGCGAACCCCCTTTTAGCTCAACCTTTGGGGTCAGGGGACCCTCCAGTTCCCGGTGAGTGGTCCATTGAGATCAATAAGAGCCGTAAATTTAGGGCAAAAGACGAGGCAGGGAGGGTATTGGATGTACTGATTAAGGGTGTACCGAGTTCACTTAACCCGGCTTATTTTGTTTATTCAGCCGAGCCGGCCGTTCCTTCCGCCGCATCTGCAAGACTATTTGCTGACTAGTCGAAGGCTGATGGCATCAATGATGTCAAAGCCTTGAATGCTCTTACGCCGGAGTTGGCTACAACTCCGGTCTTGGACCAAGCTCAGACTCCGGTCCTGCAGATGGGGCAGGTGGGAGTAGGCCCGTGGGTAGATTGGGAGTTAGAAGCTCAGGTTTTTGCCACTACTATCACCTCAAAATCTTCTCATCAGATTCCTCCGGACAACCATACTTACTTTTCCCTACCGGTAGCCAAAGCGGACGGGGTGTCCCCAGTCTTACTAACATTTTTGGCGGCTCCCAAAGTGTCCTTACATGCCCTTGATGAACCTTTTTCTCCCCCCCCCCCCCCCCCGGCTGCTCACCTGGAGCAGGATTTTAAGTTACGCAACAAGGCCTACCGGATGTTCTCTCAGTACTTGGTGAGTCATCAAATAGCCGCCTCTCTTGCACGCACTATCTTGGCCATAGCTGACCCCCAAATTAGAAAAGCTACTGAGCTGTCTCGTAGACTCTTGCTCCAAAATGCCATTCAGTCACTAGGGGACATTAGAATTGCAATATTGGAAGCGGTTCGATCCCGCCAAGATCTGAGAGTCCATCTGGTGAGGAAGTTGCCGGCGGACATAGGTCGCCGGGTGACTCTCTCCCCGGTTCTTACTGCCACCCTCCTTAACTCTGAGACTTGGAGTCTGATTTTTAATATGGTGAGTGGGTGGAAGCAGGTTACCTCCCAAGCTAGGAAGGACCCGGCTAAGAAACCTTTTCATAAGTCAAAAGGCGGTAACAAACCATATCAACCCCAAACTAAGCTGTCCTCAAGAGACCCCAGGCCACCTCCTAAGCAGGGAGGTAATCAGCACAAACCCAAACAAGGTAAACAACATGGTTATAAGGGTAAGACCACATACAAAGGTCATCAGGGCAATGCATCAGCCAAAACTAGCCAAGCGTCCGATGCCAACCCACCTCCCCCTCCAAAAAACTAGCCACTCATACTCTCCACATCCCAAGGCCGAGCTCAAAGGCACAGAATTGGAGAGTTGCCTTGTAAGGACGAACCCCGGTTGCACCTAGGTTCGTTCCGTTCATTCCGCTCGGCCTGGCCCAAGCATACCTGGGCCAGGAAGGTAGTTAGCAAAGGAATCACCTGGCGGTGGCGCTGGCGGCCTCGACTGCGTCGGCCGCGGGAATATACCGAAGTGTCACAGGAGGAGGAGGCCCTATTGCAGGAAATGATTGCCAAACAGATCCTTATTCAGGTCAATGCCTATCAGCCAGTATTCACGTCAAGACTCTTCTTAGTGCCAAAAAGGGACAGCGTGCAGATGCCACCAGTTCTAGATCTCTCGCATCTGAACACCTTTATAGAGAATTCACCCTTCAGGATGTTGACTGTTCAGCAACTCAGACTCGCACTTCCGCCGCAAGGTTGGATGTGCTCGATAGATCTCAAAGATGCCTATTGGCATGTCCCTATAAACAAACGGTTCCAAAATGTTCTCGCTCTGAGAGTCCGGCACGAGACTTATGTCTTTCAAAGGATGCCGTTCGGGTTGAACCTAGCACCGAGATTATTTACCAAACTCGTCCGGCAAGCTCTTTTACCCCTGTTAGTTCAAGGCATACAGGTGTTTTGGTATCTGGACGATTGGCTAGTAGTGACAAACTCTTTGGAATTATGTCAAGACCATGTAAACCAAGTGTTAGCTCATGTACAAACCCTAGGGTTCAAGGTGAACTTGGCAAAGTCACACCTTGTCCCCTCAAGGAATATTCAGTGGATAGGGCTGGTCTGGGACACCTGCGCTCTGACTCTTACTCAGAGTGTGGACAACCGCAGCAGGTTTCGAAGGAAACTGTTCCGGTTCCTCCACAGTCTGGATACGACCAGGAAAATGTGGGATTCCCTGATCGGTTCTATTAACTGGGTACAATTAACTGTCAAGTTGGGCTGATTGAAAGCCAAGCGATTAATCCTGGAAGGCAACAAAGTGTTCCCTCTCTTGCCAGAGAAGAAATTATGACCAATTCCTCCATTAATCCACAACTTACTATCGGCCTGGACCAAGCACGAAGTCCTCTACTCGGTCGTGACATGGGTTTCTCCACCCCCCCTATGGTATGGGTAGACACAGACGCCTCGGGGACACTAGGTTGGGGGTATCAGTCAAGCCTAGGACACCAGGGTCAGGGCAGCTGGTCGTCGGACAGCCCATCACATATCAACAAGCAAGAGCTTTTAGTTCCCCTGTTCTTTCTCCAAACTCACGGCATGATATTGAAGAACAAATCAATAGCGTTCAGAATGGACAATCAAACTGCAGTTTTTTGTATTCAGAAGCAAGGCTCAGTGAGGTCACGAGAGTTGCTGAACGTTACAGAACAAATTTTTACCCTAGCCGACTCGCTAGGAATTTCCCTGCATGCCACCTACCTCCCCGGCATGGCGAACGTCTGGGCAGACGCTCTCTCTCTCGCCGGCGGAGCACTCTAGTAGAATGGACAATCAAACAGGCTATCTTCACCAAGATGATTGCAAAGTCCACAGGTGGACTTGTTTGCATCAGCAGAGAACCACAGAGTCCCTCTTTTTCTCACACGTCACGGGGTAACCCCGGCGGGGGGACCCGATGAATTGCTAGTGGACTGGAACAGGTGAACCTCAATCTATCTGTTTCCACCGCCAGACTCTGTGTTAATGTGCAAAGTCATTCACAAACTGAGGGATTACCGGGGCCGGGTAGCTTTGATCGCGCTGCTGTGGCCGGCCCAGGTTTGGTACCACCAGTTGCAACAGTGGTGCAGGACCTCGGTGTCCCTCCCGGTCTCCGTTTTCCGCTTGGAAACGATTGGCAACCTTCGGACCTCGCTCAGTTTTGCCTTATGGATATTTACTATGCCAAATGGTTAAATCAATTTGGTCCAAGTGTCACTAAGAAGCTAATGAACCAGTACACACCGTCTACCAGGAGACAATATCAATCACATTGGAAAACTTTTACAACCTGGATTATTGAGTCAGGGCAAGCGACTGCCTCGGGAGCCTTAATTTTCAATTACTTAGACTATCTTATTGAGCAGAAGCATTTTTCGGTCATAACGTTAAAAAATCATCTGTCTGCCATTAGGACCCCCTTCCTTGATCTCACTGGCCTTTCCATACAGCAGGCGGAGGAGAAAGGTTTTATGAGGGCATGTTTCAAGCTTCGTCCACCTCCCCGCCAGGTCATGCCCACCTGGTCTCTGGATAAAGCCTTAGAATTGCTTCAATCGCGCAAGTATAATAATGCGCCGGAATTTGACTCACTTTTAAAAAAGGCTGTCTTCCTCATGGCACTTGCCACCAGAAACCGGGTGTCTGAGCTGGCGGCAATGATCAACGAACCAAACTGTCTCAGGTTTGGGAGACTGCACGACCATGTTCAAATCGCGCCGTCTCCCTCTTTTATTGCTAACAATGAACATTCTGAATGTGTTTTTTTCTGAATTTTCCGTCCCGGCCTTGAAGAGAGGCCTCATTCATCACCTTTTATGTCCTGTGCAAGCACTCACACAGTTTATGAGGGCTGCACAACCTCGCCAACCAGGTGCTTTATGGGTCAACCGAACAGGTAAGTGTATTACAAAACAGAAGTTGGCTTCCTTGCTTGTCGACGTTATCAGGGAAAGCAATCCCGGCGTGTTAGGCAGGGCTCACGATATCAGGAAATAGGCAGTATCCCTCAGATTTCTGCAAAATTTTCAATTGATGATATTGCCAAAACTCAATTTTGGGCTTCCAATAATACGTTCCTTTCACGCTACCTGTCTGTTGCTCTAGATAAACCAAAGCGTACCTGTGTAGCTTTACGGCAACGGGTACAGTAGGTAATGTTCTTTTATAAGTTGTGTTGTTTTAAAAGGTGAGGGGGGGGGGTGCGGAATAGTCCATATCCCCTCTGTACCCTTGGAGATTGTGATGCATTACGAGCTGTGATAGGACGGGTTCTACAGTCCAGTATTAATTTTATTGTTTTTTGTTTTTTTTAATTCTAAGAAGATATATCGCATAGTTGCACCTATGCCTGTGTTACCAGAGTGTACAAATATATTACTGTACAAATAGTTTAAGGAGAGGACAAATAACTACTGCAGAGTTATTGTTCTACAGGACACATGCATGTCACAATTTTCTTCATGCATACGATCAATTGCAATGATCTGACCATGGGCAAGCAGTTTCTTAATGCCACGCACTGCTTGCAAATCTTTTATACCTTTTTCTACATGTTGTATTGCATACAATAAAACTTAGAAAATGTTATCCGGATTCTTCTTCCCTAAGGTTAGGATATTTTACGAATGTCCCGCCTCCAGTCTTGATATTCAGGCGATGTCGTCAATGATGAAGGGGCCCTATTAAATTATAGGTTTGATTCCCGAAGGGAAGTAGAGAAAACCTAATATTTAGTAGGGCCCCGTAATCATTGACGACTCGGGCCCTCCCGACCATCCCACTTCCCATTCGTTGATTTCCATAGTTTATTCTTGGTATATCAGTGAAGGACGAGGTTGGCCGCTAGGGGGCCTGGTGCCGGGGAAGCAAAGCATGAGAAATCCATGAATATGGCAAGTAATATGATAACAGATTTTATGTTATTTTTTATTTTTTATTTTTACGGAGTTTTTTTTCTGTAGGGTACCCGATCAAAATGACGATCCCATGAGGGAATTAAGCGTGAACTTATAACGATTACTCCACGATACTTCCGCGCGGGCTATTCAAAATGCTGGCGCAGCATGTTGAATGGAGACTATTATTATTAATAGGCGAAGTCGTCAATGATTACGGGGCCCTACTAAATATTAGGCGTTCTCTACTTCCCTTCGGGAATCAAACCTATAATATATATATTTATCTATCTATCTATTGCCCGACGCCGTGATCCCTGAAGGGGTAGCCACGAACGAACTGCCTCCATGCACCTCTGTCCCCAGTCAGTTGACGCCCCTCCCCCCAACCAGCACCGCCTTCGTTCATATCCTTCCACCTCTCCTTCGGTCTACCTCTCCCTCTCTGTCCCACCACCTCGCTCTCGTACACCCTCTTAGTCATTCTCTCGCTTTCTATACGTTCCATATGGCCGAACCATCTCAAGTTGTTCCTTTTCACACTTTGCATCACATCTACCTCCACACCACACCTCCTTCTTACTTCTTCATTAATCTGTCTATCCCTCCATGTAACTCTGCACGCACTTCTTAAGTAATTCATTTCCACTGCTCTCACTCTTGGTCTGAGTCTCTCAACCAATGTCCATGCTTCACTTCCGTAAGTCAGTGTTGGGATTACCACATTGTCATGCAAGGACTTCTTCACTTCCATACTGACCACCCTATTTCTTGTTACTGCTTTCAGCGTTCCTACAACCCTCTTCCCCTGCTGTACCCTCTCCCACACTTCTTCATCCATAGTCCCATCTTTACTCAACACACTGCCCAGATACTTAAAAGAGCTGACGATCTCCATAGCCTGACCGTTCAGCTTCACCTCAAACTCTGTGACTTCACCCGTTTCGAAGACCATAACCTTGCTCTTCCCCGCATTTACCTTCAAATTCCGTTTTTCGCACACTGTTCCAAACTCATTTACCAGACCCTGCAACTCCCATTCATTATCACTCATCAGAACTGTATCATCCGCAAATAGCAGTATAGGTAGCATCCACTTATTTCCCTCCCTTTTCAGCGATACACCAATATCCACTGCTCTTCATAGTATTTCTTTCATGACTCCATCCATATATACAGTAAACAACCACGGGGACATCACACACCCCTGTTTCAAACCAACATTCAGGTCAAAGAACTCGCTCTGCTCACTCTCCACACGTACTGCCGCCTTTGCACCCTCATACATGCTCTTCACTGCTTTCAGCAACTTGCCATCTACTCCGTATATTCTAAGTACTTTCCACAAACCTTCTCTATCCACTCTGTCATAGGCCTTCTCCAAGTCCATAAAGGCAACATACACCTTTTGTTTCTTCTCCAGATATTTCTCCACAACACAATTCAGGGTAAAAATCTGATCTACACATCCTCTTCCCTTCCTAAAACCTCCCTGCTCGTCGCCTATCCATTTATCCGTTCTCACTCTCACTCTCTCAATCACTACCCTACTGTATACCTTCCCTACTATGCTTAGAAGACATTCCTCGGTGGTTACCACACACTCCTCTTTCCCCTTTGCCCTTATATAGGGGGACTATTATGCCAGTCTTCCAGTCATTAGGTGCACTTCCCTTCTCCCATGCTAGTTAGCACATTTTCCATACCCATTCGATCACTATCTCACCACCATACCTCAACATTTCCCCACACACTCCATCTGTTCCTGGTGCTCTCCCTAACTTCACTCTTTTCATGGCTTCCCACACTTCTGACCTCCTGATCCCCACCTCCTCCTCCACTACTTCTCTTCTTCTCCCTCCCATATCATATCCAACTATGTTTGCTGGCTCTTCATTCCTTAAATTTAGCAACTCATTGAAGTACTCCCTCCATCTTTCGACTCTCTCTTGCTTCTCGGCTAGCATTCTCCCATTCTTATTTTTCACACCCTTACTGTTTCCCTTGCTACCTTCCCTAACTTTCTTGACTTCTTTCCAGAACAGTTTCTTACTCTCCCTCCATTTTACACTCAGATTCCTTCCAAATTCCTCATCTACTCTTCTCTTACTTTCTGTAGCGGGCGGTTTATGGATGAGGCACTGATAGTCTAGTTGCCATCCCTATACTTCCTATAGTGAACCCTGCAATGTTTACTACTTCAAACTTTTTTCACAGAAATGTGTTCTTTGTAGTTAGAAGAGCCAAATTAGCTTGGTTGCTACTTTTGCAACGTTGAGCATTTCCCAGAATTCAAGATGGCGGCCGCCGCCATTTTGAATCTTCAACTTTTTTTCTCAATGACATAGAGTCATGTAATACCCATTTTTATAGGTTTTAGAGGGCAGGGAGTCCATTTCTGGAATAATGTTTTGTATATGGGGTAAAAGTTAAGGTCAAATCAAAGGTCAAAGGTCAAATTTGACCAAAAATAAGACAAAATTAACAGTACTGACAAGTACATGTTGTTCTTTACAACTGTTTTCCTCATTTCAGAGTACTGTGAGTTTTCGTGATCAGCATTACTCCTGTCACTGGCGTATCTAGGGTGGGGCAAGTAGAGCACGTGCCATGGGCGCCACTTGAAGGGGGGCGTCAAATAGTTTTTTTTTTTTTTTTTTTTTTTTTTTTTAGTAATAACCTAAACTATCCTAACTTAACCTAACCAGGGTATTTAACTATAGTGCAAATCTAATATCAAGTATTATGCCTAAATACCTATCCTATCCATTCGTCATTAATATAATTATATAATAGGCTATGATGAATAATAACGCCATAACGTGTTTTTATAATTATGTACAGTTACTACAGAGTAGGCTATATATATTTTAAATATAATTACATTTTAGCCTTTTAGGCAACGATTTCCTGCAAGCCATTGCCTAAACATATCAATAGACAATAGTTAAGTTATCCCTCTAAATATTTTCGGGGTGGTTTTCTTTAGTTACCGGTATTATATTTTATGCAACGTTGAATGGTGTATATATGTATTGATATTCTGGATTATTTCTCATTTGACTGATTAGTTAATAGTAAAATATTGTTAGTACTTCGAAATTTACTTTATAAGAGACCCACAAGAAAATCAGGATATACTTTCTTACTTGAGAGCCTCCATGGGTCAAGGCAGACTTTGTGATCTTGCTCTGCTCAGTGTAGAAAGAGAAGAAACTGAAACAACTGACTTTGAGGACATCATAGACCAATTTGCATCAGTAAAAGCAAGGAAAGTGTAGTTGTGATTTTCATATACAGTATCAGTAGATGTCAGTCTGTCAGATGTCAGATGTAGTGCAATAATTTGTTAATTAAACTGTTAACGAGATTGACTTTCGATTTTTTATCCTGATTCAGTGATTATATGGATTTATGAAATCTAAAAGATAGGTGTCAGATGATTGAACAGGGTCTTAAAAAAGTATAATATAAATCCAAACTCAAAATAGGTATCATTAACCTAAACCAAACAATGAACCTAACACACACACACACACACATTATATATATATATATATATATATATATATATATATATATATATATATATATATATATATATATATATATATATATATATATATATATATATATATATATATATATATATATATATATATATATATATATATATATATATATATATATATATATATATATATATATTTATATATATATATATATATATATATATATATATATATATATATATATATATATATATATATATATATATATATATATACGGTATATATATATATATATATATATATATATATACATATATATATATAGCCTACTGGTATATCATTCATTATTTAGTGTTTCAATTACCTATATATATAGCTTTGAATATGGCTTTAAAATGCTCCTAGAATTGCTCATATTTCAAAAAAAATCTCGGGGGGGCTTATAGGGCCCCCCCCCCCCCCCCCCCCCGAAACCCCCAGCTGGAGAGGATCGCTGCGCTCGCCCTACGCCACCGGGGAGCGCAATTCCAGTCCTTGCCCTAGGCGCTATCTACCCTAGATACGCCCCTGCAGTCCTGTGGTACCCCAGGCCATCACAATCGTGATGGCTGCTGGAGAGGGAAAGTGCCTCTTCAGTCCGTGTAATGCCAAGGGAACGTTATAGACATTCAAGACCATGGCCGTGCAGAAGATTGTTGCTACAAGCAAAGTAAAACGTGATGAACTATACACAACTCTGTCAGGAAGTGATATTCTAGCTCACAAATCATGTTACTGTAGCTATACATCGAAGAGTAGAAATAATATAAGAAAGATAAGGTGACATGGACTGATATTGGTATTTCCAAAATGTTTTTGAAATCCAAATTTAGTGACTTTGTTTTCAAGAAAAACTGTCTCTTGTGTGGGAAAGAGTGTAGCCAGAAGACAGTAAGAACCCATACAGGTGGATGCAGGTCAAACAATGTACAACTGTAGATAAGGGTGGTGATATCATGTTCCAACAACAATTGGATAACCTCTGTGATGAGAAACAGGACCAGTGGGCTTATGAGGTAACGTCAAAACTTAATGGGGTCATTGATCTGCATACTGCTGATGCACAGGGCCATGTCCCCTGTTACAACAGGTTCCGTTTTGTTCCTCTGAACTGCCCCTCCATTGTGGCTCCTGTGGAGGAGTCACTTAGGTCCGTTGTCTTGACGACATCGGAGCTGTACTCCATGTACCTCGCTGCCTCAGGCATTATGTCAAGAAGACAGTTGGTGTCCAGCATGATAGCCTACTTCGGTGACGAGCTGCTCGTGCTCCACATCGAGGGCTGCGACAGTGTAGTTGGATTTATAGCCAGCCACGGCCAGTTCATTAAAATTGTCAAGATAAGCAAGTGCATGGGCGACGGCGACGAGCTGGAGAAGCTGGTGAGGAAGATCCGGAGTGAGGTCAGGAGACCTGGGGGCTATAACCTCAATGCCTATACTTGTCAAAAGCTCATTGAGAGCACCAATGAGACTCTTCCTAAACTGGTCTCTAGCCTCGTATCAGAGGGCGCCATCACCAAGCCGTCACTAACATTGGCGCAGTGCATCCAGCAGCACATTGGCAGTGCAGATAGAAAGTAGATCACGCTCAGGCTGGCCGTGAAACAAAACCACAAGCATGGTTGTTCAGAGCTCATCAAGACTCTCAACGAGCATGGTGTCATAAGCACCTATGAAGAAGTGCTACACTTCCGGAAGTCAGTGGACAAGTTTGTGTCGGACAACCAGTCAGATTACCATGAGAATCTTGGCTTGAGCACTGAGATCGTCCCTATCTTCAGCTGGGCTGACAACTATGATTTTAACATCGCAAACCACAATGGGACGAAAAACAACCACGCCATGGTCATGGAGTTCACCTAGCATCCTGCCGGCATCATCGACACAGGATATATTTGGCGTGATGCAGCTCCAGATCCATCGACTCAAGAAAGACAAGGCATCTTTTCTGCAACTCGCCCACCAGGCTTTACAGTTAGAGCACTACACTGGGATTTCTAAGATGAACCCACCTCTGCTGCCGATGAAAGCTATGTCTGATGAAGAAGAGTTGCAGCTAAAGTCTGCTGCAGTTAGGTTCAGTCAACAGCGAGATGCGGCGTGGCTATCGCAAGTCCATGAGAAAAACAAGCCGGTTGAATGGTCGGGCTTCAATGCTCAGCAAGACCGACTGGTGGCAGGCTCTACCTAGAAGCCCAAGACACTGGTAGTGTTCAGACCAATGATAGACTCGCTGCCTGCTCACCCTGACACCGTTCTGACTATGCTTGTGTGTCTTGAAAGGACTCTAAATACTTTTGGGATGCAGTACACCCCCCTCACAGTTGACCTCCAACTGTATCAGACTGCAAGCCTAGTCCAATGGAACAACCCTCAGCACTGGACCAATCTCATACTTCACCCAGGCATGATGCACACTCTCATGAGTTTCCGGGGCTGTTTAGGGAAATTGAGAAAGGTGTGGAAATTCTCATGAGTGCAGTGTTTGGTGGCATAACCAGCATCATCAAAGGGAACTAATGCTCTACGGGCATACCGTCTCATCATCGCTGTGTTGCTGCACAGTTTCTAATTGAGTGGCACCAAGACATACCAGGAGCTGAGCGACTACTTGGAGACAACCAGAGAGCACCCAACCGGGAGGCTATGGCTAGACTACCTCATTAAGTTTACACTGCTGGCGCTCATGTTCCTGCGCAGAGAGAGGAACGGTGACTTCTTCCTCCAACAGCACTGTCTCAAGGCAATGCTGCCATATTTGTTTGTAGCAGGTCACCACAATTATGCTCGCTACCTGAGATGGTATGTGCGACAGATGGCACACCTTCCCCAGCATGCTAATTAGCATGGACCTACTGGCAGGGGCGCACGTCTGTCGACAATGATGGTGGGACTGCAGTGCCAGCAGATCAATTCGGCGACCAGATTTATATCAAGCATGGGAAGGTTACTGGAGATATGAAGGGCATTATAACAAGCGCCGAGCAAGTGGCTGTGTGGGTCAACAATTTCAGTGTGTGCACCCACTGAGTCTTGACATTACCTCATAAGCCCACTGGTAATGTCTCTCATCACAGAGGTTTTCCAATTGTTGTTGGAACGTGATATTACCACCGTTATCTACAGTTGTACATTGTTTGACCTTCACCCACCTGTATGGGTTCTTACTGTCTTCTGGCTACACTCTTTCCCACACAAGAGACAGTTTTGCTTGAAAACAAAGTCACTACATTGGGATTTCAAAAACATTTTGGAAATACCAATATCAGTCCATGTCACCTTTCTCTTTCTTAAATTATTTCTACGCTTCGATGTATAGCTACAGTAACATGATTTGTGAGCTAGAATATCACTTCCTGACAGAGTTGTGTATAGTTCATCACGTTTTACTTTGCTTGTAGCAACAATCTTCTGCACGGCCATGGTCTTGAATGTCTATAACGTTCCCTTGGCATTACACGGACTGAAGAGGCACTTTCCCTCTCCAGCAGCCATCACGATTGTGATGGCCTGGGGTACCACAGGACTAATGCTGATCACGAAAACTCACAGTACTCTGAAATGAGGAAAAAAGTTGTAAAGAACAACATATACTCGTCAATGCTGGTAATTTTGTCTTATTTTTGGTCAAATTTGACCTTTGACCTTTGATTTGACCTTAACTTTGACCCCATATACAAAACATTATTCCAGAAATGGACTCCCTGCCCTCTAAAACCTATAAAAAGGGGTATTACACGACTCTCTATGTCATTGAGAAAAAAGTTGAAGATTCAAGATGGCGGAGGCCGCCATCTTGAATTCTGGGAAATGCTCAACGTTGCAAAAGTAGCAACCACGCTAATTTGGCTCTTCTAACTACAAAGAACACATTTCTATGAAAAAAGTTTGAAGTAGTAAACATTGCAGGGTCCACATTTTGGCAACTAGACAATGAGCGGAATGGTTAGGGTTAACTTATTTTCTTACCTCATATTTCCTGGACATTGTTGTAACTCTCTGTAGGAGTCTGTAACATTGTTTATGCACTGGATAAAGTTTGTAGAGGTCTTAAATAAACAAGCATGGGGCTTTTGTAATTTATTAGAAAATATTAGTTTGTAGCCCTTAACCTAAGAAGTGCGCATGGGGGGTATGAGACACCACACTCCTGTGCTGACGTATTTGAGCTGTTCCCATCACTAACATCGTTATTTTACCATAAATAGCATTAATACTTATCCATATAAGAACATAAGAACATAAGAAAATGGGAGTCTGCAGAAAGGCGATTGGCCTAAGCAAGGCAGATCCCTGTCCCACACAACCCCAATTACAAAGCCCAATTATAGGCTCAACACTCTAATACCCTGAGGATCATCTTACCAAAACGGTTAGAGATTAACGCAGGATTACGGGGGCCTGCAGAGCGCTGATTGGCCCAACCCTGCTGATCCCCCTTCACACCCAACCCTTCTCGTCCATATGCTTATCCAATTTTATCTTAAAGCTCCCTATCGTTTTTAATCCCACTATAGCACTTGGTAGTCCATTTCACCCATCTACAACTCTGTTACCAAACCAATATTTGCCTATATCTTTTCTGAAACGAAATTGATCTAATTTGAAACCATTGGTACGAGTTCTTTCGCTATCACTGAGCTTTAGTACATTTGTCATGTCCCCTTTGTTAATCCCACTAACCCACTTGAACACCTCTATCATATCCCCTCTAACTCTGCGTCTCTCTAACGAATGTAAGCCTAATTTCTTCAACCTTTCTTTATACGGAAGATTTCTAATATTATGGATCATTTTTGTCATTCTACGTTGTACTCTCTCCAATGAATCTATGTCCATTCTGTAATAAGGACACCAAAATTGAACAGCATAATCCATATGGGGTCTCACTAATGACAAGTAAAGTTTTAAGATAACATCAGCAGTTCTGTTACTCACACTCCTAGAGATGAACCCGAGAATCCTGTTTGCCTTGTTTCGAACGCTTATACACTGTTGTCTAGGCTTCAAATCATTGCTAACAAACACACCTAGATCTTTCTCACAATTCGAGTTTTCTAATTCCACATTAGCTAGTTTATATTTAACATTTGTATGCATCTTCCCTATCTTTAATACCTTGCATTTGTCAATGTTAAACTTCATCTGCCAATTTACTGACCATTCGTGTAAGGTATCTAGATCCCTTTGGAGGCACTCTATATCTCTATCTGAATCAATTGTTCTCCCCATTTTGGTATCGTCTGCAAATTTACTTATCCTACTAGTTATACCTAAATCAAGGTCATTTATGTATATAACAAACAACAGAGGACCTAATACAGATCCCTGGGGGACAACACTTTTGACTGCTCCCCATTCTGACTTCGTACCATTTATGCTGACTCTCTGCTTCCTACCAATTAGCCATAACCTAATCCATCCCAACAACGCCCCACCTATTCCATGCGCCTCAACCTTTCTCATCAATCTCTCATGGGGGACTCTGTCGAAAGCTTTACTGAAATCTAAATATATTATATCATATGACTTGTCATTATCTACTGCTTCATATACCTCTGAGAAAAAACTAAGCAAATTAGCAAGGCAAGAACGTCCCTGAGTGAATCCATGCTGAGAAGAATTTATTAAATTAAATGTATCTAAGTGGTTTCTAATTTTACTAGCAATAATTGCTCTAGTAGCTTTCCTATGATTGATGTAAGACTAATGGGACGGTAATTGGATGCTATTGATTTGTCACCTTTTTTGAAGATCGGAACTACGTTTGCAAGCTTCCAAGCTTCTGGAACTATACCTGTCTCCAATGACTTGTTAAATAAAAATGTTAATGGGTAACTTAAATCATCCCTACATTCTTTTAATACTCTAACATATACCTCATCAGGACCAGGCGATTTATGAGGTTTCAGTCTGTCAATTTCCTTAAGCACATCATTTCTACTTATAGTAACCGTACTTAACCTATTTTCTATACTATCGCTATATACCTTACGGACTTCTGGAAACTGTGCCAAATTTTCATTAGTGTAAACGGAAAGAAATTGACTATTTAATGTACTGCACATTTCTAAATAATTTTCTGTCATTTCTCCTATCGAAGTTTTAAGGGGACCAATTACATCTCTAACCTTGGATTTATATAGTTGGTAAAAAGCTTTAGGATTATTTTTTGAGTCATTGGCAACCTTAATTTCATAATTTCTTTTTTCTTTCCTAATATCCTTTTTTGCCTGTCTTGATAGATTCTGATATTAAGCAAGTAGGTGAATTTCGCCTTTTCTAATTTTTCTATATATTCCTCTCTTTTGTCCTAGAAGATCTAATAGTCTATTATTCATCCATTTGGGTTGGTTCTGTGTTGATCTAAATTTTCTTTTGGGGATGTATTTATTTTGTGCATTGAATACTGACTTGATAAAATTATCGTATGTATCTACCAAGGTTGACGTCTCTTCCTGACCTAAGATGACAGGTGCCTGAGAAGGGGTACACTCATTTGGACACCTGGATCGACTTAATTTTTTTACCATAGGGTCCGCTAATAGGGCTCTTCTTAACCCACCATAATTGGCTTTTCTAAAGTCAGGTATTAATGTTGTATTCTCTCTGGTATTACCTTTCCATTGTATATTAAAATACACAGAATTGTGGTCACTATTTCCTAGGTGGTCCCCTATCTCTACATTATTTACCATATGTTCATTGTTACTGAAAACTAAATCGAGAATATTATTACCTCTAGTCGGCGTATCTATGAATTGAAATAAAAAAC
Source organism: Paralithodes platypus (assembly GCA_032716605.1). Lineage (NCBI taxonomy): Eukaryota > Metazoa > Arthropoda > Malacostraca > Decapoda > Lithodidae > Paralithodes > Paralithodes platypus. The sequence continues at coordinate 8,813,139 of CM064492.1, read as the reverse complement.
TATCTTGTACTACCTCTATAAACTCCTCAGAATCAGAGTCTCCTATTTGATGCTGCCAATCTATATTCGGAAAATTAAAATCCCCCATAATGCACACATTGCTAAACCTTGATGCCATTTTAATTTCCTCCCATAATGACGTTTCGTCATTTCTACTCATATTTGGCGGTCTATACATAACTCCAATAACTATGGTCTCACTACCTTCGTTAACCTCTACCCAAACACTTTCATTATCGTTATTTAGTCTAATACCTGATTTAATACAGCTTTTTAATGTACTCCTGACAAACACTGCTATACCGCCACCCCTCTTACTTGTTCGGTCATATTTAAACAAACTATATCCTGGTATATCAAATTCTGCTAAAAAATGCCTGGTTTCTGTATTAATCCACGTTTCAGTTAGCGCTATTATGTCTATATTTTCTTTGCTAACAAGGGCTCTAAGTTTGTTCATTTTGTTACATAGACTCCTACAGTTTGTGTAATATACTCTCAATTTACTTCTTTTCTTTATACCTAATTTACCTTTGTTTTTAGCGACATTTCCATCTTCCGTTGCACCATCACTACTATCATTTGCATTATAGTCATCATTTTTAGCATGAGACTGAATATCCTTATCGCTTTCGCCTGACGCTAAAATTGTTCCATTTAACCTCTCATTTACACTCTCAATATTTCTGTTCAAAACCCCACAACCACCCTATCCAAAGAACTAGCTAATGTAGAAACCCCTAACCGTGAAAGATGAACCCCATCCCTTGCGTACATCCCATCTCTCCCATAGAAACTCCCATATGCGCCTATTATAGGTTGATTATAAAAGTATTAACCTGTTACAACAATAAAACAAGTGGAAACAGTGTTTGGATGGTCAAAATCGGCGATAATAATAATAATAATAATAATAATAACACTTTATTTCAGACTCACACAGTACAGAGGGGACCATACTGGGGTCCATATATGCCTTACAGTAACATAAATATATATAAGCTACTGTACATAGGCTACATAAAACAAAAAAGAAATTAAATAATACCCAGCTTGCTATCATGTAGTTCACAGCACTGCCTCAACCAAAAACAGTGGTCATCAAACTACTGTGTTACCAAAACCACTGTCCTAATTGTGTACAGTACCATGCCTCACATCATTTAGCTTCCGGTACAGTATGTTGCTACAGTACAGTATAGGAATATCGGTACTGTACTGCACTATGAGGTTCAGTACCAGTATGCTAATTCTGTAGAGTAGCAGACCTGAAATCATTACTTAAGGTTAAATATAGAGCAACTTCCTCCAGTGTGCCTGGATCCTAGAGGTGTACACTATGCTTGGAGTTTGTAGCAGTTTAATGATACTGTTCTCAGAAGTGTTAAGGCGCTGAATGAATTTATATGTTAGCTTTCTAATGAGTGATTGGTAACAGTGTAAGTTCATATAGGCACATAGCGTACTTGTACTCTCATATTTTGAGAGCCCCAGAAACATTTTCATGATATAGTGATATGAGATACTTAGTCTATTCACTGTAATTTTCTTATAGTTCCACCATAGTTGTGCTGTATACATTGGTGAGCAGTAGGAGTTGAACAATGTTATTTTTGTATCCCATGTGCACATATGAAATTTTCTTAATATTGAATTTCCCTGCATGTAAAGTTGCAGTTACATAATGTATGGCTGAGGCAACCTCCCTGCCCTCCACCCCTCCCCTTGTCTGGAGAGACACTGTTCCGCAATAGTCTCTCTCTCGCTCTTTCCCACGCTTGGTAACAGTGATGACAACGCCCTGCTACCAACTCGCTAATGTTAGCACGAAAATAAACCACAGAATATGGGAATAACAGGGATAAAAAGGTGATAACTGAAGGAGGGGAGGAAATTGGGGAAGGAGGGGAGGTGGAGGAGTGATATTTGGCATGGCCCAGAGGCAAAAACAAAAAAAAAACAAAAAAAAATTGGGGGTGTTTTAAATGGATTTTTTTTTTTCCCTTACTCTTAAGAGTTTTCCCGCAGTCCGCCGGGGGAACTCTTAAGAGTCTCCCCGCAGTTCCCGGGTTAATCCTAATTTTGAGATATTAGAATATATTACACTAGACGTCCCGTGTGTTGGGGAAATGCAATTATAAAGTACTTCTTAATGTGGTGTATACTCAGAGTTGAGTGTGTACCGAGATAAGTACTTTACTTAATACTTAATAATAGCAACCTAGAACTTGAGCTGTTTCCTTGAATACTAATTCGCTCTTCCCTTGCTTGAGGGAGGGTGTGGCTCAGCAACACCGTGTGACGACTGGGTGTGACAAAGTTGCTAGCAATTACTTCTCGATATCTTGGCAACGGATGTGTGATACCATTTGGTGATCGTGGGATCCGTGCTTGCCTTAGCACAGTGGAAATTTACCAGCGTCCATTGTGATGGTGTGAGCTTCTATTGGGAGATCACACCAACACACTTATAGTTCTCTAAAATGTTGTTATAATGGTGTGAGTTATATATGTGATTAAATGGTTCATCTTAGAAGTGTACAGTTGCTCAAAATGCGCTGTTACACCGCTCGGCCACGTTGAAGTACTCCCTCCATCTTTCGACTCTCTCTTGCTTCTCGGCTAGCATTCTCCCATTCTTATTTTTCACACCCTTACTGTTACCCTTGCTACCTTCCATAACTTTCTTGACTTCTTTCCAGAACAGTTTCTTACTCTACCTCCATTTTACACTCATATTCCTTCCAAATTCCTCATCTACTCTTCTCTTACTTTCCTTCACATCTCTCTTCACCACCCTCTTACTCTCTACGTACTCGCTTGTTTCTGTCTCTCGAAATCTTCATTCCCTCTACTACCCAACCACTCTCTATATGCTTTCTTCTTTTCTTCCACAGCTATTTTTACCTCTTCTGTCCACCATGCTGTACCTTTCACTCCCCTCCCTCTTCTCCTCACTCCACACACCTCCTCACATGCTGCATAGATCTCTTCCTTAACACTTAAAGAGCGGGGCCCGACTTAAGTCCGTACCTAAAAACCAGCAGGTTAGGAGCATTATTAAGGTTTTTAAAAGGGTTAAAATCGAGTGCAAATGGGCGGGAGAGCAGCAGGCCACACGGCCGACACCCAGGGCTTACCGCCGCCCACTGACTCACGCTCCCTCTGTTCTTGAGAGGCCGGCAGTGTAGCCAGTAGTGAGTGTAGCTGGAAAAAATATGCTGCTATATGCTAAACTCCCATGTTGGTGGAACTACTGCATCAAAACGACGAGTGCTACGTAGCTCATTCTGGTCTCATTTTGAAGCTTGTAGCGCCTAGTTTTTTGCTGAATACATTTCTTTTCATGCAGATACTTGATTGATCATTCAGGAGGGCCTGAATATGCCCAAAATAGCCCAGAAAAACTCGCTAGACGAGGGTTAAACACCTTGCTCATCTCCTCCACTTCCTCCATACCTTCCAGGTCGAACCCACCTAGTCGTCTTTCTACTGCTCTCCTCTACTCTTCCCTGATTTCCTCCTCCTGTAACCTCTCCACCCTCCTCACCATTCCACCTTCCTCTCGCCTCTCTCCAGCTCTCCTCACCTACTTCTTTTGTATCCTAACCTTAGCTACTACTACATAATGATCAGACAGACCCCCTCCAATACCCCTATACATCCTAGCATCCATCACAGATTTCTTCATTCGTTCATCCACACATACATAATCAATCAATGACTTTCGTTCCACCACTGTCTTATCCTTCATCGTCAACATCCGTTTCCACGTGTACCTGTGGATCATTCTGTGTCGGAAGAAGGTGTTGGCTATCCACAGCCTCCTCCCCACACATACGTCCACAAGTGCACTACCATTCCCATATATATATATATATATATATATACAATATATATATATATATTTATAATATATATGGAGAGCAACTCCATAATCAATCATCTGTTCAAGGTTTGATCGTATGGCAGAACAGCAAAAAATCGTCTGCGGCGGTGATATCGCCGAGCGGTGGGGCGGTGTTGCCAAACTTCTGAGTGTACAGTGGTGCAGCGTGTCCGGTTTGCCGGAACTGCCGACTAAAAAGAATTTTGCCGCCGGTCAGCCACCTCCTCAGTGCCACCACCCTACCAACATAACACTACCCTCAACTGGACCATCACTACCACAGATATCGACGACCCAAGTAGCTCAACATGCAACCAGAACAACTAAAAAAGCAGGTAGCTCTCTCAACCACATCACCAGTGAAGTAGCAACAACGACCAAAGACAACAACAACAGCATCCAACCACAACCGTGCAGCCGCAGGGAGGTACAGGTAGGGGTGGGGGCGATGGGCCAAGGAGTAGGCATAGCTAGCACACCCTGTCCCCCTCTCTTGCTCACAGCTGATCGGTCTGGGCCAAACCACACCTCCAGACGTACGATAAACAGTAAGAAGAAATGTTGTGTAGTCTGTACTATTGGATTCAACAAAAGGAGTACACTTTCACAATGCAATAGTTGTAATGAAATTGTACATAATCGATGTACTTACGTTAATAGTAGAAACTAAGTGGAATGTGTTAAATGTGGGACATCAGCTGTACGAAATCAGACAAACATATTTTGTGATATTATTATGCTCTCTCCACTAACCAACTTTACTCCTAAACTCGATTAATGAAATTAACAAACACATGTGGCAGTCCGGGGATTCGAACCTAGGATGCTCACACCGAAAATCAACACACTTATGCATTGCACCACGAAGACAGTTATATGTGAATCACTCAAAACACTGCGACAAAGGATCCAAAACTGTTAAGTGTAAAACTGTAGCTCACATGAAGTGCATTTCTAAGAAGACCGACAGTAAAGAACATGACTTTTTATGCAATAAGTGTGGCTTGCATATTGTATTACCAAATGTTATTGTAGCCTAAATTATTCAAATGACAATTAATTCAGAATCCAGCCAGGACACATTCAAAGATGAATATAGAGTGTTCACCAACATAGGGCTCCATTTTATCCACATCAACGCCAGATCAATGTATCATAAATTGTCAGAAATAAACTTGTTAGCTAATATCGTAAATAGGATAGGGTATGGCTCTTTTGTGATCCCGTATGTCTCTGTGACGTCACGGTCGCTCCTGCAGCACGACGTAGGACGAGTAGATCGTATATTATAAGATTGTCAATAAGTTAAGTTATAAAAGGACTAATATGCTATTAAGCAATTTTGCCATGGTCTTATGTAGTATATATGAATTTATCGTATATATTAATATAATTTATCGTATATAGCAACCTAGATCTGGTACGATAATTTGGGCTCGTGGCGTTTGCCAAGGCAGCAAGGTGTGCCTCTGAGGAAGAGAGAGCAGAGCCTTCACGAACACCGACCAGTTAACATCTGTTTTCCGCCCTCAGTTGATCGCGCTTTTGTGCCTCTAATCACAATACACTGACAGCAATACACCATCACGACGCTCTCATCGACGCCATGACTGACTGACAGATAAGCATAATATTCATGTCCATTCCCATTAATCATTTATTCTTTCTTTCACTTGACTCAAGTCTCGGGACCGAAGTCTCGTTCCCCATTGTCCACCATATTGGGTAAACGTTCTCCCTTGCCTCATTGCCACGTGGAACTATTTGTGAGTTAATTCCTGGCTAATATTAACCCTTATAACCTTACCCTATATATAAATTTATTATGTGAGACCTTTGGATATAAATTAGCTTGTTTCAGATTGAATTCAATTTATATATGGAGTAGTTTTAATTTAGATTGATTTTATTTTATTCATTATAGCTTAGTAATATTTAACTTCCATTGATAGTTTACCACATTGGTGCCCAGACTTTGGGAATTGGCTACCAGTAAGAGATTGTTAAGGCAATGAGCAAGGGGACATATAACAGGATGCAGGAACAACTCTATGATAATCTGGTAGGACTAGCCAAGCGGTGGTTAGAGCCGGAATGCAGGGTCACATCGTTGCACCTGCCTAAGTCCTGCGTCCCACCCATCATCTTCCCCCAATAATGTTCTTTTACATTTCAGACTTCCTGTGACATATTATGACCTGACCTAACATTTTTTCTTGTTCAATATGACCCTTTAGTAAGTATTGCTATTTGTGTATTATTTTTTCTCCATAACATAGGAGTCCGCCGGACGGCGTCTCTTAACTAAACTACTATTTTGCCGTTGTATTTGTAATATTTTAGATAAATAGCCTATATAATTATAGGCTAACATGCAGGATGAGTAAACAGGAAGAGACACTGTCTAGTGGGGTGCTGATCAAGGCCCCTAAAAATCAAAGGGCGGGACTTCGGGGATTATTAAATAGGCTAATTGTAGACGTCAACACTTTCATCACTACTGCTGACCTCGAGGAATTAGAAGCTAGATTAGACAGTGTTCAGGCTACCCACGGTCGTATTATGGCTCTGAGTGAGGTGATTGTGGCAGACATGACAGAGGAGGAAGAGATAGTTACAGAGTGTGATGATCGTGCCCTCTATGATGAACCTGTCTTTAGAGCGAAGCACATATTACAGCGTGCTATCGCAAGTAAGAAGGGAGGCGAGAGTGAGGCCCATAGAAGGGTTGACTCAAAACACACTGTACACCTGAGACTTTACCTCCTGAGACTTTTTCTATTGCACTAGACATATCGAAATCCTTCGATAGAGTCTGGCATAAATCTTTAATTTCTAAACTACCCTCCTTCGGTTTCTATCCCTCCATCTGTGCCTTTGTCTCTAATTTCCTTTCCGGCCGTTCCATAGCCGCGGTTGTGGCCTTTGTCTCTAATTTCCTTTCCGGCCGTTCCATAGCCGCGGTTGTGGACGGCCATTGTTCACTTCCTCACCCTATAAACTCCGGTGTTCCTCAGCGTTCTGTCCTATCTCCTATTCTCTTTCTAATTTTTATAAATGATCTCCTTAACTGTACCTTAATTCCCATCCATTCATACGCAGACGACTCAACCTTACACTACTCCATTACTTTTTCAGAACGCCCCAGCCAGCAATCCCTCAACGACAAACGTAATGAAGCCATAGAACTCTTAAATTCTGATCTAAATACTATTTCCAATTGGGGCAGAGAAAACCTTGTTAACTTTAATGCTTCCAAAACCCAATTTCTCCATCTATCTACCCATCAGGATCTCCCAGCGGACTATCCCTTATTCTTCAACAATACAAAAATCAACCCTTCATCTTCTCTCAATATTCTTGGTGTCTCTTTTTCTTCTGCTCTCATTTGAAAGGACCATATTAACAGTCTTGCTAAGGCAGCCTCCCAGAAGCTGGGTGTGCTCAACTGCCTTAGAGGGTTCATTTCCCCTGCGCAGCTTCTTGCTCTGTACAGGGGCATAGTTCACCCTTGTATTGAGTATTGTTCACATGTGTTGGGAGGTTCCTCTCACACCACTCTCCTAGACAAGGTTGAAAGGAAGGCCTTTCGTATCATTAACTCCCGTCCACTCACCAACTCTCTGCAATCTCTCTCTCTCCGCCGCAATGTTGCATCTCTCTCGCTATTCTATCGCTACTATAATAATCAGTGTTCCTCAGAGCTATCCCAGTGCATACCACCTCCTTTACGTAAGGCACGTGGTACCCGTTTTGAAACTCAATCCCACCCCTACTCTGTGCAACTCTCCAACCCAAGAGTGAAACGTTACTCTCAAACTTTCTTCGACTCAACAGCTGAGCTCTGGAACTCTCTCCCAGAATCAGTCTTTCCCGCTTCCTATGACTTAAATTGCTTCAAACTCTGTGTGTCCAGGCATTTTGGCTCGAACGTCCCTTGATTTTGGCCCTGTCACTCTTTCAACTATGGGGGAGGCACTCGCTATAGGCAGTTATGCCTTTTACCTCCCTCAATCACATAGAAAAAAGAAAAAAAACAAAAAAAAAATCCCAAAGCTCAATCTACCTACATTTGGGGGCAAATTGACTGAGTGGTTAGCTTTTTGGGACGTATTTCGGTCTACAGTACATGAATCCTCTTTGTATAATGTCCGCAAGTTTCACTACCTGAAGGGACAAATGGAAGGAGAGGCCTTACATTTGATAGAGGGTTTTGCGGTAGTGGGTGATAGTTTTCTTGAGGCAGTACAATTATTAAAGTCCACATACAGGGATCAAGAGCAGTTGAAGATGGCCCATGTCGTTGCCTTGTTAAAGCTCGCAGAACCACAGTATAAGGCTGAGGAGTTAGCAAATTTTAGGGCAAATATGGAGTGCCATACTCGATCGCTAGACACCCTAGGGCTCACCACACAGGAAATGATAGTCATTATCTTACGTCAGAAGTTTCCTATGGCAATACTTGACAAGGTTAGATCATTATCTGGGGGAGTTCAAAACTCAGTTCAGTTAGGAAATTAGCAATCTACAGTTGAACAAAGGGAGAATATATGTGTCGAGAGGGAGTGAGAATGTGGAGATGAGGGGAACTGTAAGCATGACAGTGGGGACTAAAGAAAAGAAAGAGGGTACATATAAGAACCTGCTCAGATTCTATGTAAGCTATGTAACAACAAACATAAATGGAGTTTCTGTGTAAAATACCCAACAAATGAGACAAAACTAGCACAGGCGAAAAGATTGAAGCTATGTGTAGGTTGTCTAAGTAAGGAACATGGTAAGCAGGGACAATGTACTGCTACATACTTAAAGCCCTGTCGCCATTGCAAAGGACATCACTTTGATAAGTTGTGTCCTACAGCAGATAAAGTCAAAGACGTCAAAAAAGAGGGTACTACAACTGTGACACTAGGTAGCACGCAAGACACCACTATATTGCCCACAATACAGATTTCCATGGAAGGTAATGACAGTAACAAAGTTTGTCGGGTACTTCTAGATCAAGTGTCTCAACGTTCCTTTATAAAGAGGTCCGTCTTAGTGGGACTGAAGCACCGAATCGTAGGGGCTGAGACTCTTCGATTGCAGGGCTTCACAGGGGTTACTGACAAACAAGACTACGAGATAGCGGAGATTTCATATTTCTACCGTAAAAACCGGTACTTTATGACATGTATCGTAGTAGACACCCTACCAGAATATGTATCTGTAGGAGTGAAGAAGGTGGAACACGCATTACGTAGCAAAGGGGTTAACTAGTCAGATCCCATGGGAAATCAGAGTGAGATGCATGTTCTATTTGGTGTGGGTCATTATTATGAAGTAGTATACCCTGGATTTAAAAAAATGTGTGGTGTAATTTTAATCCCCACTAAATTTGGATATTGCATGAGCGGAAAGGTGCATACTACACAGTCAAAGGTCCTGGTCGACACGGTCTTGATATATTGAGTCAATGTAACCGCGGCAGAGGAGTTGGGAAGGGAGGATTCCCAACCTAGTGACCCTAAGATGGCTGCCGAGTTCGACCTGGAACGACTGTGGAGATTGGATCACATAGGCATTAATCCTATGGAGACTGATTATGACTCGGAAGTTGCGCTGAAAAGGTTTGACGAGTCTGTGTGCTACTGTGCCTCAGACAAGCAATATAAAGTTAGTTTACCCTGGAAGAACAGTGAGATAAGCCTGCCTACCAACTATGGTTTGGCATTAGGTCGCTTGCGCGCATTACAGCGTAAATTGTCTAACGAACCGAGCACGCGCCAGGCGTATGACGATGTATTTCGGAGTTATGAAGATAGGGGCTTTATTGAGAGAGTCGATGTCAAGGAACCGATTAAGAAGGGTAGGGTTCACTATCTGGCCCATCATGGGGTAAGAAAAGACAGCGTCACCACACCAATACGGGTGGTGTATGACTGCTCTGCCCACCAAGGTCAACTACCCAGTCTAAATGACTGCCTGCTGACAGGTCCGTCCATGGTGTCGGACCTGTCCCAACATCTATTGCGGTTTAGGCTGGGGAAGTACGCATATACCAGTGACATCGAGAAAGCATTCTTGATGGTCAAGCTAAAGGAGGAATATAGAGATGTTACCCGCTTTCTTTGGTTCAGCGACATTAGCGACTCTGAAAGTCCGGTCATCATATACCGTTTTCGGGTTGTACTCTTTGGGGTCACGTGTTCACAGTTTTTGTTAAATGCCACAATCAGAAAACATCTAGCTGATACTCATGAGGTCACAAGTAAACTATCTCGCGGATTATATATAGACAATTTGCAGGGTTATAGCGATAGTCAGAATGATTTTTTATATACATAATGGCAAGCACGCAGATTGTTTGCGGATGCACATCTATTTCTCTGCGAGTGGGTTACTAATAGTGAAGATCTTCAGAGTTTGATACAGGTGGACGGTACGGCATCTCATAACCAGGAAAAGTCCAGAAATTTGGGGATGATCTGGCAACCTAAACATGACATACTAACTTTTCAAACAAGGTCTTTTGCTCAGCAGACAGGAGCGCACACAAAAAGAAGTCTGTTGAGCAAAGTTGCGCAATTTTTTTATCCTTTGGGTCTAGCATTACCCATTACCATAAGAACTATGATTCTAATGCAGGAAGTTTGGAGACGTAAAATAGGAGGGGATGACAGTTTGCCCGAGGACCTGAATGACCAAGGGACATTGTTGTTGAATGAGTATGCCATCCTATGTACTAAACCTATAGCTCGTAAAGTGGCGGCGTTCGGTGACGTTACGTTACACACGTTTTGCGATTCTAGCGCCACGGCATACGGGGTAATCATATATGTCGTTACTTCATTTGGGGCACATTTAGTTACAGCCCGGGCCAAGGTAGCCCCGGTTAAAAAGGTAACTATCACTAAATGGAATTGACTGCCATGCTGCTATTAGCACGTCTGGTGCAACATACGCACAGCATACGAGAGCGAATTAAAAATATGAAATCGTTCACGTTTGGTGCGATAGTCAGGTCGCACTCAACTGGATACATAGCAAGAAGTCTCTGCCAGTTTATGTGCGGAATAGGGTAGATGAGATTAGAGCCCTTTTGCCAGACGTTGCTTATCATTATGTAAATACAAAAGAAAACCCTAGTGATCTCATAACTAGGGGTATAACGGCTAGCCAGTTAGTGAAGTCCGAATTGTGGTGGCATGGTCCAAAGTGGCTGCTCCATGAAAGTGAATGGACGATTTGGCATGCTGTTGGTGAGGGACTTCTGCCACTGGAAACAGTGGCAGTTACAGCCCAACCAAATGAGCCACCGGGTCCAATCATAGAGTGGGCAAGATTCGGTGACTATAATAAACTAGTCAGAGTTGTCACTTGGGTATTACGATATGTATCCAATATCAAGCTTAAAGTAACGGGCCAACTCTGCAACAGGGGTCACAACATTGATGCTCATGAATTTAAAGCAGCTGAACTAACTTTGATCAAATGGGTTCAAGTAGAAACCTTTTCCAATGAATTAGAATCCTTGCAAAGCTCGAATAAGACATTAATGCCTAATATAGTGCATCAACTAAGGTTGCACCTAGACAATGGCCTCATCAGGTGTGAGGGTCGCTTGAAGTGGTCGGGTGTAACAGACGGCACAAACCGCCCTATACTTATGCCAACAAGACATCACGTTACTGACCTATTGATCATATGTGCACATAAGGAAGTAAAACACTAAGGGGTATGTCATATTATATCAAATTTACGTCTCACATGGTGGATACCCAGAGTTCGACAAGTAGCTCGACGCATTGTAAGAAAGTGTGTAATATGCAGAGAGTAATAGGTAAACCATATGCAACTGGACCAGTTCCACCTCTACCTGAATGCCGTGTAAAGCACGTAGAACCTTTCCAAGCTGTAGGATTAGATTACACAGGGGCATTGAAGACGAGAGAGCATGAGAAGGTTTATATATTATTGTTTACCTGTGCAACGTCTCGAGCGGTACACCTAGAACTATGTGATAATATGTCTAGCGAAGAATTTATGCTGGCGTTTAGACGGTTTTGTGCCCGTCGTTCATTCCCTCAACTCATTCTTAGTGACAATGCTCCCACTTATGTCCATGCATCAAAATATCTAAAGGATATGAGTAGTGATCCTACTATCATCACTTTTTTGGGAGAGAAGAAGTGCGAATGGAGGTTCATTGCAGTTAAGGCACCTTGGTTTGGTGGAATGTGGGAACGGTGTGTCGGCATTGTAAAGTCAGGACTCAGAGCGGTAGTAGGACGTGCTCTATTAAGGAAGAGTGAGTTGACGACAGTCCTCACAGAGATAGAGGCAGTCATGAACGATCGTCCGCTTACATATGTGTACACTGACCTGCAAGAACCACTACCATTAATGCCTGCTCATTTGCTATAATTATGGAAAACCATTGACTGCGTTTCCATCTGATTTCCAATCCATAGTAGAGTTAGAGGATCCCTCGTTGTACTCTGAGGTAGCGGTGTCTAAGAGATACCAGTATACATCAAGGATAATCAAGGATTTTAGGAATCGGTGGATTAGTGAATATCTGCTAGCATTGAGGGAAAGGAGTGTTACTCCCTCTGGTAGACCAACGGCACCTACTGTTGGTGAAGTTGTTTTAATTAAAGAAGATAGTCCTCGTTTATACTGGAAATTGGGCCGTGTGTTGGAGGTATACAAGGGGGCAGACTCTGTAGAGCGGTTGGCGCTATTGAAGACAGCCACTGGAACTACTGTTTGTCCTATCGCACGTTTGTACGCTTTGGAGCTCGATTCCGCATTGCAATCTGATGCTCCACCTGTTATTGCTGGGTCCGAGGATTCTCAAAGGAACAACTCGCCTCTTACTGATGGTGATCATTCTCGGACTGGGACGCGTCCCAGACGCGCTGCTGCTGGCGCCGTCGACATGTGGCGTCAGAAGATAGGCTCTGGGCAACTTTAAGTTTAAGGTGGGGTTCAGGTATTTTTTTGTGGGGGGAGTGTATCGTAAATACGATAGGCTATGACTCTTTTGTGATCCCGTATGTCTCTGTGACGTCACGGTCGCTCCTTCAGCACGACGTTGGACGAGTAGATCGTATATTATAAGATTGTAAATAAGTTAAGTTATAAAAGGCCTAATATGCTATTAATTAAGCAATATTGCCATGGTCTTATGTAGTATATATGAATTTATCGTATATATTAATATAATTTATCGTATAGAGCAACCTAGATGCGGTACGATAATTTGGGCTCCTGGCGTTTGCCAAGGCAGCAAGGTGTACCTCTGAGGAAGAGAGAGCAGAGCCTTCACGAACACCGACCAGTTAACATCTGTTTTCCGCCCTCAGTTGATCGCGCTTTTGTGCCTCTAATCACAATACACTGACAGCAATACAAACAGCTACACCATCACGACGCTCTCATCGACGCCATGACTGACTGACAGATAAGCATAATATTCATGTCCATTCCCATGTAATCATTTATTCTTTCTTTCACGTGACTCGAGTCTCGGGGACCGAAGTCTCGTTCCCCATTGTCCACCATATTGGGTAAACGTTCTCCCTTGCCTCATTGCCACGTGGAACTATTGGTGAGTTAATTCCTGGCTAATATTAACCCTTATAACCTTACCCTATATATACATTTATTATGTGAGACCTTTGGATATAAATTAGCTTGTTTCAGATTGAATTCAATTTAGATATGGAGTAGTTTTAATTTAGATTGATTTTATTTTATTCATTATAGCTTAGTAATATTTAACTTCCATTGATAGTTTACCACAGCTAATAAGGCCAAAGCTTCAATAATTGCAATTACAGAAACCTGGCTGGACTCGAGTATAAACGATTGTATCGTATAAATACGATAGAATATGACTATTTTGTGATCTCGTATGTCTCTGTGACGTCACGATCGCTCCTACAGCACGACGTAGGACGAGTAGATCGTATATTATAAGATTGTAAATAAGTTAAGTTATAAAAGGCCTAATATGCTATTAAGCAATATTGCCATGGTCTTATGTAGTATATATGAATTTATCGTATTAATGTAATTTATCGTATAGAGCAACCTAGATGCGGTACGATAATTTGGGCTCCTGGCGTTTTGCCAAGGCAGCAAGGTGTGTCTTCGAGGAACACCAGAGCCTTCACGAACACCAACCAGTTAACATCTAAATTTCCGCCCTCAGTTGATCGAGCTTTTGTGCCTCTAATCACAATACACATACAGCAATACACACAGCTACACCATCACGACGCTCTCATCGACACCATGACTGACTGACAGATAAGCATAATAATCATGTCCATTCCCATGTAATCATTTATTCTTTCTTTAACTTGCTCATGTCTCGGGACCGAAGTGTCGATCCCCATTGTCCACCGCCATATTGGGTAAAACGTTCTCCCTTGCCTCATTGCCACGTGGAACTATTGGTGAGTTAATTCCTGGCTAATATTAACCCTTATAACCTTACCCTATATATACATTTATTATGTGAGACCTTTGGATATAAATTAGCTTGTTTCAGATTGAATTCAATTTAGATATAGAGTAGTTTTCATTTAGATTGATTTTATTTGATTCATTATAGCTTAGTAATATTTAACTTCCATTGATAGTTTACCACATATGGAATAACCATTCAAGGTTTCAATATGGTTCGTAATGAGCGTAATAGACAAGGGGGAGGAATATGTCTGTATGTAAAAAACAACCTCACACACACAACTAGGAACGACCTCCATGTAGAAAACCACGAAACTCTTTGGATTGACTTACACCTGCCTACGATAAAACCCATCACAATTGGAGTGTGCTATAGGCCACCAGACGAAACACAGTTCTTAAACAAATTTGAACGGACTTTGTCATTACTAGACCCCCGGAATGAATCTATTATACTAGGGGATTTTAACTTGTGTTACAAACAACGAAATAATAGACTTGTACGAGAATATAGGCACATACTGACGATGCACAATCACAAACAGCTCATCACAACCCCCACACCTATCTCTGATAACACTGCTACAATATTAGACCATATAAATTGTAACAGAGAGGACAAAATATCACAATCAGGGGTTATACAAACGGGGATAAGTGATCACTTCGTCACATATATTGTACACATAAAACTCCAAAAATTACCCTAGAGAATCACAAGGTCATTAGAACAAGGTCACTCAGAAACTACAACAAAGAAACATTTTTGGACATTTTATGGAATACAGATTGGTCTCCAGTGTTTGGAAATACAATCGTTAATGACACATGGGTTGGCTTCAGAACCATCATCACAAACATCCTAGACGAAATAGCTCCTCTGAAAAAATACAAATTAAAGCAAGATCAGACCCATGGATCAACAATGACATACTACACCATCTAGAACATAGAGACAAACTGTTAAAAAGGCTAGTGAAACATAGACAGGATCAAGGTCTGAAACATGAGTTCAACAGGGCTAGGAATAATCTAAGTAGGAAAATTAAATCAGCGCAATCTAATTATTTCCATAGTAAGGCAGAGGAATATCAGAGTAACCCCAAAAAACTATGGAGGCACTTAAATTCAACGGGCTACAGCAACAAGGCAAGGGATTCATCTAAAACTAATATTGCTCTCAAAATTAATGATCAGGTTTGCCATGATAAATTTCAACCTACTTCAACTCCTTCTTCACCTCCATAGCAAACACACTTGCACAGAACCTACCACAACCTCTCAATAAATACACCACAACAACTGCCACCTTTCAAAATTTCTACCGGGATAAAGGCATACACCCGAACACTTTTAGATTGCGAAATGTTACACCAAAATACACATTTGAGGAGCTCTCTAACCTAAATGTACATAAAAGCACAGGACCAGACAAAATTCCTGCCAAATTTCTACGAGATGGAGCCATTGGTATCGCAGGTCCCCTAACCCACATCATCAACCTGTCAATTAATACCAACAGTGTACCTGCTGAACTGAAGGAAGCTATTGTAACCCCTCTATTCAAGAAAGGAAATAAATTAGATGTTAGCAACTACAGACCAGTTAGCATATTATGTATTGCATCAAAAATCCTTGAAAGAGCTGTATACACCCAAATTAAATACTACCTCAAAGAAAATTATCTATTCTATAAGTTTCAATCAGGTTTCAGAGGCATGTACTCGACAGACTCCTGTCTCATCCACTTAACAGATCACATTCGTAAAGAAAAGTCTAAAGGTAACTACACCGGTATGGTTCTTCTTGATCTACAAAAAGCGTTTGATACAGTAGACCATGATATCCTCTGTAATAAACTACAAGCAATGGGCATTGGGTCGGTGAACTGGTTTAAATCTTATCTTAGTGGTAGAACACTAAGAGTCAAAATTGATGATAATCTATCAGATCCTATATTCTAATAAATTGTGGGGTCCCGCAGGGAAGCATCCTTGGTCCCTTACTCTTTCTCTGTTATGTGAACGACATGGAACTGAGTGTCTCGTTTAAATTACTACTGTATGCTGACAACAGTGTGCTTCTGGTTTCAGGAAAAGACCCAATAAGTATTGCCGCCTCACTTTCCAAAGAACTAGAATCGTGTAGTGATTGGCTAGTGGACAATAGACTATCTCTTCACTTGGGCAAGACAGAAGCCATCTTATGTGGAACAAAACGCAAATTGAAAGACATTGAGGGCTTCTCGGTCAACTGTAATGATATTCATCATATTCCTATAACAACAGTGTCACAAGTGAAATATCTCTGACTAAAACTGGACTCGACTCTGTCAGGTGAAACAATCTTGGAATCTATCCTGAGTAAGTGTAGAGCACGGATAAAATACCTGTATAGACAGGTGGGATGCTTGCCAGCGGCGACCAAAAAGACCCTATGCCAAGCGCTTGTTCAATGTCATTTTGACTATTCTGTGTCATCCTAGTACTCTGCATCATATAAATCAGCAAAGCACAAACTTCAGGTCACTCAAAATAAAATGGTTAGGTTCATGCTGAACCTAGGACCCAGATCGCATGTTGGCCAGGTTGAACTTCAGTCACTTAATTGGTATGCTCAATGTCTCTGACAGGGCAAAAATAATCAGGCTCATTATTATAATGCCTTCAAGACATTTTATGATAGGGCTCCTGAGTATTTAAAGATTAATTTTGTTAAAGCAAATGAAAGGAATGGACACAATACACGGAATAGGATGTATAATTTTACAGTTCCGAGAATCCAAGGACAGGGTAAACTAACATTCTTCTTCACTGCCATCAAAGACTGGAACAACCTACCCCAGTCAGTCCGTGAAAAGAGAACATTGTATTCCTTCAGACGTAGCTTGAAGGAGCACCTGAACCGAACAGCTGCGAGAAGGGAGCACCAAGCTTATGTCTACTACTAAATACGGCATAAGAGATAGGCAAGACAAACGGAAATGATTACTGAAATATTTTGACCAGTCCAACTATAGAATGTAAGGTATCTTAATATAACCCCCGAGAAATACTTTCTCTAAAGTATCTACTAATCATATTCATTTACATTTGTTATTCTCCCCCTTTTTCCCAGCTGCCTTAATCCCACAAGGACCCCAATGGAAATACGCCTAATGGCCTTATTGGGCTATCCTTAGTTGGAATTATGCAAAGCTGGTACATGTCATATTTATAACATATTATGTGGTACCAACATTGTAAAATGCTAACTGAATAAATAATATTATTATTATTATTATTAAAGTAAAAAGGCCATCCACCAATCAGCGCGCCCCTTTTACCTTCTCTCTTCATCAGCTGAGTTTGACACTTCGGGCTCACGTCATAAACATGCCACGCCTTCCCGGCCGACCAATCAGAAGCCTCCATTTTTGGAGCGCACGGCTACGTGTACCGCCACACCTTTAAACTCGCTCAGGGCGGGTGTCCAACCCCGAAAGACATTGAAATAGGGGAGCTATCCCCCCGCCAAAGGCGGCGGGATCTCAAGTGACGGCGTCTCTTCCGTGGATTGACCTCCCAATCTGCCAAGATTGAAAGCCAAAGCGTCACATTTTTCCCTTGCCCCTCAACTTTCTCTTCATAATTGCTGAGGGGCACAGGGCCCTGGGTGGGGCTTTGGTTTCCCGGGCGTTTCCGCACCCTCCTCAACTCCCCGCCATGGAGTGGCTTCGGTCACCCAGGCTTTATTGTGGTCGGCAGGTAGGGTTCTGTGGGGGCGCTCGGTTATGGCCTTGGAATTGCTCGGGGCCTTGGGGCTGTTCGGTCAGGCAGCTTGGGGAACAACAACAACAACAGCTCGCTCTCGCTCTCTTCACCGGCCAATTCCTCTGGTTGCAATGGGTCTAATATATCAGTGCCAGCCCTATACTCCCGTAAGCCACTAAAAGACATTTGCAACCAGCTTCCAGGAACATATTTTGAAGAGAAAAGAGTGGAGGCGAGGTGAGAGAGAATTCAAGACGCGCGAGTGGCCGAGCGGCCGGCTCAGCCAATCACAGCGCCGGAGAGTGGGAGGCATGACTATATTAAGGGGGTGGGGGAGGCTGCAGCGGGTGGCAACCCTGGCCTATGTTGTTGGCAACGCTGGTTTCGATCAGTGGGGTTAAGCAACGTGGGGTCTGGTCAGTAGTTGGATGGGTGACCGCCTGGTACCAGCACACAGCTGCTGGGTGGGTTGGGGGCCTTGTACCAGCAGGCAGTGGCTGGATGGGTGAATGCCCAGTACCAACACAGATCAGATGTTGCCACACATACATGGGGTGGGTGAAATTTCCCTGGCTTGCCACCAGGGTCCAAGTAGCCCAGGAGTGTTGAACAAACTCCAATCCCTGTGTAGTTCCATCTCACTGAGACGAAAATGAGTACCTGGACTCGTTGTGGTACAAATGAATCCAGGGACCTGATTGGTGGCTTCCTGCAACCAATCAAACACACGAGAATGAGAACTTGGCTAGCCACCAGGATTGCTCATAAGTCATTGGGCTGACTTGCTCTAGTGTTAGCCTTGTCCCACCCAGACATAAAAGTGGGTACCTGGAGTGTAAAAACGGCCTTGGCATGGTCGTATCCTGGGGTAAATTTGATTACTTATCTCACCATTTCTATATTCTCCCAATCCCTATGTGTCTGTCTGTCCTGGCTGTCCCTCCATCCTAGCCCAAAACACAACTCATGCAGGTTGGGTCAAGCCCCGACGCATTCATCTCCTACTACTTCCTCTGTCCCAACTCGAGTATTCGAGGCATTGGGTGATCAAAATTATTACTTGTCTCACCATATCTATATTCTCCCAATATCTCATTACAGCGGTCATTCACCTCTCGGAACACACTGGGTGTGCTTCTTGCAACCCACTTCCTCTCTCTCGCTTGGGCACCAATGGGAACTCAGAACCACTTATTCCAGCCACCCAGCCCTCACCAAATGTTCCAGTAAAGACCACCTCAGGCCTAGCATCGCTCTCAACTACTAGGCGGATACACCTTCAGTATCCGGCCGCCTGTCGTCACATCACTGGCTTGCATACTTAGGCTACAGCCAAGCGATTCAAGAGGGACGACAGATAGTAGACGGGAGCGAGAATTTCCAGAAGAGCTATTGGCCAGCTCTGAGGTGGTGAAATTGTTCCAGTACACACCTAACAGTATACCATAAATATATATTTTTAAAGGACCCATATTGGGCCCGAACCAGACTTAAAGAAAGAGAGAAAATGCATGTCTAACCCAGTGGTTCCATAATAATCGATGTGTTCATATAGGACAAACTAAAGAGAAAAGATACTAGAATTTTGTTGATAAATAAAATTATGATGTGTTAAGAGGGAAATAGTTATTCTTGTTAGAGAAGGTTCCATGCCGATTAGTTATGGCTAGTATAGGATCTGCTAGGACAGCACATAGATATTAATAGTAAAGTAAAAGGGACTAATTCTTGAGGATAGACACACAACTATAAGGCTCAGGGGAATAAATAATAGTTGCCATTAGACTAGCTTTAGTTTGAGAAATAGGTAGGAAGGACACTAGCCTGTATGATCAGCGAAATCTTTGGTTATAAAGGAAACATTATCTGTTATCATAGTTAAAGGAATATTCGGTCTGTGTTAAGCATTACGGGTGTTAAGTCCAGGATAATAGTGTAATCATAAGAATCTGTAAAGGATAAAAGCGGAGAACCTTGTCCATGTAGAGTTATTGAGGTGCTGCTTACATTAGGTTAAGAATTATTAGAAACCTCCACCAGGAAGGCCAGAGACAAACTTAAGAGTCTGAAACTAGACTGCCAAAATGTGAGAGCCCTGAGGAGGGAAATCGCGAAAAACGTCAAACTTGCGTATCCCCATATGGACCAAGAGAGCCAGGAAACAGAGATTAGAGAGATTATGAACCAAGCATGCCCTGTGGAAGTTAGAAGGCACTGCATTATCCATGAAGTGACTATCACTAAGGAACTCATGGAGGTAATCAAGAAAATAATGGAAGCCAGAGAGTTAAAAGAGGAGAAAAAGAAAGGGGAGGAGGAGAACCCAAACAAAGGGTATCCGAGAACAATGATCCGATGCTTTATGTGCAGACAAACCAGACAGCTAGCTAGGAACTGTTCCAACCGTCCCCAAACCCCAACCCCTAGATTTAACTCCAGGCGGGTGCCCAACCCCGAAAGGGGTTGAAATAGGGGAGCTATCCCCCCGCCAAAGGCGGCTTTCTAGGGCCGTTCCTAGCTGATGCTGAGAGGATTGGGTTCTAGTCATGTGGTGATGGGCTGGTCTATCAGAGTGAGAGCTGAGTGATCTCTGCCATACCCATAGCTTACTCTGACTGTTCCTTTTACTTATATATTTTCTAGATCTCAGGTGACGGCGTCTCTTCCGTGGATATCCCAATCTCCCAACCTAGAGGTTGGCAGATTGGAAGCCAAAGCGTCACATTTTTCCTTTGACCCTCAACTTTCTCTTCATAATTGCTGAGGGGAACAGGGCCCTGGGTGGGGCTTTGGTTTCCCGGGCGTTTCCGCGCCCTCCTTAGCTCCCGGCCATGGGAGTGGCTTCGGTCACCCAGGCTTTATTGTGGTAGGCAGGGAGAGATCTGTGGGGGCGCTCGGTTATGGCCTTGGCCTTACTTGGGGCCTTGGGGCTGTTCGGCCAGGCAGCCTGGGGAACAGCAACAACAACAACAACTCCAGGCCCTCACTTCCAGACAATCGACCCCTACCAAGGGGAACCGATCCAAACCAGGGAGGAATGCTTCCAGTAGAATATAGGGAGACAGAAACCCAGCCAAAAATCACGAAAATTTTCCGTTAAACCTCACATAGAAAGGCGGTATAGTGAGGTTAACATATTAGAAAGAAAAACGCCTTGTGAAACTATAGTAGTAAATGGGAAAGCCGCAAACATGTTAATTGATACAGGGGCAAACAGAAGTTGTCTTTTGGAGAATTTTGTGAGGAATAGTCAGAAAGAGATTGGCCCCTTAAATCAAACTGGTATTCAGTTGTCAGGAACCGGGGGTCAACCACTGACGATTCTAGGGGGAACTAATACGGTGGTTGTACAATGGAAAGGAATTAAATTCACCACATATTTTTGTGTTCTATCAGGAAAGTCTAATAGCGGAGTCGATGGATATCTGGGAATAGATCTCATGAGTCAGTTGGGAGTAACTATACAGTGCGGGCCGAAAGACACGACGACCACCCTACGACCTCAAATAGTAGCTACCACAGGGAAACTCTCTATTCCCCCTAGATCTTGGAGAATGATAGAAATGTCTAAATCTCAAGGAATGACTGCCGGGATTTTTAACCTGATGCACAAAATCAAGTGAGAATATCTCTCACCTTTCTTACTACCGATCAGAGAAAATTAGTTCTGGCTAACTTTGGCGATGACACGATTAGTTATCAAAAAGGGAAACTGTTAGGACAAGTTACACCCGCGCAACCCACCACTGTTGGAACTAACGGACCAGTTAACTTACCTGAGATCCCGAAACAATTAACGTCAGATCAAGCCACTACATTACATGAATTGCTCTGGACTTACCGAGACGTGTTTGCTCAAAATGAAGGGGACCACGGATCGGCCCGAACCCGACACACCCACGAGATACATACTCAAGGGCCCCCTATTAGACAACCTTATAGGTGACAAAATCCCATTATGAGACAGAAGGAAAAGGAACAAGTAGAGGAGATGATCAAGCAAGGAATAGTAGTAGACTCCTACAGTCCGTAGTCATCTCCAGTAGTCCTGGTAAAAAAAAAAGATGGGTCCACTCGGTTCTGTGTAGATTATAGAAAATTAAATTATGTCACAATCAAAGATGCGCAACCCCTACCTCGTATTGATGACTCGCTAGAATCACTAAATGGGTCAACATGGTTTTCTACCCTAGATCTACAAAGTGGATACTGGCAAGTACCGGTTAGGGCAGAGGACCAGGAGAAAACCGCATTTGCCACGAGCGAAGGCAAACTCTATCAATTCACGGTCTTGCCCTTCGGAGTTTGTAATGGACCAGCCAATTTCACTGGAGTCATGGACGAAGTACTGCGGGGATTAACCTGGAGAACCTGCTTAGCTTACCTGGATGATATTATAATTTTTTCAACTAGTTGGGAGGAACATATGAATCGACTACAAGAAGTATTAGAGAGAATCAGGGGGGCGGGACTTAAATTGAAGCCTTCCAATTGCCAATTAGGGGCCCGCGAGGTGGCATACCTAGGGCATGTAGTTTCAAAGAAAGGTATCCAACCAGACCCCGATAAAATAAAATCTATTGCAAAAATTTCACCCCCTTCCTCTGTCAAAGAGATCCGAGCATTTCTGGGAATGGCATCCTATTATCGGAGGTTCATACCCAACTTCTCAAAAATTGCTCGCCCCATGACTAAGAGACTGGAAAAGGGGAGGAGGTTTGACTGGGATCAGGATTGTCAGATAGCTTTTGATCAACTGAAAAAAAAATTGACTTCTAACCCCATAGTTTGTCATCCGGATGTTACCAAGCCGTTCCAACTATACACCGATGCTTCCGATGAAGGGCTTGGGGCCGTATTGGCCCAGAAAGTGGACGGAAAAGAAGGCATAGTAGCATGCGCTAGCCGGACGCCTGAATAAGGGCGAGAAGAAATACAGCTTTACTAAAAAGGAATGCCTAGCTCTAGTGTGGGCTGTACAATATTTCCGTCCATATTTAGCCGGGGTTCATTTCGAAGTTATCACGGACCACCATAGTTTGCAATGGCTCCGGAAGATGAAAACGGAAGACGGATTGTTTGTTAGGTGGAAGGGGATCCTGGAGGAATACTCCTTTGAAGTTAGACATAGACCAGGTAAATTACACACTAATGCCGATGGCCTATCTCGACTACCGGTAGCACCCGTCCAATGGCAACAAAGTAAAGTTTCTGAGGGAGCCTGGAGGGATTCTAAAGACCGGGTAGTATTAGATTATCTGGAGGCTAAACACATGATCCAAATTCTCCACGGACAAGAGGGAAGGGGGGCTCATTTGGGTCAGTCTAGGGTTTTGAAGCAATTTAACCAAAGATACTGGACCTCGAGAGCCGACAAAATTGTTAAAGAAGTTATCCAAAATTGTTTGGGATGTCAAAGGGGCAAAGATGGACGGGGACCTAAGCAGTCGTCCGGACACATTACGGCCGGTAAACCGTGGGAAAAGTTATCTGTGGACATTATGGGACCTCTACCCAGACAGACGAACAAAAGGTACATTCTAACCTGTGTCGACGTCTTTTCCAAATATACGGTTGCTTGTGCCATTCCGGACAAGAAAGCTGAAACTGTGGCTAGGGTCATCTTGGAGAAGGTCATTTTTGTATATGGCACCCCTGGATGCATTTTGAGTGATAGAGGAAAAGAATTTAATAACGAAATCTGGCAACACTTGGGAGATACTTTGGGCTACCAGATCCAACACACCTCCCCGTATTATCCCCAGGGCAATGCGGTATGTGAAAGAAACCATAGGGTGTTAGCGAATTGTGTACGGAAGAAGTAGTCCGAGGTTGGCCGGAACTTCTGCCAGAGATTATCTGGGGGATAAACACCACTGTTTGTAGAACTACTAGGCATTCTCCCTATGAGATTATTTTTGGAATCACGCCGAAACTGCCTCAAGAACGATTACTACCCTACCCCATTCATTCCACCAAATATTCCCAACCAGAACAATATTTGAAGGAACAAGGGGAGCGACGGCAGCAAGTCCATGACCGTATTACACAGCAACAGCCCAAGAAACTTACTCTAAATAATCCATATTACCGGGGGGAATATATTCTGGTGAAGAGACATGATCCCACCCGAGCTGGTAAGCTGGAAGAGAAATACGAGGGTCCCTTCAAGGTTGTTGAGGTAAACGGGCCATATCAGGTGTTGTACTTGCATCATGGAGGTATTGTGTCGACTACCCATACCCGTCATACCAAACGGTACGAAGGTATTTTACCGCCAGACCTGAGCGAGTGGAGTAGTGAGGAAGAAAGTGAGGAGGAGATACGATTTGGGGCTGGTGATCCTAGTATTTCCTAGGCTCGTCCTAATGCTAAAGGTCCTAATCTGAGAAGGAATTATACCGAGGACTCTCCGTTCTGGTGGTCTGTTAGTCGCAAGCCAAACGAGAGTTTCCCTGAGTTCGGGCAAGAGGGGAATGGGGGAGACGAAGAGACTACGACAAGTGGGGAAAGAGATTACTGTGAACATACCGATGATGAAAAGTCTACGGTCCCCTACAGCGAAGTTTCAGATCTCCCGAGAGATTTCAACAAGACTTTAAGTAGTGAGGAAGACTGTTTCCGAACCGAGGGGGAAGAGAAAGACGTATTTCTTGAAGATAAAAACTCACTCGGCTCTCCCTCAATTAAATTCAATGAATCAAAGGAAAATCGCATGACTAACTTCCCGGGTAAAAGTCCAGTCAAAGCATCTAAGCCCATGGGCTCCGCAGAAACCATTACCCGCAGTGGTAGAATTACCCGTCCACCAGTCAGGTACTCGGATGAGGGTATAAATAGGATCCCCGAGGCGCGTGCCTGCAAGTTGAAAGGCACCATGCCTCTCCCCTCTGACCCTCAGTACCGGCTCCGCCGAGTAATAGCCCTGGTCGGTGAGAAAGGACAGAGAGTAAATACTACCCGAGCATTCAAGCAACTCCTCAGTCAACCCGGGCAAGTCTTATTGGCTAAAACTGCAGTTGGAAATAAAAATCCAGCACTCCAGTTACACAGATGCATTTGTGAGCATAGTGGACTGGTGGATTGGCAGAGTGATGGCCGGGATTTCAGAGGAACGGTATTACGGCGATTAGGAGCTCGCCTTAATTTCGTAGGGAGTGATAAAGTAAAAAGGCCATCCACCAATCAGCACACCCCCTTTTACCTCCTCTCTTCATCAGCTGAGTTTGACACTTCGGGCTCACGTCATAAACATGCCACGCCTTCCCGGCCGACCAATCAGAAGCCTCCATTTCGGAGCGCACGGCTACGTGTACCGCCACACATTTAAACTCACTCTCGCTCTCTTCACCGGCCATTTGCAATGGGTCTAATATATCAGTGCCAGCCATATACTGCCGTAGGCCACTAAAAGACATTTGCAACCAGCTTACAGGAACATATTTTGAAGAGAAAAGAGTGGAGGCGAGGCGAGAGAGAATTCAGGACGCGCGGGTGGCTGAGCGGCCGGCTCAGCCAATCACAGCGCCGGAGAGCGGGAGGCGTGACTATATTAAGTTGGTGGGGGAGGCTGCAGCGGTCATTCACCTCTCGGAACACACTGGGTGTGCTTCTTGCAACCCACTTCCTCTCTCTCGCTTGGGCACCAAAGGGAACTCAGAACCACTTATTCCAGCCACCCAGCCCTCACCAAATGTTCCAGTAAAGACCACCTTAGGCCTAGCATCGCTCTCACCTACTAGGCGGATACACCTTCAGTATCCGGCCGCCTGTCGTCACATCACTGGCTTGCATACTTAGGCTACAGCCAAGCGATTCAAGAGGGACGACAGATAGTAGACGGGAGCGAGAATTTCCAGAAGAGCTATTGGTCAGCTCTGAGATGGTAAAATTGTTCCAGTACACACCTAGCAGTATACCATATATATATTTTTTTTTAAAGGACCCATATTGGGCACGAAGCAGACTTAAAGAAAGAGAGAAAATGCATGACTAACCCAGTGGTTCCATAATAATTGATGTGTTCTTATAGGACAAACTAAAGAGAAAAGATACTAGAATTTTGTTGATAAATAAAATTATGATGTGTTAAGAGGGAAATAGTTATTCTTGTTAGAGAAGGCTCCATGCCGGTTAGTTATGGCTAGTATAGGATCTGCTAGGACAGCACATAGATATTAATAGTAAAGTAAAAGGGACTAATTCTTGAGGATAGACACACAACTATAAGGCTCAGGGGAATAAATAATAGTTGCCATTAGACTAGCTTTAGTTTGAGAAATAGGTAGGAAGGACACTAGTCTGTATGATCAACGAAATCTTTGGTTATAAAGGAAACATTATCTGTTATCATAGTTAAAGGAATATTCGGTCTGTGTTAAGCGTTACGGGTGTTAAGTCCAGGATAATAATGTAATCATAAGAATCTATGTAAAGTGATAAAAGCGGAGAACCTTGTCCAGGTAGATTTATTGAGGTGCTGCTTACATTAGGTTAAGAATTATTATTGACCAGGTGATATATGTGAATATAAATTGTTTGTAATAGGATTATGCGTATATATAATCCAAGAGTATATAGATAAGGCAATCGAGGTAACTTGTAACAATGCCCTGGTTATTTATAAGAAATGTATTGTATGCAGTATGAAGTAACAAGGATATTATATAATCAAAGAGTATTTAGAAGGGCAATTGAGGTAAAATTGTAACTTCGCCCTTGTCATATGAGTAAATGTATTGTATATGGTTAAGAGGATATATTAGTTGAAAGGTCATATGTAGTAACGCCTTTGTCTCTGGAGTAGACATAGTAGGCCCGGTAAAAGTATATCATTTCGAAGTTTAGTTTAGAAATATAACTCTTGTTTAGATATGTGAATAAAGGTATGATTCATTAATGCCCTGTTCTCTGGAGTAGACACAGCAGGGCTCGGTAAAAACCATATTATTTTAGAAACTAATAACGTGCCTTTGGATCGAAGCCGACTTAAGTCAATACCTGAATAGCGGGAATCCAAATAGGGAGTAACGGGAGTTCTCGGGTTCCAAAGTACAACCTATGTTGGGTCGACGTAATATTCAGTCCGTGTCTTGAACTTATCTCGGCCCGAACAGAGAAACAGTTATTAGTGTAGTAGCAAGTTTGTTAAATAAAGTATACGAACTTCTAAATGACTGTCGATCTATCCCCCACTCTAGTAGTGCAGTATATTCGAGATAAGAAAATAAGTAGGCCTACTACAATTATTATTATTATTATTATTATTATTATTATTATTATTATTATTATTATTATTATAAACAAAGACATATTGTACCAAGATAAAAATGTAATTTTTAGAGCATAGCCTAATATACAACATGATAATTTTTTGCTTAGAACATAATCCTCATATCTAATAGGAGGTACATTCCTTGTAGCTCTCTGACTATACCTACCACACACCATTCTCTCTTTCAACTCCTACGTCTCGGCTATGAGGAAACTTGGTGTGGAAGAGTGGCTGGTGCGTGTGATAATGAAGATATATGAGGATTCGCGAAGTGCGGTGAAGGTGAAGGGTGTACTGAGTGATGAGTTCGCAGTCCGTGTTGGAGTTCATCAGAGTTCAGTGTTAAGCCCCCTCCTCTTTATTATGGTCCTGGAGGCACTGTCTAGAATTTTTAGAGGCGGACTCCCGTTGGAATTGTTTTATGCAGACGATTTAGTCCTAATAGCTGACAATATGCAAGATGCTGAGGCCAAATTCAGAAGATGGAGAGAGGGCATGGCGAGTAAGGGTTTAAGAGTCAATGTTAACATTGTAGATTGAGACGAAGCAATGTCGAAAAGAGTGGTGCAGTGTGCACACAGCAGTGCATGTGCAGTGTGTGGAAAGGGTGTGGGAGTAAATGCGATTCAATGTAGCATCTGTCGACACTGGGTGCACCATGGGAGTAAGCACTTTAGTAGAATAAAGGGACCCCTGCCGAAGGATAAGTCAGAAATAGAGAAGGGCGTAGTGTGCAAAGGAGAACTTGTGTTAAGTGATGATCCTGTTGCTGTGAATTTTGGAAATGAGTCATTGGAGCTGGTGGACAAGTTTTGTTACAGGAGATACCATCTCTGCCGGTGGTGGGGTCGAGGCTGCCACTGTCGCTAGAATTAGATGTGGCTGGGGGAAGTTCAGAGAACTGCTGCCAATTCTGACCATGAAAAGAATGCCTCTCCCCCTGAAGGAAAGGGTGTATGCCTCATGTGTTAGAAGTGCAATGACGTATGCCTCAGAAACATGGGCCGTTAAAGTAGAGGATGTCAACAGAATGGAATGTAATGAGATGAGAATGGTGAGATGGATATGTGGGGCCAGCTGCAGGATAGAATAACAAATGTTGAGCTGAGGAGACGTTTAGGTGTAAAGAGTATTAGCGAAGTGATGCGTACAAGTAGACTGGGATGGTATGTACATGTGGAGAGAATAGATGAACAAAATTGGGTGGAAAAAATGCAGGTCTGTGATTGTGGAGGGAACTGCACCAAGGGGTGGACCGAGGAAGACCTGGGATCGGACTTTACGTGCCGATCTCAAATCCAAAAACTTGACAAATTAAGCAGCCCTTGACAGGGTTGCCTGGAATGCCGCTATTAGGACAAGAGACTGAAACTGCACGTATGTGTGTAGCACTCAATCTTAAAATGTTATGTATTTTTATGTATGTAACTCATATCACTACTACCCGGATCTGCCACCTTCATTTCTGTTGCACTTTTATTTACAACAATATCTTCTTTCGGTCCCGAGTCATTCTTTTTCTCTACTCCTTCCTCACCTCGCTCATTTGATCTTCTCAAGTGCTGGCGAGTGCGTCTTAAAATGCCTGAATCAGTCATCACCTCATATGACCTCACACCAACTTCTCCCATGACAGTTCCTTTCTTCCACGACTTGTCTCCTAAGTTAGTTGGCTTCATTCGCACCAAATCACCCTCTCTCAGGCGTTCCAAATCTTTCGCACCTCTGTCATATTTTTCAGTCGTTTTTTCGTTTTTTCTAATGCCACATCTATCCCATGAGGTTTCAACAAGTTGTTTGACATTGGCATCAGAGCCCGAGTCCTTCTGCCAAGATTCCTCTGAGCAGGACTTAAGTCCATGTCTTGACTTGGAATGTTCCGGTAATCCAGAACAGCTAAATATGGGTCCTTACCATTAGACATTGCCTTCATTATCAGACTCTTGGCAGTCTTTACAGCAGACTCTGTCATACCATTTGACTGTGGATACTTAGGACTACTTGTTCTGTGCTGAAAATCAAATTCATAAGCAAACTTCTTGAACTTCTCACTGATAAATTGTGGGCCATTGTCGCTAACCACTACTGATGGAATACCATACCTAGCAAAATGGACTTTCAGTTTCCTTATTACTGCACATGCTTTAGTAGAGTTTAATACATCAATTTCCTAGAGTTGCTAAAATAGTCTACAGTTACTAAGAAGTTTTGGTTCTACAGTTCGAGTAGATCTACACCTACCCTCTCCCATGGTTGGTCAGCTATCTCGTGAGAAATAAGGGTCTCCTTACACTGAGAGTCACTAAACTTAGCACACACTTCACACTGAGAAACATACTCCTTAATTTCTGAGTTCATGCTTGGCCAATAGACACACTCCCTAGCTCGTCTCAGACAACCTTCTACCCCACTATGCGAGGAATGAATGGCTTCTTTAATCTCGCCTCTCATCTCCATGGGTATTACAACTCTCTCCCCTTTGAAAATTAAACCATCCTGGGCTGAAAACTCATCACGAGAAAAGAAGTAAGGCACTAGCTGACATGGCAGTTCGTCCTTTGTTTCAGGCCACCCCGTTATGATCATTTCTAAGAGTAAAGTCATAGTCTCATCACGCACGGTTGCTTTCTTAATTTTGTCAAGACGTTCTGGCCTAATGGGAAGGAAGGAAACCATGTTGACTGCTTCAAATACCTGTCCTCCTCCACTCTCTGATAGGTGTGTCCTAGAAAGAAAATCTGTTATGTACATCTTCTTTCCTGGCCTATACTTCAAGTCAATGTCATACTGATGCACCTTTAGCAACATTCCTTGAAGTCTCTTAGGTGTATGATCTAGAGGTTTCCTTATTATCGACTGTAGAGGTTTATGGTCACTTACTACCTTTGTTAACCTTCCAAAAGTGTACTGGTGAAATTTAGTCAGTGCAAAGACAACAGCTATCATCTCTTTCTCGATCTGTGCGTACCTACTCTCAGTAAGAGTTAGAGCTCGACTAGCATATGATATGGGTTTACCATCCTGCATTAATGCTGCTCCTAACCCTGTCTGACTAGCATCACACTGAATCACTAAGGGTATATGCTGATCATAGTACGCTAACACTGGAGATGATGTAACTAGCTGCTTGACTTTCTCTAATGCTTTTTCCTGTTTTTCTCCCCTGTGCCACTCTACCTTCTTGTTGACTAGCTGACTAATAGGTTCCATCACATCGAACAGTCGAGGCAATTACCGGGCTAAGTAATTTACCATGCCAGCCAGTCTCTGTACTTCTGTCACATTCTGAGGGGCTTTCAGTCTTACAATAGACTCTATCTTATCAGGGTCTGCCTTCAGCCCTGCTTTGGATACCTTATGACCTAGGAATGATATCTCACAACTTCCGAGTTCAGTTTTACACTTGTTAAGTCTTATACCCTGGTTCCTACATCTTTCCAGCAAGTTGTACACATTACTATCATGGCCTTTGTTAGCATGTTCATCATTCTCACCAACACCATATACCAGGATGTCATCAGCTACATAGCGTACGACTCCCTTCAGGCCTTCTAGGGCAGTATTCAACTTTTTTTTAAAGATTTAACTGCTTACGTTCAACTCAAAAGGTAACCTTAGCCACCTGTACCTTCCTAGAGGTGTCTGGAATGTAGTGAGAAAACTTGAGTTGTTATCTAACTCACAGTGCCAGTAACCATTCTTCAGGTAAAATTTTGAAAATACCCTGGCCTTGGCCAAGTCAGGTAAGACATCGTCGATCACAGGAAGTGGGTGTATTTCTCTCTTGAGTGCAACATTTAATGCTTGAGGATCAATACAAATCCTTATGTCACCAGATTTCTTACTACATATCACCATACAACTTACCCATTCCGTTGGTTCGTCCACCTTGGCTATTACATTTGACCTTTCCAGCTCATTGAGCTTATTACACACTTTATTCTTAAAACTAATAGGCACACGACAAGAAGTTATGGCAAGTGGAGTTGATTCAGGATCCAAAGTCAGCTTTACTACACCAGGCAATGAGCCTAGCTATGTTCATCTGAAAACACATCATTAAAATCTGTAAATGTGTCATGTACCAGACTGATATTCTCATAATTGACTGTGATCAAGTTCATCTGTTCGAAGGTTCCTTTACCTAAAATTGGAGTAAACTCTTGCTCAACTACAACAAATTCTACACTGTATTTCTTCTTGTTTATAATATTAGTCATTACAATTCTACACTTCCCAAGAGGGTTAACACCTCCCGAGCGGCTAGTTTTGTAACGCCAAGCGGGCAGATTTACCCTAAACGAGCTTCATTCCATGCTCTTTTTCATGCATAACGAAGAGCCAGAGCGTAATACAATTATGTATTCGTGATAGGGCGATAATTGAGCTTTCCAATGACACCTGAATCATCCTTGTACGACCACGGGTTCTCTTGCAACGATGTTGCAATACGAAGGAAAAAAACACTAAAATACAGTAATTTCCTCAGTTTTTTCCCTGTATCGTGGGACCAGGGAGGTGGAGACATGTGGTGGTGGTGTCAGAGGCGGGACTATGTCCACGCTGAACGGTCAGAGCCCGCCCGCGCTCCTCCCACCGCATGGACTCTCTCTCAGAGCCGATTATGTGCTCAAAATCGCATTGGACTTAAGTCGGGACCCGCACTTTAGGCCTTGGTTCTCTAACGGACTTAAGTCGGGACCCGATAGACAAGGGTTAATCTTACTAGAATTCCACATGAACAAAATGGTATTGCAAGTCTCCAGTCGCACATTGGGTATCAGGTGTCGTGGTAGAACATTCACACTGGCACCACAATCTACCTGAAACTTTACCTCTTTACCATCTATCTCCATGGTCATCATTCGATGCCTTGCTGCGGGATCTTACTGCGATATTCATGATGTACTGGATTTCCTCTTGGTCACTTTCTCCCTCCTCCTGTATGCTGCTGACTTTATTGGGCTTGTGCTTCCTGGGCCTGGGGGCTTGCTTAGTCTTGGACAAACACTTGGCGGCAAAATGATTCTTGTTTCCGCAGGCACTGCAAGTCTTCCCAAACGCAGGCTACACCTTCTTCTTCCACACATGACTCTGGCCGCAGAACTTGCATTCCTTAGCAGGTCTCGGCGATGATGCTGTCTTATAACTGGAAGGCTCCTGTACTGAAATGTTGTATCGTTTCGGTTTTGAAGTCTGCTTGTGCGTCATTTTGTTGATTGTCTCGCTGCCCTGGCCACGAAAAACTGCCATTTGCTTCCTGGATGCCTCAAAATTGACACAAATCATGACAGCTCCAGCAAATGTCAGGTTCTGTTCCTCAAAGAATTTATCACATAGAGCATCTTCCCGACAACCAAATACAAGCCGATCCCTCATGTCATCTTCTTTACGTGTCCCATATTCACTCCTTGCACAAAATCTTCATTTTAGTGATAAATGCATCCAATGACTCCCCTGGCTGCTGCACACAATGTCTAAATTTATATCTGTCAGCTAATAAACTCTTTCGTGGAGCAAAGTGAGCATCACATATATTTAGGACTGTCTTGAACACTTTAGATGGGTCTGGCTGTTCTTTTACTACTTCAGGAAACTCAAATGAATTATACAGTTCTAATAGTTCATCTCCTCCAAGAGTTAAAAGAAGTGCTACTTTCTCCTCATCAGACCTCTTTTTATAACCACTTGTAGTGCCTGGATTGTTAAGTAGGCTATTAGCCTGATTCAAAATTCCCGCCAATTGTGGATTAAGTTTGTTGACGGTCCCAAAAATGTGATCTTTTAATCACTTTTAGTACTCCTGAGCCCAGTAGTAAAGTACTTGAGCTTATTAGCAGGTAAATGATTTGAAATATTTGAAATTTAAGTTGAGCAAGAGAATACCGGTACTGTCATAAGTTCCTATAAATCTCCTTACCGATACCCCTCAAGCGATCAGATTCCTTTTTGAGACTTCCTATCATGAGCTGCATTTTGTGTTACCACCACTGATAAGCCATTGGGCTTTTGGCAGAAAATGCCAAAAATAATCAGTGATATCCGAGACATGTTTACATACAGTGTTCTCATCGTCCAGCATATTACTGCTTCATATTCATCAGCCAACTTAAAATAGCCCTATATAATATTTAATTATCACTAGAACAATACACTATTTATTAGTGGCCCCTCCATCATTGATGATTATGCCTATTACATAAGGCACCCTCTTCAAACACTCATCCGCCGTAGTTTGAATCTACCGCGCAGAGCATACAAAAATTGAGGAGCCTTCATCATGAGCCACGCAACCTCACTCATGGTTCAGTCATTATGAAATTGGGTTCTCACTACGAAAAACTTTGTAAAAAATAAAAACAAACAGAAAATAAGAATAACTATTCAATAAGCTTTCCATAATATCGTGGATGTACTTGTGTGGATCTTTGACAAGACGCTGACTCAGGCGTCATTCTTCTTTCTCTGCTCTGCGCTCAACCGACCCGGACGTGCCTCCCCACGCTCCGCTGGTTCCGCATTTGCTGCGTCCCTAGTGAGTTTTTTCACATTTGTTTACTCCGGGATGTATCGAGTAAGGTTAGGATATGCGTAGCAGGAGTGTCCTGGGCGGGTTGCCCGCAGTGCAGTGTATTTTGGGTCGTGTTTTTGGGGCATCTATTTCGGGTGTACCCTCGTGGTCCTGTTGTGGACATGTGATCTTTTTCACAGTTAGCTAGCTTTGTGATGCAGGCGGCTTTCATTACGCGTTATTATTGCTTCCTTTTATCTTTCTGATGAGGTAGCTTGTTTTTGCTGACGTTCCCAGCGTATTTTTCTTCACTTAGTGAAGTTTTTTCTGGGTTCCGAGTCAGTTCTTCCCTTTGCCGGAAGTGTTTGCTACAGTGGTGTGTTGACGGTGGTTCCTGTTGTGATATAATTCAGTGCTTTTTGTTTATATTATGACATGTTTACTTTTATGTCCGTTTGCCTAGGCCTAGCCAGCCTCTCGTAGATTTGCCACATGCACAAGTGTTATTGATTTATGTTATAAATATGTACTACTGTGTCATGTGTGTCCTGGTTTAGTTGTGTATTGGCTAATTCCACGGACTATTTATGTGTCCTGGTTTAGTTGTGTATTGGCTAATTCCACGGACTATTTTGTGGGCCCGGGGTTAGTTGTGCTTTGGCTAACTCCACGGTCTATTTGGTGAGTTCAGATGGAATCTGGACGGGGTTGGTTGCCTTTTCCGGCGGGTTTTTTCTCGGTTACACCGTGAAAAACCCGGCTGGTTGCCGAGTTTTAGCCACGCGTGGTTTTAAAACAGGCTTGTTTTCCCCGGCGAGTGGTTGTTTGAGGCTCTCCAGGACTGCGTCTCTGTGGTGGAGCCTGTGTCAGGCTCCCTATGAATCTCGGCGGGATGGCTGTACCCATCTAACAGTGTTCATGCGGACACGGGTTGTGTGTACTTTTTTCCCTGTTTTGCAAAGCCAGTAAAAGCTAGGCTGTTGTTGTTTGGTTTTCCTCCCCGGCGATCTTTTGCAAAGAAGTGGGGATAGGAACAATTGGGGTTAACGTTATAAACTTAAAATCACACCCGGCGGGTGCACTTTGGAAGGGTGGGATTAACGAATTTGCAAAATTCAGTATAATTGACCAGACAATTGAGGGATGCATTTTGTATCGCCGCCTTCAACATACGGCGATTTAGGGCACAATTGGGGTTAATGTTTTTTAAACTTAAATTCACACCCGGCGGGTGCTCCTTGGAAGGGTGGGAATAACGAATTTGCAATTCAGTGTAGTTGACCAGACAATTGAGGGATACGTTTTGTATCGCCGCCTTCAACACACGGCGATCTAAAAAACACTTCGGGAGAAGTCAGACCTCGTATTTTTGTCAGGCTTCCCAGTTTTTGATCTGCGAGATAATACGGGGGCCGGCGTCTTTTTAGGGTTTTTTTTCCAATAAAATCTTGAAACAAACACCACCGGGAAGACTAAGTCAGTTATAAACGCCATGCTGGTCTTTATATCATGTCAGAGTGTATTCATAAATCTTTTGGACAGGTTAAGATATTCTGAAATCTTTACTAAGGAACCCCACCGCGTAGCAAGCTGTAGTCGTTGAGTATTGCGTCTCGTTACCCGGCGGGTTATTTAACACTTGTGTGCGAACATGTTGGGTTAATCTTATGAGCATTAATTCCTGGGAAAAAAAAAAATTTCCCAGAGCTGGGTCCCGGCGGGTCTATAGAGAACCTGGAGTAAGTTTCCCACCAGTCTCTGTCATGGCTCTGTCATTGCCCCTGTTTTTGCTTTGTGCATTACGCCCTCCTGTTCAGGTATCCCTATCTTTACACACACCCTTTGCATTAAATGTGATAAATGTCTCGACCGCTCAAGGGGTCTGTGGGTTATGCGGAACTGTACCTTTTGCTCTCAATTAAGCCATAAAGTTTTGCAAGACAATGATAAGACCGCAGCGGTCGCTTTACGGGAGGTTAGGCAGCAGATGACCACTTATACTACCACAGTGGCTCATAAGTCACTTCAATGCGATAACATAACTCTTTGGGATAAGTTACTAATTGAGCACCCCCCTACTAAACGTCCCTCTAGAGTAACTGTACGAAAGTCGGCAGAGACTGGACAGGGTATTACACTTTCTCCAGCCCCAGGCACATCTAAGAGACCGCGAGAACCTACGCCCCCGGTGGCAGCCTCCTCGTCACGGGCGCGATCCAAGTCCAGGTCACCTCTTAGACAGCAGCCGCCTAGTCTCTCTTCTTCGCCGGCGAGTAAGAAGAGCAAGGCAGAGGGGTCCACAAGTAGTTATAGTGAGAAGTCTACAAAGTCCAAAGGTAGTTCTAGGTCGCACCATAGCCACAAATCTTCCAGGAAAGATTCGCATGAACGAAAGGCCTCCCGGCGTTCACCGGAGTCTAGTGCCTCTCTTCATGCCTCTACTCCCGACAGATCTAGTATCCAATCTAATGGGGCAAGTGTGATGTCAGCAACAAAAGACAGTTTACCAATTAGTATTCTAACCTTAGAATTGGAGAGTTCGGTGGAGAGTGATCGTCCTCTAGCAGAGCCAAGTGGGGGCTCCATGATTGAGGGAGTATCGGACTCCCAAGGGAGTGCAGGCCAAGGCCTGGGGGTATGGCGGTATTCTCGACCAGGGACTGAAAGCCCACGTCTGGCTCAAGATACACAAGCAGTGGCTGATGTCCACCGGGACGAGGCGATCCCATCATCCATTCCAGACTTGACTTGGCAACTCGACGGGATTCCGGCTTCGGCGGAATCCTCTCACGGTGAGCCAGATGACAAAGACGAGGTGTCTATAATCTCTGACATGGAGGTGCAGGAGTCGGGTTCAGTTTTAGACGACGCACAGGATCGGAATGATTCACCTCTGAGTTCGTCATCAACTAAATTTGTCACGGCAGAAGAAATAGATGGGTTATTGGTTAATGCTCTAACAAAAAAAATTGGCCAACAGCCGGAGACTCCTACAGTGGACCTGGGAGCTTCCATGACAAGTTCCAATGTTCGGCCTCTGATTACTTCTATTGCCTTAACTAAGATTCCTCACCCTCCCTCTATATCACCATCTGTGGTCGCTAGGCCTGCTTCGGCGGCACTGACTACTTCTAGTGTAAGGGTTGTAACGCATGTGAATCCGCCCCCTTTAGATAAAGCACCGTTAAGAAAGGTAGCGATGCCCTTATCATACGGTCCAGACGAGTCATGGGTACAATTGATCCCCACTAAACCAGAGGTCGCACAGCCCACCTTATCAGGGGAACTTCCAGTGCCACGAGAGTGGGTAATCCAAGGTAATAAATCTAAAAAGTTACGAGCCTTGGATAATTTGAGTAATGTACTAGATGTTAATGTTAAGGCCATTCCTAACTATTATCACCAGGACTATTTTGTATATACTGCTACACCTGCCCTGCCCCCTGCCTCAGCTTCAAAACTGTTTTCTGACTGGTCCAAGCATGATGGTTTTAATGATATAAAAACACTGTCAGCTCTCACTCCAGAATTAGATTTGCAAACTGTCACAGACACAGCCGCTAATCCAGTGTTGAAGGTGGGGCAGTTGGGCCCGGGACCTTGGGTGGAATGGGAGACGGAGGCTCAGAACTTTGCGACCACCTTCACCTCGAAATCTTCCCACCAAATTCCTCAGGACAGTCATTCTTGGTTCTCTATGCCAGTGTGTTCTGCTGGCGGAGTCCCATCTGCTTTGTTTGCTTTCTTAGCTGCCCCAAAATCAATCTATGTGAACTCAAGGACCCTTTCACAACACCTTCCCCAACTCACCTAGACCGGGAATTTAGGCTACGGGGGAAAGCGTATAGACTTTTCTCCCAATACATTGTGACGCACCAGGTGGCAAAATCGATGCTAAGATCTACTCAGGCAATCGCGGACGCGGATGCCAGAAGATCGGTTGAACTATCTCGGCGATTGCTCCTTCAGACGTCGATTCAGTTGTTGGGTGATATCCGCACAGCCTTGCTTGAGGCGGTACGGGCGAGACAAGATCTCCGGATGTCCTTGGTAAGGAAACTTCCTGATCGAATTGCGAATCAGGTGGTCATGTCACCGGTGCTAACTCCCTCTTAAATGTCCCCAGATGTGTGGAGAACTGTTTTTAATATGGCTCAGGCCTTTAAACATAGTCCCACCCCTTCTAAGAAACCTGCCTTTAACTTTCCCAAACCCAAGCCAGTCGCAAAAGCGCAGCCGGGGGGATCTAAGCCCTTTCACCTACCTAAGTCCTCTTCCCCCCAAGGTCAGTACAGGTATAAACAGGGTAAGTTTACAGGTCAGAAAGGACGAGGCTATAACAAACCAGGTCAGGGCACGTCTTCTGCCAACGCCGGCCAGTCGGCTAAGCGTCCACCACCACCACCTCCACCACCATCAAAAAACTAAAGTCTCTCTCACTCCCGGGGCCGGTCTCAAGGCGGGTGGATCCGAGGGTAGTACAGCCGGTGAACCCTTGTCTGCTAACTGGGTCGTTCCGAACGTGTCACCAAGCATGGCCGTTAAATACTTGGGCAAGGATGGTGGCATGCAAAGGCATCACCTGGCAGTGGCTCCGGCGACCTCGTTTACGTCAGCCGACAACGGCGAATCTAGTTTCATTAGAGGTGGAGTCACTAATCAAGGAAATGATCGCCAAGAATGTCATCATCCCGGTCCCTCAAAATTACCCAGTCTTCACATCCAAGCTATTTCTGGTACCCAAAAGGGACAGTGTTCAGATGAGACCCGTCGTAGACCTGTCTTATCTGAACCTTCACATTCACAACGTGTCATTCAGGATGTTGACAGTGCATCAAATCAGGCTATCACTTCCGCCGGGAGGATGGATGTGTTCTTTAGACCTGACAGACGCGTATTGGCACGTCTCGGTAAACAAAAGATTTCAACGATTTCTGGCCTTACGGATCAGGCATCAAAATTATGTTTTTCAGAGGATGCCGTTTGGATTGAACCTGGCACCTCGCTTATTCACGAAATTAGTCCGGCAAGCCCTGATGCCATTGTTAAAACAAGGGATCAGGATTTTGTGGTACCTAGACGACTGGCTAGTGGTGGCAGAGACGGAGCAAGTATGCATAAATCATGTCAACATAAAATTAAATCATGTCAAAACTCTAGGGTTCAAGGTAAATCTGGTAAAGTCAAACCTTGTTCCCTCACGAGTAGTTCAGTGGATAGGGCTGGTTTGGGACACAGCTGCTCTCACTCTGAGTCAGAGTGTGGACAATCGAAACAGATTTCGCAGGAAACTGTTCCTGTTCCTTCACAGTCTGTCTACGACACGGAGAATCTGGGAGTCTCTGGTCGGCTCTCTCAACTGGATTCAACTAACTGTAATGTTGGGCCGGTTGAAAGTAAAGCGTTTAATATTGGAGGGCAACAAATTTTTTCCGCTATTGCCGGCAGAAAAATGATGGCCCATACCAAAATTAATCCACAACTTACTAGCGGTCTGGGCGAAGAGGGAAATGTTGCACTCAGTAATGTCATGGACCTCTCCTCCGCCGATGGTATGGGTAGACACGGATGCGTCAGGAACGATAGGTTGGGGTTTTCAGTCAAACCAAGGGCACCAGGGTCAAGGGCTTTGGTCCCATTTAGAAATCTCCCACATCAATGTAAAAGAATTACTAGTCCCCTTATTTTTCCTTCAGGCTCACGGCTCTACTTTGCGGGGCAAGTCGGTGGCCTTCAGAATGGACAATCTGAATGCGATTCACTGTATTCAGAAACAAGGGTCGACGAGATCTCAGAAGTTGCTAAACGTGTCAGAAGAGATTTTTATTCTAGCCAACAGGCTGGACATTCATCTTCACGCATCTTATCTCCCAGGCGTAGCAAACGTCTGGACAGACGCTCTGTCTCGGAGACAGAGCACAACAGTAGAAAGGGCGCTCAAGCAAACCATTTTCGACCAAATTATTGCGGAGCCTTACCATCCACAAGTGGATCTGTTTGCGTCCGATGAGACTCACAAACTCACAATGTACCTCACCCGCCGGACGATAACGCCGGCAGGTGGGCCAGATGCCCTGGTGACAGACTGGAACAGGTTGAGTTCCATTTATCTGTTTCCGCCGCCAGACGCGTCTCTAATGTGCCACGTAGTAAACAAACTACGAGATTATCGGGGCGTAGTCTCGCTAATCGCGCCCCTGTGGCCGGCGCAGTTGTGGTACCAGCAATTGAAAACGTGGTGCCCGCACCCGGTGTCGCTCCCGGTCGGGTTTTTCCACTTAGACACGATTGGCAACCTAGCGACCTCGCTGACTTTTGCATTATGGACATTCAGGAGGCCAAGTGGCTAGCACCGTATGGTATAGACATGACCAATAAATTCATGAATCAATATACCCAGTCTACAAAACGACAGTATCAATCGCATTGGCAAGCCTTTACTTCTTGGATCCTTAGGACAGAACAAACTGTGCCCTCGGTGGCTTTGGTTTTTAATTATTTAAATTATCTGTTCGAGCAGAAACGTTTATCTGTGGTAACGTTAAAAAATCACTTAACAGTGATTAGGATGCCATTTTGGGACCTTACCGGTCTCACCATACCAGTCGCGGAGGAAACAGGTTTTATGAGGGCATGTTTTAAACTCCGTCCACCTCCCCGTCAGCTCATGCCTACTTGGTCTCTGGACAAAGCATTGTCGTTACTTCATTCCCGTCTGTACCAAAATACTGCAGATTTTACATTACTTTTAAAAAGGGCAGTATTCCTTATGGCTTTGGCCACCGGGAACAGATTATCTGAGTTGGCGGCGATGAGCAACACACCTAATTGCCTCAGGTTTTGTAGGCTTAATGAGTGTATTCACATTGCACCTTACCCAGGGTTCATAGCCAAGAATGAGCACAGTGAACACGTGTTTTCAGAGTTCACGGTGCCGGCGTTGAAAAGGGGAAAGGTGCACCATAATTTATGTCCAGTGCAGGCTCTAACCAAATATTTGAGAGTAGCTCCTCTAAATCCCCAGGGTGCTTTATGGGTAGCAAGTACGGGTAAGCGCTTGTTGAAACGTAGATTGGCTTCTCTCTTGGTCGAGGTCATTAAAGAGAGTAATCCCGGCGTTGTGGGTAGGGCCCACGATTTACGCAAGTGGGCAGCCTCTTTGCGTTTCCTTAAGAATTTTTCTGTTGAAGATATTACGTCCACACATTTGTGGGCCTCTAATCATACGTTTTTGACTCGATACCTGTCAGTAGCTCTAGACAAACCTTCCTTGCCATGTATAGCTTTAAGGCAGAGGGTCTAGGTGGCCCCTAAGTCACTTTTTGTTTAATTTCAAGGAAGAAGGGGGGGGGGGGGGGGCTGCAGTCAGTGTAACATAGGACACCCTAGACCCCGCTGGAGTATGGGAGCTGTGATACTAGTTATGGGTATTGTGATATAAAAAATTCTCTGTACTATTCAGTGCAAGAAATTGTGCTAGTACAATGGTAGTACAAACAACAGTGTTGTTGTAAGTAGTTTTAGCTGTGAAAGCAATCTAATTTAAGCATTGGATATATTTTGCAAGATATATCCACTAGTATTATGGGGTTATATGTGCAGATGTAAACTTATAAGTTTGTTATTTTTCACCACTTATGTTGAGTGGGGTGCCTTATTAACTTACAGATCTGTTCGCAGAGTCTCAAGAGTTAACCCTTTTTATCAAGCAGGCTTCTTTGAAGCATGCTCCTGCTTGTACCCCTTTTTGTATATATGTGCTGCGCCAATAAATATATATATCTTTTTGAAGTAAGAATACTATGTGGTTGTTTGATTATCTGCTTTTACTAGAGTTATGATATGATTACGAATGTCCCCCTCCAGTCTTAGATATCAGGCATACTCGTCAATGATGGAGGGGCCACTAATAAATTATAGGTTTGACTCCTGTAAGGAGATAAAGAAAACCTAATATTTAGTAGTGGCCCCGTAATCATTAACGACTGGGGCCCTCCCGACCATCCCCTTCCCATTCGTTGATGTATTAAGGATTTTGGTTTACTTGATATGTCAGTGAAGGAAGAATGACGCCTGAGTCAGCGTCTGGTCAAAGATCCACACAAGTACATCCACGATATTATGGAAAGCTTATTGAATAGTTATTCTTATTTTCTTTTTGTTTTTATTTTTTACGAATTTTTTCGTAGTGAGAACCCAATTTCATAATGACTGAACCATGAGTGAGGCTGCGTGCGCTCATGATGAAGGCTCCTCAAATTTTTATGCTCTGCACGGTAGATTCAAACTACGGCGGATGAATGTTTGAAGAAGGTGCCTTATGTAATAGGCATAATCGTCAATGATTACGGGGCCACTACTAAATATTAGGTTTTCTTTATCTCCTTACAGGAGTCAAACCTATAATACCATGTAAGAAGTCTTCTTAAAATGCCCCAGAACGAGAGGCCCACCACAGAAGCCACGAGCGAACACCACACAGAAACACCCGAAAGAAAGGCCCATAGAACGAAAGGACCAGGTGACCGGGCCAACCAGTTCAGACAGGCCCAAGCCCGCAGGGCTAAGCAGCTCCAAACCACACCTGCCTACCCCTTCTAAAATACTGACCTTTCCCACACCTAACATATACACTACCCCTCGTGTCCTACACCTCTACCTACAATCATGATGATGAACATAAATACACCTTAAGTTAATACACCCATGCCTGTCCCTAGACCTCGTATCTCCCTTTCCATGACGAGTATAGATATATGTACCCCCGTGCTCAGTCGCCCCCCTTGCCTTGTTCTTCTAGTAACTAAGTGTATATATAATATTAACCGGAGTATGCCACCAGTATTGATACGACATAGCGGCACTGTCCTTGTGTCGTATTGTGCCACGTGCAGACCAACCAGGTTTCATCATCTTATTAGGACGACGGCTATAATGTCGTCATTCATGCATGTATTCAATCCTTAGGTTAGTTATCTTTATCCGCCATTGTGTTCATCTCTTCCATTTACTTTTCCACAATTGTTATACGTCTTCCAATCACCTCTTTCGTATCCACAGTCCACACTACTCTATTTTGCTTCGTGTCTTACACCTCTTACCCGCCAGACTCTACCTACATGATGATGAACATGAATACACATTCATTTAATACACCCATGCCCATTCCCTAGGTTGAGCCAATGCCAACCA
This sequence comes from Paralithodes platypus, assembly GCA_032716605.1. Lineage (NCBI taxonomy): Eukaryota > Metazoa > Arthropoda > Malacostraca > Decapoda > Lithodidae > Paralithodes > Paralithodes platypus. The sequence continues at coordinate 8,770,060 of CM064492.1, read as the reverse complement.
GTTCAGACAGCCATAAATCTATGTATGTTCTTCCATCCGAGAAGTAGTATGTTAACAACCCCATGTCCTAATTGATAAGAAACTAAGATACCCACGAGTACACCAGTGTATATAGAACCATTACTCCCGTAAGACCTAGACAGCCATGACTGAAGATGTTAGCCACCATGCTATAACTTAATGCTTACCCCAACCAGGGATTGTATATACAACCCTCTGTTACCATTGTATCGACCACTTTCACCACGAAACAATACCGAAGTTAACCCTACGAACTGTCGTTTTCTTTGGTGTATATATCATAGAAAACGCAGCTCCCAGGAACAACTGGACCAGCAAGAAATAGTGTCAGAGTAACAGTATCCATAACCATCGTATTGACGAGTAATAATACACCATGTTTTTCCCTACTTTATCCACAGTCAAGCACACACCTATAGTTAACCTCCTTTTCCCCCACAGCCCCACAGTCCACATGATTCTATCTTTTCCAGACTCATATACCACCCCGTATTTGCTCATCCCCCAGTAGCATTTGGCTAACGTACTTTCACTGTCATTTCCCCCCAAACTCCAATATCAACTGTAGCCTAATGCCACCCCCACGCCCGGAGACCTTAGGGTCAAACTTCCACGTAGCCCCCTGAACTCTCTCCCTCTCATTAACACCCCGCGCTCCTCGACTCTTTTCCGACCTAGCCTCTCCCTCATACCTCTTGAAGATCCTTGATTTTTCCATTGCTAACGCTCTCCAACATTTTATATATATACTCCTATCCTGCCTACCTTCCCTTAGTAGACCGGAACAACATTAGAACTTTACTAACCCTTTGCGTGCCATCTATTCCCTCACAACCCCTTCACAACCCTGCACCCAATGATCGGCAGTGCGAGGCTAGCCGCCTCGCCAGTGACTAACTTCTATTGCCATACTTCCAGATAAATGTGGCAGAGTTAGCAACCCAGTCTCCACCACATCCAGCAAGCCATACAATTAACAACCAACCGATTAAACCAGCTAGTCAAGGCACCTTCGGTTTTGGTATTAAGGACACCCACATCTGTCTCATAAACAGAGGGTTATTACAAACACTTGTGATATGGCAAGCCCCTAGCCACAGCCGCCGGACGACCATCCCAGAGAGAGGGCTCCCAGCTACCCCTTTTTACCCACCCGAGGAGGGAGACCCCCACCCCTGCGGAGGTATACCTGATCCCTGTTTTGACTTCCGGGTCATTGCCAGGTAGCACAGGAATTCTTCCTATCAATGAACTAACCATGCATGACTAACCCCTTTACTAACCTCTATTAACCCACAATAACCCATTCACCTTTTTTTGCATACTCGGATAATCAAATTAGCACCTCAGCTATACCATAGAATGAAGACTGAGTAATATAAGAGAGACGCTCCTATCACAGCTGGCCCAGTCCTCCTCGCAAAGTAGATCCAGTCTCCCTCCCATAAATACTTCCAATATAGCCAAAATAGTACCTCTTACTAAGGCTCAGTTATATCACATTATGAAGGCTCCCTATAGCCATGTGCCACAACAGTACTCACCACCTTACCGAGTCCCCGTATCTATTGAGAGCTCAAATAATTCCATAAGACTCGAGATCCCTATGGCCTACAGGGTCCAAAACCGAGCCTATAAACCCAGCCCCCGCCCCCAGTAAAATCAGTTGAAAGATAGACACCAACCAGTGGCTGGCCCCCTTAAGTTGACCTCTAGCTCTGCCCTTGTGTTGTTCCTGAGATTTGAGATTTCAGAGCCGGCAGACTCCGTGGCAGATTTGAGATAGAAGCATCTGTCCACGTACAAGAAATCTACATGCACCTTATAACCTTCACACACACCAGTGGGTATATAAGCGTGTAGCCAGCAACGATCGCCAAGAGATCCGTCTTGAGAACTTCCTACATATGGACCACCTGGACGGCCGCGGAACCAGTCGTTAGCCCCCAACATCACGGACGCAAGATAACCAGGACCAGACCAACCAAATACTACCCAAGATTCACTTTATTAGTACTAACGTGTTACAGTACTAATTAGAAATTCACTTATTAATCTTTCTATGAAGTGGCTATATCTTTGCCCAGTGTAATTCATATATAACCATTCCATTTGGGAAGTGCTAAGCGTATCAGTGTTTATTAATTAACAGGCGACATTAACTCTCGTAATTACCTTTATCCAGATATTATTACATAGAAGTAAAACCCTAGTGATATCTAACGTTCGCCCACTGATTTGTGTTCTACGTAGTTCTGCCATAAGAATATAAAACTTAGATCAGTACCCCCCTGAGGTTACTAGAATTCCCGTGCTCTAAAACATACGCGTGTCTAATTCTAGTCTGTGAACTACTACTTGTGCACCAGACCTGCCAGTAATAAATCTAATTAGTGAAATTGAATCTATAAGTAACATTGAGGTCTTCCAGTATATAAACTTGCGAACCAAACCAGTGATCAGAAGAGTATACCTGAATGATGGAAGTGGGAGACTAGGCTCCATCCAGATCCACTAATGCTAGCGGTTCATTTCTATCATTTGTCTTGTATGAGTATTCATACTTTCTTATGCTCCCTATTAACCTTCTTAAATAAACGTGATCGTGTGTCTTGTTACCGTGTGTTTATTTTGTGTTCTCTATTCCTCATACCTTGTATTGTGCATGCAGCCTTATATACCCAGTCAGTTAGAACTCACATTACCCAAGTTAATCCTGTAGAAAAACAGGGCATAACATTGGCGGCAGCGGTGGTTCTTGATTCGGATAAAAGGTTGCATTACATTGCAAGTTTGGAACAGCCAGAACACGATAACATCATGGCGCACCGTTCTCCCATTCCCATCCCACATTATGATGGAGAAACTTACGAGATCGATACGTTCATGGACATAGTGAAACCCGTACTTGACCTAGTTTATACCACGGATGCAGAAAAAATAGCCGTGACATTAACGCACCTGGAAAAAGCCGTTTCCCTGGTTGCCTACCAAGTGCACCCTGCTCTCACATGGGACGAATTTCGCCCAATAGTGATAGAAGCCATTAAGCCTTCGTTGGGCGTTTTCGTGGCCCACACCCGTATCCAAGACACTAAATTCGAAGGCGATCTAGATGCCACAGTGAATAAGATCGCCCAACACATAAAAGTTTCTTTCCCCACATTGACCAGAATCCAACAAGAGCAGCAGATTCTGGTCAACCTTGTATCAATATTGCCCTCAGCAGTAAAAGACCATTTCCGTGTGCACGATTTCGTCGGATACCAAAAAGATCTCATCACGATCCGACGTATTTTGGCCGTGCGCACAGAAGCACCCACCCAAATCGCTGTAATCAAGAGGTTTCCCACGCACCCGCAGCACCCCGACCACCAAAACTCCAAGAATGCCTACCCATCCTCATCCTTCCACAACAGACCCACCTACCCTTCCGGCAAGCCCCAACCCAGTAGACCCCGGTTCCAACCTACCAAGCCACGCAGAATCTTCAACCGGAACAAAACCTACAACACCTGCCAAAGTAAAAACCCGACCTTAGTAATTATCAACCCCTATGATTTCCCTGCCTGTAATGCTCAGTGTGCCCTCCATCAAATTCGTGACTCAGCCAAACCTCGACCCTTTACTCCTCGCATTTCTATAAATGAAGAGGAGTTGGGACAAGAGGAAGAAATGGAGGAAAGGCACACTGGAGAAATAGCCCCTATCATGACCTCAGTGGATACCGAGGAAACCCTGGAGGAGGTAGATACCGACCCCCAGGATTTTTAAAGTACCCCCCGCCCAAGATGGCCTCGGCGGGGGACGCCATAACTGACCGCACTGCCCCCATTTATTACATGGCCAAAATCAAGGACATTCCTGTCCGCTTGTTAATCGACACGGGAGCTGCCAAGTCATGTTTGTTCAAGTCTTATTATGATCAACACCACCGACTATTTGACCCCTTGATAACCACCAAAGCAGAACTAATCTCAGCTGCTGATACTTACTTCAATCTCCTAGGAGACACTTTGCCCCTGTCAGTAACTACTCCTGCCCCCCATGCTCGTTGTTATCACACGTTCACAGTATTTTCCTCCCACTGTAAACATTACGATGGTTTCCTTGGACTTGACCTCCTTCAAAAACTCCAGGCCCAGGTTGACTGCGGCCAAAGGCTGATCTCATTCAATAAAAAAAATCCAACCCAAAGCCTCTGACAAACCAATCACGCAGAAACCCATTCACAAAAAGAAAAAACACCTTCCCCCTCAACAAACCCTGAGTCAGGGTTACCAAGTTGCAGCTAGCACTAAGGTAAATCCTAAACCCTCCCCTTGCCCCGAGTTCTCTCAAAATATCACTCAATTCAGTAAAAAAATGCCTCAACAAACGAAAGAAGACAAGTCCAAGCAACTCCCTCTCGGTAATCCCCTCAATTCTCGTAACTCTGTCCAGGATAAATCCTCCCATGTTTTCAGGACAGACTCTGATATATGTAACCATAATTCTATCAAATGTTTATGTACACATGTTTCCAGGGAAAATGCCGACCTATGTACCCAACAATGTTTCCCCCATGCCCCCAGAAATGTTCAGCTATCCCACAACCAACACAATTTCCCTTGTGACAGTTTTCCGTCAGTAGCTCCCTTTCCCCCGCACACAATTCACACCCCTAGAAAACTTCACAACCCCACACTTGACTCGCCCTCTCATGACAAACAAACTCACCAGTCCCAGATAACCTCTAACCAGACCGTTACTGCCACCAAGAAAATTCCCCACATTCGTCCTGTTAACAACCCCAAATCAATACACCAGTCCTCCACCAATAACCCATGTTCTACACCTAACTCTTCCCCCACCAACCCTCTGCAGTCCCACCAACAAATCCCGTTTTCTAACTCGCTCACCTCTCACCACCCTGACCCGCCCGCACGCGCCGTTAATCCTCCCCTCACGCGTGCCGACCGAGGGACACAACTATGTTCCCACCATGCCCCCGGAAATGTCCAGCTATTCCACACCCACCCCAATCCCCCTTGTGACAGTTTTCCGTCAGTAGCTCCCTTCCACCCCCACACAATTCACACCCCTAGAAAACTTCAAAATCCCATACTTAACTCGCCCTCTCATGACAAACAAAACCACCAAATCCATATAAACTCCAAACAAACCGTCACTGCCACCGACAAAACTCCCCAAATTCGTCCTTCTAACAACCACCAATCCTTACATCAGTCCTCCACCAATAACCCATCTTCTATACCTCACTCTTTCCCCACCAACCCTCCACAGTCCCTCCAACAAACTCCGTTTTCTAACTCCCTCACACCGCACCCCACTGATCCTCCCACACGCGCCGTTAATCCCCCCCTCACGCGTGACCCCCACCAAAGTGACCTTTCCCCCCTTATGCGTACCAAGCACCTGCTCGCCAGTCGATCCCCCACCATCATTAGCCCAGCTTTAGTTCAAGATAAATGCCAAATTCCCCCACGCCATCAAAAATGGGTGAACCTTCGACCCATACCCCAAACTCACATGATATTTTCCCCCACTACCACGTCCACCAACCCCAATCGTTGCCTCTTACAACCCGCCATCCTTTCCGCTCGCATCAACCACATTCTCGTGGCAAATATCTCTGAGGAATCCCTGACATTACCAAAAGGTCTCATTATAGGAGACCTCGAAACTTTTGATGACCTCCCAATAGATTTTAATGACACCCCTACCAGCCTCCAATTGCCCCCTCTCCTGGACACATTATCCGACTACCAAAAACACGGCATGTACGACCTATTGCTAGAGTTCAGTGACGTGTTTGCCCAACAACCCACCAAAATCGGACAGATCGATGTAGAACAACACATCATTAACACCACAGGCCCCCCCATACGACAACCATCCCGTAGAAAAAATCCCATACAACGTCAGGAAGAGGAACGCCAAGTCCAAGAGATGTTAGAGGCCGGTATTGCCACCCCGTCCATTAGTCCCTGGTCTTCCCCTGTTGTCCTAGTAAAAAAGAAAGATGGGTCAACCCGTTTTTGCGTCGATTACAGGAGGTTGAATGACGTAACCATTAAAGACGCTACGCCATTACCCCGGATAGACGATTCCCTTGACTCCCTATACGGATCCAGATGGTTCACTACCCTCGACTTGCAAGCAGGGTATTGGCAAGTGCCTATCAAGGCCGAGGACCAAGAGAAAACAGCATTTTCCACTAGTGGTGGCCACCACTACGAATTTAACGTCCTACCTTTTGGCCTCTGTAACGGACCCGCCACTTTCTCCCGTTTGATGGAAGCGGTATTACATGGCCTAACCTGGGAAACCTGGCTAGCCTATCTAGACGAAATTATTGTGTACTCACCAACCTGGGAAGAACACCTCCTCAGGTTGAGACAAGTCCTTCAAAGAATCCGAGCCGCCGGGTTGAAATTAAAACCCTCAAAGTGCGAGATTGCCCGAAATAAGGTAGATTTCCTCGGCCACATAATATCTGAACATGGTATTGCACCAGACCCAAAGAAACTTCAAGCCATACAAAACCAACCCCCACCCACCACCGTTAAAGGAGTACGTTCTTTTCTAGGTTTAGCCACATACTACAGACGTTTCGTCCCCCACTTTGCCACCATAGCCAGACCCCTCCACCAACTCACCCACAAAGACACCCCGTTCACCTGGACACCTGAAAGAGACCTCGCGTTTAACACTTTGAAACAAAAGCTAATCCAAGCCCCTATTGTCGCTTTCCCTGATTACCATAAACCTTCTTTATACCGACGTATCTCTGTACGCCATTGGTGCAGTTTTAGCTCAAGTCAGAGACGGAGAGGAACATGTGATAGCGTATGCCAGCTCCACCCTCAACCAAGCACAACAGAATTATGCAGCCACCAAGAGAGAGTGCTTAGGGATCATTTGGGCACTCAGTCACTTCCGGTCATTTGTGTTGGGCGCAAAACTCTATATAATCACCGACCATCAATCTTTGCAATGGTTGCGTATATGCGAAACCAACTCAGCCATTTTGGTACGTTGGAGGGAGACACTAGAGGACTACGATTTTACAATACAGTATCGTCCAGGAAAACTTCACATCAATGCAGACGCCCTGTCACGTTTGCCAGTACCAAAAGACCCCCCCACCAACCTAGCCGCCTTACAAAACACAGAGCTTTTATCTACCCCCATCCCCCAACATAATTCCCCCTCAGCCCCCTCCCTAATTCAATCTTGGGAAACAAGAATCAGACCACCCTAGGTACCGTTAAATGTCTTCAGGAAACTGACTCGCTGGGGAGATCAACTTGCCACAGACTCTGGTCACATAATCTTAGACCCCACCATTGCCCACGACTACATGATTGCCATCCACGAGGGAAACGGCATACACCTTGGACAAAAAAAGATGTTAAAAATCTTCACAGATCAATACTGGACCCCCAACCCCTCCAAAATTGCACAACGAGTGACAGAATCCTGCAAACCTTGCTTATTGGGGAAGGATAGATCACGCACCCCAGGCCCAGCTGGTACCATGTCTGCTAACAAACCGTTCCAAGTCCTATCCCTCGACATCATGGGCCCGTTTCCTTCTTACGCTGGCAACCGCTATATCGTCACATTTGTTGACGTATATTCAAAAATTTTAATAGCCTGCCCAGTTAAAGACCACACAGCCACCACAGTCGCCACACTGCTTGCCACAGAAGTGTTCCCTATATTCGGCCTTCCCCTTGCTCTTCTATCCGACAATGCCCCCGAGTTTAGTGGACACGTTTGGCACCAGTTCACCCAACAATGTGGTATTAAGATTAAACACTCATCCCCGTACTGGCCTCAAGGAAATGCTATATGCGAACGCAGCCATCGCACCATCAACAACCAGTTACATACAAAAATTATTGCTCTTAACACCTCAGACTGGCCATCACAATTAAAGATGATACAATGGGGCATGAACACCTGTCCCCGAGAAGACGTTATTTCCCCTCATGAACGTGTTTACGGCGTACCCCCCTTGTTACTGCCGTTCCACCATCACGCTCACCTACCCTCCACCACCTCCACAATTGACCCATTGCAACATCTGCAAAACACCCTCCATACCGCCCAAACCTGTCAAGACACCAAAACTGATAACCCCGATGACAAAAACCCTTTCGCCATCCATGACACCGTAATGGTAGCCAACCCCCCTGTCACCAACAAATTAGGCCCTCGCTATGTCGGGCCCTACACCATCATACAAGTCCCAAACGCCTATCAAGTCACCATCGATTATGACGGCGTGACTCGCACGTTCCGAACTAGATTCGTCCGAGCGTTTAAACCTCTAAAACCACAAGACAATACCCCACCCCACACGTCTGACCCGGAATTAAACACCCCTACTAACCATTCCACTCAGGCTATGAATATTCCCATACAAACCCCTAAGGGCCTAAGCCCTCCGACACCGAAACGACAAATCATTCCTCAACATACCCCCCAAACTAACCTCCACAAACCCCAAGCCCCCACTATCACACCCTCCTCCACCATGACACCTTCTTTCACTTCTGATAGTCAAGTACCTCCCCAACTTATCCAAGTACGAAAACCTCCACCCACAACCCCGACCACAACAGAAACCCTCCCGTCTAGCCCTGAGATACCTCCCCCAGGCACCACAGTAAGAAACCCCCCACCCAAAACCAAGTACACACCCAAACGCACCACACAATCTACCTCAGTAACCTCACGCTACAACTTACGCCCACGACAAAAATCTTTTAAAACCTCCAGAAAACACACCCTGCTAACCAAGTTCCGTAGGGCTGCCAGACCACTACCCTCCTCCTCCTCTTCTTCTTCTTCGTCGAATTCTCCTCCACAAAGGGAAAGAAGACGAATAATCACCAGTAAACACCATAAACCCTCTAACTATATTCCAGAAGTAACAACCCCCACCCCCCCACAAAAACACATACCTTCCTCTTCAACCTCATCCCCTCTCAACCGCCACCTCATTACCCAGAATGACCTGCTAGATCTACCCCCCCCCCCCACCAAACTCCCATAAAACCGCCTACTTCCACCACCAGCAAATCACCGACCTCACCAAAGAACATACCCCACACACGTCCCTACCCCCAACCCTCCAACTTAAATCTCCACTCCCTACCCACCCGTCTAGCCCCCCCCGCATCCACCCCTTTCCCCTCCACTATCCCCGCGACCCCACCCACACATCAACCAACCTCCTCATCTCATCGAACCCCCAACCAACCAACCCCTAAAACATCCCCCCCCACAAAGTCGCCCCTGAGAGAACCCCCATACATACCCCCACCAAATCCTCTTCCATTCCGCCTACCACCCTCACCCAACAAAAACCTCCACACGCATCTACCTCTCAAAATAACCCCCGACCTCGCCCCCAATAAATGCCCTCCACCTGTAACACGTTCTTCCCCTCAATATAAAACATCGTCGAGCGACTCAAGTCCCACGACAAACATCTACCTTCCCACCAGGACCTCCAAAGGTAGAATAATCAACAGACCCATCAGATTTAAAGACAGTTATACAAAAACAACACCCCGTTCTGACACTAAAGACCCAAGCCACACAACACACACACACCCTCCTTCTCACACACCTCCTTCACGCACCTTACCTAAACCGATATTGCGCATTGCCTCACTATATTTCCCCAGTCTACAACACCACCCAAGAAAACCCCAAAAACCCCAGACTCATATCCCCCCTTCATCCCCAGCTCCGTTTTCAAGCGTTAATCCCTCCCCTTCAGTTAGTAACCCATTCACCACACTGAAGAGGCCTCCTGTCAGTCCCACACACCTCACTCGATACATGACCTCCACCATGAACAAATCCACACCCTTCGTCGCCCTCGTCCCTACCCCCACTGGGGAAAACTACAAACCATTCATACGAAAGGTTAAAGTAAAAAGTGTCCACAGGACGCTTAGCCCGTCTACAACGCCCACATCAAGCCCGGGCAACCGCCCTCCACAACACTGAGGACACATTCCTACAGGTCTACATAGACCTGCAAAAGAAACCTGACCCTCGCTCTCTTGCTTGGTGGGACCTTCTCAATACCCTCAAAATGACCCACCATGACTATGCTTCTTTTTACTTCACCCTTGAGGCTCGGGCACGAGCCTACAATGAAGGAGAGGGAAGTAAAATGCCCCAGAACGAGAGGCCCACCACAGAAGCCACGAGCGAACACCACACAGAAACACCCGAAAGAAAGGCCCACAGAACGAAAGGACCAGGTGACCGGGCCAACCAGTTCAGACAGGCCCAAGCCCGCAGGGCTAAGCAGCTCCAAACCACACCTGCCTACCCCTTCTAAAATACTGACCTTTCCCACACCTAACATATACACTACCCCTCGTGTCCTACACCTCTACCTACAATCATGATGATGAACATAAATACACCTTAAGTTAATACACCCATGCCTGTCCCTAGACCTCGTATCTCCCTTTCCATGACGAGTATAGATATATGTACCCCCGTGCTCAGTCGCCCCCCTTGCCTTGTTCTTCTAGTAACTAAGTGTATATATATAATATTAACCGGAGTATGCCACCAGTATTGATACGACATAGCGGCACTGTTCTTGTGTCGTATTGTGCCACGTGCAGACCAACCAGGTTTCATCATCTTATTAGGACGACGGCTATAATGTCGTCATTCATGCATGTATTCAATCCTTAGGTTAGTTATCTTTATCCGCCATTGTGTTCATCTCTTCCATTTACTTTTCCACAATTGTTATACGTCTTCCAATCACCTCCTTCGTATCCACAGTCCACACTACTCTATTTTGCTTCGTGTCCTACACCTCTTACCCGCCAGACTCTACCTACATGATGATGAACATGAATACACATTCATTTAATACGCCCATGCCCTGTCCCTAGGTTGAGCCAATGCCAACCAGTTCAGACAGCCATAAATCTATGTATGTTCTTCCATCCGAGAAGTAGTATGTTAACAACCCCATTTCCTAATTGATAAGAAACTAAGATACCCACGGGTACACCAGTGTATATAGAACCATTACTCCCGCAAGACCTAGACAGCCATGACTGAAGATGTTAGCCACCATGCTATAACTTAATGCTTATCCCAACCAGGGATTGTATATACAACCCTCTGTTGCCATTGTATCGACCACTTTCACCACGAAACAATACCGAAGTTAACCCTACGAACTGTCGTTTTCTTTGGTGTATATATCATAGAAAACGCAGCTCCCAGGAACAACTGGACCAGCAAGAAATAGTGTCAGAGTAACAGTATCCATAACCATCGTATTGACGAGTAATAATACACCATGTTTTTCCCTACTTTATCCACAGTCAAACACACACCTATAGTTAACCTCCTTTTCCCCCACAGCCCCACAGTCCACATGATTCTATCTTTTCCAGACTCATATACCACCCCGTATTTGCTCATCCCCCGGTAGCATTTGGCTAACGTACTTTCACTGTCATTTCCCCCCAAACTCCAATATCAACTGTAGCCTAATGCCACCCCCATGCCCGGAGACCTTAGGGTCAAACTTCCACATAGCCCCCTGAACTCTCTCCCTCTCATTAACACCCCGCGCTCCTCGACTCTTTTCCGACATAGCCTCTCCCTCATACCTCTTGAAGATCCTTGATTTTTCCGTTGCTAACGCTCTCCAACCTTTTACATAGATACTCTTATCCAGCCTACCTTCCCTTAGTAGGCCGGAACAACATTAGAACTTTACTAACCCTTTGCATGCCATCTATTCCCTCGCAACCCTTTCACAACCCTGCACCCAATGATCGGCAGTGCGAGGCTAGCCGCCTCGCCAGTGACTAACTTCTATTGCCATACTTCCAGATAAATGTGGCAGAGTTAGCAACCCAGTCTCCACCACATCCAGCAAGCCATACAATTAACAACCAACCGATTAAACCAGCTAATCAAGGCACCTTCGGTTTTGGTATTAAGAACACCCACATCTGTCTCATAAACAGAGGGTTATTACAAACACTTGTGATATGGCAAGCCCCTAGCCACAGCCGCCGGACGACCATCCCAGAGAGAGGGCGCACAGTTACCCCTTTTTACCCACCCGAGGAGGGAGACCCCCACCCCTGCGGAGGTATACCTGACCCCTGTTTTGACTTCCGGGTCATTGCCAGGTAGCACAGGAATTCTTCCTATCAATGAACTAACCATGCATGACTAACCCCTTTACTAACCTCTATTAACCCACAATAACCCATTTACCTTTTTTGCATACTCGGATAATCAAATTAGCACCTCAGCTATACCATAGAATGAAGACTGAGTAATATAAGAGAGACGCTCCTATCACAGCTGGCCCAGTCCTCCTCGCAAAGTAGATCCAGTCTCCCTCCCCTAAATACTTCCAATATAGCCAAAATAGTACCTCTTACTAAGGCTCAGTTATATCACATTATGAAGGCTCCCTATAGCCATGTGCCACAACAGTACTCACCACCTTACCGAGTCCCCATATCTATTGAGAGCTCAAATAATTCCATAAGACTCGAGATCCCTATGGCCTACAGGGTCCAAAACCGAGCCTATAAACCCAGCCCCCGCCCCCAGTAAAATCAGTTGAAAGATAGACACCAATCAGTGGCTGGCCCCCTTAAGTTGACCTCTAGCTCTGCCCTTGTGTTGTTCCTGAGATTTGAGATTCCAGAGCCGGCAGACTCCGTGGCAGATTTGAGATAGAAGCATCTGTCCACGTACAAGAAATCTACGTGCATCTTATAACCTTCACACACACCAGTGGGTATATAAGCGTGTAGCCAGCAACGATCGCCAAGAGATCTGTCTTGAGAACTTCCTACATATGGACCACCTGGACGGCCGCGGAACCAGTCGTTAGCCCCCAACATCACGGACGCAAGATAACCAGGACCAGACCAACCAAATACTACCCAAGATTCACTTTATTAGTACTAACGTGTTACAGTACTAATTAGAAATTCACTTATTAATCTTTCTATGAAGTGGCTATATCTTTGCCCAGTGTAATTCATATATAACCATTCCATTTGGGAAGTACTAAGCGTATCAGTGTTTATTAACCCGGCAAGCGCGATAGGCCTCACGGAAGGCTTCCTATAGGGAACGAGATGGGCCTCACGGAAGCAAGACCATAAAAAAAACCTTCCAAAAAAAAAAAAGGGCCTATCAAAACAAAGGAATTTGTCTCTAGGTGAGATAATTCCCCTCCAGTACTCATCCATGTAAATCTCACCCACCCCCCTCCCCTCCTTCCCCACCTTATTCCCCCCTCCCTCCCCTCCTCAATTATCACCTTTTTTTCCTCTTATTATCATCATTTATCGGTTATTTTTCTCTCCCGCGATAATGTAGCACAAGTGGGTTGCAGAAAAGATCGTTATGTAACACCCAGACACCGGCCCACACCGCCCCGCTCGTCTCAGTTACCTCACAGACAGCGAGAGGGGAGGGTTGCCTGTGGCTCTCTCTCGCCTGAGATTATGACCGGGTGGCCAATATCTTCTTTTTTCACCACCCAAATGCTTTTCCCACTTATTTTAGCACTCTTAACACCTTACGAGCGGCCTATGCGGTTTATTTATGTGTACCGCCCAGCGGGGTGTTTTTAGCCAAAATAGGGCTGTTTACGTGATCATTTTCATGCCTAAATAAGACCCAGAACGTAAAACAAGTATCTATCCCTGAAAGGGCATAAACAGAGCTTTCGAATGACACCATAACGATCCTTGTATGATGGATAGTTTTCTTGCAATAACCGTGCAACGCGAGTGCAAAAAGCAGGTAATTCGGTACTTTCGGTACATAATTGAGTATGTAGCGAGTGAGAGAGGGAGGAGGGAGCTGAGATTTGTGTCAGTAGGTTCTCCGCGGTGGTCTGGAGCAGTCATACGCTCGCTAGTCTCCTGCCACCACTTGTCTCTCTCTCTCAGCCACATTACGTGCTGAAATTGCCACTCGAGTTATGTCGAGCGCCGCCACATAGTCCAGCTTTATTTAACTCGACTTAAGTGGTGGGCCGCTTTTTAAGGGTTAAAGGTTCATATATACATCATATATGTAAAATAAAAGCATACCGAAAACAAATAATGCTCTATATTGTAAATATAACGAATTCTGTCAGAATCCAAGGCTAGAAATGCACAAATAACTACCCTAGCCCCTAGGTCTATTTCGCGCTTGTCAGGTTAATTAACAGGCGACATTAACTCTCGTAATTACCTTTATCCAGATATTATTACATAGAAGTAAAACCCTAGTGATATCTAATGTTCGCCCACTGATTTGTGTTCTACGTATTTCTGCCATAAGAATATAAAACTTAGATCAGTACCCCCCTGAGGTTAATTCCCGTGCTCTAAAACATATGCGTGTCTAATTCTAGTCTGTGAACTACTACTTGTGCACCAGACCTGCCAGTAATAAATCTAATTAGTGAAATTGAATCTATAAGTAACATTGAGGTCTTCCAGTATATAAACTTGGGAACCAAACCAGTGATCAGAAGAGTATACCTGAACGTTGGAAGTGGGAGACTAGGCTCCATCCAGATCCACTAATGCTAGCGGTTCATTTCTATCATTTGTCTTGTACGAGTATTCATACTTTCTTATGCTCCCTATTAACCTTCTTAAATAAACGTGATCGTGTCTTGTTACCGTGTGTTTATTTTGTGTTCTCTATTCCTCATACCTTGTATTGTGCATGCAGCCTTATATACCCAGTCAGTTAGAACTCACATTACCCACGTTAATCCTGTAGAAAAACACGGCATAACACTTCTGGAGAAATAGGGCAAATTTAGAAAAAAATGCAAGATAAACTAAATCACAAATGTATGCTAGAATAGCATTGACAAATCGCTAGATAGTCACCAGACACTAAAAACTTGTATGTCACTAGAAAACATATGTTGAAGTATCTAGAATAATCTTTAACAATCGAAACATCTCTCCAATTCCTTAAAATAGGGAAACTAACTTGAATATCGCTAGAATTCATCACATCTTGATGTCGCTAGATGGAAGTGATGGAAGTGATTCGCTGATTTGCCGCTACATTGGCAACATCGTACCAAGAACCTTCATTCCGTTAAAATGATCAAGGTCAGATTTCGAAACTATTACAATTATTTCAAAGTTCAGAGATCATCAGATCGGTTTGGAAGACGATGTACACAATTTCAGTT
Source organism: Paralithodes platypus (assembly GCA_032716605.1). Taxonomy (NCBI): domain Eukaryota; kingdom Metazoa; phylum Arthropoda; class Malacostraca; order Decapoda; family Lithodidae; genus Paralithodes; species Paralithodes platypus. The sequence continues at coordinate 8,754,780 of CM064492.1, read as the reverse complement.
CCATTAGTTTAAGAAACATTCACATAATATGCTACTTAGAGGGTAAAGAAGCATTCCTCTTCTGGCATCGTATAAGCGAACGCAAGCTGTTTTTTTTTTTTTTTTTTTTTTTAAGAACGTCAACAAACGCTTCGTATATTTGGGTTTGGTGAACCTTTTGGGGTTCCTAGTTATACATTAGACCATATTTATATTTTGCACACTCTTATAAGTATAAACACATACTTGTTAAAGAGGAAATACACAAAAGCCCAATTTCGAATGATCGTGAATATCTTTACTTTGGCGTATGTTTGGGCTAATTGAAGACTACATTTAGATAGATAGAATTTTTTAACACTCGCCAATGAAATATGATGACTTGCTTACAGATATATACTTAAAGCCCGAATCGGCTTGACTTTAACCCAGTTGTTTACTTCCTCAACCCTGTGGAGGAGCAGGGTTGAGTTGGCTTGATATTGGACACCCTTTTATGGCATTTGGGTGTGAAATACGACACCATTTCCAGTCTATCGGAGATAATGATGGTAAAGGAAAATGCGGCTATAGTTCCCCAGTATTTCTGTTTTGCCCTTTTCCAGTACTTTCCCCTTCAGCATGATACCTTAAATTATTCACCCCCCATAGAAAGTCATATGTCGGCAGAATAAGCCTGAATAAAGATGTTTGTAATTTGCTTTAGAAAATTCGATCCTATTGTTGAGATAGTCATTTGTTGGTACGGTGCGGGGTCTTGAAGAAGAGTCAGGGACCGATAGGATATAGCCATTATGCTTTCCCTCCGGTTTGAAAGTGCTGGCTGAGATGTTTCTTGATTATGCCCTGGCCACGCCTGTTCTGTCTCTCTACCGATGCCCCCACTTTTACCAGTGGGGGTCCCAGCCTAGCCTGGTCTCAGCTTACCAAGTAAAGCCCAAGTTCCTGTGAACGGTACCTGCAACCTCCCCAGCCAGTATGCCGGGTTTCCCAAATAGCCTAGCCTAAGTGCTTAACCCGGCCCTGATCTTCGCATACCTTTATCTACAATCATCTGGAACGATATTTGAGTTTATTATGTAGGCTATAGTATGTGTACGGTCCTGCCGGTAACCCAGGTTAATTAGGTTAAAGCTACAAATTCATGGGTAGCCTATACCAATAGCCTACTGGGCAATTATTTTTCCCCACCCACATTTTACATTACTGTCCTTTACATGAATTTCATTGCTCTTAGTCTGTATGTTGTTGTAGGCAATAATCATTTTCTATCTAACCTAGATTGTATCCCTATCCATAGTAGTGTCAAAAGACTATAATCTTGCTTATCGCTCAGTGTCCAAGAGTAGGCCTACTTATTCTGATGCTAGAGGCCTATAGTTGGGTGGCCCCAAGTAGCATTCACCCCTACCAGTAGGGATGGTTAGCTGGCCAGCCGGCCGGGACTGACACGCTACCAACTAAAATCTCCGAGGACAGTCAGTTGACCATCTGTAGGGTTGTAGCCTACTTGAAAGGAAGGCCTTTCGTATCATTAACTCCCGTCCACTCACCAACTCTCTGCAATCTCTCTCTCTCCGCCGCAATGTTGCATCTCTCTCGCTATTCTATCGCTACTATAATAATCAGTGTTCCTCAGAGCTATCCCAGTGCATACCACCTCCTTTACGTAGGACACGTGGTACCCGTCTTGCAACTCAATCCCACCCCTACTCTGTGCAACTCTCCAACCCAAGAGTGAAACGTTACTCTCAAACTTTCTTCTACTCAACATCTGAGCTCTGGAACTCTCTCCCAGAATCAGTCTTTCCCTCTTCCTATGACTTAAATTGCTTCAAACTCCGTGTGTCCAGGCATTTTGGCTCGAACGTCCCTTGATTTTGGCCCTGTCACTCTTTCAACTATGGGGGAGGCACTCGCTATAGGCAGTTATGCCTTTTGCCTCCCTCAATCACATAGAAAAAAAAAAAAAAAAAAAATTGTATTGGGCACTCAAAGTGGAGATGCCATGTCCCTTTCGTAAATGTGGAGGAACGGCGTTTTCGGGGCTTCACACACTAGCCAGCATATAGAGCTCAAACTTCTGCTTAAACAGTTTCCAAGCATGTTCAGTGTCACCTGCTAGGCTTAAATTCTGTGGTACTGCTATCGACGACGCCATCCTCTTGGCTGCCAGGCTGGTCACCCTCTTCTTATATCACGTCAATCAACACTACTGCTGCTTGTTACCTCTTGATTTCGGCTCTCGTGCATCACTGGGTCTTGTAGGTTGTTTTACCGCTGCCACCATGATTGTAGAGACAGTATATATAGAGCCTCAGGTTGCAAGATGATGGTCATAATGTGCAGGGGTGAGGGAAGCACATATGTGGTATGGCTCTAGTTGTTATTGGCCAGCCCTGATTGGAGGCAGTTACAGTACAATGCTGGGAGCACTTAAAAGCAAACGGGATGATGGCAAACTTAAGTAAAATATAACAATGGATATTGTAACAGAAGTAGCGGTCCATCATGGCTTTCACCACTGCTCCGCCAAAGCCAATGGTGAGGTCCGCAAGTGTAAAGTCAGTGAAAAAGGTCCAGGACATAACCAGTCCTGCAGTCGCACAGTACAAAGAACTTTATGCCAAAGCGATGTCTCTTTGAGGGGATGTACTGCCGGAAGTGGAGCTTTCCCCGGAACAGCACAAGAGACTCGTCAATGACAACCTTCTGGAAGGGCCTAAAGAATGAAGTGAACCGTTGTCGCATCATCTTGTACAAGGTTCGTATCTTCCACAGCTTGTCTGGGTGGTGTAGGCCTACGTCGGTGTGGGTGACAAGATGGAGCTGGGCGAGGATGTCGAGGTACCGGTCACGTGACATATACTTCCCGAAGGCAGGGGTGGCTATCAGATCATTAGTGATCCAATGATCTGGTAACCTATGTTTTTTGACATGAGGCATAAGCATTGTCAGTGCCAGGATGACCATGAACTCGATATGAGTCACATCGGTCCACTGCCTCATGTAGCCCTTGGTCACCTTCTCGAAGATGTTAACCCGCATATGGTGTTGCTTGTTTGTCTCCTTGACAACGTAGCCTACCACCTTCTCATCAAAAAATGCAACAACCAGCTCTCGTGGTGAAGCATTAGGGCATGCGGGAAAGTTGGGGGTAACTCCTGATCCCTCCTGTACCTCATCAAAAGGTGGCACTTCAGGGTTATAGTCATCACCGTCTTCCCACTGAAACACCGAGAATGGGTCTTGGTTCTGGCGACGCCCACACCCACGACGCACTGTGGGTGGCCGAGCACGCCCACGGCCGACACGGTAGGCGCGCACACTAGGGCGGGTAGCGCGGCCCCAAGAATGACGCCCACGGGTGGCGCGGGGGGTTCAGGGTCTTCCACATAGTCGTTGTCCGAGTAGTCGTCACCCCATGACGGTGGCCCCATATAGTCATGGCCAGAGTCATCAGTCAGGTGTCCTTCTTTGTCAGTGAGATGCGGTCTCAGGATTATAAGACCGCATCTCTAGCTGCCACTAAACCAGCAGTTCAACCCATGCAGCAGTTCTAAAACCTTTTCTTATATGAATCATCCTGCACATGCCATTTCTCATCCACATCCTCCCCCACCAGGAAGTGATCCCCCCATCTTATAACAGAATCTGCCCGGGGGCATCTAGCTACAAGGTACAGCCAGAGTCCAGGCGCGCCACCCCCAGAGCTACAAGGACATAACCACCACGCACCAAACGCCCTTGATCCTCTCAAGCAGGGCGCCTTAAGTAGGGGCAAGAAGATTGCCTTATACTCACCCGGCCTGGACATCAGTAACTAAGCTTGCCATTTGGTATTATTTAGTTCAGGGTAAGAACAGCCAGAGATAGCTGGTGTTCAACTTGTCAGTTGTGTGCTGTGATCGAAGATCTACCAGGTCGGGTTCCCCCCATCAGGAAGAGGACTAGCTTGGGCAACCCACTTTGGGCTCCCCCTTTCTGGCCTTCGATGCGGTGCACAAACCAAGTACCAAAGGATTCCTACCTTGTTTTGTTCAAGGGATTATGAGGATAGTGTAGTAACTTCAGATCTACCAGATCGGGTTCCCCCCATCAGGAAGAGGACTAATTTTGGGCAACCCACTTTGGGCTCCCCTTTCTGGATTCTCTTGTTGCTACATGGTTCTGATAGTTCCACGAACTAGCAAGGAAGGAAGACACTTACCTTGACCCCCCTTAGACTACCTATAATGTCACTATCTAGACTGCTTGCCACTCTAGCTAGATCATTATGCTAGTCACCCTAATCCCCCAAACTTTGTAGCAGAACTCCAGCATATCCTTTGGGGATCACTGCACTGTGGGAGTGCAAGAGGAACCCGGTTGTCCCGTGGTAGGCGCCAAGGTCTAAGGAATCATCTTGTGACTCACCCTGGACCAGTAGCTGGAGTCATCACGCCCAGGCCCCCCCCCCCCCCCTGGACCAACTTCCGGAGTCATCACGCCCAGCCGCCCTCCGGACTACTGGATCCTCCCTCGATCTACGGGCCCTCCTCTTCACTACAGCTCTCCTTTAAGTGTTTTTGTACCGTTTATGGGTATAGAGTTGACTCAGGGTTGTGGTAGAAGTTATCTTCAGGGGTTCTCATTAACATTACATCTTGCGAGAGGTCTTTCTTCTCCCTACTTAAATTGACGTTAATTAGCCCACTTCCCGGGACCCATTATACATACCTATCAGGGGATCCTTATATATGCACCTTCCCGGGTTATTGGTCTCCCATAGCCCGACAGAGGGGGCGTGCTTATATAAGACCCATAGCATCAAACACAAACACATATTTGCACGTAATCTAGTCCCTTTGTATAACTTCTAGCCTAATTCATTTAACATTCTGTCAGGTTCATAACTCGAATAGATTTCACTCTATCTCAGCTCCCGACGACTGTTGCCTCAGCCTTCAGCACCTTGCTAGTACACAATTAGAGTTAAGGATTAATCTTTGCCAGGTGAGATCTAGCACACCTATAGTATTAATATCATTTGTGAGCTTTTCCGAGCCCACTTCATTGTTGATGACCACTTGGCCATTATTGCTTTAGAGTCAGTTAACGTCACTATATGCCGGGGACATCATTGCATGATCCAGACGGCATTTGCCATTACTGCACTCTTGTCTTTTGTTGAGATCCTCTCTGAGATCTATTTGGGTTGGAGGGGTACCTCCACCATTTTTGGATACCTTATAATTGTATCCTAGGAGTATTATTATTACCTCGAGTCCGGACCCATTGTCCGACTCCTATTGCTTACTTGATAACCGGAGTATTGTATGTCTTAATTATTCTTATTGTTGTTGATGATCTCCAGGTTACAGGTATAAAATATATGTCTTGCTCCTCCATGAACCAGGTGTTAAACTGAATAAAACCCATGTTAACTTGTTACCTGTGTGCTTACTATCCTGCCGTGTTGTCTCTTTATTTAAAGTTTAAGGTATACCTATCCAGTTAGAGAGCTGCTCATTGTACAAAGCATATCTCGCGTTCCAATTTGGACCGGGCATAACAGTCAGTATCCTCCTCATAATCTGGCGAGGAACGATGGATGCGTGGGCGGCGTGTGGGTGGGCGAGGTGGGGAAGGAGAGGCAGGGGAGGCTATGTATCCCTGAGGTTCTGGGCTTCTTTGCCTGCGACGAGTGGTGAAAAGCAGCGTTTCACTGTCACTAGGCACAGGTACTGGTGATGCTGGCTCAAAAATATCTTTAGCCACACTTGTTGATGGCTGGAGAGTTGGGGAGGACCGTGGGGATGTAAAATCAGTGAAAATAGGTTAGCCTAAACAGACCCAGATGCGGAAATAACTTGAGCCGGCCATGCTAAGTGAGATATCTTTCTTGGTGTCACTGGTAGAGTGTTCGCCTCATAGCCCAAGGGTCCCGGGTTCAATCCCAGGCCCTGGCATATTTTCGTGAGGCTATTTCAGCATCTAACGAAGTTTAGGTGTGTTGGTAAAATTGTTAAGATGGTTGAGAGTAAGATCGGAGCTCCATAAATCCTCTTTCGGGTATGGTGTAAAAACCTATTCCTACAGGGAAAGTTGCGGGTGGGCATGGCTGGGGCCGGCAGGGGTGAACGCCGCGGGGCCTCGAACAAAGCCCGCTTAGTTTGTGTGCCTTTTTTTTTATATATTTTCTGCCTCTCCCCTTTTCGGCAGCAGTATGTCTCCTGTCAGGGGACCCAGGAGGCAAATAGGCCGAAAGTGGGGGTTCCTCAACCCTCGGCAGTGGTGGGGAACAATGGCGGTCGCCCGGGGCATCTTGGGTGGCTTGGGTAGATAAGAGAGACAATGGCCGCCGAGATGAGTCACCACGCTCACCCTCACTCATAGCCTTAAAATTATCTTCTTTCTCACCAAGCTTTTTGGCCTTGTCCCTGGCTGCCGGAGCCGCCTTTTCCAGTATTTGCTTCCTATAAAAGTATATCTGGTGGGGCGATTTAGCTGGCGAAGGGCTTGGAGTGGCATCACTCAGGGGAAACTTGGAGGTTGATATTGAACTCTCCCATTCGCTCACTTTTCCCACTTCACTCTCTTCACCTTCACCAGCTTCTGCGACACCTGTTTCCCCACCTTCAGGATCTACATCGCTCTCATGTTCACTAGCAAATCCCTTGAATTAAGGTTCTTCATCACTGCTAGAATAATATGAACTCGATGCATAACGAGACGAATGGCCACTACTCCGCTCGTCAACATCACTATCTTTATCACTACCAGCTAAATCTAGCTGTCGCAAGGTTCTATCTATTCCTCCCGGAGAAAGAATATCCTTGGCGAGGGGCCGTCGTGTAATACGACGAGCCGGGGCGGGCGTCGTATGAGGCACGGAATCGGACACAGTTGAATCAATTTTTTTGATAGTATCCATGATAGCGTTGGGGTAGAGACTGATGCTGTGGTGTAGTTCGAGCGTGGTGGCGCTGTGTACCGTTTGTCAACAAACAAAATTTACACGCGCGTTTCGAAAGCAGAAATTCAAGCAATGGAGCTCAGCAACCCATCCGGGCTCCACGGCGCTAGTTTGTTTTGGGCTCATCAGAGCCCAACCGGGTACCGAAGGTTAATATAGAAACCGTGTCAACCAGGATGTTTGACTGTGTGGTATGTACCTTTCCGCTCATGCAAAAGCCAAATTTAGTGGGGATTAGAATTACACCACACATTCTTTTGAAACCAGGGTACCGGTATACTACATCATAATAGTGATCGACACCATGTAGAATATGCTCCTCACTTTGATCTCCCATGGGATCTGACAGATTAACTCCTTTACTACGCAATGCGTGTTCCACCTTCTTCACTCCCACAGATAATATTCTAGTCTGTGTTTACTACGATACATGTCATAAAGTATCTTTGTTTACGGTAAAAGTAGGAAACCTCCTCTATTTCATAGTCTTGTTTGTCAGTAACCCCCGTAAAGCCCTGCAATCGAAGAGTCTCAGCCCCTACGATTCGGTGCTTAAGCCCCATCAGCACGGACCTCTTTATAAAGGACCGTTGAGACCCCTGGTCGAGAAGCACCCGACAAACTTTGTCACTGTCACTACCTTCAATGGGAATCTTGATGGTGGGCAATATAGTGGTGTTCTTTGTACTACCTAGTGTCAAAGTTGTAGTGCCCTCTTGTTTGTCATCTTTGCCCTTGTCAACTGTAGGACACAACTTGTCAAAGTGATGTCCTTTAAAGTGACGACAGGGCCTTAAGTACGTGACAGTACATTGCCCTTGTTTACCATGTTCTCTACTCAGACAACCTACACATATCTTTAACCTTTTTGCTTGTGCGATTTTTAACTTATTTGTTGGGTATTTCATACAGAAACTCCATTTATGTTTGTTATTATTACAAAGTTTACATAGAGTCTGTGCAGGTTTCTTGTATATGTTCCTTCCTTTTTCCCTTTGGTCCCCCTCATTTCGACATTCCCACCCCCTCCTGACACACTCAATCTCCCATTGTTCAACTGCAAATTACTAATTTCTTTATTGAACGAGGTTTTAAACTCACCCAGATCAAATTACCTGACCTTGTCTAGTATTGCCAAAGGATCGAGCTTTTGTCTTAGTGTAATAACTGTAATTTCTTATGAGGTCAACCCTAGAGTGGCCAGTGATCGAGTGTGGCATTCCATGTCCGCTCTAAATTTTGTTAACTCATCAACCCTGTATTTTTGTTCTGTCAGATATAACAAGGCGATGACATGAGCCATCTAATGTTGTTCCCGATCCCCGTATGTTGACTGCAATAATTATACTGCCTCATTATAGCTATCATCTACTACTGCGAAACCCTCAATCAGATGCAAGGCCTCTCCTTCCATTTGCCCTTTCAGGTAATGAAACTTCCGGACATTATCCAAATTGGATTCATGTACGGTGGATCTAAACACATCCCAAAAGGCTAACCACTCTGTCAAGTTACCCCCACATATAGGTAGATTGAGCTTTGGGAGGGGCACAGTGTGTTGCGGCTCTGCCTGTCTGGAGACATTAATTCTTTTCGCCTCCCTTCTTAGACATGATAGCGCGTTGTAACAAGTGCTTCGCTTTGAAGACTGTTTTGTCATACAAAGCACGATTTTCACACTCTGCTACTATCTCTTCTTCCTCCGTCATACTCGCTACAATCACCTCACTCAAAGTAACAATACGACTATGTGTAGCTTGAACATTATCTAGCCTAGCCTCCAAGTCCTCGAGGGCAGCAGTAGTGATAAACGTGTTTACATCAGCTATTAACCTAAGAAGTGCGCATGGGGGTAATTGGAAACGTCCCCCTGTGCTGACGTATTTGAGGTGTTTCCGTCACTAAAATATTCATTGTACCATTAATAGCATTAATACTTATCCATATGCGCCTATTATGGGTTGATTATAAAAGTATTAACCTGAAACAACAATAAAACGAGTGAAAACAGCGTTTGGATGGTCAAAATCGGAGATATAGCCCGCGAGTTATATAATGTATGGGTGAGGCAAGCTGCTTTCCCGCCAATTTCCCCCAAGGCCACTGAGACACAGTCGATCGATACTCTCTCTCTCTCTCTTGCACTCGCTTGCCATCAGTGATGACAACACCCTGCTTGCAACTCGCTAATGTTAGCACGAAAATATACCTCAGAATAAGGGAATAACAGGGAAAATAGGTGATAACTGAAGGAGAGGAGGAAAGTGGGGAAGGAGGGGAGGTAGAGGACTGAGAATTTGCATGGCCCAGGGGCCCAAAAAAATAAAAATAAAATAAAATTCGATGTCAAAAGTTGATTTTTTTTTTCTCTGACTCTTAAGAGTCTCCCCGCAGTCCGCCGGGGGAACTCTTAAGAGTCTCCCTGCAGTTCCCGGGTTAATCTATTCAAAACTCCCTGAAGTCCTGCCCCTTGATTTTTCGGAGCTTTACTGGTCACCCCTCCAGACTGCATCTCCTGTGGTTTATCCATCTTTATGTAAACCTATAGGCTATCTATGCCTTACAATATTACAATGTTATATTATTAACACGGCAATTTATTAGCCTAATTTAAGAGGCACAGATGATGGCAGACTTCATTAATAATGGAGAAAAATATTACAATAGAATTTCCGGCAATACATCAAATTGCCAGTATGAACAAAGAAATATTGTCAGGTCAGGTGTCATAGAAAGTCTGAAAAATGAAAAGAAAATTATTGGGGGAAGATGATGGGTGGGATGCAGAATTTCAGGAGGCGTAACGACACGACCCCGCATGCCGGCTCTAACCAACGCTTGGTTAGTCCTACCAGTTATCATAGAGTTGTTCCTGCATCCCGTTGTATGTCTCCAAGCTTGCTCATTGCCTTAAAAAATCCCTTGCTAGCAGTTATCCCGGGTCTGGGCACCAATGTGATAGAATGTTCAGTGAAGTTAAATATATAAACCAAACACAAACCAAATCCAAGTCAAATCTACTCTGAACTAAATTGAACTTAATCTGAATCTAAACTAAATTAACCTCTCGGCTGCACAGCCCCTGTACCCTGTGCGTAGGTATTTAGATGCATTCCTCACTAAAATTGTTAATTTACCATAAATATAATTAATACTTATCCATATGTGCCTATTTTACATTTAATATGAAGATAGTAACATGCTACAACAATAACACTTGGGAATATCATGTGTATGGTCAAAATCGCGAATTGTTAGCAAGTGGTTCATTCAACAATTGTGAACCAGCCGGCCTCACACCCTCCTCTCTCGAAGCCTGGAGAGTGACTGAGGCCTGTATCTCTCTCTCTCTCTCTCTCTCTTTCCCACGCATAGACACACACGTACATGACCACAGCCTAGGATCGGTTTGGAGATGCTTACACGAAAATATACCAATGACTAAGGGAATAAAAGGGAATGTTATGCCCTGTTTTTCTACAGGATTAACTTGGGTAATGTGAGTTCTAACTGACTGGGTATAGAAGGCTGCATGCACAAAACAAGGTATGAGGAATAGAGAACACAAAATAAACACACGGTAACAAGACACACGATCAAGTTTATTGATGTACACACTTCTGTAGTTTTCTTGATAATGATTAATATGAAGCATAAGAAGGTAGAATACTCGTACAAGACAAATGATAGAATTGAACAACTAGCATTAAGTGGATCTGGATGGAGCCTAGTCTCCCACTTCCAACGTTCAGGTATTAATCTTCTGATCACTGGCTTTATTCACAAGTTGATATACTGGAGACCATAAATGTTACTTATAGATTCATATTCACTATTAGATTTATCACTGGTAGCTCTGATGCACAAGTAGTAGTTCACAGACTAGATTAGACACGCGTATTTTAGAGTACGGGAATTCTAGTAACCTCAGGGGGTACTGATCTAAGTTTTATATTCTTGTATCAGAAATACGTAGAACGCAAATCAGTGGGCGAACATTCAGATATCACTAGGGTTTCACTTCTATGTAATAATATCTGGATATATGGGTAATTACGAGAGTTAATATCGCCTGTTAATTAATAAACACTGATACGCTTAGCACTTCCTAATGGAATGGTTATATATGAATTATACTGGGGCAAAGGTATAGCCACTTCATAGAAATATTAATAAGTGAGTCTCTAAATAGTACTGTAACACTGTAGCACTGATAGAGTGAATCTTGGGTAGTATTTGATTGGTCTGGTCCTGGTTATCTTGCGTCCGTGATGTTGGGGGCTAACGACTGGTTCCGCGGCCGTCCAGATGGTCCATATGTAGGAAGTTCTCAAGACGGATCTCTTGGCGATCGTTGCTGGCTACACTCTTATATACCCACTGGTTTATGAAGGTTATAAGGTGCACGTAGATTTCTTGTACGTGGACAGATCCTTCTATCTAAATCTGCCACGGAGTCTGCCGGCTCTGGAACTCAATTCTCAGCAACAAACAATGATAGAGCTCGAGGTCAACTCTGGTGACCAACCACTGGTTGGTGTCTATCTTTCAACTGATTTTACTGGGGCTGGAGCTTGGTTTATAGGTTCGGTTTTGGACCCTGTAGGCAATAGGGATCTCGAGTTTTGATGGACTTATTTGAGCTCTCAATGGATACGGGAACTAGATAAGGTGGTGATTACTGTTGTGGCACATGGCTGTATGGAGCCTTCATAATGGGATATAACTGAGCCTTAGTAAGAGGTACTATTTTCGCTATACTGGAAGTATTTAGGGGAGAGAGACTGGATCTACTTTGCGAGGCGGTTTGGGACATCTTTGATAGGAGCGTCTCTCTTAGATTGCTCAGTCTTCATTCTATGGTATAGCTGAGGTGCTAATTTGGTTATCGGAGTATGCAAGAAAGGTTAATGGGTTATTGTGGGTTAATAGAGGTTAGTAAAGGTGTTAATCATACATGGTTAGTTCATTGATAGGAAGAATTCCTGTGCTACCTGGCAATGACCTGGAAGTTAAAACAGGGGTCAGGTATACCTCCGCAGGGGTAGGGGTCTCCCTCCTCGGGTGGGTGAAAGGGGTCCTCTCTCTGTGACGGTCGTCCGGGCGGCTGTGGCTGGGTGCTTGCCATATTACAAGTGTTTGTAATAACCCTCTGTTTATGAGACAGATGTTGGTGTTCGTAATACCAAAACCGAAGGTGCCTTGACCAGCTGGTTTAATTGGTTGGGTTGTTAATTGCATGGTTTGTTGGATGTGGTGGAGACTGGGTTGCTAACTCTGCCACATTTATCTGGAAGTATGGCAATAGAAGTTAGTCACTGGCGAGGCGGCTAGCCTCGCACTGACGATCATTTGGTACAGGGTTGTGAATGGGTTGTGAGGGAATAGATGGCATGCAAAGGGTTAGTAAAGTTCTAATGGTGTTTCTTCCTACTGGGGGAAGGTAGGCTGGATAGGAGTATATATACAAAAGGTTTAAGAATGTTAGTAACGGAAAAATTAAGGATATTCAGGGGGTATGGTGGAGAGGCTAGGTTAGGAGGGAGTGGAGGAGCGTGGGGGTTAACGAGAGGGAGAGGGTTAAGGGGGGCTACGTGGAAGTTTGACCCTACGATCTCTGGGCGTAGGGGTGGCATTAGGCTACAGTTGGTATCTTAGACTGAGGGTTACCGACAGGGAAGGTAGGGTAATCAAACGCTACCGGGGGATGAGCAATAGGTGGTGGTATATGAGTCTGGAAATTATAGAATCATGTGGACTGTTGGGAAGATGAGGTTAGCTGTAGGTGTGTGCTTGACTGTGGATAAAAGTAGAGAAAAACATAGTGTACTATTACTCGTCAATACGAGGGGTTATGGACACCATTAGTCGACACGATTTCTTGCTGATCTAGTTGTCCCTGGGAACTGCGTTTTCTATGAAATATATATACCAAAGAAAGCGGCAGTTCGTAGGAGTAGCTTCGTTATTGTTTCGTGGTAGATATGCGTCGAGACAATGGTAAAAAAGGGTTATCTATACAATCTCTGGTTGGGGTAAGAATTAGAGTTACAGCATGGTTGCTAACATCTTCAGTCATTATCTCTGTCTAGGTCTTACAGGAATAATGGTTATATAACAATGGTGTACCCGTGGGTATCATAGTTTCTTATCAATTATGACATGGGGGTTAACATATTACTTCTCGGATGGAAGAACATACATAGATTTATGGGGGCGGTTGGTCTTCAGAAACTTAGTCTGGCAAGACAAGGTATTTTAGGGGGTTAACATATTACTTCTCGGATGGAAGAACATACATAGATTTATGGGGGCGGTTGGTCTTCAGAAACTTAGTCTGGCAAGACAGGGGTTAACATATTACTTCTCAGATGGAAGAACATACATAGATTTATGGGGGCGGTTGGTCTTCAGAAACTTAGTCTGGCAAGACAAGGTGTAGGACACGAGGGGTAGTGGATACGCGAGGTGGGGGAAGGGTCAGCGGTTAAAAGCGATAGGCAGGTGTGGTTTGGAGCTGCTTAGCCCTGCGGGCTTCGGCCTGTCTGAACTGGTTGGCTTGGTCACCTGGTCCTTCGGGCTTCTTGTTCTGGGGCATTTTACTTCCCTCTCCTTTGTTGTAGGCTCGTCCTCAAGCCTCAAGGGTGAAGTAAAGAGAAGTATAGTCATGGTGGGTCATTTGGAGGGTGTGTAGAAGGTCCCACCAGGCAAGAGAGCGAGGGTCAGGTTTCTTGTGCAGGTCTATGTAGACCTGTAGGACTGTGTCTTCGGTGTTGTGGAGGGCGGCTGCCCGGGCTTGATGTGGCCGTTGTAGAGCGTCCTGTGGACGTTTTTAATTTAATATATCTTATGAACGGTGTGTATTCGTCCTCAGTGGGGGTAGGGACGGGAGCGACGAATGGTGTGGATGTGTTCATGGTGGAGGTCAGGTATTGAGTGAGGTGTGTGGGACTGACAGGAGGCCTCTTCAGTGTGGTGAAGGGGTTAACAACTGAAGGGGAGGGACTAACGCGTGAAGGCGGAGCTGGGGGTGAAGGGGGGATATGAGTCTGGGGTTTTTGGGGTTGTCTTGGGTGGTGTTGCAGGCTGGGAAAATATATGGAGGCAATGTGCAATATTGGTTTAGGTAAGGTGCATGATGGAGGTGTGTGAGAAAGAGGGGGTGTGTGTGTTGCGTGGCTTGGGCTTTTAGTGGAAGAAAGGGGTTTTGTTTTTACATAACTGTCTTCAAATCTGATGGGTCTGTTGATGATTCTACCTTTGGAGATTCTTGTGGGAAGGTAGATTTTTGTAGTGGGACTTGAGTCGCTCGACGATGTTTTATATTGAGGGGAAGAATGCTTTACAGGTGGAGGGCATTTAGTGGGGGTGATGTAGGGGGTTATGCGAGAGGTAGATGCGTGTGGAGGTTTTTGTCGAGTGAGGGTGGTAGGAGGAATGGGAGAGGATTGGGTGGGGGTATTGATGGGGGTTCTCGGAGGGGCGACTTTGTGGGGGGATTTAAGTGGGGGTGTGGAGGTCGGGTACGTCATTTTGGAGGGGCTTTGGTTGGGAGTTACTTGTGTGGTAGACGTGGTGGGTGAGGAGGGGTTGGTCGTTGGCATAGGGTAGTCTTAAGGGGAGGTTAGTTGGGGGTTTTATGAGATGATGAGGTTGGTTGATGTGTGGGTGGGGTCGCAGGGATAGTGGAGGGGAAAGGGGTGGATGCTGGGGGGGCTAGACAAGTGGGTAGTGAGGGGAGGTTTAATTTGGAGGGTTGGGGGTAGGAAAGTGTGTTGGGTGCGTTCTTTGGTGGGGTTGGTGATTTGATGGTGGTGGAAATAGGTGGTTTTGGGGGAGTTTGGTGGGGGGGGCAGATCTAGAAGGGACCCCGGGGACATACTGAGGTGTAAGAGTTTGCTTGCACATCTGCAGCGTCACACAGCGAAAACAGCCCAAAATTGCTAATTTTTAGCGATTTTGCCTTTCGTTTGCAAGATTGATGCAAGACAACCAGATGCTGTACAGAGTCTCGCCCATGGCCTTCCTTAGGGACTTGGGGCTGTTCAGTCAGGCAGCCTAGGGAACGAAAACAACAACAGTACTTACAATGCCCGCTGCTGCCTTATGAACTGGAGAAATGGACAGATCAGCACATTTAATCTCCCACACTTGTACCGGCTCAAACTAATGCCCCTTCTCCCTCATGTTTAGCCCCATATCCCCTTAAAATGTACTTACAATGCCAGCTGCTGCCTTATGGACTGGAGAGATGGATAGATCAGCACACTTAATCTCCCACACCTGCACCGGCTCAAACCAATGGTCGGGGGCAATGTTGTTCTCATATCTGGGGCACAACAATACAAAATTAATCAAAACACACAAGGAAAGTTTTCAAATATTTGTAAATACAGTACATTAAAGTGCAATATCAAAGAAAGAACTGTAATTGGAAAACAAACAAATATATAAAATAATTTTAAATAATACAAATATATAAAAATCACCTGAAGGCAGAGTTTCAATATAAAAGTGTCATAAAAGTATTCAACCTAGACAATTATAAAGTAAAACTTGCAAAATAAATAAACCAAAACAGGGACGATACAATATAAAGGCAAAAGAACTTATCAAAATCAATTAAGGTGTTAATGAAATATTGAGTGTAGGTATATTTAATACACACCTGTAATATGATTTGGGTTTTTCGATGATGTGGTCTTTGAAGAATTCCGAGTGTTTCTGCAGGGATTCATCTGTGAAACCAGTCCCAATCTAAAATATGAAACAAAAAAGGTAGGTTGTGAAAGATTTTGTGAAGAAACTTAAAGGCTGATATACTTTTACAGTATAATAATAATAATAATAAGCATGTTACTTATTTCTCACAAGCGCCAATTTTTCCGCAGAATTCACTGGCGCTCGAAAACCAAAACCAAACCAAAAAAACAAACACAAATCTCTTAAATCAATGAAACACAAAACCTATACGCATCACCCAGCCACCAGCAATGGCAAATAGCCTACACCCTATAGCCCTCGATGATGACACCCCTCTCGAGATCATAGCTTCTTTCAAAGAGAAAAGTCTTAAGTTGCCTCTTGAAGCACTCAACAGAACTTAGTTGTCTCATGGTCAGTGGTAGTCTGTTATATAACCTTGGAGCCATGTAAGAGAATTATCTTTCAAAGAAAGATGACTGCCGGAAAGCCCACGGCTCATCAAGACGCAGGGGGTCATCATCATGGCGCACGACTACAAATAGTAATGACTGGTACTGTAGTGGATGAGCAATAGAGAAGTTAGGTAATAATATATGCAAGCAATAACACAAACTAGACTTAACAATAAAAAAAACATTAGTTCACAGTGTTTGATACTACTCATTCTCTGAGTGGCAAGTTGGGAGAAGAAACTCTTAACTTTTCTCAAAGTTATGATATTTGAAGGTAACTAGATTGCTTGCTCTCCCTTTCACACACATACTATAGTACATAAATATAAATACCTTGCATAGCGTCTGGTACTCTTCATTCTGGGCATCATAGCAGGCCAGCAGGAACCCACCATAATGTCCAGCACGTTTACCTTTACCCATGTATCCACCCATCACCACTACGTCGATCGTATTACCAACCTGAACAACAAAATAATCACGATAGGATTAATTTATATCTATCTATCTATATCAGTCTATGATCTATCTACTCATGCCCAATCCCCACTTTTCCACTTTTTTTGTTGGGGGGGGGGACTCAAGACAGAGCCAGAATAGGGACAACACAAAACACAACAGAACAAGTACCAGTATTAAGGCAGTGTCACACGATAAAGTTTTCTGGCAATGTTTACAGGCAAATGTTGTCTGACAGCTTCAAAATCTAAGTTCCATAAAAATCAATCTATCTTCAATCTAGTTACCAATTCCAATGCAAAAGAGCTTCCAAATAATACAAGAAAAAATTGTTCATCAAAAAATTGCCAGGAAAATGTGCTTGAGACACAACCTTCAATAGTGTTGAGAATAATTTAGCTATACCCTGTTCCAAGTAAGTTGGCCAAAACTCTTGAATATTAACCTCTTTAATTAAAAAATTACTAGGGTAATAAAGCTAATATTTCTATCTTTTGGGAAGGGTCAGCTAGGGAATATGTGTGGACATTTACAGCCCATTTACTCTAGCCATTTTATTTATTTCTAACCTACCTATAGTATATAGAACAGGGTATAGTGTTTCTTCCTTTTCTTTTGATTTAGACCAATTGTTGGACTTATTCTTTTTGGATATTTTATCAGTTAGTTACTTCTAGGTTGAGTTCTACAAAACAAATCTTGAAGAGAAAAATATCCTGAAAAAAAAAGAGGAAGAAAATTATAATGTAAAACTTGCAAAATAAACAAACCAAAACAGGAACGACTCAATATATAGACAAAATAATTTATCAAAATCACTGTGGAAATAAATTATCAATAAACAGCACTCGCCCCATCCAAATAGTCTTTCTTGAGCTTGAGCCAGTTGTGTGATCGCTTGGCAATCTCATAGGTGGCGTCCACATCCAAAGTCTTCACCATTAGTCCCTCACAATTACCTGAAAATGTAAAGTAAATATATGAGTAAGAAAAGCCTGGCCATGGCCTTCCTTAGGGACTAGGGGCTGTTCGAGCAGGCAGCCTAGGAAACAACAAAAATAATAACAACAACTTCAATGAAACACTCTATACAAAGTTACTCCCTCAACTTGACTCTTGTTGGTCCCTCAATCTCTGTGGTATTACACAGCCATATCACCAGACTCATTTCAGTACACTTGAGTTAAAAATAATACTGCTTAATATTCCCTTTGATAGATTCCTCCAAAAATTCCTCAATGTCTTCAGTGTTGGTGGAGTCCATACTCTTGGCAAACACAAACTCTCCTTCCACCTCCTTGAAGTTATCTTGGAGCAGTGCGCGGCGTTGTTCAAAGGTCTTCTTCACCAAGGGTTCACCGTTCAGGTATAACAGGTCGAAGGGGAACACACACACTTGTACCTTGATGTCCTTCTCATCGGCATCCTTAAAAGAAGCGCAAAATAAATACTGGTAGCTAGGAGAAAAAAAACAAAAAATCTATCTATCTACCTATTATACTCAGGCCCAATCCCCACTTTTCCTATTTTTTGTTTTGGGGGGGTGGCCAACTCAAGACAGAGCTATATAAATAAATACAAATTATATATATAAAGTACAGTATATTATAATGTAAAACTTACGAATATACAAAAAAATTAGGTATGTGCCAGAGTAGATTGATAGATAGCTACTGTATGTCAATGGCTATAAAATAAATTAATCTATCTATCTATCTATTGCCTGACGCCGCGATCCCCGAAGGGGTGGCCACGAACGAACCGCCCCCATGCACCTCTGTCCCCAGTCAGTCGACGCCCCTCCCCCCAACCAGCACCGCCTTCGTTCATGTAGTTCCTCACTCATAAATTAATCATAAAATTAATTAATTTCACTCCCAACACCAAACACCTCCCATTGGGGTGAAATTAATGAAAACATGTGATCCTACTGGGATTCAAATTTTGGTTACCACATACAGATCTGAATATAAAATACAACACTTTCAGATACAATACAGTATACCTTATACCTTGATGTCCTTCTCATTGGCATCCTACATGGAAAGTTAAAAATACATACCTGGTAAATATATGAAGAGATATTCATTTAATATATCACAAAAGTTTGTAAAACAATAAAACCGCTGTCAGTCATACTGTACTATTCGGAAGAGTCCCCGAAATGTAAAACTTATAGAAGCGTGAAACACCTTCAGTCTTGCACACTTGTATTGTGCTATTTTTAATTATATATCAAAGATTAGGGTACGTATGTATATATATATACTCTGGCACATACCCCATAGCTGAAACAACATTTTAAGTTTCAATTCTTAGGGTCTGGGACCATTTTCACCTTCCCTCGCCCCTTACTCTGTCTCGTCCAGTAGGTGAATTTTTACAGGGGAGGAGGATTCCTATAGCACCTTGCCCACAAAATTCGGGTGATAGTCAAAATTGTATAAAACCTTATACAGACATTTAGCTCTGTCTTTACATTTTTAGACAAACTATATCATTGTCGATGGTAATTTTTTTTTTTTTTTTTTTTAAAGACCTCCGTCTACGTATTGTGAAAAACCTGTTATCCTCCGGCAAATTGTGGGGTTGAGTGAGTGAAGGGGGGGACAGTAATTAAACTTACTTTTCTTTTCCTGGTGCTGAGAATCTGGAAGGGAAGGATTTGTTTCTTCTCCCGGTCCCAAGACACAGCTTCTGAATCAATAACACAAGACTTAACATCTTCTCCCAGAGCGTTCTTGAAGCGGGCGATAATATCGGGATATTTGGTGGTGTTGTCCTCTTGGTTACGACTGTTGTTGTTGTTGTTGTTGTTCCCTAAGCTGCCTGGCCGAACAGCCCCGAGTCCCTGAGAAAGGCCATGGCCACGATCGGGCTTTCCCACAGAGCTCTCATTGAGTGTAGATTGTGTTGTTGGCGTAAGTGGTTGTGTGAAATGCAGTCTTCTATGATGTGTTTAATGGTATGGGGTGCTGTGTTACATCCCGGGCAGGTGTCGACAACGGAGTCATCCAGTCTCTTCTGATAGCTCAGGAGAGCTGGATGGTGTCCGCATCTCAGCCTGGCCAGGTGGACTCTGTCCTCGCGAGGAAGGGAGGATTCGGAAGGATGGATTTCGGGAGGTCGTGCATGCAGCTGCGTGTTGTCTGTGAGTGAGTGGATGGATCGGTGAGAGATATGAGTATGGATGTGCTTCTGGAAGTTGGTTCGGGGTGGGCAGGGAGGGAGAGAGGACAATAATTGTGTGTGATACCGTGTGCTGGGTGTTGTTTTGATATTTCTTGGTGTCTGTGGGTGTGTTGCCATGTAGTTTAGTGGGTGGTCTTGGTTCGTGGAGGCTGCTGCCAGGAATTGAGTGCCTCTCATGTCCAGATGGTCTTTGACTTTCAGGATTTTGGTTTCTTGATGTAGGTGATCTGTGGGTGCAGTAGCTGTGCAGCCTGTAATGATCTTCAGGGCTTTGTTTTGAATAGTCTGTAAGGTCTTATGATGTGTTTCAGCTAGGTTAGAAGCCCAGGCTGGGCTTGCGTATTCCATCACTGATCTTATATATTGTTTATATACTGTGGTGGTAGTTTCTTTGTTGTGTCCAAATTTTGTGTGAGCAAGTGACCTGAGGGCGTTAAGTCTGGGTGTCAGTTTCTTTTTAATGTTTGTGGTGTGCTGTTTGAATGTCATATGAGTATCATATGTTACTCCTAGGATTTTGGGTGTGTGTGTATGTGTTAGGGGTGTGTTGTTTATGGTGAGTTGAGGGATGTATTCGTGTTCTCCTGTCCAACTTGTGAGCAGGGTTGCGGTGGATTTGGCTGGGGCTAGATTAAGTCTGTTTGTAGTGCACCAGCCATGTAGTGTGTTGAGATAGGGTTGAAGGAGATCTGTTGCTCTTTTTGGGTCATGGTGTGTGCATGTGAGTGTTATGTCATCTGCATAGGAGGCTAAGTTTATTTGGGGCGTATTGGGTGTAGTTATATCGTGCATGTACAGATTGAAGAGTGCGGGCGATAGGACGGATCCTTGTGGGACTCCGTTTGGAAAGTTTCTGATTTTAGATGACTGACCGGCAAAAGATACGTGTGCACATCTGCCTGCTAGGAAGTTGGCCAGCCACCGTTTTGTGTTGTTGTGCATGTTTGTGTTGTAGATTTTGTATGTTAGGTTGTGGCGGGGGATGGCATCGAAGGCTTTACTAATGTCGAGTGTGGCTAATAGTGATCTGTGTGGTGGTCTAGCTGAATTGATGCCGTCGAAAGCTCTTTGTGTAAGGTCTGTGAGAAGAGTGTTTGTGGAGTGCAGTGGCCTAAAGCCATGTTGTGTTGGAGCTAGGGGTAGGTCAGGTGTAATTAGTTGTAATACTAGGCGTTCCATGACTTTGGAGGGGGAGCAAAGGAGTGTGATGGGGCGGTGCGAGGAGGGTAGCGTGGGGTCTTTGTTGGGTTTGGGGAATGTGATGATGATACCATGCTTCCAAATGTCTGGTATTGTGTTGTGTGAATAGCTGTAGTTTGATATGTTAGTGAGTGCTTGTATGCCTTGTGGTCCCAGGTGTCTGAGGTGTATGTTGCTTATGTTGTCTAGGCCACAGGCGGGTGAGTGCTTGAGATTGTTGATGATATGCTTTGTCTGGTGATTGGTGAAGGGTGTATAGTCAGGGTCTGTGGGGAATTGTCTCTTACGTCGGATGACACGTCGGTCGTCTTTGTGAGGTTTTAGGTGGCTGACATGTGAGAAGTGATTGATGAGAGTGTTTGCTTGTTGTTTACATGAAGGAGTAGAGTCTGTTGTTGTGATTGCAGCATGTGATTTGTGTTGTGTTGCTGTTGGAAAGTGTGATGCTGTTTAGTGTTTTGTATAGTTTTTTGGGGTTTGTTTTGTGATCAAGTGTTTGTAGGAAGTTATTCCAATTTAGTTTTTGTTGTTCTTGTATTTTGTTGTTAGTTTGGGTGTTGAGTGCTTGAATTTGTTGTGTGATGTCTTGTGTGTGGGGTGCTGGGGAGTGTTTCAGTATGTCGCATTGTCTGATGAGGTTTTGAATTTCTGGTGTGAAGTTGGGGTTGTGTCTTTTTCTGTTACCTCTTGGAATGTGTTTCTTGTCAGCGTTTTGGATAGTTTTATTGAGTATGTGTACAGCATTGTTGATGTTAGTGATGGGTGTACTGTTTAGAGTTGTGAAGTGTTGTTCTGTCTCATTTGTGAATGCTTCCCAGTTAGCTCTTTTATAATTGGTGTATGTGTGTTTGTGGCTAGCTGGGGTGAGTCTGGTTTTGGTGGTGATAATGATCGGGAGGTGGTCAGAGCCTAAGGTTCTGACCACCCTCCAGGATGTTGTGGGGGCGAGTTCTGGGGAGCAAAAGGTGATGTCTGGAGATGATGGGTTATAGAGGGCTTGGTGAGGAATATGGGTATGTTGATGGATGTCGTTAAGGATGATGAGGTTATCGGTTTGGTTTTGTAGTACCAGCCCTCTGTCTGTGTCGGGGTTGTCGACAAACCAGGCCGACGTCTTGGCGTTGAAGTCACCACCCAGGATGATGTGTGGGGTGTGTGGGGTGTTTGTGATGTGTTGTAAGTGTGGTCTGTATTCATTTGGTACTGTAGGGGATGTTTGGGGAGGGATGTATGTGTTTATGATGGTTATGTTGGAGTTGTTGCCAGTGCGTATTTTAATTGACTGTATTTCTGTTGTGTTATCATTTGGGGGGAGGAGTGATTTGGTTTGTACACTGGTTACTATGTATGATATTTCTTTGTGTACCAGGGTGATGAGTCCACCGCCCCCGCCGACAGCCCGGTCTTGTCTGATGGTGGTGAAATTATGAAATGTGGGTGTTTTTTGTGTTGTGCGGAGTTTTGTTTCTTGTAAGATGGCAATGTGTATGTTGTGTTGTTTGATGAAGTGTGAGAGTTCGTGTTTCTTTGTGTTGATGCCATCTATGTTCAGTTGAAGAATGTTAATGTTATGTGCACGATGTATGTTGGGTGCTGCTGCACGAGGATGGGGTGGGGGTGGGGGTGATGGTGGGGGTGGGGGTGAGGGATGGGCTGGGGGTTGGGATGGGTGAGGTGGGGGTGGGGATTGGGGAGCAGGAGATGGGGGTTGGAATGGATTAGGATGGGGTGTGGTGTGTTGAGTTGAGGATGTGGATGGTATGGGAAGGTTAGGTGGGTTAGGGAGGAGAGGTGGACGGGTTTTAGGGGGGGGAGTGGATGATATGGGAAGGTTAGGTGGGTTGGGGAGGAGAGGTGGACGGGTTTTAGGTGAGGGATTTGACTGGGAGAGGGAGGGGCATGAGGAACAGGTCCAGGTGTTTGTGTAGTGTTTCTTGGAGGCAAGTGTTGTGCAGGTGAAGTGGGTCCAGTTCCCGCATGAATTGCAGAGAACTGAACCCTTAGTATGGCGACTCGAAGTGATGGGTTTTGAGCAAGTTGGACATATGTATGTGAACGTGGGTCCTGGGTTGCTCTCAATGTCTCCGGCTAGAAGAAGTCTTCGAGAAATGACAGCCGGAGAGTCATTTCTCGGTGTAGGAAAAACTGTGTGATGTGTGTGTGTGGTGTGAGAGGTGTGGAATTCCCGGCGCGACCGAAGCCGCTCCAAGGACCCGTGCCCCCAGGGAGGGGGCAGGGGATGGTTGTGACGGTTTGGCTCCCGAAACTGCTCCCCGCGGCCGGCATCCGGTTTTCCTCCACTGGTCGTTGATTTTGTCTTCGGCTGTGGAGGATCGGCAGCCATCCGCGGTTGGCAGCCTCGGGAGGTGGCCCCACGGCGTAGACGCCGCCACATCAGGTTACGACTGTAGATGCTGATGCTGCCGTCATCCTTCATGTGGATCTAAAAAATACAAAAATATAATAAAATAAATAAATTAATAAATATATATACGTATATATCTATCTACAGTATATGCTCAGGCCCAATCCCCACTTTTCCAATTTTTTTATTTTTATTTTCCTCTATTTTATTATTACTTTTTTTTTTTGTATTTTCTTGGGGGTGGCCGACTCAAGACAGAGCAAGAACAGGAAAACACAAGACAAATCAGCTAACAAACACAGACAAAACACAAAATTCACCCAGGAGAATACCCAGAGACCAGGGTCACCAAGGTCGCTCCAGCACTCCCCCGGCACCCGACCTCCCGGAGAGGCTCCGATCTCGGCAGGCAGACATGCAGCGGAGCCAAAGCCACAAGCCCGCCCACCACACTTCCAGGCGCACCCTTCATATTAATCGTCTCCCCGGGCCAGGCGCCTGATGGACTATTATCTAGTCCAACTTGTGCCCGACCCCTTCCCCCAAATGACCACGTGTTCACTCAACTATTCACAAGCATTCTCCATTCATTCCTGTTTATTACCACTTCCTTTGCCTGATCTATAGTCATTGCTCTATCATCCAAATCTTGTCTTACACAGTCTCTCCATCTCAATGGGGGTCTTCCTGCCCTTCTATCTCCCCTTGTATCTGGCTCATATATTCTCTTTGTAAGCCTTTCTTCTCCCATTGGTTCAACATGACCATACCAGCTCAGCACCCTTCTGTCCACTCTGGCTGACAAATGTTCCTGCTGCCCCACTCTCCTACGTATATCTTCATTCCTCAATCCGTCTCTACGGGTAACTCCACACATACTCCTCAAGCAGCTCATCTCCATCACATCCAGCTTTCTTCTCTCCTTTTTCTTCAGAGCCCATGTCTCAGCCCCATACATCACTGTTGGCACAACAATTCCTTGATACATTGCACTTTTTACTTTCATTCCGAGATATCTCGTCTTCCACATACTTCCCATTGTTCCGAACATAAATTAACTTTTTCTCCCACAGGACGCGATTTGAGCCTATTCTGGGATACTTTAAAGCCTTTGTGACCATCATGGGTGTTTAGAAACCTTTGCTTTAGTTACTTCAACCTCTGCACTTGTCTTTGAGTTAGCTGCGGGCAGAAAACTAATTTTGGAGTGGTAATTATAAGATTGAGAGAACTTTATTATAATGTAAAACTTGCAAAATAAACAAACCAAAACTCTATTTCTGATTGCTAATCGGCAACCTCTGCATCCACAGGATAGCGAGAGGGTTGTTGTTCCCCAAGCTGCCTGGCCGAACAGCCCCAAGGCCCCGAGCAAGGCCAAGGCCATAACCGAGCACCCCCACAGAACCCTCCCTGCCGACCACAATAAAGCCTGGGTGACCGAAGCCACTCCATGGCGGGGAGCCGAGGAGGGTGCGGAAACGCCCGGGAAACCAAAGCCCCACTCAGGGCCCTGTGCCCCTCAGCAATTATGAAGAGAAAGTTGAGGGGCAAAGGAAAAATGTAACGCTTTGGCTTCCAATCTTGGTAGATTGGGAGGTCAATCCACAGAAGAGACGCCGTCACTTGAGATCTAGAAAATATATAAGTAAAAGGAACAGTCAGAGTAAGCTATGGGTATGGCACAGATCGCTCAGTTCTCACTCTGATAGACCAGCCCATCACCACTGGGCTGAGAGGGTTTCAATAATCTGTAAAAAAAAAAAAAAAAAAAAAAACAGTAAACAAATCTGTAAAAAAAAAAATACAGTACCGGTAAATTAAAAAAAACAGCACCATTTTAAATTTATTGATAATGGTACTATACCCAGTTGAATTTTCCATGGATGGTTTAAGCAATTAAGTCTGCCTGAACTTGAAAGGAACAAAAACAAAAATGGTATAGGTAGTGCCAACGAACTTGAACAAAATCTTGATCCTTGACCTCTTTGTACCGTAACTCGAATGGGCCTAAAGCAAACTGGCTGTAAATATCCACACCTATTTCCTGGTGGACTCATCCAACATCATAGAAACTGCAGCCCGATTGCATTAATTCATTTTGAGTTATAAGAAATTAAGGGGTCAAGATTATTGTCAAGTTCGCTGGCGCTAACTATAGCACAGATAAGGGTTCATATAATGTAACGTAAACATACACACCTGGGCACGCTCTCCATCGTACTTGAACTCGCATGTAAACTTTGCGTTCTCGAAGCGCCTGAGAACCTCCGAGACGCCTGTTGTAGGATGAGCCAACATGGGTTTAAGAGGGATGCCAGGGGTCAGCTGACAGTGTTTGGGTAACTCCTCTAAACCTTCTGTCAACAGTACCGGGATGATCTTGTCGTAAGAGGGGAACCCACTGTAAACATAAAAGGGAAAGTTAGCGGTATCCAAACACATACAGTACTGTAGCCTACACTTTATAATGTAAAACTTGCAAAATAAACAAACCAAAACAGGGATGACACAGTATAAAGACAAAAGAACTTATCAACATCAAAATCACTATGTGGAAATAACGATTCAGCAAAATAAAAAATTTAAATAAAAGAACACAAAACCACCGCATATGAGTAAGTGAATTTGGGTTCCAATCAAATTAAGCCAAGCATACTGTATATTAACGTACTCTCGTCATACTCAAGGAATTAGTCAATTTGAAAGTTCAGGACATTCTCGAAAATTCTGCTAAATTCTTTATGAATGAACGATTTGACAGAGACATCTGGTGTCAAAATGTAAGAATTATAAAGTGTAACTAACCAGTAAGTAGTCTTGAGGAGGAGGCCATAGTTGTCTTGAGTCTGTCCGGGGCTATACCAGTACCAGCATCCAGTACCTCCGGGGGGTACTCTTGGCTCGGGGGGGTTAGGAAGCACGCCTGGGCTAGGGCCTGGAAACAAATAGTAAATAAATTAGGGGATTAATCAAGCGAGGAAGGGCCTTTATTTTGATAATTATTTTTGCTTTATAGCTTTTTTGGGCTTCAGCCTTATAAGGGCTTTTACCCGTAGGCTTTTGACAAATAGTTATATTTTTATTATTATTGTTATTAGTTTCTTCAGGTCAAACAATTAAACCTGAAAAAGCTGTAAAGCGAAACAATTTGTTATTATACCGAATATACATTTTGAGATTTACCCTCATATGGTGCCTCTCTTACATTATTTTTCACTTTCTGATTCGTGGATACATAAAACAAATACCTGTACATAAATAAAAAATAAAAATAAATAAAAATCAACTACTATATGTATTCAACTGACCTGTAAGACAGACTGTTCTGCCAAACCAATGCGTAGTTTACCGCCCAGTGAGCGGATAAGGTAGCGAGCCTCGGATAATCGACAAGCCACGTACATCCCCTTTATCTAGTCTATCTTCCGGCTTTGGGACTGGAAGGTTAAATAAGATCAGTATTAGTAATAGGTACCGGTAGGTAATAGTCAGTAGTAATAGTAGTAATAGTCAGTAATAGGTAGGGTCTGGGTTAGTTATAAGTCAAGGTATATTTGCTCCAAGTATTAAAATGTAAAACTTGAAAAACAAACAAACCAAAACAGGAATGCACAATGATGATGAAGATGAAGCAGTTTTTGCCACCATGCACTCCCTGCTCAAGAGCTGGGCTAGGGTGGGTGCCCTGATGATCAGGGACTTCAGTGAACAGTTGCCACAGATTGCTAGACCGCACCGTCCAACAGACCTGACGTCTGCCAAAAACACACTGGCTGGTCCGAGATTCCAACCATGACAAAATATCTTATCAAAATCACTAATAGGAATATTACTGGATTAACTAAAAGATAAGATAACTAAGGTAAGGTTAACACCTCTGACTACACAGTCTGTCCATTATAAATAGGCCAGAAATCCTTATCATTAACTAAAATAACTCAAATAGGACTAGAGTAAACAAAGGAATAGGTGTGGAAATTTACAGCCCATTTGCTCTATCCCTATTGGGTTATAGAAGTTTCGGGTTAATATTTTAATGTATAATTTATTGTGATAGGCATAGGCCATGTGCAGATAGAGATAACCCATTACGATACAAAGGCCTTTTATCCATTGGGGCGAAAGAATAATATATTGATTAGATTGATATCCAGTCATGTACTTAACCTTTAACTGTCTTGATGGTGCAATGGTTAGAGTATTTAAGATCTGTATGTGGTAACCCAGGTTCGAATCCCGGGACGATCGCATGTATGTACTGTATGTATATACCCAGGCACATACTCCATAGCTGGGGGTGGCCGACTCGATACAGAGCTCAAACTAAAACAACATTTAAAGTTCCAATTTATAGGGTCCGGGACCACTTTCGCGTTCCCTCGTCTAGTAGGTGAATTTTACAAGGGGAGAAGGATTCCTAGTCTCCCACTTTCATTAATATAATTGGAGGGTGTTTGGTGTTGGGAGTGAAATAAATAAATTGGATTATTACTCACAGAATTGCCAGTCATAAGGGCGATCTCCTTGAGCTTGTCAAACACCCCCTTCAAGGTGAGGTTGGCTGGCTGGAACATTAGTCTCTGGCTGGACCGTGACTGTTCTGCTACAATACCCAGGTCACCTTGTTTCTCTGCATCACCTTTAACCATATCCACACTCCGACCTGATGCCTGGGCAATAGTGCGCATCAGGATGGTCTCTCCAACACCTAGCTCCACGCCTGTACAAAGAGTAAAATAATAAAATACATGAGCTGGATCCTTCGGACTATGGGCCATATTTTCAACAGTCACCACACTATACTCCTCCTGATATTGATTATTATCTATCATATTTACAATGACTGAGATCATAGCATATGTACAGGAGGTATTCTGATTGTTTATCATGAAGCTCCTATCAAGGTTGCAATTTGGACTGGCAAAACTAGTATGTTGTATATATAATATGCTCATGAAATCACCTATTCAACAGTCTTCCCAATAATCTTGATTGTAAGTTAACTAGGAATATAGCCCAATACCGGTGCTGTACTATATTCATTATAATTAGTATATACAGTCAAGTGACAGGGACAATTGG
Organism: Paralithodes platypus; assembly: GCA_032716605.1. NCBI lineage: Eukaryota > Metazoa > Arthropoda > Malacostraca > Decapoda > Lithodidae > Paralithodes > Paralithodes platypus. The sequence goes on along the minus strand of CM064492.1, from coordinate 8,726,384 downwards.
TTTGGGAAGATCACCAATGGCTCAGGAGAAAACTGTGGTAAACTTTATTGAAGCAAAACTTCCTTAGACTACAGACAAAGTAAGCATGTTTAGACAAAGTAACCTGGAGGCATTTTTGGCTTGACCATCTCTTAGTGGGAGTTGCACAGGAGGAAACAAGAATACAAGACAATACTGAAAAGAAAAAAAACACACACACACACACACTGATAGGATGATTAACTATACAGTACCGTCAGAAGCCTGAGCGACCTTGTTAAGACACGGGTATATACAGTAGAGCAGATCATCGGGTGTCAACACGTATCACTGAACACAGGAAGTTGGCCAGGATACTGATATCATGATTAACTATACCTTCAATCACCTCAATCAACCCTTATGACTACCACATATCCTTCCTAAGCTGCATAAAATTGTCTAAATATAGCAAGAATAAAATATAACAGACGTCGCCTGTACGTACAGAAGGGGTTAACTATACTATACCTTCAAAAGCGGGAGCGACCTTGTTCAGACACAGGTATATACAGTAGAGCAGATCCTCGGCAGTCAACACTATCACTGAACGCAGGAAGTTGGCCAGGATCTCAATGGTACGCAGGCGGCCGCTGGTGTTTTCTATAAACTCTATCGTCTTAGCCAAGGCCAGGTACGGCACTCTGGAAAACATTAGGAAAAGAGGTACCATTATTCCACTGCTATATATATCAAAATCATTATGTAGCTATACAATTACACTTCTATTTTATAGAAATTATTTTCCAAAGACCTATCAGCTAATTTGTTGCAACTTTAATATTAACCCTTCCAGCCCGGGTGTCCTTTTATAAGGACACCGCGGCAGATGGGCCGGTACCCGGGTGTCCTTTTAACCTCTGAAGTGCACATGGGGAGTATGAGACACCACACTCCTGTGCTGACGTATTTGAGCTGTTCCCATTACTAGCATCGTTATTTTACCATAAATAGCATTAATACTTATCCATATGCGCCTATTATAGGTTGATTATAAAGGTATTAACCTGTTACAACAATAAAACAAGTGGAAACAGCGTTTGGATGGTCAAAATCGGTGATACAGGCAGGGAGTTACATAATGTATGGCTGAGGCAACCTCCCTTCCCACCACTTTTCCCTACGTCTGGAGAGAGACTGTCGATCGATACTCTCTCTCTCTCTCTTGCACTCGCTTGCTAACAGTGATGACAATGCCCTGCTTGCAACTCGCTAATGTTAGCACGAAAATATACCACAGAATAAGGGAATAACAGGGAAAATAGGTGATAACTGAAGGAGGTGAGGAAAGTGGGGAAGGAGGGGAGGTGGAGGAGTGATATTTGGCATGGCCCAGGGGCAATAATAAAAAAAAAAAAAAAAAATTGGGGGTGTTTTAAATGGATTTTTTAATAGCCTTACTCTTAAGAGTCTTCCCGCAGTCCACCGGGGGAACTCTTAAGAGTCTTCCCGCAGTTCCCGGGTTAACAGACAGTAAGCTTGAAAGCCTATTCAGCTTGGTCTGAACGCCGTGCGTCCGATGCATGTAAACAAAGCCGTTCATTGCGTCACCGCACCTCCGAAAACAAGAAGGAGACGTCGGATCAATGTTGTTGTTGTATGATATGACAAAATTAGTGTCTGAAAAGCTCCGATATTGTCAACATCGCGGCAAAATTCGCCATCACAACTGAATCAGTTGACTTAGAGAGCTCTACTCTACTCAACGCCAGTCTACAGATTGGAAACCGCACTATGTTTAGGGATGCGTGGGAAATTTCTAGGAGTTAAAATAACAAAGATACGGTAGCCTAGGCCTAGACGTTTTTCGGCCAGATCGCCCGGATGCGACCTCCGTCCTTTTGTAAGGCAGCCCGGGTAGGAAGGGTTAAAGTAGCAGTTCCGTTTTGCCCAAAATCAAAATGGCGTACCCAACTTTACGATGCAAAATTTTACTTTGGTATTTCAGACAAAGGGCCATATTCATGAACTTGTGAGAAGGGTGCTGTATTATATGATATTGTACCTAACATTAGGGAACTGACTGCAGATATAGAAAAAGAACAAACATATATAATGCAATAAAATTAATTATAAAATAAAAAATAAATAAATATATATTACTTACTTTATTACAGTATGAAGATTATTTCTACTTATTTTGTTGATCAATAAAGAAGCATTCTCAATGGAAAGTTTTGAGAATTTGTCTGAAAGTCCAAACAACGGAGGGAAATACCAAGAAACCTGATAATCTGGTTTGAACTATCGCCCCTCTTTTTAAATTTATACTGTAGTTTCAATCGCAAGTCCTAACGGCGACGTTCAAGGCATTCCTATTCTGGGATGCCTCATTATAGTCCATTAATTCTAGGTTGGGCAGAAATCATAACCTCTAACCTCTGTAACTCAAAAAGGGCTAGAGCAAATGAGCTGTCAATTTCCACACATATTCCCTAGCTAAGTCTTCCTATTTGGTAGAAATATTAGCTAGATTACTCTAGTCCTTTTTGAGTTATGAGAGGTTAAAAGTTACAATTTCTTAGCTCGATTACTCTAGTCCTTTTTGAGTTATGAGAGGTTAAAGGTTACAATTTCTTAGCTCGATTACTCTAGTCCTTTTTGAGTTATGAGAGGTTAAGGGTTACGATTTCTGCCCAACCTAGAATGAACAGACTTTAGTCAAAGTTTAAAAATTTGAGGTCAGATTGTAGAAAAAGAAATCATGTCCTAGGTCTACTCCACCACACAGCTTCCTCCACATTCACAAATTTGCCTGGCCCTCTCTGCACCTAATTTTGAGTGAAGAGATACACCAACAACCATGCATACAACACTTACTTTTCAGATCTGGTCCAAAAAGTACCGTTAATTCGGCTTCTTTTCCACATTTACCTTTATTTTATTTTATTTTCTCAGCCACTTCACATTCACTACACAAAGCAACTAAACTTTACAGCACAAACATACAAACCCAATAAACACAAATACCAACACTTACTTCTGAGATCTGGTCCTAAAGGCATCATCAATCGGGTGGTACTTCTTCTTGCCCGGGTTGTAATCCGCCCCGACCTCCTTCGCTCCCCCCGTCTTAGGCTTGGGGGCAAATGGATTAATCTTCGGCTTCTTTTCCACCTTTTCTTCTTTCTTTTCTGTCTTTGTCTTCTCTTCTTCTGCCTTTTCCTTTTTCTCCACCTTTTCTTCATCTCCCTCCTCCTTTTTAGTTTTCACCGGGGAGGTTTCTTCCTTCTTGAACTTTGGCGAATCTTCCTTTTCATCTTGGGGGATTCACTGTCGTCGTCTTCTTCCTTCTTAATTTTGGGCGTGGTAGCTTTCTTCTTTGAGTCTCCCTTCTTTGCTTTAGGTGTCGCATTTTCTTTCTTCGCTTTAGGTGTTCCATTTTCTTTCTTTGTCTTGGGTGTACCCTTTTTCATTTTGGGAGAAGTATCATTATCGTCATCATCCTTCTCCTTCTTCATCTTGGGTGTGGCAACTTTCTTCTGAGGTTTATTCTTCCCTTTCTTCTCTGGCTTCATTTTCTTCTTGGGTAATGAGCAGTTTACTTCTTCTTCTACAAGTTTAATTTTGATGGGAGACTTGTGAGTTGTTGGGATCGAACCTTCCTTATCCTCCTTCTTTGGGGAGCTGGACGGGGATTTCTTTGGTTTTTGTGCTAAAAAAAAAAAATAATATGAAAATTAAGATTCTGTTGAAACATACTGTAAAGTAAGACTATAAAATTTTAGGATTTATGAATAGACGCAATATATGTAGGCGACTGTATTATCAAGTGCGCTTATAAAGAGAACTAGTGCTTTTGACAATAGAAAACAGTAGCTTTTTAACTAGTACTGTACTGATATTGTAATTTTAATACTGCTTGTGTGGCCACTGATTTGGTGACCCTGGTCTCTGGGTCTTCTGGATGACCTAGATGTGTGTGAATTTGTATTTTGGTTTTGTGTGTTCATTGTTTTCTGCTATGTTGTCCCTATTCCGGCTCTGTCTTGAATACCCACATTAAAAAATATGTTGCAGTTAGGGACTTCCTTCTGTTACCATTACCAGACTGCCATCTTAGGGTCACCAAGACTCACATTTGAATGCATGATGTAGATTATCTGGCAATGTGTATTCTTCATCTGGTTAACTTCAAAGGCAGACTATTGCCCAGGAATTTGACCACACAAAGATTACACTTATTACTGGGATTGTGTTAGAACTGAGAGCTATTAATTTGTTATTATTATTTTTAACATCGTTCTTAACACCAGTAACACCCCAAATTAAATTAATGAAAGAATGTGATTCTCTTACTCGAGTCGGCCACCCCCCAACTATGGGGTATGTGCCTGAGTATATACTGTATGATGCAGTTTTTACCACCATACACTCCCAGCTAAATAGCTGGGCTAGGGTGGGTGCCCTGATGAATCAGGGACTTCAGTGAATAGTAGCCACAGATTGCTAGATCGCACCGTTCATTAACAGCACTGACATCTGCCAATAGCTCACTGGCTGGCCCAAGGCTCGAACCGTCAACCTCACAGTCAGCAGGCGAGAGCTCTACCAACCGAGCTACGGCCTGTGATACATACTGTATATATATATGTGATTCTCCCTGGATTTGAACCCAGGATATCACATAGAGAACTTACACGCTCTAACCATTACACTATGAAAACAGCTACAAAAGATAAGTACTTCAATATCAGAAGCTTAACTTATCAAAGAAGCTGTGTATGCCAGCAGGTTTGGGTCGGCTTGGAGTGGTCTTTTCATCCTTCTTATCTGTCTTTCCTTCCTCCTGTTCATCCACCTCCATCGGTTCCTCTTCTCCATCGTCTTTGTCTTCTTGCTTTTCAGTTTCATCTTCGCTGTCGTCCGTCTTTTTATTTGTATCTTTTACCGGCGACCCCTTTTCTTCAACTTCCTATTTCTTCTCAGTCTCCCCTTCGTTGTCGTCCTTGGATGGCGACCCCTTTTCTTCATCTTTTTCTTTCTTCTCAGTCTCCCCTTCACTGTCGCTCTGTTTTTCGCTGCTGTCCTTGGATGGGGACCCATTTTCTTCCTTCAGTTTCCTGATCTTGGCTCTCTGTTTTTCTTCCATTCCGTCACTCTTGCGTTTCATTTGCTTACGGGCTGCAAAATCAAAGAAAAGAATGTAAGAATATTAGAAAATTGAGGAAAGAAAATTAGAGTACCCAGAACCAAAGGCAAGAACATATTGTACAGGGCGGGTGCCCAATCCCGAAAGGGGTTGAAATAGGGGAGCTATCCCCCCGCCAAAGGCGGCTTTCTAGGGCCTTTCCTAGCTGATGCCGAAAGGATTGGGTTCTAGTCATGTGGTGATGGGCTGGTCTATCAGAGTGAGAGCTGAGCAATCTCTGCCATGCCCATAGCTTACTCTGACTGTTCCTTTTACTTATATATTTTCTAGATCTCAAGTGATGGCATCTCTTCCGTGGATTGACCTCCCAATCTATCAAGATTGGAAGCTAAAGTGTAACATTTTTCCTTTGCCCCTCAACTTTCTCTTCATAATTGCTGAGGGGCACAGGGCCCTGGGTTGGGCTTTGGTTTCCTGGGCGTTTCCGCACCCTCCTCAGCTCCCCGCCATGGAGTGGCTTCAGACACCCAGGCTTTATTGTGGTCGGCAGGGAGGGTTCTGTTGGGGCGCTTGGCGCCTTGGCCTTGGCCTTGCTCGGGGCCTTGGGGCTGTTCGGCCAGGCAGTTTGGGGAACAACAACAAGAACAACAACAACATATTGTACATATTACACATATTGTACACAATATCCTGTTTGATAAATTAGCAACAAGGGGAGTGCCATCCTATATACTGAGAATCTTGAAGTACTGGTACGCCAATCAAACATTTAATGTAAGATGGGGTAACATTATTTCGGATTCCTTTACAGTAACCAATGGAGTGAGACAGGGTAGTATTCTCTCACCTTACTTATTCAATGTATATATGGATGAATTAAGTGATAAATTGAATAAAGAGCAGATTGGATGTTATGGTGGGAATAAAATCATCAACCATCTCATGTATGCTGATGATCTGGTCATTATTGCACCGTCTTCTGCGGGTCTGAGCAAACTTCTTGATATATGTGAATCTTTTGGTAGTAAACATTGTGTTAAATTCAACCCACTGAAAAGTGCTGTTCTTATATTTAGATCAAAATTACTGTATAAAAGTAAACTGCCAAATTTCTCACTCAATAATCAAATTATTCAAGAAGTAAACAAAATAAAATACCTGGGACACATTATCTCAAACGATTGCTCAGATGATGCAGATATCGGCCGTCAGCGCAGACAGCTATATTTACGTGGTAACACCATCTTGAGAAAATTCCACATGTGTAATTGGGAAACTAAAGTCACTTTGTTCCGGACATATTGTTCCTCTATGTACACGGCCCATTTGTGGTGGAAGTATAAGAGAGCCACCATAAATGGTCTGTGTACATCCTATCATAATATACTCAAGATGTTCATTGGTCTCTCTAAATATGAAAGCACTAGTATGGTGTGCACACTGTTGGATGTGCAGTGCTGTCGGGCTGTCATCAGGAGACTGGTGTACAGCTTTTCGCAGCGACTGCAATCCTCCAGTAACACGCTGATTGTAGCTCTTTGGTCTAGTGATCATATCTATGAATCCCGTATTATATCTCACTGGCAGAAGCTGCTGCACACATAGTATGTACTGTAATGTAATATATAGGTCTAATTGAACTATGAGCAATGATCTGTGCAATAGGTGTTAACCAACATTGAGCAATAGCCTTAGTTAGCCTATCTGTGTTATATTGTGACAAAATGTGATATGTGCTCTATTCTGTAAATAGGCCTACTGTATTTTTTATTTTATTGTGTCTTTATTAATATATCTTTGTGTATAATTATTATCTGTGCTCTGACGAGAAGTGTATGTGATATGGACCATTAGGTCGTACTGTATTTATACTGTATCTATCTTATGTGTCTGGAATAAAGAATTATTATTATATTATTATTATTATTATTATATTATAATGTAAAACTTGCAAAATAAACAAACTAAAACTGGGATGACACAAGATAAATGCAAAAGAACTGATCAAAATCGCTATGTGGAAACAAAGCTTAATAAAATAAAATTTTGAAATAAAAGAACACAATCCACCACATTTTTAGGATGTACACAACTACATGAGCAAGTCAATTTGTTTCCCAAGTAAACTGATCGCACATATAACAATGCACCTCGTCATGTTCAAGGATATATATTAGTCAATATATTAGGAAATAAAATGGAAATGGTTTAAGAATATAGAAATTATAATGCCCGGGGAGCCGGTATATATGAAGGGTACACCTGGATGCATGGTGGGCGGGCATTGTGGCGCTCCGCTGCATGTCTGCCTGCAGAAACCAGAGCCTCTCCGGGAGATCTGGGACCTGGGAATCTTGCTGGGGACCACAAATGGGCCTGGGTCTCAAGTCTTCAAACAAAATTGCTCCGGTTTTGGGGGAGGGGAAGGGGGGGGGGGGGGGTGAAACCATATTTTGGACCTAAAATCATAACTATTGCACACATTCAACAAATATTTTTTAATTACTGTCGCATTCACTCACCGAATGTTCGTTAGAAGTTTGTGTGAAAATCCGTAGAACGGTCTAGGAGGAGTTTTCGGAAAGACAGACATACGTCTCACTATTACCATCACATCTGAGACATGTGTATGATGTGTGGCTTTCTGTGATGTGTGTGCCCCTATGGGGGGCACACACACACAGGGATCGCTTGCACCCCTGGGCCAATGCCCCCACCGTCTGCAGCCCCTCTTGCAGTGCCACCCAATCGGGCGATCTTGGCAGCACCTAGAAAGAAAAGTACAGGAAAAGAGACAGACAGAAACAGCTAAGGTAGGTTAGAGGATGCCAAACCTCACTCTGGATAGGACCTGCCCTCACCCATTATGCTATTTTAAGTTCAGATTCACCCTTTCGAGAAACGAAGACGCACTTACAATTATATTCTGGGTATTATTAGACGATTTTATTAAGATTGGGATGGAACTGTGAGAGTTAAAGGGCTAATTGAGATCTGTTGTACCCCTCTGAGTGCTAGAGATCTTTCCAAAACTGTCTAAAATCGTCTTATGTTATCCAGAATAAACTGTAAAACGCGTTATAATCCTCAAGGGGTTTAACTAAGGCTAAGAATAGATTAGAGATACATGGGTAAGGTTAGGACAAGCTATGCATTGGGCGAATGAACTCTGAAGGTGGGCGAACTGGCTGTGGAACGAAAAGGTTAGCGGGGGTGGGGGGTTGGGGGATAAGCAGTTAGTATCCAAGATGGCGGCCGATAAGACTTCATCACTGAGCTATTGTGACACCCTCGTTACTACACCCACACTATCAACACCATCTTTCCATATTCCCGGAGACCAACACTATTAAGACCCCTATTATGTGCAAGGCGGGCCAATTTGGAGCCTTTCAGTTTGACTCCATTAGCTTGGAGGTTTTAAGACGTTTCATCGCATTAGTTTGGCGATTATATGATGCTTCAACCCAATTTGGGAATAGAGTTGTTAACATTTGGAATGCACTGCTCAGAACAGTAATTAGCTCAGAAACAGTTGAAAGCTTTAAGCATAAGTTGGATTCCCATATGGGTGATGTGGGCTGAGTGTGAGTGGGAGCTGCCTCATTTGGGCCGCGTGGCCATATGCAGTTTTCCGTGATCTTATGACCTTATGTTGTTATGTAATTGGGGTTTGGTGTGACAGGGATCTGCCTTGTGTGGGCCGATCGGCTTTTTGCAGACTCCCATTTTCTTATGTTCTAATAAGGTGTCAATTTTTCCTGGGCGAGCGATAGCGAGCCCGCAATTTGGGAGAAACCGGACATTGGCCGGGACATTTTTCTACCGAAAAATGTACACATTTAGCTTGAAAGGGGTCTAGGGGACGTTTTTTTCAGTTTGAAAGGGGTTTGGAGAGGCGTTTTTCCAAGTCTAGCGGGTAAACTAAAAGGCGGCAACCTGTTTTGGTCAATATAAAGGAGCTGGACCACAGCTATTTTCAATATTATTTAGTGTTGGTTTTGTTATTTTTTAGGTTTATCAGTGTATAATAATAATTATTATTACCGGAAATTAGGGAATCATTCTATAATTGCACGGTTGCATCTATACGAGCTAAATAAATTATTATTGTATTTAACCCGGTTAGGTAAGGTTGTTAGGTTAGGCTAATGTAGTTAATAACTACACAATTTTTGTAAACTTATATATAGTTCAGTATGCCATTAACATATGATGCAAAAAGACACATCAGAAATATGGTTTGAATACACATTTATACTTTTCAAGGGAGATATGCAGCAAAATGTAACAATTTTTAAGGTGAAAAGGGTAGTTTTTTAGTTTTTTCTCAAAAACTATCAAACCAAATGATCTCAAAATGTAGACACGACTTTATCTATTGTAAATACACATTATATTAAGTACAGGGAGAAATTGATCTCTTCATTGACAAAATACGGTCTTACAAACAAAACTAAATTTTCTGAGGAGTGAGAATCCACCTAGACCTTAAGAGCTGACCTATATTTTTTGGCTGAACTTTTTACATAGGCTACTACTTAAAAAATATCATTATCTGCATAATAATATATGCAGTAAGTCAATATCAGCGAGTTGTATTTCCACTACAAAAGCCAAACATGTAAAATAGGCTACATGGGGGCCAAAATATCAGGTGTTCCAATTTAGTGCATTATTTCTTATTAAAATGGCTTTTTATTAACATTTCTATTAAATACCTTGGCCTTGGGGACTAATTTCCTTGTCTGTGGCTAATTTACAATCTTTCCCATCAAATAGGAAGGTAAATATAACTTTTTAAAAATTTTACCAGCTATTATTATGAAGTGCAACAAAATGGGCCAAAACAACACTTATACTAATAATAATAATAATAATAATAATAATACACATAATAATAATACACATAATAATGAGAGTGAGAGAGCGAGCGTGAGAGAGAGTAGGCTACACTACATACAAACATACGTACACATACACACATACATAAACAAATATATACATATATATATACACATACATACATACATATATACACATACATACATATATATATATACATATATACAGTATACATACACATATAATATATACATATACATATTCTGACATACGGAGCCCTGTATGTTAATTTAAGAGTTAGAATTAGAGTTGAAGGAGCCCACTACCCAAAACGGTGAAGCAGACTAGCGAACGAGCGAGTGGGCAAACCATCTCGCCCCATACCAGCATGCTAGCCTTCACACCTCGATGACCGATGCTATGACGTATGATCGACGCCAGGAGCTGTGAGTGGACCATGCACCTGTTATGTGATTCGAGGAGCTATGATTGGAGCCGGCACCACCCGCCGCCTCCTGATTCGTTCCTACACCATCATTGTTTGGTATATAAGACCCGAGTTGTGGGCATTCAAATCAGTCTCATTTGGAGTTGGGGAAGGTGAACTTGCAGCTGGAGGAAGACGGGGTGAAGTATTATAATGGGATTGTGACTGTCAGTCAGATTATATAAATGTGTGTTAAGTGTGTTCGGTGTAAACACTTATGTTATGTTGGTTAGTGAGATATGTGATTGGGAATTAACGTGAACACTACTATTATGTGTTTAACTATTTGATTGGGAATTAACGTTAACGCTATTATTATGTACTTAACTATTTTAGTTGACTAACTTGTGGACTAAAGCAACTCTTTAAGTAATTGGGTTATGATGAAAGTAATACTATTGTTTTATATTAATACTTACGAGTTCTTTCATTTTCTTTGAATTAAGCTTACATTGCTTAATGGTGCTTAGTACGGTGATGCTATTGTCTCGTATTAGTAATATCGCCTTAGACTAACATGGCTGTGTTAATATTACTTCTAGTGATTTCCTAAGCTGAAGAAAATTCTTTTGCTTCAAAATATTATATTTTGCTTTTCATATTATTTGAGTGAGACCTGAATCGAATCTATGAAACGATCCTGTAACTTTATTTACTCATAATCAAACCTCAATGTTACGTGGTTAAGAAATAAATTTAACTAATTATTAAATATATATCTAACTTTTTATGTGACTTTGATATTACTCCTGATGATAATAATAATATAATACTATTAACGTAAGACAAGAACCAAGAATAATTACATTAAATATAAATAAAAGGACATATAAGAAAACTATCTATTCATTTCAAAAAGGGTAAGAGACAGAAATATTCTTACTTTAATATTTATCTTTCAAGACTTTTTATACAATTAATAGTCCTTCTTTATCTATAACTTATTCGGTTCATAACCATAGCCTACTAAGCTTCGGTTAAATAATAATTCTTTATAAATACTACATGACTTTAATTAGTTTCAGTATTTTTCATAATTAAAGAGTATCAGTCAATAAAGGATACTAAGTCCTAAGATCCAAAAGGAAAGGAAGCAACAACAGGAAATTATTTTATTAGATTTTACTTTTGTTTTGCCTTCAGCTGACTGATACCTTAATATATATCTCTGTGCTATCTAGATTCATCAAGTTAACCACTTGAGGATCAAGATACGTAACAGAAGAGTGGCGACCTTGCCAGGATTCGTTTCATACAGTTTCACTCAGTTTCATTAACGTTTCACTACTTAACAATCAAATATTAATCATGCCTCAACTAATTAATAACGAAGATGCTCGAGTTTTCATAGAATCAGAACCCACATCCCCTGATATTGACTGTCTGTCAAAATCTGAACTGCAAGTGCTTGCCTCACATCTCCAATTATCTGTCTCAAACATGTCTAAAGTAGAGGTGGCTCAGACCATAAAAACCCACCTGTTCCCTGTAGAAGGCGGGGAGGGTGACGGAGCAGTTGGTGGGATCCCTAGTAAACCTAGCCAACTTGATATACAATTGCCACCTGGTTTGACCGGTGATCAAATATTCGAACTAGAACTAGCCAGAATAAAAGCAAATACCGAAGAAGCCAGCATAAAAGCCAGAATAACAACCGAACAAGCAAACGCAAGTATAGAACTAGCCAGAATAAAGACCGAACATTATCAATATCAATATCAAACGGCTCAACTAAATGTCAATACAAATGCTCCTGTAATTGCTCCCCCTCTGGGATTGACTATGACTAGTGTCATTCCACCCTTCACTGAGGATAATGTGCAGGATTTCTTTGTTTTGTTTGAGGAAGTTGCTGGAGGTATGAAGTGGACAAGAGATCAATGGCCTTTTATGTTACAAACTGTTTTGACAGGGCAGGCTCGAGCCACGTATTTGTCAGAAGTAGCAGAAGTTAGGCAGGATTATGACAATCTCAAAGAAGCTATCCTAAAAACCTATCAATTGCAGCCTGAGGCTTACAGGCAATCTTTCCGAAAAAACCAGAAGAAAGTAGAAGAAACCCATAAGGTATTTGCCAGGACCATGACTAAAACTTTCAATCATTGGGTCAAGAGTAAGAAAGTCACAAGCTACAACGATCTGAAGGAGTTGGTCCTGTTAGAAAATTTCCTATGGAAAATTGATTCTTCTGTATCCTATCACTTAAAGGGGAAAAAGGTAGATTGTCTTGCCGACGCCGCTGACATGGCTGACACATACGTGCTCAACAACAAATTTCGTGGAAAGAAGCCCTACGATAATTCTAGTTCTAATTTTAAGTATCCCAATCACAAATCTGACCGACCCAGTCACAAGCCTATAACGTCCTCCCCAGCTAGCCAAAATAGAAATGTTCCCCCAACTAAAAATGCGACTCAGGGCAATGGTAACAGAGGTGGGCCCCAAACTAATAGTAATGCTCAAAGAGGGAACGTTCCCGTATCCCCTAAAGTATGTACTTTTTGTGGCAAGAGAGGCCACCTAGCTTATCAGTGCTGGGCCAAGGAGAGAACCGAGAGATCGGGGCAGACAGTTGCCGCCGTATCTCAAACTCCATATGTGCCTGTAATGCAGGACTCCCGACAGAAGGAGTACCTAGCACCAAAAGTTCCTTTAATGCAGGACTCTCGACAGAAGGAGTACCTAGCAGCTAACGTAAATCATCTAGACAGGGGTGTAGTAGCATGTGTGGTGCAACCCACTAGGGTTAAGCCAATAATAATTTCACCATCAGTGCAGGACAGTTACCGTCCCTTTATTTCATCTGGCAACGTGAGATTAAATGGTTGCATGCATGAGGTAAAGATTCTGAGAGACACAGGTTCTACTAGCACCCTCATGGTGAATCCTTACACTGAGTGCCCACCTGGCGAACCAGTTGTAATGAGAGGTGCTGGAGGCCAGTTTTATGCATACTTGGTAAAAGGCGAAATTGAATGTGAGTTACTACAGGGTGAGGCCACCATAGCTTTGTGTAGGTCCCAAGATATCCCTGTGCCTGGGGTAACACTCCTTTTGGGGAATGATGTAGCAGGTGAGAAGGTCCGACCAGACCCCATTTTGTCACTTTCCCCTGTTAACGAGCCACTAACCGGTGAGCTCGAAAAGGAGATGCCAACTGTTTTCCCTGTGTGTGCTGTCACACGTTCAATGTCTCAAGTAGCAGTTCCCTCAGACAGAAATGTACCGAATGTAAGAGTTGATGAAAGGGATGATGAGAGTGTGAATGATGCTCCAACTGTGCCTGATGATGTGACTGAGGTGGATTTACCTGACACCTTTATGGCTCAAGTAGCATGTTCCAGTCTGGTAGAGCTACAGAGAGATGATAGTGAATGCAAGGAGTTTTGATGAAGGGATGATGAGAGTGTGAATGATGCTCCAACTGTGCCTGATGATGTGACTGAGGTGGATTTACCTGACACCTTTATGGCTCATCTTGACCCTAATGATGACCATGAAACCCCTCCAAATTGTCCTAGCGGCCTGGTAGAGCTACAGAGAGATGATAGTGAATGCAAGGAGTTAGCTGCCAGGTCCGTGAGTGAAGAGGAATGTGAGAAGGAGGGTGGTGAATGTTTCTACCTCAAAGGAGGAGTATTGTGGCGAAGATGGAGACCGCCACAAGACCAATCGATGACGGGGCTTGGGACGTCCATCAAGTAGTAGTCCCCAAACCTTGGAGAGATATCATGGAAATGGCACATTGTATACCATTGGCAGGACACCTAGGTGTGAGAAAAAACTCTAGACAGAATCAGATCCCACTTTTACTGGCCAGGAATGCGTGCAGATGTAGTGGAGTGTTGTAGTGTGTCACACTTGCCAGATGACAGGTAAACCCAATCAGAAGGTGCCTGTACATCCTCTGGTGCCCTTGCCCGTTTTCGAGAATCCTTTTACTCGGGTGGTAGTGGACATTGTAGGCCCATTGCCTAAGATTCCCAAGGTAACATTTATTTATTAACTATCATGGACATGGCAACTCGCTACCCAGAGGCTATACCCTTAAGGACTACCTCTGCTTCAACTGTTATCAAGGAACTGCTCAAATTTTTCACCAGAATGGGTTTCCCCCATGAGGTGCAAAGTGATCAAGGAACTAATTTTACCTCTAACATTTTCCAGCAGTCCCTGAAGGAGTTGGGTATCGAGCATGTAAAGTCTAGCACCTACCACCCAGAGAGTCAAGGGGTTCTCGAACGATATCATCAGACATTAAAGGGAATGTTACGTAAGTATTGTACAGAGACCGGAGTTGAGTGGGATAAGGGGGTACCTTTTCTTTTATTTGCTACTCGTGAGGTTCCAACTGAATCCCTGGGTTTTTCCCCTAATGAGCTAGTTTTCGGTCACCAGGTAAGAGGTCCTTTGCAACTATTGCAGGATAGCCTAGTTGGCCAGGAGGGGAACCAAAACCTCCTCAAGTATGTTTCAGATTTCAAAACCCGGCTGAGATCCTCATGTGAGTTTGCCGCTCAAAACTTGACAGTGGCTAAAAGCTCCATGAAGAAATGGTATGACAGAAAAGCCCGGGAGAGGGAGTTTCAGCCCGGTGATGAGGTTTTGGTCCTGCTCCCCCTTTTTGGCCAACCTTTATCTGCCAAGTTCAGGGGCCCATATAAGATCATTCGGAGGGTGAGCATTACCGATTATCTAGTAACTACCCCAGACAGGAGAAAGCCCACGCAAGTATTCCATATAAATATGTTGAAGCCCTACCATAGGTCCCCTGATTCCTCTCCTCCAGATTCTCCCACTGTGGCAGTGAATGTCAGGACCTGTGGGCAGCCTGGTGCGGACAAAGTCTTCAGTTCTCTTACTGACCCGCAACAGACTGTTCCAGAGCCTGAAGGTATCCATGCAGACTTTGACTTGTCATGTAGCCTATCCAACTTTCAGTATAATTCGGTGGCTTTGAGGGAATTACCATCTAAACTATGTCATCTTCCCTCTGATCAAGCGAACCAACTAATCTCTGTTTTATCTCAGTCTCCCAGTGTGTTCCGTGATACTCCAGGGCTCACTTCTTTGGCCATGCACGACATCGACGTAGGGGATGCAACTCCCATTAACCTATCCCCCTACCGTGTCTCGCCACAACGCAGGAGTATACTGCAGGTCGAGCTTGACTTAATTTTTTCAAACCAGCTGATCACAAGGGCCTTCAGCCAGTGGAGTAGTCCGGTCATACTTGTGCCGAAGCCAGACGGGAGCCATGGGTTTTGTAGGGACTATAGGCAAGTCAATGCTGTCACAAAGAACGATACCTACCCACTGCCACGGATCAAAGATTGCATTTACCAGTTTGGCCTCATGCAGCAGTAAGTATAATTTAATGAGAGGATTTTGGCAATTAGCTCTCCCTTGTAGCGAGGTAAATATCATGCTTTTGTAGTGCGCTTTTAAGCCTTCAGCTGTGAGATGCCTTGCAGTTCGAATAACGCTCCAGCTACGTTCCGGCTATGTTCTGATGTGGTACCTGGAGACGTTGCCTACTTTGGGTGATATCCTTATTATATCCTCATTATAATCTTGCTGTTGCCAATCTGGTGGTGAATCTATTTATGTATTATGTTTAATATTATGTACTATACTCCTTAAACTCTTTTCTAGGGGGGAGGTCTGACATACGGAGCCCTGTATGTTAATTTAAGAGTTAGAATTAGAGTTGAAGGAGCCCACTACCCAAAACGGTGAAGCAGACTAGCGAACGAGCGAGTGGGCAAACCATCTCGCCCCATACCAGCATGCTAGCCTTCACACCTCGATGACCGATGCTATGACGTATGATCGACGCCAGGAGCTGTGAGTGGACCATGCACCTGTTATGTGATTCGAGGAGCTATGATTGGAGCCGGCACCACCCGCCGCCTCCTGATTCGTTCCTACACCATCATTGTTTGGTATATAAGACCCGAGTTGTGGGCATTCAAATCAGTCTCATTTGGAGTTGGGGAAGGTGAACTTGCAGCTGGAGGAAGACGGGGTGAAGTATTATAATGGGATTGTGACTGTCAGTCA
Organism: Paralithodes platypus; assembly: GCA_032716605.1. Lineage (NCBI taxonomy): Eukaryota > Metazoa > Arthropoda > Malacostraca > Decapoda > Lithodidae > Paralithodes > Paralithodes platypus. The sequence goes on along the minus strand of CM064492.1, from coordinate 8,709,879 downwards.
GATTATATAAATGTGTGTTAAGTGTGTTCGGTGTAAACACTTATGTTATGTTGGTTAGTGAGATATGTGATTGGGAATTAACGTGAACACTACTATTATGTGTTTAACTATTTGATTGGGAATTAACGTGAACACTACTATTATGTGTTTAACTATTTAATTGGGAATTAACGTTAACGCTATTATTATGTACTTAACTATTTTAGTTGACTAACTTGTGGACTAAAGCAACTCTTTAAGTAATTGGGTTATGATGAAAGTAATACTATTGTTTTATATTAATACTTACGAGTTCTTTCATTTTCTTTGAATTAAGCTTACATTGCTTAATGGTGCTTAGTACGGTGATGCTATTGTCTCGTATTAGTAATATCGCCTTAGACTAACATGGCTGTGTTAATATTACTTCTAGTGATTTCCTAAGCTGAAGAAAATTCTTTTGCTTCAAATATTATATTTTGCTTTTCATATTATTTGAGTGAGACCTGAATCGAATCTATGAAACGATCCTGTAACTTTATTTACTCATAATCAAACCTCAATGTTACGTGGTTAAGAAATAAATTTAACTAATTATTAAATATATCTAACTTTTTATGTGACTTTGATATTACTCCTGATGATAATAATAATATAATACTATTAACGTAAGACAAGAACCAAGAATAATTACATTAAATATAAATAAAAGGACATATAAGAAAACTATCTATTCATTTCAAAAAGGGTAAGAGACAGAAATATTCTTACTTTAATATTTATCTTTCAAGACTTTTTATACAATTAATAGTCCTTCTTTAGCTATAACTTATTCGGTTCATAACCATAGCCTACTAAGCTTCGGTTAAATAATAATTCTTTATAAATACTACATGACTTTAATTAGTTTCAGTATTTTTCATAATTAAAGAGTATCAGTCAATAAAGGATACTAAGTCCTAAGATCCAAAAGGAAAGGAAGCAACAGGAAATTATTTTATTAGATTTTACTTTTGTTTTGCCTTCAGCTGACTGATACCTTAATATATATCTCTGTGCTATCTAGATTCATCAAGTTAACCACTTGAGGATCAAGATACGTAACAATATATACACATACACATACATACACACATACATATACACATAGGCTACATATACATATACTTATACATATACATATACACATACATGCACATACACATTGTTATGCCCGGTCCAAATTGGAACGCGAGATATTCTTTGTACAATGAGCAGCTCTCTAACGGGATAGGTATACCTTAAACTTTAAATAAAGAGACAACACGGCAGGATAGTAAGCACACAGGTAACAAGTTAACATGGGTTTTATTCAGTTTAACACCTGGTTCATGGAGGAGCAAGACATATATTTTATACCTGTAACCTGGAGATCATCAACAACAATAAGAATAATTAAGACATACAATAATCAGGTTATCAAGTAAGTAATAGGAATCGGACAATGGATCCGGACTCAAGGTAATAATAATACTCCTAGGATACAATTATAAGGTATCCAAAAATGGTGGAGGTACACCTCCTACCCAAATAGATCTCAGAGAGGATCTCAACAAAAGACAAGAGTGCAGTAATGGCAAATGCCGTCTGGATCATGCAATGATGTCCCGGCATATAGTGACGTTAACTGACTCTAAAGCAATAATGGCCAAGAGGTCATCAACAATGAAGTGGGCTCGGAAAGGCTCACAAATGATATTAATACTATAGGTGTGCTAGATCTCACCTGGCAAAGATTAATCCTTAACTCTAACTGTGTACTAGCAAGGTGCTGAAGTCTGAGGCAACAATCGTCGGGAGCTGAGATAGAGTGAAATCTATTCGAGTTATGAACCTGACAGAATGTTAAATGAATTAGGCTAGAAGTTATACAAAGGAACTAGATTACGTGTAAATATGTGTTTGTGTTTGATGCTATGGGTCTTATATAAGCACGCCCCCTCTGTCGGGCTATGGGAGACCAATAACCCGGGAAGGTGCATATATAAGGATCCCCTTATAGGTATGTATAATGGGTCCCGGCAAGTGGGCTAATTAACGTCAATTTAAGTAGGGAGAAGAAAGACCTCTCGCAAGACGTAATGTTAATGAGAACCCCTGAAGATAACTTCTACCACAACCCTGAGTCAACTCTATACCCATAAACGGTACAAAAGCACTTAAAGGAGAGATGTAGTGAAGAGGAGGGCCCATAGATCGAGGGAGGATCCAGTAGTCCGGAGGGCGGCTGGGCGTGATGACTCTGGAAGTTGGTCCTGGGGGGGGGGGGGGGGGGGCGTGATGACTCCAGCTACTGGTCCAGGGTGAGTCACAAGATGATTCCTTAGACCTTGGCGCCTACCACGGGACAACCGGGTTCCTCTTGCACTCCCACAGTGCAGTGATCCCCAAAGGATATGCTGGAGTTCTGCTACAAGGTTTGGGGGGTTAGGGTGACTAGCATAATGATCTACCTAGAGTGGCAAGCAGTCTAGATAGTGACATTATAGGTAGTCTAAGGGGGGTCAAGGTAAGTGTCTTCCTTCCTTGCTTGTTCTTGGAACTATCAGAACCATGTAGCAAAAAGAGAATCCAGAAAGGGGAGCCCAAAGTGGGTTGCCCAAAATTAGTCCTCTTCCTGATGGGGGGAACCCAATCTGGTAGATCTCAAGTTACTACACTATCCTCATAATCCCTTGAACAAAACAAGGTAGGAATCCTTTGGTACTTGGTTTGTGCACCACATCGAAGGCCAGAAAGGGGGAGCCCAAAGTGGGTTGCCCAAGGTAGTCCTCTTCCTGATGGGGGGAACCCGACCTGGTAGATCTTCGATCACAGCACACAACTGACAAGTTGAACACCAGCTATCTCTGGCTGTTCTTACCCTGAACTAAATAATACCAAATGGCAAGCTTAGTTACTGATGTCCAGGCTGGGTGAGTATAAGGCAATCTTCTTGCCCCTACTTAAGGCGCCCGGCTTGAGAGGATCAAGGGCGCTGGGGTGGTGTTGGCGCGTGGTGGTTATGTCCTTGTAGCTCTGGGGGTGGCGCACCTGGACTCTGGCTGTACCTTGTAGCTAGATGCCCCCGGGCAGATTCTGTTATAAGATGGGGGTGATCACTTCCTGGTGGGGGAGGAAGTGGATGAGAAATGGCATGTGCAGGAGTAGGGTTGGCTGCAGGTTTAGTGGCAGCTAGAGATGCGGTCTTATCATCCTGAGACCGCATCTCACTACCGTCTGGTACAGAAAAGTCCCGACCCTGGGACTGGAGATGGTAATGTCTTGAAGTATTATCTTTGTAGACAGGGGGTCAGGTGCTGGAGGAAGTGGTAATAAATGACTCCCTGGTTGTTAGGGGTGGCCATCTTGTCTCCGGTGAGGGTGAGGAGGGAAGAGGAGTCACAGTACCTCAAATGGTCCAGGAATTGGTGAGGTGACTTGATTACTTTGGTGGAGTCCTTCTGCGCCAGGGTTATCATGTCAATCCGCATCTTGGTGGTGGTCGTCAGCGAGGGCGTTGTCGTGGTTGGATAGTGATGACAGAGAGCCTGGCTTGGTCCAGGTCATGAGGTTGTGCGGACGCCGAAGTACCAGGGTGGGGGAAGGAGCTTGATGCGGACGCCGAAGTACCAGGCTGGGGGGAGGAGCTTGAAGACGCTTGATCCTTAACCTTTCTCACTTTAGGCTGGGACAGGGCTGGTTCCCATCTGGTGGGTGGCTTCACAGGTCTTCCACAGCGGGTATGAGAAGGCAGTCTGGGAAATGGGGGAGATGGAGTTAGAGGTGACATTGAGCGAAATTTGGATATTGTTTTTCGCCTGGGAAGTTGAGAAGGAGGGGAAATAGATTGAGGAGAAGAAGGTAGGGTTTTAGAGATAGGAGGAGTAGGTGAGGGGTTTTTAGGACGGGAGCTGGGGGTGATAGGCAAAGTGGGGGGTATGTTGGTGAGTTGTGGTGGGGAGGGGGGAAGACTAGACGTGGCAAGGTTAATTAAAGGTGATGGTTGAAAAGGAGGTTGCGGAGGTGAAACGAGAGGAGAGGAGATGTGAGAAGATTTGGGCTTAGGAATGCGGGAAGGGGTGAAGGTGACAGGAGGTGAAAGAGAAGAGGGGGAAGTTTGGGTTTGAGTAGAGAGAACAGGAGGAGGTCGATGTTTAGGAAGGTGAGAAGGGGTGAACTGAGTGAGGCGAGTCGGAAGGGTGACAGGAGGTTGCAGTACAGGAGAGTGAAGGGCAGGCAAAGGAGAATTGAGAGGGGGAGTGGAAAGAGGTGGAGGGAGAGGGACAGCATGGTTGAGAGGGACAGGTCCGGAAAGACAGGAAGTTTGAGGGTGAAGATTTGAAACAGGGGTACAGTCAACATCCTGATCAGGCTCAGCTACAACAGTAATATTCTTATTAATAGGTTGAAACCTTCTGACAAACCTATTCCTATAAGTGCGAGATTCCCCATGATAGTTAATTATGACCTGGAAACAGTTTGGGATCCTATTGACCTCAAATGGACCCTTGTACCGTGGCTTCAGTTTGGAGGGTACAGGTAAGATGGCGACCATGACTAGGTCGCCTACTTGGTGAGGGTTGTTCTTGGGGGCTTCATCAGGCTGGAGATCTTGGGTAAACTGGAGCTGACGTAGGCGGTTCCTGAGGTGGACGAGGTTGGTATTTAGACCTGGTGAGGCCTCAGTAGGGGCAGCTAGGTGACGTAGTGGTATGAGGAGAGGTGGGCTCCCAAAAACCATCTCATGAGGGGTGATCCCGTTGTCTTTGGGGCAGGTGTTTATTCCCCATTGTATGATGCGAATTTGGCTGGTCCAGTCCGATGAGTTCATCTGTTGGAGGCGTGTCCGGATTTGATTGGCGATGGTTCTATGAGATCGCTCGCAGATGGAGTTTCCTTTTGGCCAGTAGGGTGAAGAGTGGCTGATGTGAAATCCAAACATTTCGGAGATCTGCGTCCAAATTTGTCCGGTGAATTCAGGGGCATTGTCGGAGTGGATTGCCTGTGGCAATCCAAAATAGGGAAAGACATGTTGTAATAATGCCTCGGTGACGGCCATAGCAGTGTGTTCTCTGGCAGGGCAGGCGATCACGTATTTTGAGTACGTGTCCACGAAGGTGATGATGTAGCGGTATCCCCTGTCGTTTTGTAGAGGTCCCATGACGTCCACTGCCAAAAGTTGCCAGGGTTTAGAAGCGATGAGTTTGCCGGAAGGTCCTGGGGTACGTGTTTGGTCTTTTCCTAGGGTGCAGGCATGGCAAGCTTCAGTGATTTTCTTGGCCGTGGTGTAGGGGCGAGGAGTCCAGTAGATGTCTTTGAACGTGTTCACCAACTTCTTTTGGCCTAGATGGATCCCGTTGTTGGTGTGCAAGGAAGACATCATTTGTTCAGCATCCTCAGGCCCTAGTACGATCTGGCCTTCTGGGGTAAAGAGGGCGTCACCCCTTCTTTGTAAGAGGCCAAAAAGTCGGGTGGAGATCCAAATTGGTTTGTCGTTCCGGAGGTAGGCCTGGATGAGAGGGGGAGTGGTAGTAGGTGGTGGTCGAGGTTCTTGGATGGCGTTGAGTTGTTCTGGTGCCAGTGGGAGCCGGGATAAGGCGTCTGCATTGGTATGGAGTTTTCCCGGCCTGTAGGAAATCTCAAAATCAAACTCCTCAAGTGATTCTCGCCAACGGACTGTTAGGGCATTCTTAGAGTCAGATTTCCTGAGCCATTGTAAGGCTTGGTGGTCAGTGATGATGGTGATCTTGACGCCAGCTAGGTAGGCCCGGAAGTGTTGGAGGGCCCAAACGATGCCTAAGCATTCTCTTTTAGTTACCGGGTAGTTGGTTTCTGCCGGGGTTAAGGTCCGGCTGGCACAAGCAATGATGTGCTCTCGTCCTTCTCGATTTTGGGAGAGGACTGCACCGACGCCGAGAAGGGACACGTCGGTGTAGAGTCTAAAGGGTAGTTGGTAGTCCGGAAAAGAGACGACAGGGGAAGACACGAGTAGGTCCTTGAGGGAGGTGAAGGCTTGGAGACGGTCGGGGGTCCACACAAAAGGTTCTTCCTTCCTAGTTAAGTCGTGTAAAGGTCTGGCAATGGTGGCGAAATTCTTCACAAACCTCCGATAGTAGGAGGCAAGGCCTAGGAAAGCTCTTACTCCTTTTACTGACTTCGGGGGTTGGATCTCCTGGATGGCTTGGAGTTTCTTGGGGTCAGGTGCAAGTCCGTCTTCTGACACCAGATGTCCTAAGAATTGGACCTGATGTCGAGCCATGGTGCATTTAGTAGGCTTCAGCTTTAATCCGGCTTGTCGGATCCTCTGGAAAACTTGGCGGAGGCGTTGGAGGTGTTCTGCCCAGGTACGACCAAATACTATGATGTCGTCCAAGTACGCCAGACATGTTTCCCAAGTTAATCCCTGAAGTACGGATTCCATCAGTCGGGAGAAGGTGGCGGGACCGTTACATAATCCGAATGGCAGCACTGAGAACTCGTAAAGCTTCCCTTGGCTGGTGGAGAAAGCTGTTTTGTTTTGGTCGGTGGGGGCGACGGGGACCTGCCAGTATCCGGATTGCAGGTCCAGTGTGGAGAACCATCTGGCCCCTAAGAGGGAGTCCAGGGAGTCGTCGATGCGTGGTAGTGGGGTGGCATCTTTGATGGTGACATCGTTGAGTTGTCGGTAGTCGATGCAGAATCGAGATGACCCATCCTTCTTCTTGACCAGTACCACTGGAGAGGACCAAGGGCTAGTTGAGGGGTTGACGATGCCAGCTTCTAACATCTCTGCAACTTGCTTCTGTTCTTCTTGGCGCTGAAGGGGGTTCTTTCTTCGTATAGCCTGTCTGACTGGGGGTCCAACAGTGTGAATGTGGTGTTCTAGGACATGGGTGTGGCCTACATCTTGGGAGTTGGTGGCAAAGATGTCCTGGTATTCGGCCATTAACTGGCACAGATCGTCCTTTTGTTGAGGGGTGAGGTGAGTAGGAACGTCTGGGAGTGATGGAGTTGATGCAAGAATGGAGGTGGTGGTGTCGGTTGAAGGCTGGTCATCATAAGTCTCTAGTTCTCCGATGGTGAGACCCCTGGGTAGGGTGATAGGGTGGTCGGAGATGTTGGCTATTCTTACTGCATTTTGTTTTAAAATGGCAGGAGCAGTGAGACAATCCCTGTCAAAAGGGCTCTGAAGAGAGGGAGTGTGAATGAGTTCTCCGTGGAGGGCTGGATGGATGGGTACCCAATGCTCATGATGTGGCAGCAGGGGCGTAGCTAGAGATTTGGAGGCCCAGGGGGCTTGGTGCCTGGAGGGGCCCCCTCCATGGTTTGCTTATTAGAGAAAGGGGTGGGGGTGGCGAGCGAAGCGAGCCTAATGAGCTGGGGGATTCGGGGGGGCGCTGTAAGCCCCCCCCCCCGAGAAAATTTTAGAATAATAATGCTACCTAGGTGCATTTTGATGATATCCATGGGGTACTGGTAATAATTTAATATACAATTAATTATTATATCACCGTTATCTAATGGATTAGGAATACATGTACAATGGATGGTACAATACTGTAAAACATATACCACTTTGATGAACTCTTTCTCTTTGTCGTTCATTAGGCATGTCTGAAATAAGAATATAAAATATAATACTAATAAAATAATAAAAAATAATAATGTACATGAAACGTGAAAACATTAAAATATTATTTCAACCCCACCACTGGCGTTAGGGAGTTAAAATAGGCGTCTTTGGTAGGCCTAATCAAGCTATGCATTACCTCAAATCTCAATACTGGGGGCCTCTTCTTGAGAACCCCAGTAACTTGTTAGAAAGCTTACCAACGTTTGCACCTGACCCTGAACCAGCCAAAGGGCTAGATTAACCTACAAACGAGTATTCAATGCTCACAACTGTGTTCCTTCTTATTTCACAGTTCCTGGGCTTGATAATTATGTACAGCCACCATAGCCTATAGCCTATATGGAAGGCATATGGTAGCATAAATAAAAGTGCTCCAGTCTAAATTTGAAGGAATGAGTCATAGTGCTCATAGCCTAACCAAGGTAGCCTACACTCTACACCATTAATGTTGCCTCTCTATGCTCTATTTTAGCTGATGTATTGCACCCATACTTAATTGACTAATATTAAACGACTATGCATCTTTTTCACGATAAAGCTAAGGTTTAGTAAGACCATAAACATTGTATAGGCTATGTTAGTCCCCCTACAGTTCGAGAAAAAAATATGAGACCAAAACATAGGCCTACAAATTTCAAGGCCTAAAAATTTAGCACTTTAGAAGTTTAGCCTACTCTACAAATATCTTCGATACCACTCAACTTTCTCACAAGGTTAAGTACATAGGTTATCTATGAAATATAGCTATCGATTTGACCATTACAGTTCACGAAAAAGAAAATATTACCCAAATTTTTGGTTCATATATTTATATATAATTGTATGTACTGTAGGCCTAATCTTCGATTATACACTCAACTTACTAACAATCACCATATTTCTTGTTGTCAAATTAGGCTATATCTTATTATTCCTTTACACATGCTTACGAAAAACACAGTATATTAACCAACTGCCAAACTCAATAGTGCTATTTTGTAATGTATATAAAGTAAACTAATCATTAGGCCTACCTATAGGCAGTGCGTCCTAAGCAAGTGGCGGGTAGGAGGCTAGGAGCGAGAGCGACGATGTTTCCCCTTGCACCGCCAAATCAATACTGATGGAGTGATCGATATTTAATTATTTTTCTAATTTTAAATACGGTACCCATGACGTCGCAGGATAGAAGAAAAGAAAGAGGTTAAATCAGAAAACACACATGGTGTTTATTTTACTCATTATTAATATTACTTATATATACAGTATATACTATTAGTATAATTAATATTATTATCAGATCCATTTGGGGGCCCCCTTCTCTTGGGGGCCCGGGGGGCGATTTCAAACACCCCCCCCCCCCCCCCCCCCCCCCCCCCCCCCCCTTAGCTACGCCACTGTGTGGCAGCAAGGTGATGGGTTGAATGGTGATGGCCGATGCAACACGGATGACTTTCAAGGTTTGAGGAGGGTCATGGAGCGGTGTGGCAATCTTCGGAGTGGTGAGTCCTGGGGGTTTGGTGGAAAATAACAATCTTCTTTCAACACACTGGATAGTAGTGCGAAGGTCCATGAGAAGGTCGAATCCCAGGTATCCGTCGTAGGTGGTTTCTTGGGAGGGAAATACCATGAAAGCGTGGTGATGGCCGTGGTTAGGTTGAGGGGTGGCCACATACAGTGGGGCCGTGATGCCAGTACTAGGAATAAGGTTGTCGTTGGCATCAATGAGGGTGGTGGACGAGTGTTGAATCGGTCCAAAAGTGTTGTGATGTCTCTGGTGGTAAGAGGAAAAAATACAGGATCTTGAAGCTCCGGTGTCGACAAGGAGTCAAGAGTTGACTCCCTGGATGGTCAGGTGGGTGTAAATGGGAGGCTTTATCATATCATCGCTGCCCCTATCTCGAGCCCCCGCCAGTTTGCAAGTTGGTGGGCGGGGGCGGTCTAAAAACCCGGTTTGATGACTTCCGGCTCGACTGTACTGTGGTCGTCTGGATCACCAACCTCTGCAGCTGTCTCGTCGTAATCCTCAGCTCCTGCGGTGCCGTCTTCTAGGATGGTGGCAACTCTTCTGGAGGGCTTCAGCCAGGGAATCTGTCCCCAGAACAGTGGAACCCTCGAGCGTTTGGCCAGCAACTCGGCAAAAGACCTCTTCAACCCATTAATAGGGCACAGGGACCCACAGGGCTTCCAGCCTCCAGGCTTGACTCTGGCCCATTCTTCCGGCTTGTCCTGGTTGCGGCTAGGGTGGTAGGTTGGTCTGGAATGAGCTCCTTGTGGCTTAGTGGGAGCTCGTTGGATACCCGCGATCTTTCCTTGCTCCTGGGACTTTTGCAGGGCCAGAATACGGCGTATGATAGGGAGGTCTGTATCATATCCGGCCGGTTCTGTGATGGCAAAGTGGTCCCGGACTGCACGCGGAAGGATCCTCATCAGGGTCTGGCGGACGTTCTCCTTCCTCTCTGCAACTGTAGCCGTTGTGAATGCGGTGGAAGCCAGCCTGGTAAGCTTGCTGATGGTGGCGTTGAGGTCCCCGTCGTAGGTGATGGCGTGAAATTGCTGGTCGGCTATCACAGTACCTAAGACGGGGTTAATGGCAGTTTGAGTGTATGTTTCAAACTGTTCCCAGATCATTCCGGGGTTCTCTTTTACATAACTGGAAACAAAGGCCATAGACCGCCCTAGCTTCATGACTACAGTATGTATTTTAGAGGCAAGTTCATCTTTAAATATGATGTCAAGCACTGGCTTGACCTCTAAATAGGTGGCAATGTCAGTTTCCTCTGGTCTGAAAGGAATAATATCCAGTGCTTTCCCTGCCATCCTGACTACTTATCCCTGTCGTGATACTCTCAAAATATTTAAAGCAGGAAAAACCTGAAAGGCTACCTTCGAGAAAGAGACACCGCTGCCACCAGTGTTATGCCCGGTCCAAATTGGAACGCGAGATATTCTTTGTACAATGAGCAGCTCTCTAACTGGATAGGTATACCTTAAACTTTAAATAAAGAGACAACACGGCAGGATAGTAAGCACACAGGTAACAAGTTAACATGGGTTTTATTCAGTTTAACACCTGGTTCATGGAGGAGCAAGACATATATTTTATACCTGTAACCTGGAGATCATCAACAACAATAAGAATAATTAACACATACAATAATCAGGTTATCAAGTAAATAATAGGAGTCGGACAATGGGTCCGGTCAAGGTAATAATAATACTCCTAGGATACAATTATAAGGTATCCAAAATGGTGGAGGTACACCTCCTACCCAAATAGATCTGAGAGGATCTCAACAAAAGACAAGAGTGCAGTACTGGCAAATGCCGTCTGGATCATGCAATGATGTCCCCGGCATATAGTGACGTTAACTGACTCTAAAGCAATAATGGCCAAGTGGTCATCAACAATGAAGTGGGCTCGGAAAGGCTCACAAATGATATTAATACTATAGGTGTGCTAGATCTCACCTGGCATAGATTAATCCTTAACTCTAATTGTGTACTAGCAAGGTGCTGAAGGCTGAGGCAACAATCGTCGGGAGCTGAGATAGAGTGAAATCTATTTGAGTTATGAACCTGACAGAATGTTAAATGAATTAGGCTAGAAGTTATACAAAGGGACTAGATTACGTGTAAATATGTGTTTGTGTTTGATGCTATGGGTCTTATATAAGCACGCCCCCTCTGTCGGGCTATGGGAGACCAATATCCCGGGAAGGTGCATATATAAGGATCCCCTGATAGGTATGTATAATGGGTCCCGGGAAGTGGGCTAATTAACGTCAATTTAAGTAGGGAGAAGAAAGACCTCTCGCAAGACGTAATGTTAATGAGAACCCCTGAAGATAACTTCTACCACAACCCTGTGTCAACTCTATACCCATAAACGGTACAAAAGCACTTAAAGGAGAGCTGTAGTGAAGAGGAGGGCCCATAGATCGAGGGAGGATCCAGTAGTCCGGAGGGCGGCTGGGCGTGATGACTCCGGAAGTTGGTCCAGGGGGGGGGTGGCTGGGCGTGATGACTCCAGGTACTGGTCCAGGGTGAGTCACAAGATGATTCCTTAGACCTTGGCACCTACCACGGGACAACCGGGTTCCTCTTGCACTCCCACAGTGCAGTGATCCCCAAAGGATATGCTGGAGTTCTGCTACAAGGTTTGGGCGTTTAGGGTGACTAGCATAATGATCTACCTAGAGTGGCAAGCAGTCTAGATAGTGACATTATAGGTAGTCTAAGGGGGTCAAGGTAAGTGTCTTCCTTCCTTGCTAGTTCGTGGAACTATCAGAACTATGTAGCAAAAAGAGAATCCAGAAAGGGGAGCCCAAAGTGGGTTGCCCAAAATTAGTCCTCTTCCTGATGGGGGGAACCCGATCTGGTAGATCTCAAGTTACTACACTATCCTCATAATCCCTTGAACAAAACAAGGTAGGAATCCTTTGGTACTTGGTTTGTGCACCGCATCGAAGGCCAGAAAGGGGGAGCCCAAAGTGGGTTGCCCAAGCTAGTCTTCTTCCTGATGGGGGGAACCCGACCTGGTAGATCTTCGATCACAGCACACAACTGACAAGTTGAACACCAGCTATCTCTGGCTGTTCTTACCCTGAACTAAATAATACCATATGGCAAGCTTAGTTACTGATGTCCAGGCTGGGTGAGTATAAGGCAATCTTCTTGCCCCTACTTAAGTCGCCCGGCTTGAGAGGATCAAGGGTGCTGGGGTGGTGTTGGCGCGTGGTGGTTATGTCCTTGTAGCTCTGGGGGTACAGCCTGGACTCTGGCTGTACCTTGTAGCTAGATGCCCCGGGCAGATTCTGTTATAAGATGGGGGTGATCACTTCCTGGTGGGGGAGGAAGTGGATGAGAAATGGCATGTGCAGGAGTAGGGTTGGCTGCAGGTTTAGTGGCAGCTAGAGATGCGGTCTTATCATCCTGAGACTGCATCTCACACATATATGCATATACACACATACATACATACATACATACATACACACACACATACACACACGTACACAAACACGTAAATTCACATACAGATATATAGGCCTATACATACATACACATAAATATACACATACACACCTATACATACAATTATACAATTACACACACAAACATATATCTACACATACACACATATGCATGGGCGAATGCATGAACACAGAATAAATAATACATAGCACATCGACACAAACAACACTCATCACAAAACATCACACATGTGCAAGAATTGATATGCATATAAATGTGAATATATTAGTTATTAATTTATTGTCGTTTTCTTTGAAGTGTACTTTATTAGAGAAAACAATTTTTGCAGTAACAATAATAGTTTCAATTATTATAATTATTACAATTTTAAAACTATTATAAGAGATTTATTCAATATATATATATATATATATATATACAGGGTGATTCAGTAACCCTTTTCATAAATTTAATGGCAAATTCGGGAGACAAAAATAAGACTAATTTACTCTTATGACCCTTAGGGTGAGTCTTTGATATGATGGAGATATTACACCTTTAAAGTTATCGATAGATAGAAAAGAAAAAATCTAAGGAGTGAGAATGAAAATGTCGTTGCTAACTGGCAGGGTAGTGTAACCAAGACTTGGTATCAAAATGGCTGCATACGGTAGCTGGATGCAGTTGTTTTCCCAATTTACAAAGGTACATTACTATTTGTACTATCATCATCATTATTATACGTACATTATACATAGTAGTAGTTTCACAATACTGTATAAATAATTAATGATAACATGCTAATGACATAACTTGACCTAATAATAATAATAATAATAATAATAATACAACTACGACTATTACTACTACTACTACAGCTACGATGAATAGAGTATTAATTATGATGATGGTGATAAAATGCTAATGTTCTTTTGAGCATTGAGACAACTGCTACCATATGCAACCATTTACATACCACGTGTAAGCAAAGAAACAATCTTTAGATTCATGTACAGATTGATTCAAGATTCATTAAGACGCAAAGTCGGCAGGAAGATCCCTCCTCCTCCACTTACCCCTCTTCCACCACTTACTCCTCCTCCTCTTCCTCTTACTTATCCTCCGCCGCCTGCTTCTCCCCTTGCTACTACTACTACTAATACAATGATTATTAATAATAATGATGATGATAATACAAATACAGTAGTAATGTACCTTTGTAAATTGCGAAACGAACTGCATCCAGCTACCGTATGCAGCCATTTTGATACCAAGTCTTGGTTACACTACCCTGCCAGTTAGCAACATTTTCATTCTCACTCCTTAGATTTTTTTCTTTTCTATCTATCGATAACTTTAAAGGTGTAATATCTCCATCATATCAAAGACTCATCCTAAGGGTCATAGAGTAAATTAGTCTTATTTTTGTCTCCCGAATTTGCCATTAAATTTATGAAAAGGGTTACTGAATCACCCTGTATATATATATATATATATATATATATATATATATAATATATACTTTTCAATGCCATCTGAAAGCACATTGATGCGCACACAAACTATTATAGGCTATGTCACTCCCAGCAACTACTACTAATCATTGTTTGTCTGGACTCCATCAGAGAAAGACGATTTTTAGTAAGCTCCCTCATCGCACACTACAGCGCACTTTTTAGGCTGCTCATTTTCGATCAACGTAGCCTATTATTATAAGCTAATATATATTTTTTTTAATGATGACAGCATATAACTACTTGGCGACCATGAGTGGTGTGGATAAGCTTATTCGTACCCAGGATGAGATCATGGCTGACACAGAGGTCCATGAATTTCTGGGTCGAGGTATGTCTGGGAGGACTTATCGGGTGACCTACAAGGGGGTTGAAGCCTGTATAAAGAAAGCTTGGGACGTTGATGACGAATTCAAAGACGATTTCATGACAGAAGCCAAGGCTTTGTGCATAGTTGATGGTGCAGGTGGGGCACCTAAGCTACTGGCTGCTAGTGAGGATGGCTTAGTGCTTATAATGGAGTACTGCACCGGCTACACTCTTTGCAAGTTCGCCGCTCAAGTTGGCTCTAGCGAGGACCGCGCCAAACTTGCCTAGGACATCATGCTCGCGATTGAGGCTGTGCACAAGACCGGACATGCCCACGGGGACATCCACGGTGATAATATTATAGTGTGTGGTGGCCCGGGACAGTACCACGTTAGACTGATTGACTTTGGCCGCTGAAGAGAGTTGGAAGAGGATGATGTTAAATTAGAATTGCGGGAGATTAAGATGCTGATGGTGGCACTTAAAATTATTTTCACATCACTGAAAGATATTTTTCGTTAGACTGATTGACTTTGTCCGCTGCAGAGAGTTGGAAGAGGATGATGTTCAATTGGAATTGCGGGAGATTAAGATGCTGATGGTGGCGCTTAAATTTGTTTTGACATCACTGAAAGATATATTTTAAGGACGCTCTTTGCACTTTATTCCTTACAAGATACAATGATGCTTTTTTCTGGTTATTATTGGATGATTTTATTCATATTAGAAAGGCTATATGGAAGTCAGAGGGTTAATTGAGATATTCTATACCCTTATAACTTCCACAGAACCTTCCTAAATTGTATAAAATCGTCTAATGATAGCCTGGATATATGTGATATAGGCTGCCCGTGGACAATCGAATGGGACAGAATAAAAACAGAAGGGGGAAAACATAGAAAGAGGAATAAAAAACTACGCAAAATTAGTCAAGCCAACGACAAAAGTTCGAGGGGAAAGGGAAAAATCCAAAACCCTCCCCCATCAAGCCCCATGTTACTGGCCCCGAAGCCCCCCAATTGTCAAGGGGCTTAGTGGTATGGGGGAAGAGATCAGGGCTAAGGTAGAGAAGTTCACAGTGAGATTAATACAAAAAACTGCACTTGAGAGGGTAAGGTACACCATACCCTATAAACACGAAGACAGCGGGCCATCGCAGGCCAAATGCACGTCAAACCGGCGGCCCCATAAGGGCAGCCGCTGGCGGCCCGCCAACGGGTCTGCTCATACGTTATACTGGTGGGCCGCTGACAGCGGGCTACCGCAGTTATACCCACTATTACCCGCCGATGCTACGGAAGGGTGGTAGGGTGAATTTCTTGTTAGATACTATACGGTAGTTTTTGTTCCATAGACTGCTTGGCCGAATAGTCCTGCGTTCTTGAGGAAGGCCACGGCTGGAGCCGGGTTCCTCTACAGACCCCCGCTTCTGACCACTACATGAATGCCCAGGTAACCGAAGCCACTCCCAGGTTCTTGCACCCCATAAGAGGCCGGGGGATAGTCAGGCAGTTTGACCCAATCACTTTTCTTCTTCTAGGTTAGTTGCCAATTCTTCCGCGGGATCCAAGGGTTGGATCGACGATGGGAGACGCTGCCATTTCAAGTCCTCTTGCTAGATACTGATTAGCATTATGCTTCATCACAACTAGGAATGACAAACAAAAATATCTATGGGATGAATTAGCAAAGACTTGGTTTAGTTCCTTTGCAGGCCAGCTACCCAAGTATTATAACTGCATTTGTTCTAATATAAGATTGAGGAAATAAATACATACACTAGCTCATATTGGTAATTATATCTTTATTGTATACTGTAATCCTTTATTCCAAAAATATATTGTAACTTAATCTAGCACTATATTCATACACATTTCTATAAAAAAAACAGATATATTACTAATGTAGGCCTAATTGTTCAAAAAAGTATTCTGTAGGCCTATACCAAAATGTTTGAATAACAAAGTTAAAAGATTCACTCAAAGGCCTACAAAAGTAATGTTTAGCACCTTTAATGGAGAATATTATTGAAAACAAGAGGAATTTCACTCATAAATTAATTTAATAATATTGTTTTTGCCTTCATGGGATACATAAGAAGTATTTTTAGGATATCCATTGACAATCCCACTAAAGATACCATTGTAAAGGGGGTAGGGGTAAGGTATACGTTTGATTTTATACTTTAAGCGCCACCGCTGGAGGTGGCGCTAAAGCCGACTCCATTGCTAGAGTCAGAAATGGCTGGGGAAAGTTCAGAGAGAAGACTGCCACTTCACCTTAAGGGGAAGGTGTAGGCTATAAAATAAAACAGTAAGTATTCTGGTGCATCACCCGCTGTAGGGGCGGGGGTTAAATTTTAGTAAGGGTCGGCACCACACAACCCTTGGACTTGCCGGGTCTCGGATTGATTAGAACCACCTATCAGCGGTCTCTTCGGATATATTGATGTAAAGTGGTAGCGGCAAAACAATTAATAGGAAAGTTCTCTTTTATCAGCCCAAGCCCGTCCAGTGCCCCTGGATCTATCACATTGAAATATAATAAGTCAGCTCAAAATTAATCTCTCACCCAGTTCATTAACGTCAAAAATAAAAGACACCTTTAGGGGTGAGTGGTACATATAATATTAATTGAGATCAGTCCATGAGGGCAAATGGTTTATAAAACATGGTTATTCCCTCTCCCCCAAAGAAATAAACAGGTAACTATGGGCCTTGACTTATACCTTAAGAATAATGTACACTGTAATACCTAAGACCTGCAATCAGAATGGACATTTTCAAGCAATACTTAAGAATAATAGTTAGCATGTGACGTGTTATACTGTACTCCCAAATTGTTCAGCAACACAGTAATGAAAGTTCCCGCACTAATTATACCAGTTTTCCGTTTCCAAAGTTCATAAGTGCCGCATACTTACAGGAATGCGGGATACTAAAATAAAAGACTTATAGCTACCCTCCACCTGTGGTCAGATACGGTCATACTGCGGGTCCATTGTACTCGAGGAGCTTCACAACTTAGCCTACTCCCGGATCCGCTCATCTGTCCCCCAAACAGGAAGATCGGTAGTCTCGGGTTTGCACCGACTGTGGGTTACCTCCTGACCGGCTGGATTCACTCTGGCTTACTCCTCCAGGCCGGATCCCGCTAAAATACATGTAATCATAATGACTAACTATCCTACAACCAAAAAAGTAGTCTAAGAGCTCAATGACTTACCACACATATCCAAAAAGAAACAACTCGGCACAGTATTAACAGCAACATTACGAGAATACTCAACCAATAATAAGTATGATAAATAAGTCTCATAACAAAAATAACGAAAAGAAAGAACAATAAATAATACTTGGCTATGCATGTTATAAAAATGGGCAACCATTAATAGACAATAGCAGTAAGAATATATGTTACATTATGCAGTACTGTATTATGAAAAAAATTAAAAAATGGATAGGCACTAAAACGTAATACTAAACCAAATTATTTGGCGATACAGAATTATGAAACTAAGACAAAAAAAAAGAATTAATAGGCTAACCCAATTAGTACCTGAAGATGATAAATATACAGGGAATCCCTAGTTAATAATGAAATACTTGTAATAAAACTAGAAATATGGTCAATATTATATCCTAAGCCAGATAGGCTAAGCAACAATTATTGTATCACCACATACACTTCATATTAACGTACCTCATGTACTAAAACACCATACCAATGTAAATCACAACCTATAATCAAACAAATTAATATTTACCTCTCTTCCATACACAATACATCTCGATGAAAGAGAGCAGGATACTAAAATGGCAGCCTATTCACTCCGATGCAACATGGCTACCTTCCCTCGTGGTTACCTCACCACCAGCATCCCTAAGCAGGAAAACGTACAGCGCTATAATGAGTCTGATTTTACGTTACTTTAACGGTAGATATGCACGAATAGAGTATTACAAGCAAGTAAATAGTTAAATATTCAAGTTTAAATAAGCAGGAACTTACGGGAAAGCGAAGATGAGGGGGCAAGAGAGGGAGACAGGCCGACAGACCTTCCTTCTCAGGCCCTGTCCGTGCTCTGCCTCGCTCCTACCTCCCTCGCCCTATCGCCACCCACGAAAAAGGAGGGAAGTTGTCACCTCTCGTATTTCATCCAATTAAATAGATAGACTCATAGCGACTTTACTGTTATGCCCTGTTTTTCTACAGGATTAACTTGGGTAATGTGAGTTCTAACTGACTGGGTATAGAAGGCTGCATGCACAAAACAAGGTATGAGGAATAGAGAACACAAAATAAACACACGGTAACAAGACACACGATCAATTTTATTGATGAACACACTTCTATAGTTTCCTTGATGATGATTAATATGAAGCATAAGAAGGTATGAATACTCGTACAAGACAAATGATAGAATTTAACAACTAGCATTAACCTGACAAGCGCGATATAGACCTAGGGGCTAGGGTAGTTATTTGTGCATTTCTAGCCATGGATTCTGACAGAATTCGTTATGATTCTGACAGAATTCGTTATATTTACAATATAGATCATTATTTGTTTTCGGTATGCTTTTATTTTACATATATGATGTATATATGAACCTTCAAGAGTGCTAAAATAAGTTGGAAAAGCATTTGGGTGGTGAAAAACGAAGATATTGGCCACCCGGTCATAATCTCAGGCGAGAGAGAGCCACAGGCAACCCTCCCCTCTCGGTGTCTGTGAGTCAACTGAGACGAGCGGGGCGGTGTGTGCCGGTGTCTGGGTGTTGCATAATGATATTTTATGCAACCCACTTGTGCTACATTATCGCGGGAGAGAAAAATAACCGATAAATGATGAAAATAAGAGGAAAAATAGGTGATAATTGAGGAGGGGGGGGAGGGGGGAATAAGGTAGGGAAGGAGGGGAGGGGGAGGGGTGAGAAACACATGGATGAGTACTAGAGGGGAATTATCTCACTTAGAGACAAATTCCTTTGTTTTGATAGGCCCTTTTTTTTTTGGAAGGCTTTTTTTATGGTCTTGCTTCCGTGAGGCCTATCGCGCTTGCCGGGTTAAGTGGATCTGGATGGAGCCTAGTCTCCCACTTCCAACGTTCAGGTATTAATCTTCTGATCACTGGCTTTATTCACAAGTTGATATACTGGAGACCATAAATGTTACATATAGATTCATATTCACTATTAGATTTATCACTGGTAGCTCTGATGCACAAGTAGTAGTTCACAGACTAGATTAGACACGCATATTTTAGAGCATGGGAATTCTAGTAACCTCAGGGGGGTACTGATCTAAGTTTTATATTCTTGTATCAGAAATACATAGAACGCAAATCAGTGGGCGAACATTCAGATATCACTAGGTTTCACTTCTATGTAATAATATCTGGATATATGGGTAATTACGAGAGTTAATATCGCCTGTTAATTAACCCTCTCCGACACATGACGCGATTTTGAGCCTATTGGGGATACTTTAAAGCCTTTGTTACCATCAGGGGTATTTAGAAACCTTTAGTTTAGTTACTTCAACCTCTACAGTTGTCTTCGAGTTAGCTGTGGGCAGAAAACTAATTTTGGAGAGGTAATTATATGAGTGAGAGAACTCTATTTATTATTGCTAATCTGGCAACCTCTGCGTCATATGAGTCTGAAGGGGTTAATAAACACTGATACGCTTAGCACTTCCTAATGGAATGGTTATATATGAATTATACTGGGGCAAAGATAATAGCCACTTCATAGAAATATTAATAAGTGAGTCTCTAAATAGCACTGTAACACTGTAGTGCTGATAGAGTGAATCTTGGTTCGTATTTGATTGGTCTGGTCCTGGTTATCTTGCGTCCGTGAGGTTGGGGGCTAACGACTGGTTCCGCGGCCGTCCAGATGGTCCATATGTAGAAGTTCTCAAGACGGATCTCTTGGCGATCGTTGCTGGCTACACTCTTATATCCCCACTGGTTTATGTGAAGGTTATAAGGTGCACATAGATTTCTTTTACGTGGACAGATTCTTCTATCTCAATCTGCCACGGAGTCTGCCGGCTCTGGAACTCAATTCTCAGGAACAAAACAAGGGCAGAGCTGGAGGTCAACTTAAGGGACCAGCCACTGGTTGGTGTCTATCTTTCAACTGATTTTACTGGGGGCTGGAGCTTGATTTATAGGTGTGGTTTTGGACCCTGTCGGCCATAGGGATCTCGAGTTTTGATGGACTTATTTGAGCTCTCAATTGATACGGGAACTAGGTCAGGGGGTGATTACTGTTGTGGCACATGGCTGTATGGAGCCTTCATACTGTAATATAACTGAGCCTTAGTAAGAGGTACTATTTTGGCTATACTGGAAGTATTTAGGGGAGAAAGACCGGATCTACTTTGCGAGGAGGTTTGGGACAGCTGTGCTAGGAGCGTCTCTCTTAAATTGCTCAGTCTTCATTCTAGGGTATAGCTGAGGTGCTAATTTGGTTATCGGAGTATGCAAGGAAGGTTAATGGTTTATTGTGGGTTAATAGAGGTTAGTAAGGGTGTTAGTCATACATGGTTAGTTCATTGATAGGAAGAATTCCTGTGCTACCTGGCAATGACCCGGAAGTCAAAACAGGGGTCCGCAAGGGTAGGGGTCTCCCTCCTCGGGTGGGTGAAAGGGGGAGGTGTGCGTCCCTTCTCTGTGATGGTCGTCGGGGCGGCTGTGGCTGGGGGCTTGCCATATAACAAGGGTTTGTAATAACCCTCTGTTTATGAGACAAATGTGGGTTTTCGTAATACCAAAACCGAAGGTGCCTTGATCAGCTAGTTTACTTGGTTAGGTTGTTAATTGCATGGGTGGTTGGATGTGGTGGAGACTGGGTTGCTAACTCTGCCACATTGATCTGGAAGTATGGCAATAGAAGTTAGTCACTGGTGAGGCGGCTAGCCTCGCACGGACGATCATTTGGTACAGGGTTGTGAATGGGTTGTGAGGGAATAGATGGCATGCAAAGGGTTAGTAAAGTTCTAATGGTGTTCCTTCCTACTGGGGGAAGGTAGGCTGGATAGGAGTATATATACAAAAGGTTTGAGAATGTTAGTAACGGAAAAGTTAAGGATATTCAGGGGGTATGCTGGAGAGGCTAGGTCGGAAGGGAGTTGAGGAGCGTGGGGGGTTAACGAGAGGGAGAGGGTTAAGGGGGGTTATGTGGAAGTTTGACCCTAAGGTCTCTGGGTGTAGGGGTGGCATTAGGCTACAGTTGGTATCGTAGCCTGGGGGTTAATGACAGGGAAGGTACGTTAGCCAAACTCTACCGGGGGATGAGCAATAAGTGGTGGTATATGAGTTTGGAAATGATAGAATCATGTGGACTGTGGTCTGTGGGGAAGAGGAGGTTAACTGTAGGTGTGTGCTTGACTGTGGATAAAAGTAGAGAAAAACATGGTGTATTATTACGCGTCAATACGATGGTTATGGACACTGTTACTCTGACACTATTTCTTGCTGATTCTAGTTGTTCCTGGGAACTGCGTTTTCTATGACATATATATCAAAGAAAGTGGCAGTTCGTAGGGGTAGCTTCGGTATCGTTTCGTGGTGGAAAGGCGTCGAGACAATGGTAACAGAGGGTGGTGTATACAATCTCTGGTTGGGGTAAGAATTAGAGTTACTGCATGGTGGCTAACATCTGCAGTCATTTCTGTCTAGGTCTTACAGGAATAATGGTTATATATACACTGGTGTACCCGTGGGTATCATAGTTTCTTATCAATAATGACATGGGGTTTTAACAGATTACTTCTCGGATGGAAGAACATACATAGATTTATGGGGGCGGTTGGTCTTCAGAAACTTAGTCTGGCAAGACAAGGTATTTTAGGGGGTTAACATATTACTTCTCGGATGGAAGAACATACATAGATTTATGGGGGCGGTTGGTCTTCAGAAACTTAGTCTGGCAAGACAGGGGGTTAACATATTACTTCTTGGATGGAAAAACATACATTGATTTAGGCCTGTCTGAACTGGTTGGCATTGGCTCAACCTAGGGACAGGGCATGGGTGTATTACATTAAGGTGTATTCATGTTCATCATCATGTACGTAGAGGTGTAGGACACGAGGGGTAGTGTATACGCGATGTGGGGGAAGGGTCAGTGGTTAGAAGTGATAGGCAGGTGTGGTTTGGAGCTGTTTAGCCCTGCAGGCTTCGGCCTGTCTTAACTGGTTGGCTTGGTCACCCGGTCCTTTCGTTCTGTGGGCCTTTCCTTCAGGTGTTTCTGTTCCCGTTTCCTGGTGGTGCTCGCTCGTGGCTTCTGTGGTGGGCTTCTCGTTCTGGGGCATTTTACTTCCCTCTCCTTCGTTGTAGGCTCGTCCTCGAGCCTCAAGGGTGAAGTAATAAGAAGCATAGTCATGGTGGGTCATTTTGAGGGTATTTAGAAGGTCCCACCAAGCAAGAGAGCGAGGGTCAGGTTTCTTTTGCAGGTATATGTAGACCTGTAGGAATGTGTCTTCGGTGTTGTGGAGGGCGGCTGCCCGGGCTTGATGTGGGCGCTGTAGACGGGCTAAGCGTCCTGTGGACGTTTTTACTTTAACCTTTCTTATGAACGGTGTGTATTCTTCCTCCGTGGGGGTAGGGACGGGGGCGACGAATGGTGTGGATTTGTTCATAGTGGAGGTCATGTATCGATTGAGGTGTGTGGGACTGACAGGAGGCCTCTTCCGTGTGGTGAAGGGGTTAATAACAAGGGGAGGGACTAACGCGTGAAAGCGGAGCTGGGGGTGAAGGGGGGATATGAGTCTGGGGTTTTGGGGGTTTTCTTGGGTGGTGTTGCAGGCTGGGAAAATATATGGAGGCAATGTGCAATATTGGTTTAGGTAAGGTGTGTGATGGAGGTGTGTGAGAAAGAGGGGGTGTGTGTGTTGTGTGGCTTGGGTCTTTAGTGTAAGAACGGGGTGTTGTTTTTACATAACTGTCTTCAAATCTGATGGGTCTGTTGATGATACTACCTTTGGAGGTTCTGGTGGGAAGGTAGATGTTTGTAGTGGGACTTGAGTCGCTCGACGATGTTTTATATTGAGGGGAAGAATGCTTTACAGGTGGAGGGCATTTAGTGGGGGTGATGTAGGGGGTTATTTGAGAGGTA